>CM053628.1:21576696-21631054 GCA_028646595.1 Phalanger gymnotis | reverse complement strand
CCACTTAATTCCTCCCACCAGGTGGGCCTGGGGCCAGAAGCAACTGCAGCTGAATTTCTAAAGCTGCCCCGCCTCCATTGCCTCAGGGGTGGAAGCTGAACCACAAACTCCGTCCGTCCCGCAGCTTTTCCCACTAACCTTCTGTGTAGTCTTTGCTGTTTGTGGGTTGTGAGGTCTGGTACATGCCACAGCTCAGTAATTCAGCACGCTAGGGCACTCTCGGCTCCACTCCTGGTCTCGTCGGTCCGCGGTCTGCCACGCCGCTCACGCTGGGCTCTGCTTGGCTCAGCTCCGCTCCCCTCAGCTGGGGGCTGGGAGTTCCGTTTGGGACAGACCTTACCCCGAGACCATCCAGGCTGTCCTGGGCTGGAGCCCTCAGCAAAGATTTTTATAAGCTATTTCATGCTACTTTTGTGGAGAAGATAAAGAGATGTGGACTGAGCTATAATTTGGCTAAATTGATTCAGAACTGGTTGGATGGCCAGTCTCAAAGAATAGTGTTTGAATGTCCATATAACATAAGGTCTCCAGTGGAGTACCCCAGGGGTCAGTTTTTGGCTCCACCCCATTTAACATCTTTTTTAATGGCTTGGATAAAGGTACAGATGGCATAGTCCTCATATTTGAAGGTGACACAGAGCCAGACATACTAGATGCCACCGTCAATTTTGACAGGCTAGAGACAGAGACGTGTATACAGGGTGTGCCAAGAATACCCAGGGTCTCTCTAATGTCTCAAGGCACTGATGTTCTCTCTCATTTTTAAAGTCAAGTTTAGTTGTTAATTTTTTTTAATTAAGTTTTAGTTTTAGGGGAGTTTTTGTTTGCCTGATAAAAAAAATAACGTCCTTTGTAATGAATAAAAAAAGTTTGCTTTAAAAAAAAATTAGTTGCTAGGTACATACCCTAATGAAATGTCATACACACCTATGGTGAGAGCATTGCAGAATCTACTAAGATGAAATTCAATAAGGACAAAAGTACTTGGGTACAAAAGATCAACTTCATAATTAGAAGATGAAAGAGGCCTAGCTGGACAAGACTTTTTCTGAAAAAGATCTGGAGAGCTTAGTTAACTGAAAACTCCATGTGGGTCAGTAATGTCATGTGGCAGCCAAAAAAAAAAAGCTAAAGAAATATTAAGCCAAAAAAGCTAAAAAAAAAAAAAGTATTAAGAGATGTCCACTAAGAGACGCCTAGCTTCCTGGAATCAGGAGGTTCCCCTGCATTCTGCCCTTGTCAGACCTCATCTTGGATACTGTGTTCAGTTCTGGGCTTGATGTCCCAATTAGAACTGCCTCCAAACAGAATAGGCTGCTGCCTTGAGAGGTGGTAAGTTCCCCTCTAGGCAGCTAGGTGGCACAATGGATAGAGCATTAGGCCTGGAGCTGGGAAAATCAGTGTTCAAATATGACCTCAGACACTTACTAGCTCTGTGACCCTGGGAAAGTCACAATTTCTTTGTGCCTCTGTTTCCTCAACTGTAAAATAGTGATAATAGTAGCATTTACCTCTCAGAGTTGTTTTAAGGATTAAATGAGATATTTGTAGAATACTTAGCATAATTCCTGGCACTTAATAGGCGCTTAATAAATGTTTCTTCCTTTTCCCTTTTTGGACATCTTCAAGGAGAGAATGAATGACCACTTGTCAAAAACGTTGTGGATGCTTTTTAGTATGGATTGGATTAGACGGTAACTGAAGTCCCTTCCAACTCTCGAAATCTGGGATTCTGTAGAAAGGAAGTCTTTCTCCCCAGACTGTTAGTATTCATAGTGGGCCTTTTGATTTAAACATACCATGGCTCTTTGTACTGAGAGATGACATTGACAATGGAGCGAGCTGAGCTTTCGTGTGTGATGGCAGCCAGCTGTGTGGTTAACATAGCAACAGGTCTGTCTGGTGGAGTCCATGTATGCTGTAGCCAGAGTGGCCCATACATGCCAGTACTGTGACAGAGCATTCACTGTGGTTACTGATGGGGTTGGAAGCATCCGAACTTCTAATAGAATGAATTCTTTTCTATATTGTTTATTTTTATTTTTTTCTCAATTACATGTAAACAAAAATTTTAAGATTTGTTTTTTTTAACATTTTCTGTTCCAAATTTTCTCCCTCCCTCTCTCCTTCAGAAGGCAAGCAGTTTGATATAGATTATACTTTCACAGTCATGCAAAATATATTTCCACATTAGCCATGTTGCAAAAGAAAACAGACCAAAAATCCCCAAGAAAAATAAAGAAAGTTTAAAAGAAAATATGCTTCAATCTGCATTCAGACTCCATTGGTTCTTTCTCTGGAAGTGCGCAGCATTTTTTGATCAAAAGTCCTTCAGAATTGTCTTAGATCATTGTTTTGCTGAGAAGAGTTGGTCATTGCACAGTGTTGCTGTTACTGTGTACAATGTCCTCCTGGTTCTGCTCACTTCACTCAGCAGTTCATGCACTTACAGTTCATGTAAGTCTTTCCAGGTTTTTCTGAAATCCACCTGCTTATTATTGCTTATAGAACAATAATGTTCCATTACATTCATCGACCACAACTTGTTCAGCCATTCCCCAACTGATAGGCATCTCCTCAATTTCCATTTCTTTGCCACCACAAAAAGAACTGCTAGAAATATTTTTGATCTTTTTGGGATACAGACATAGAAGTGGTATTGCTGGGTCAAAGATTATGCACAATTTTGTAGCTCTTTAGGCATAATTCTAAATTGCTCTCCAGAATGGTTGGATCCATTCAGAAGTCCACTAACAATGCATCAGTGCCCCCATTTTCCTGCATCCCCTCCAACATCTGTCTTTTTAGTTTTCTGTCATGTTAGCCAATCTGATAGGTATGAGGTGGTACCTCAGAATTGTTCTAATTTGCATTTCTCTAATTAATAGTGATTTATACCATTTTTTCATATAATTATAGATAACTTTGATTTCTTCTTCTGAAAACTACCCAATAGAATGAATGCTAACTGATAAAAGGGTCATCACCTACAGCCGTAGTTAGGAATCTTGGTACCTGGGACAAGTTCAGTTGTAGGTTAGGACCATGGTGACAACATAAAAGACATTCCAACTCTTCATAAAGTTATGCTGGAAGACAGAGGCAGCTGATCTCCTGGAGAGTCTAGACTGAAACTTCAAAGGAGTTGGGAGGGAAAGGGGAGGCCTGAGAGAGGGGTGCCACAACAAAGAGACTCTGGGAGTGAAGGTCCTAGGTGTGGCTGTGCCATTTGGGGTGGAGGCTAGCAGAGGAATGCAAAGGGAGGTAGAGGGACAATGATTGCCCCACCTTGAATCTGAATATTGGCACACTAGAGCAAACCATCAAAGAGAGAGAGAGAGAGACAGAGAGAGAGAGAGCGACAGAGAGAGAGAGAGAGCGGCAGAGAGAGAGAGAGCGGCAGAGAGAGAGAGACAGAGAGAGAGAGAGCGGCAGAGAGAGAGAGAGAGAGAGAGAATAAAGCAAGAATTTTCAGGAAAGCTTTTCTAGGAGCTGTTATCATATAGTCGTATTCTGTTCACTGTGGCAAAGTGATCATTGTAGTAGGTCATAAGGAACCAGTGCCAGGGTCATAAAGAGAACCCTTGGTCTCTCTGCCCCAGATTTTCTAATCATAGAAGTTGCCCTCTTTCACTGCTTAGAAATTACAGGTATGTAGTCCTGAACCTTGATCTTGACTGCCTCCCAGGGTGTGACTCAGCCACCCTGAGCAGAATCATCTTGGTCTCTGCTGAAGAGCCTAGCTCAATCAACCTCTACTCTTGCCTTAAATACAAATAAGATGGGATGAAATGAACCTCCTTACCTCTCTGGCAAGTGTGGTTTTGGGCTCCTGCAGCCCCAGGCTGGGAAGTCCTTGTGGGTCCCATGAGTTCCTGGAAGGTTCAGCCTGGATTTCTCTTTTCATTGTCCAAGATATTTCTCTAAGGACCAGATCACTTCTGAAGCTGGCTTCACTTAGGAGTGCATGAGTACTCTTAATCAAAGGTGTCAAATTCACTAGGCCAGAAGAACAAGAGTAGCACAGCCACAGGAGAGTCTGGTGGTCAATGACGTGGTCAGCTCACAGATGCTGGCCACCCAAGTGTTGAGCAGCTATGTGGCAGACTGGGTGGACTGAACACACAGGCCAAGCCCTCATTATACTTGGCCAGAGGTCTCCAGGCACAGGTCTGTCCCAGGAAGAAGGTGTTGCTGGGATGCCCAAATTCAGCCCCGGCCCCTCCTGGCTCAGCTGGGGTTGGGATGGGGGCCACGAGCCCAAGATGACCTTCAGGCAGACACAGCAGCCCAGGGCCCTACTGCTCCTCCTGAAGCTCTGGTTTCCGAAGGACCTGGAGTCTGTGGCAATTCCCAGGCCCTCTGTGTCCAGCTCCTTCACAATCATCAGGTCAGCATTCAGGCTATTTGGGGCACGGGAGGGAGAATGTTGCCAGAAGTCTGGCCTCTGGATAGGTGGGGAGCTCTGGGGCTCCCACAGGCCTGTCCTCACACTGGTTACATGGAAGAGTGCTCCCAGGCACACTTTCCCTCTTCTTTCAGCTACTGACTGATGCTCTTGGGGAAAAGGAGGAAAACTGGTCCCTGGGAAGAGGCTTCATGCTGAGGTGCTCCCAGATTTTATTGGTTTCCTCCTTGCTGTTGTCGAGCCGGTCACTCTCAGCTCACAGAAGAGCTTGGGATGATGGTTCTCAGAACCCTGCATGCTTGGAGCAGTCATGATCGCCTTCAGTCAAGGCCTGAGACGGCTCTTCTTTGCTGACAGTTTGGTTGTCCAGCCTTTGCAGACTGGGCAGATAGTCTATCTGTAATGCCCAGGTCTGGGCCACAGCAGAGGTTCTTCACCAGAGACAAGACCTTCAGGCAGGGAAGATTCTTCAGATGGAAGGAAGAGCTAGTGCAAGCTGGGGATGTCCTTTTTCCACAGGTAAAGTTCACTCAGGTTCAGACACTGGCTCATAGGCTCCAGAGAGTGATCCTGGGAACAAGTGACTGACCCCTGCCTAACCACAGATGCTCCTACCTGCAGACCAACAAACCATACTGATGTCATTAGGCAGTGTTTAAGAAAACAAATAAAAATACACTACAACATAGACAATGTTAATTTGTGGTTTTCTATGTCAATATGCAGCCTGCAGGGATCCATTTCTATTTAAGTTTGGTAGGACTTCTCTGCAGTAATCCAGGTTCAAACTAGATCACCAGCCCTGAATTATAGTACTGGGACACCCCACCTCACCCTCTTGTCTCCAAAGGGGACTCTCTGGTCCTAGCATACTCTCTATTAAAGGAAGACACAAAAGTGAAATGGAAGACCAGTTGTAAGAATGGGAAAGTGAGACCTTGATCCTTTGTTCATCTTTGTATGGCAAACCCTCTCTGCTTTCTCTTGCTCAGCTTGTTGGCCTTTCTACATAAAAGTACAACTGAGGCTCTGGAGCTCATGTCATTCCTCCATTTTCTAAATAAATGGGCCACTCTTCAGCAGGAAGCTTTCTCTTAATCTTTTCTCCACCAAACAGACTTAAAACTCTTTTGACAATTAACCACATTTCAGTCCAAAATGCCTCATGGGATTTGCTAATGCCCAGAAGATCACTGAAGTCACTAATCCCACGTAATTTTGGTAACCAGCTAACTCAGTGTTCAAAAATATGCATTCCCTTTATTACCTCTTCAGCCATAAAGGAAATACCAGAACAGGGAAATCTCAGCACATGTAGTTAACCTTCTATCTCTCATTATCCACTGAAACCCTTATGTTGGAAACTCTATAACACGAAAGGCCCAGCATAATTTGGAGGTTTCATTCGCTTTTTCTCAATGGCTTCATAGGCCTCACCTAGGAAACCTAGATAAGTGTATATATATGCTGTCCGTCCCTGAGACTGGCTCCCCACATGCAAGGTAAATTCCCAGGCACAGTCACGTTCCTCCTCCTCTGGTTTCCAGTTGTTCTGACAAGAATTTCCAGGTGTTGCTTCCAACAGGAGTTATCAGGTTTTGTAATGTGTACTTTGGGAAGAATGTACCCTAGGTTTGTGGAGGGGATGTTCTCTTGCAATTTTTTTTACTCTGTTATTTCAGTAAATACATTTGCTTTGAACTAATTGTGTCTTCTGGCTGACTTGAGAAGAAGTAGACACATCAGGGAGTGTTTATGAGCAATGGCTTTGAATAGATTGAGACCCCCAGAGAACCTTGAACCTGGGAAACTTATTCTTGGTGTCCCATGTGCTACAGCAGACTGGGGCGGAGAGTAAGGCAACTGGGTGGTGTGGGGGATAGGGTGTTGGACCTGGAGTTAGGAAGATCCAAGTTCAAATATGACCTCAAACTGTGTGACCCTGAATTCTGTGACCTTGGGCATCACTTCCTGTCTGTTTGCCTCAGTTTCTTCAACCATACAATGGGGATAATAACAGCACCTACCTCCCAGGGTTGTTGTGAGGATTAAAGGAATGTTTGTAAAGTGCTTAGCACAGTGCCTTGGCACATAGTAGGCACTATATAAATACTTAGTCCCTTTCCTTCCCCTAATCTGAAATATGACTGGAAAGGTAGGTTGGAGCCAGATTGTAGAGGCAAGGCCAAAGAGTTTTTTGTTTATCTGAGAAGCAGTAGGCCTCCGAAGAAGACTCCTGAGCAGAGATTTGGCATGGTCAGACCCACATCTTAGGACAACAAGTTTGATAGCTGTGTGGAAGATGTTATGAGAGGCAAGAGACTGGTACAAGGAAATCAGGTGAGAAACTATTGCAATCATCTAGGAGAGAGTGCCAATCACTCAGCACACTGTCTAACTGTAAATTATAATCTTGGCATTTATCTTTCTTCGTTAATTTTTCCCATTATTTTTATATTAAATCCTTTCTTATGTTCTACTGTATACATGGCAATGTGTATTTTTTTTTCTTTTCTCATTTCACATTTCAGTTTGAAGTGGATTTTAAAATTTACAAAAAAAACCATTTTTTCCCAGTATCAATTTCACTGAGGAAGCCCTGTAATGTTCTAGGGTTTAACATAATCCAAACGGTAACATCTGAAGGGCCTGATCAACGGTAGGGAATTTCTCTTCTATTTGGACTCCATGAAGGACAACTTCCATGACACAGAGGAATATCTTAGGTGAACATGTGTTCTTATTCTAAACCTCCCTTGATATCGATACTCAAAGGGTCATTGAACAAAGTTCTCTCCATGATCACATTTGATATACCATCTAAGATTTTTTCAGCATTCCCAAAATAGGAACTCTATTTATATAACTTGACTCTCCACTCTGAATCCAAGAGGATGCTACAACATACCTTTCTAGGCATCGAAGAGAGAAGAGCCTCTCTTCTTCATCCTTTAATAACATAAGTACAACAGCTGTTTACCAGAGGACTTTGCCCTCTGCTAGCCACAGACGCTGCTGTTAAAACCAGAGCAGAGGGCAACCAGTCCCAGTTCTAGGATCAATAGATTCCAGTGTGTTGCTTTGCTAATTTTCCCCTGACTTTTGACTGACCATTTAGACCAGGGGTGGGGAACCTGTAGCCTTGAGGCCACATGTGGCTCTCTAGGTCATCAAGTGCAGCCCTTTGACTGAATCCAAACTTCACAGAACAAATCCCCTGATTTAGATTATATCTCGCCCAATGCTCTCCTGTGAGGTCTGAGTCTGTAGTCCCTGACCCCTATTTCTGTGCTTGGATTCCCCAACAGCCTGTGCCCTTTTGACCAGTCTAGACTTCTAACAAAGCCTCCAGACTTCTGCCTGCTTGGACTTCATAGGCACTTAATGTTTATCGGTGGTTGGATGGATGGATGGATATATTGCCCTCCCCACTAAGCCCATCTTTGCCAATTCTGTCTCATTGCTGTCCATACTGTAATACTCATAACAGCTTCCAGGAATGGGGATTATTAACCTCGCCCCTTGGGTAAATGCCATTTGTGACCACCCATGGTCTCAATCCAGAAGAAATAAACTAAAATTAACATGGAGCCATTTTACCCAGCATCAGTCCTGCTCCATTGACCGCCACTCCACCTCTTTTCAAGAGTTCATGTCTGGCATGTCAACAGGACTGGTTGTTGATAGTAGTTGTGTGTCCAAGCTTGGTGTGGAAGTAGAATGGGAGACATTTTCCCTTATTCCGCCCCCTGCTTTCTACCCACTCTCACTGCCCTCCCTTCTTCTGTCTTCCCCCAGCCTCCAAAGATATTATGGAGAAAGGTTAAAGTTCTTCCCCCAGGATTACACAGCTAGTATGTGTCTGTGTTAGGACTTGAATCCAGGTCTTCTTGACTTCAAATCTGGCTGGCCATGCCCTATTATCAACTGTCATATTATCATGGTGGGATTTTAGTGCAGTATAGTGGGAAGAACTATGGCCTGGGGAAGGAAAGAGCTGAAGGCATAACTACATCATGACTAACTAGCCATATGACTTTAAGCAAACTACTTCCTCATTCTGCTTCTCAGTTGGACTAAGACCCCTTCCAGTTCAGACATTCTATGCTAGTGAAATGACAGAGGAACTAAGACACATAAGAGGAAGACATAACGACTTGGCTGTGTAAAGCTAACACTATCAGCATATCATTCAGTGGGTCAGGTTAATTCTAGTACGTTTTCTTGGACTTGCAACTCTAAACTACTGGAGTACAATTAATGGCCATAGTCTGGAAGTCACTCAGAATAGGCATTTGCTCACAACTTAAACAAAACTAAAGCATTGCTCTGGTGCATTGCTGCCCTCTAACTCTCAAGAGAGTGAAGGAAAAGTCATCTACCTCTAACAATGAAAAACCTTAACGTGGTGGACAAGTGGGTAACCTATAGAATCATTGTGCCCATAGGCGGTGACCTTTTTTTTCTCTATCTCACCTTCATACATCTTCTACCCTCTTCTTCCCAAATTAAACGGACTGGAAGGTCATTTGCCGCAAAGACCCTAGAGGAAATTTGCTGTTGTGGGTTTTCCCCTTTGGAACGAAAAGAGGCACAATCTCAAAGCAATCCCAGCGCTCTGAACTACATTTCCCAGCAGACCCCGTTCTCCCTCTAGTGCAGTTGAGAAAGTGAAGTTACCCCATCTGGCTACATTGTACACTACAACTCCCAGTAGCCCTTAGGGCTTCCCCAGCCCTCCAAGACAGAAGAGATTTCCCAGCAGGCGTCGGGACAGTTTTCCCAGCCAATCACGTAAGAGAAAGAGACCGGGGCAAGGAGGAGACCCTTTCCTGTCCCCTTGATTCTGGTCCACCCAGCACCCGCCCCCGCCTTCCCCACCTCCTTCCCCCCTCCGCCCCCCTCCCCCTTGTTGATCACGTGACAGGGCCCCCCTCGAGAGCCTGTGGGAGGAGAAGAGAGGAGAGGGAGGGGAGGGAAGGGGAGGGGAGGAAGGCTGGCTGGGTGGGGAAAGGGAGGAGGAAAGGGAAGGGGGTCGTGAGGGGGCGGAGTGCTGCCCCTGGCGCTGAGCAGCCTTGGCAACAGCAGTGGCGGCGGTGGCCGGGACCGAGGTGCGTCAGGCAGCTGGGGCAGCCTTGGCTCCAGCCCGGGAGGCGAGGACACTCCTTTCTGTGGAGTTGAAGGAGGAGGCGGCAGCGGATCCCAGAGCTTCCTCAGCCTGACTCCTCGGCCTCCCTGCCAACAGGCCCCACCTGCCCCTTTCGGGACCCACCGACGATCGGCCGGACACACGCACGGGCAGCCTAACGCCAAGGTGCAGAACGCTCGCTGTCAGGCCCAGCCCGGGGGTGAGCGGGATCGCTGGGCGCCCACGTGCTTCGCCCCTTCTTTCACTCCTCTTAACCTTCTTTCTCTCTTCTCCCTTCCTCCTGTTGCCCCCCCCCTCCTTTTCTCCATTTCTTTCCCCCTTTTCCCTATTTCTTTCTCTCCGTTTCCACAATTATTTCCCTCCTTTCTTGCCTTCTTTCCTTCCTTTTCCCACTTTCTCCCTTCTTTTACTTTCCCCTCTTCCATTTCTTTTCCTGATTCTCCTCTTTCCCATCTTTTCCTCCTGTTCTCCCTCTCCTTTTCTTCCTTCTCTTCTTTTCCTCCCTCCTCCCCTTCCTTCGAGCTCCTCTAACCCCCTCCTCTTACCGTCTCTACACCTGTCCAGCTTTCCTCCTAGCCAGTGTCCCTAGAAAAGGGAAAGAAGGGCATATATAGAGCTCAGAGGAGTAAGACATGACAGGGTGTAGATAAGGGTGGAAGGAGAGGACTGCATCTTTCTTGACTTGTGGTTTGTAGATTTCTTGATCAGTCATTGTCGGAATCAGTTTACATTGGTATGGGGATCAGCACAACTTCTCTAACCTGTTGCTTTTCTGCTCAGACCCATTTAATTTTGGGTATCTGTGTCATGGATGGGTAAGGAAGATGGAAAGGGAAACCACTTTTTCATGTTGTGGAAAGGCTTTAGTGTTTAGGCAAGATTTTAGAGAAAGTTGTCTCTGGGATTCCACAAACTCTTAAGTAGTCTAAATAGGGAAACTAGACATTGGCTACTGTTGTTTGTCCTCTCCTTTTATGTCCCCATTGAAAAATGTTTAAGGTTCATTCTAATTTCCTTTGGAAGATGCTCATTATATGATGGCCTGGAAAGAAACCTTGGATTTATAATCCAAAGACCTTTGGAATCCTGGCTTTACTACTTAATTCCCTATGTGAGTCCCAGTTTCTTCAAACGTAAAATGAGGGGTCTTAGACTAAATGATCTCAAAGGGCCCTTCTAGCTCTAAATTCTGCGATCCTGTAATGTTTATTGAGCGTACATATTTTGCCAAATAATACACAAAGAGCCCGTCACTTCTCCTCTAGAAGTTATAATACTTCAAATCCATATGGAGAAACATTTTTCTCCTACTTAAAAACTGGGAAACTTGCACTTAACCTACCTACAGATAAGAGAACAGCTTTTGAGTAAGTGTGAGCTTCTCCCGTCCTTTGAGAGAATGAATTGTCATTGAAATCACTAAGGAGAGATTTGAGAGAGAACTTTAAGAATGATTGCTTTCTTCTACCCCTCCTTACTCCAGTTAGACTTTGATTTGCAGCCAGAAGTATACAATAACAAGGATAATCTGGATTGCTCGTCTTTAATTTGCTGTGTGCTCAGGAAATCCAAACTATTTTAATATATTCCTAAGCAAACATGATTAGAACGATCCACAGTTGGAAGGGACATTAAATAACATTTTGTCCAAAATTAACATGACATCCTCAATAATTGGTCATCTAGCTTTTGTTTGAAGACCTTCAGAGAGGGGACATTTCCAGTTGGCACATTCCATTTTTGGATAGTTCTGATTATTAGGAAGTTTCTCCTTATGTGGCGTTCTTGAATCTAACTGCAAATTTTCATCCCTTGCTCCTGGTTCTGCCCTCGTTGGTCAAGAAAAATTGGTCCTGTCCTTCCATAGGACAGCTCTCTTGTTCCCCCTAAGCATTCCAGGCTAAATATCTGTTGTTTCTTCAACTAGTTGCTACGTAGAAGGCTCTTGAGGCCCTTCACTATTCTTGTTACCCGTTTCTGGATGTTCTCCGGCTTTCAAAAACGTGCTACCTCTAACTGAATACGGTGCTCTAGATGTGGTGGGACTATCACCTTCTCAGGCTTGGATTACTATGCCTTCCCTCATGCAGCCTCGGTTCCCATTGCCTTTTTTTTGTTTCTGTATAAATGTGTTGAGAATCACTATAGCTTAGTGGATAAAGGGCCAGTCTTGGAGTCAGGCCCTAATGCTGAAAGAACAATCCTACTTACTGGAAATACAAAGACAAAAGTGAAATAGTCCCTGCCTTCAAGGAACAGACATACATACATACACACACCCAGACATCCATTTATACACACGAACATCTACATACACATACATGGGGCAGCTAGGTGGCCCAGTGGATAGAGCTCTGGGCCTGGAGTCAAGAAGACCTGAGTTCAGATCTGGTCTTAGACATATTAGCTGTGTGACCCCGGGCAAGTCACTTCACCTCGTTTGCCTCTGTTTCCTTCTCTGTAAAATGAGCTGGAAAAGGAAATGGCAAACCACTCCAGGATCTCTGCTAAGAAAACCCCAAATGGGCTCACGAAGAGTCAGACAAGACTGAAACAACTTAACAACGGCATATACATTGTTATATATACGTACATATATATGTGTACATGTATACACACATACAGAATAGATACAAAACAAATACAAGGTAATTTTAGAGGGGTTGGGAAAGGCCTCATGAAGAAGGCGGTGCTTAAACTGAGTCTTAAAGGAAACCAGAAGGTGCCTGGTGGTGAGGAAGGAGTGAAGTCTAGGCATGAGAGACAGCAATATAAAGGTGTGGTAATGAGAGATGTTGTGTTGTGTACAGAACAGCAAGTAGGTTAGAATGGCTGGATCAAAGAGCAAAGGGAGGGAAATGAACTATAAAGGTAGGAAGGAGCTGAGGTTGGGTCGTACAGCTCTTTAAAGGTCAAGCAGAGGAGTTTATATTTGATTCTAGAAACAATAGGGAGCCACTGGAGTTTATTGAGGGGGTGAGGTTTGACATGCTTTTGGAAAATCATATCAAATATGGGGAAGATGGATTAGAGTGGGGAGATGTTTGGGGCAGGGAGGCCCCAAAGAAAGCTATTGCACTCGTCTAGCCAACGCTTCTTAACTGGTCTCAACCCACAGTTTAAGAAGCACTGAAGGGGTCGTGAGCAGAAAAAGTTTAAGAAGCCCTGGACTAGGTAAGATGAGGGCCCGACTTAGGTAGTGGTTATGTGAGTGAAGAGAAGGGGCTGGATTCAGGAGAAGTTGTAGCTGAGGAACAAGATTTGGTGAATGACTGTATATGGGAAGAGTGAGGGGTGAGGATGACACTGATGTTATAAAACCGGGTGACAAGGGTGGTGGTACCTTTGACATTCATAGGGAGGGGTAGATCATGAGTTTTGTCTTATACATATTGAATTGGAGATGCCTATAGGATATCCAGTTGGAAAGGTTTAGGAGGAAATTGATGGCACAGGCTTGGAACTTTGGAGAGAGATTAAATAAGGCTGGATATAGTGATGTCTCCCAAAAACCTAGAGAAAAGAGACCATCTCTTGGTTGAAGAGAGGTCAGGGAGGATCAGAACTGAGAAAAGACCATTGGATTTTGGCCAGATCATTGGTAACTTTGGAGAGGGATTAAGTAGGGCTGGATATAGTGATGTATCCCAAAAGCCTAGAGAAAAAAGACCATCTAGAAGAGATCTGGAGGTTGAAGAGACATCAGGGAGGATCAGAACTGAGAAAAGACCATTGGATTTGGCCAAATCATTGGTAACTTTGTAGAGAGCAGTTTGGGTGAAATGATGAAATAAGAAGCCAGATTGCAGGGAGCCAAGAAAGTGAAAGGAAGTAGAGGCACCATGTCTATACTGCTTTTTCAGGGAGGTTAGCTGAGAAAAAGAGTAGAGATACAAGATGATAGGAGGGGATCTAGTGAGGACTTTTTGAGGATCAGGGAGACGAGTATGTTTGTAGGCCATGAGGAAGGAACCAATAAATAGGGAAAGCTTTCATATTAGAGAGGGAGAATGAGAAGAAGAGGGGATGGAATCAAGGGTGAATGTAGAGTTGACCTTAGTTAGAAGGACCACCTCGTTGAGACTGGGGTAGAAGAGGTAATAGTGTCATCATAGTGTCTCAAGAGGTTGTGAGGAGAAGGGGAGAAGAGGGAGTTTTTGCTAGGGAGTCTCAATTTTTTTTAGGAAAATTTGAAGCAAGAGCCTAGCTAAGGGCATGTCAGGAAGGATATAGTTGGAGGCTTGAAGAATGAAGGGAAGGCTGGAAATGCATGTGTGGAGAGTGTGATGGAAAATCACTTTGTTGTTGTTGTTGAGTTGTTTCAGTTGTGTCCCAACTCTCTGTGACCCCCATTTGGGGTGTTCTTGATAGAGATCCTGGAGTGGTTTGCCATTTCGTTCTCCAGTTCATTTTATAGATCAGGGCTGTCCAACCTTAGGTTTTTATTGAAACAATAGACAATATATTTTGATCTGCCATTTTAGTGAGAGCTCTTCGGTAGCTCGGCTTCATTTACTAAAGCATTCATGTAAATTTCTCTGCTTGTAGGTGGCCTCATAAATCACACTGCAGGCCGCATTTTGGACAGCCCTCTTATAGACGATGAAACTGAAGCAAACGGGGTGAAGTGACTTGCCCAAGGTCACATAGCTACTAAGTGTCTGAGGCTGGATTTGAACTCGGGTCTTCCTGATTCCAGGCCCAGCATTCTGTCCACTGCAGCATCACCTAGCTGCCCAGAAAATCAGTTAGGGAGAAATAAAAGGTTCCTTGCTGCAGCAAGCGCTCAGTTGAGATTAGATAACACAAATTTGTAGTGGATCTAGTCAGCACAGCTGCAAGACTTTCTCTGGCTCCATTCAACAGCACACACTAGCTGTCAGTTAACCTCTAGTGCCCCAGACAACTCTTTAAGTCTGTAAGTCACAGAAAATTCCCGCTCTGTTTCAGCAGATGAAGTTTCCGCACTGACAGAATCACAGGTTCCCTTTACACTTTGCCCAATTATGCTACCATTTCTGAAACCATTTTGGGGACTGTTTTCAGAACTGGTTTGAACCACACAAGGAAAGCAGTTGACCCCGGATTATTTTACTGAGATTGAACACATACTTTGTTCACCAGTCTTGGCTCCCGATGATCTTAAGGTCACATTTAGAGTTGGAAGGGACCTGAGAAGTCTTCTAGTTCAACATCTTCATTTTACAGATAAGGAAACTGAGGACTGGAGAAGTTAAATAACTTATCCAAAGTCACACAGATAAGGGACAGAGCTGGAATTTGAAACCAGATCCTCTGACTCCAAATGCTGCATCTTTTCCACTATACCATGTTGACTCTGACTTTTGGGTTTTATCAAAAACCAAATCCACTGTCAGGGGGTAAAGATTTGCCACTACTGTGGATATTCAAGAGATTGTGCCCTACCTCATAGACTCTGAGGAGTTACAGAGATATTTTTGAGCCATGGCAGAGCATTAGAACAAGTAGTCTTATGGTGACTATTTAAAAAGAACAAAGATCATTTGGATGTGCGCTATAGAGAATAGCATAAAAAACATTATCAAAGAGTTGGATGGCCATTAGAGGGAGGGAGCCCGATTGGTGGAAGCATAACAGGACAGAGAAGGGGAGGGATGCAAGAGATGGTGGAGAGAAACAGGAATTGGCAAGTGAGGAGAGTAGATGACACTGAAGTCATCTGGCTAATAAGAAGGATAGTGATACCCCTGACATTAAGAGGGAAGTTTGGAAGAGGAGGAGGTTTTGAGAGTCAGTCCATGGTACAATGGAAAGGGCATGGGACTTGGAGTCAGAGGACCTAGGTTCAAATCCCAGATCTCCCACTTAGTGCCTTGTGCCCTTGAATAAGTCACTTAGCCTCTCTGGGTCTCAATTTCTTCATTTGTAAAATGAAAAGGTTGATCTAGACTTCTAAGGGCCTTCCAGTTGTTGTCTATAAGCCTGTGAACCCATAGGAAGGCCTCTGTTGAATTGAAGTTTTCATTTTTGTAAGATTTACAGAGACATGGACTAGAATCAAGGAAGATGAGAAAGCATAGATAGGGTATGATTTCTACCAGTCGAGTAAAATATCTACATCAGTGAAATAATGGATCCTTTGAAAGAGACTTTTTCTAAAATCTCAGTCTTATTATTTAACATTCGTGCATGCCTCACATACTGTATCAAATGGTTTGCTGTCTGGGATTATTGGTGCCGTTGTTGGGTTTTGGCAAATAGCCAAATTGGAATGGAAATCTACCCCAACCAAAGGATTTCTTTAGATTCCTAGTTTCACACACGTAACTGATTACATCCCATACATCTCATCAATTTTATGAACTTATTCACATGTTAAGAAAGTAACAGTTTTAAAAATATCTAAATAGTCTTTAAATAAGCCATGTTTGCTTTAGTGCCTTCACAAAAATCTGTCTGGTTCAAATCTGTTATCTCGTAAACCAGAAATGTCAAACGCCCCATTGCAACTTGCAACACTCTCTAGTGCTCTTTGTGGTCTGAACCTGATGAAAATGTAATTGGGAAGTATTTAATGAACTAAAAATACAATAGAACATAGATGACGTGAATATGTGGTTTTCTAAGCCAATACACTGCCCTCGGGGAGTCTTATGTAGGGTTTTATGCACCTGTTTCTATTTCAGCTTGACACTGCTATTGTAAACTAACTCTAAATTAGACACAGATCTTTTTTGGAGCAAGGATTGTAGCATGTTGGGCTGAGGAGGACCTTAGAGACCGTGGAAGCCAGGCCTACCATTTCAAAGATAAGAAAGCTGAGGACCAGGGAGGTAACATATGTCATAAGTAGTAGAACTGGGATCCAGGCTCAGATGATCTTATAACAATTTTTGTACTTTTTCCAATCTATCATGCTAAAGATTGCTTTTCTTATCAGGGTTTATCAATCAGCAAGCATCTATTAAGGGCCCACTCTGTGTCAGGCACTAGGGTTAAAAATAAAAGTGATAAAATAATCCCTACTCCCAAGGAGCTTACAGACTAGGAGGGGAGACGAGTACATATGTAAGTATAGAGAGAATCAAGATAAAGAGAATGATAATCAATTCAAGGTAGTGAAATATACGTTATTGGAAGGGAGAATCCAGAAAGGTTTTATGTCTTAAGGAAGATCGCTTTTTAGCCGCTTTGTGAGGATAGACTGGAGTGTGGAAAGACTTGAGGCAGGAAGACCAATGACAAGGTTGCAGAAGAGAGGTTGGGAAGGCCTGGACTAAGGTGATAGATAAAGAGAAAGAAGTCAGATATGTGGGATAATGGGGAAGTAGAAATGGTGAGATCTGGCAACTGATTGGATATGTTAGATGAGAGCAAAGACTGGAGGTTATGAACCTGTGAGGCTGACAGAATTTCAGCAAAAATAGGGAAGTGGAGAAGAGGCCTAGGGTTGTGGGGAAAGACAATGAGTTCTGTTTTGGGTACTTTGAGTTTGACATATCTTCAGGATGTCCTATTGGAAATATAAGCAGTTGGAGATGGGGGAGAATGTAAAGAGAGAAGAGGGCTCAGGACAAAGTCTTAGTTAGAGAACTCCCAGTTAGGGGCGTGACATAGATAATGAACCGACCAAGGAAACTGAGGAAAGGATAGACAGGAAGAGAGTAGAAAAATCCAGAGAAGAGAGTATCCAAGAGAAAAGGGTGCTCAACAGTGTCAAATGCAGCAGAGGGGTCAAGAATGATAGGGACTGAAAAAGGCCAGCAGATTTGGCAATTAGGAGGTCATTGACAACTTTATGCTTGGAGACTGTCATCTGAGCTGAGCCACCATGTTTGTGTTTTGGGGGACTGTCAGAAGTTTACCTTGAAGGATGCCAGTTTATTCGTGGGAATTTTGAAAATCGTAGTTGAGTTCCAGAGTACTCAGCTTGTCCAGAATGACTTTAGAGTGCTAACAAAAGGGCATTGTTGTTGGCTTAAAAAAAAACACAACAAAATAGGTATATCTATGTAGTACCTTCTTCGTTCCTTCCTCCTCCCCGCTTAAAGGTGCTTTAAAACAAATATCGCCTTTTTAACACTTGGTGAAATGATTCAGACTATAAGCATTTTTCAAATGGTTTTTGAACAGAAATGAAAGAGGGAAGTCTAGCAAGATGCTGTCTCAAATATGTCACTGAAAGAGCATGTGATTACAGCCCTAATAGATTCATAAATGATCAGAAACAGGAAATTTTTACCAACAAAGGGTTTCAAAAACTAGATTCAAATTATTTCTAAATCTGAGGTGACTTTCTCAAAAATTCATCAAAAAATATCAAAACAATAATGGGGCCTTTGATTCTTTTGGTAATTCTTAGGTAACTGTTTCTCCCCATCTCTGTCCCTTTTTCTAATTCATTTTTTAAAAGTAGGTTTTATTCATGCCTTTTGTTTATATATCAGTAATTTCTGATGTAAAAAAAGTTACCTAACCCTTAATCTAAGTCTTGACTCCTTTGTAACAAAGAAAAGCAAAAGTTAAATATAAACAACTGATATGTTGAGCATCTGACTTTGTCTGCAAACATTTTACCCCTTGTAGCCTTTACTCTCCTACATTTCTGCTGAGAGAAAAGAGTTATGTTTCATTACCAATCATCTCTTGGGGAATGACTTTTGGTCTTAAATACTTATGTCAGTTTCATGTATGTATTATATATCAGACTTATATCAGATGTGTGATGCAAAGATTTTTCTTCCATCTAATGGTTTCTCCTCTTATTCTGTCTGCATTGATTTTGTTTGTGCAAGAAATTTTAATGTTATATAATTGAAATTGTCTATTTTGGCTAATCATCTCCATCCCTTGTATGGTTAAGAACTCTTCCCCTGACTGTGGCTGTGAAATGTATTTTTTAATGTTTTAAAAAATGATATATCTTTTTATATTCAGGTTGCATATCTGTTCAGAGATTATTAGGGGATGCAGCAGAAGATGCTAATCTGTCAAACTGCTTCCTGGTTTTCCCAACAATTGTTGTCAAATAGGGAGTCTTTCCCTTGGTAATTTATGTTCTTGTATTTATCAGACACTGGGCTATTGTTTTTAATTCCTTCTGGTTCTTGTTTTTCTAGTCTGTTCCACCAATCTACTTTTCTGGTTTATGTTTTTAACTACGACCAAAGCTTTTTTGATGGTTACTGCCTCAAAATATAGTTTGAGGTTTGGTCATGCTGTGTTCCTTTTGTTCCCATTTCTAAAAATTATTCCCCTTGAAATTAAAGACCTTTTGTTCCGTGAAATGTTATTTTGTCTAGTTCTACAAAGTAACCCTTTGGTAGTTTGGTATGGCACTAAATCTATAAATTAATTTAGGTAGTATCAACATTTTTATTATATTGGCAAGACCCAATCATGAGCACTGAATATCTCCAGTTGTGTAAGTCTTTATTCTAAAAAGAGTGTTTTATAGTTTAATTTATATAAGTCCTTAGTACAGTCCCTGACACATAATAAGCACATTAATAAATGTTATTCTTCCATTTATCCTGTTTTCTGATAGGGGCTTTTTTTTTGTCCAGACATGTGATTTCATCAGTGCAAGGAACTCCCTTTGTAGAAATTTCCTGTCCTGTGAGTCCATAATTGATCAAGCTTGGGCCACTGAGAGGTTACCCTGAATCATAAGACTAGTCTCTAGCCACTTTGCCAGGCTGTCTCTGTCTTAATAAGTTAGCTCTTAGATTATCTTAAGCATTTTGCAGTTATTTTGAATGCTATTTCTTTTAGCATTTCCTCTAGCTTTTTGTTACTCCTACATAGAAATATCAGTGATTCTTGTGACTTAATTCTGTATCCTGCTACTTTACTGAAGCCATTAATCTTATTTATTTTCTTCACTGAGTCGCTGGGGTTTTCTAAGTAAATCATATACTAATAGAGATAATTTTGTCTCCTGATTGCTGCTGTTCATACCTCCAATTTTCTCCTCTTGCATGATTGCTCTGGCTAGCATTTTTTAAAACTCCTTATTTTTCAATCAACAAGCATTTATTTTCTCTCAATCCCAACTCTCCCCAACTGGAAAAAGAAAAAGAAAAAGAAAAATCCAAACCCTTGCAACACAAATATTCATAGTTAAGCAAAAAAAGTTCTTGAATTGGCCATGTCCAAAACTGTAGGTCTCATTCTTCATATGAAGTCTATCCCCTTTCTGTCAGGAGGTGGATTGCATGCTTCTTGAATCATGGTTGGTTATTTCATTGATCAGATTTCTTAGCCTTTCAAAGTTACTTGTCTTTACAACGTTGTTGTCATTATATAAATTGTTTTCCTAATTATGCTCGCTGAACTCTGCATCTATTCATACGTCTTCCTAGGTTTCTCTAAAAACATTTCTTGCATCATTTGTTATAGCAAAATAATATTTCCTTACATTTATATGCCGTGATTTGTTCAGCCATTCCCCAATTGATGGACACCCCTTTAGATTCCAGTTCTTTGCCATTACAAAAAGAACTACAATATTTTTGTACATATGGCTCCTTTTCCTTCTTTCTTTGATCTCTTTGGAATATAGACCTAGTATTGTTATTTCTGGGTCAAAAGGTATATGCAGGTTAGTGACTTTGGGAGCATAATTCCTAACTGCTTTCCAGAAGGGCTGAACCAATCCACAGCTTCACCAGCAGTGCAACGAGGTACCTGTTTTCCTATAGCTTTTCCAGTATTGTCATGTTCAACAGCTTTTTTGCCCTCTTCACCAGTCTGATAGGTGTGATCTGGCTAGCATTTTAGAATAATGTATCAAATCAATATATATAATATAAATATAATATATTAATATCATATCACAATATTAGTATAAATATAATATATAAATCAAATAATAGTGGGGAGAAAGGGCATCCTTGATTTATCCCTGCTTGTATTGGAGAAGCTCCCGTTGTTCCACCATTGACAGTATTGCTAGATCTTGGCTTTAGTTTTAGGCTTTTAGTCCTATTAATAAAAGCTCTTTCCATGTCTCTGTTTTTTGGGGAGTTTTAACATACATAAATCCTAAATTTTGCTACAGTTTTTTTTACATGGTCCTTTATTTCTGAGCTTCTCTGTTCATGATCCCATTTGCATACAAAACCAAGTACCAATTTTTCTACAAAATTGTGTATGCCATTTGACGTTTACCAACTCAATTCTTTTTTCTTCAAAGATAACCAGTCTTCTTACAACTTTTGAAAATCATTGAGGCTTGATTGACTTTTCCTATAAACTTCTCTATATTTATTGCATGGTTCTTAGTTCAGTGCCTAGAAAGAAATACTCCCCTCCCCAAACTAGACGTGGTCATGGACCAAATCAGGTGTTGCTGCCTCTATGAAGTTTTCCCCGAACTCTAGACTTTCTATTTAAGGGTGATATTTCTTTGCATTTCTAATAATACTTTATCGAGATGTCTTCCTAGCACTCATCTCACCCTCCCCTGTATCAGCGATCATTTCCGTGTTCCATTGCCCATAACCTTGAGAACAGGGTGTTTATTGTAAATTGAGGGGAAGGGTTGGAATGGAGGTGGGGGGTGGCAGTCATCATCATCCGATAATTTCAGCCTGGTAGAGAGCCTTTACCGCTTTAAGTTTGTAACTTAATGTCTTAGTTGCCAAAGCACCAACCTTCTGGCATTCTACCAGGTTACCTTGGGCTTTAGGCATAGTAGAGACACGGTAAATACTTGCTGAAGTGAATTGTCCAGAGCTTTCTATATGGATGTTCTGCCTCCCCCCTAGTCAGTAGCAGTCGGCTAAGTTTGTCCTCAGCAGAATTTACCATACCTTTAGGCCACTGATGTATCTGCTGCTGTAGGCCAAAGGTAAATTAGGAGATTTTTTGTCTCTTCTTTTGGTTCCATTGCTAGGGTGGGTATATGTATAGGGCTATCTCAAATTAGAGAAGTCTTTTGGAGTGTGATTTTTTTTTCCCTAAAAGTGAGCATGGGTTAAAGTGTCCCATCTTTTTTTAAAACTCAGTATTATTCACAAGCTTTCACTGCTGTTTCCATCTCAGTAGCCAGGGATGGTAAGTGGGGCTATTTCTGGGTTTCTGGATGTTTGATACAGCTCCCTCTGTGGGGGAGAATTCCAGTCCAACAAGCCTTCGTGACCTTGGGCAAACTACTGGACCTTCCTGGTCCCCAGCCTTCTAATCTATAAATTA
This sequence comes from Phalanger gymnotis, assembly GCA_028646595.1. Taxonomy (NCBI): domain Eukaryota; kingdom Metazoa; phylum Chordata; class Mammalia; order Diprotodontia; family Phalangeridae; genus Phalanger; species Phalanger gymnotis. The sequence continues at coordinate 21,609,317 of CM053628.1, read as the reverse complement.
GGATGGTGGACTAGATGATCTCCAGTATTTATTGTTATGTACAAATTCTATGGTCAGTATTTGAGATACGTGGACAAAAGGAAAAACCGTTCTTGTCCTTTGAGAGCTTATGTTCTACCTGAGGGATAGGCTAGAAGAATAGGGTAGCTGGCTTGTTACCTGGTTTGTTATACCCCTTTCAGAATTTGTAGTCTTAGATGAATATGAGGGACTTAGCAGTCTCCTGTATTTGACAAGGGTTACAAAGTACATCCATTATCTCATTTGATTCTCACAATCTTAGATGCTTTATTATCTCCATTTTGCAGATAAGGAAGCTGAGGCTCCAAGCTATTGTGACTTGCCTAGGGACACACAACTAGTAAGTCTCAGAGACAAGACTTGAATCTTTTTGCTGTTAAGGCACACCCAGACCCTTCACCAGTACTTCCATAGTGGGCAATATCACCAGACTGTTTTATTGCTTCTTTGACTTGGACAGGCGACCATTGGTTCACTTTTCTGTTTCTCATTCTTGTTGTGCAAGTTCCTTGAACAGTGGTACTGTGAGCATGAGAAAATCAGGGTAGTGGGCAGATCCAGCCCTCTCCCTTAATATAGCACCATATACTTGGTTCTGCATTTAAGAGCTTACTGCTTCATGCCTGCTCAGAGATCCTTTCACTCACATTAGGAAGTTCTTGTACTTGAAATTGGTACTGGTTTTCTTTCTGCTGGTGGGACTGTTGCCTTGGGCACCTTATTTGTTCTTCTGACTTTTCTCTGGTCCCTCTTGAGATCATATAGGTTGATCTCAGCATTACGTGTTGCATGTAATAAGGAGATAGCTTTGTTCAGCTGAACCCTTCTTTGTAACAGTGTATCGTGTCTCTGGATACAGAGGCAGCAAAGCTTGGCATGGTGCAGGGTTCTTCAAATATTTTTACCCTAGCACCCAATTAGTAAAAAACTTTTGAACACGATTCCACAACAGAGGCATAATATTAGTACGCATTAATAACATATCAGTATAGTACTACTTATAACTTATATATAAGTTAACATATAACTTATAAATAATACACATGTATTCCTAACATGTGTAACTAACATGAAATATGCACAAAAATAGAAATTGAAAAGAATGAGATGAAGATTAAAAACAATATTTTTAAAAATGTTTATTTCACTAATACAAAAATGTTTTACTAATGGTACAGAAATGGTTTGGTTCTAACTATATCAAATTATTAATGATATTTTGTACTGAAAACAATGTGATTGAATGTGATGCATTTTTTAAATCCTCATGCCCTTGGGGCAATAAGGTAACCTTGTAAATAATTGTTAATAATTGATTGTTAAATGTGGTCAGCGTAGCCAAGCAGATGAATTATTTTTAAGATGTAACAATCAAGTGATAGTTCATAAGTCACTGCCATAACAACTTTTCAGTGGGAGTCCTATTTCTTTGTGTGTCACTGAACACAATCCAGCAACAACAAGCAGGAGTGAATGGCTTCTGATTTCAACTGAACATTAAGTTTTCAATATACATTCATCCTTTTTTCTTAACATGCTTCTGCCTAATAGATAACGACCTACCTTAATATAGTTTCCTAATCCAGGTTCCGGTAGCTATTAATGACCAACTCCAGGACATTCTCCTTCCTTTTTCAATGAGTTTAGTGCTTGGTTCATAGTCTTTCTCTTTCCTCTAACTGCTTTCTTCATCTAAGGGATCATGTTGATGTTCCCCCAAGTCCACTTAATTTCCCAGTTTCTCAATATGTTTAATTCCTACGACTCCTTCTTCTACTCTGCCTCAGCTATGCGCAGGGACGATCATAGCCTTGATCTTGCTGTCACCCATAAAAGTTCCACTTCCATGTTCAAGAACTTTGAATGTCCTTCACCTCATTCCTTCTAAAACTGCTACTACAAAGATCTCTAATCTCCTTGTTCAGTAGTATCCCAGACCCTCACCCCTGCTCTGGATACACTGTCTTCCCTTCCCAGAACAGCAGAGACCGTCCCTGCTGTTAAAGACCTCACATTCTAATGGAAGAGATAACACATATGGGTGGTTTCACCTGTAAGACGAATGGAAAAATGCCTTGGTCCTTAGGTGCCGTGGCAAAGCAGGTGCTAATGCACCTTCCTTAATGTCATTCCACTGATAAAATAATGTCTGTTTCTGATGTTGAACCATTTGGCATTGTCAAGGCGGCTTGGTGGTGTAGTGGATAGAATGTTGGGCCTGGAGTCAAGAAGACTCCGAAATTCAAATCTAGACTCAGACACTGGCCATGTGACTCTGGGAAAGTCACTTAACTTCTGCCTGCCTCAGTTTCTTCAACTGTAAATTGAGGATAATATAGTACCTACCTTCCAGGATTGTTGTGGGGATCAAATGAGATAATATTTATGAAGCGCTCAGAATAGTGCTTGGCACATAGTAGGTTCTTGATAAATGCTTGTTCCCTTCTTCCCCCTCTCCACACTCCCCACCCAAGGACTTCCTTTCTTGGTCTTCAGTAGCTGTGGTTGCTGTAGAGGTGGGGACCATAGAATATGGGAAGGAGAATAATAACTCCTAATAAGTCTAGAAATGCGGTTTGGAGCCAGGTAAAGTGCTTTAAATGCCAAATGGAAGAGTTTATATTTGATCCTAGAGGTGATGGGGACTTATGAGGCAGCTGGGTAGGGGATGGAGGAGTGCGGGGAGAGACTTGACAGGTGAGGCCACTGCCATAGCCACCAGGTGATCTGGGGGTAGGAGGTAGGGGAAGATCATCATGATTTTCCCAATGGCATCTGTGTAGCTGTTACTGTGGATGACTGGTGGTATTGAACTTTATAATTACCCTAATAGCAAAAGCCCAGGGGCAGAAGGGGGAAGGTTAGGAGCCTACACAGTATAGGGAAGGGCCAGACTTAGGGGAGTGTTAAGAGATAATGTGTAAAGAATAGGTGTAGTAGTGTTGGAGTCAAGTCCCATCTTTGTGGATGAGGTGGGATGGGATCCCTCTTCCCACCCTCCACTTGGTGTCATGCTAGGTCACCACTTTGGAGGTCTCTGGCATAGTAGCTGGAGTGCTAGATGTAGAGTCAGAAAGACTAGGGTTCAGATTCTGCTGCTGACCCTTTGGATCTGTGGGATCTGAGACAAGTCACTTAACCTTTCTGAGCCATGGTTTCACCTTCAGTAAAATGGAGCTATTAATACCTGTAGCACCTATCCCTCAGGGTTGTCATGAGGCTCAAATAAGATCATATATGTGAAGTGCTTTGCAAACTTTAAAGTGCTGTATAAATGCCACTTACATTTATGCCCTCGTGGTTTCCTGAGTATTGAACCTGATGGATTAGATTCATAGTCTCAGAAGATTGCAAGAGACCCCAGAGGTCATCTAGTACAACTGCTGTGCAAATACCCTCACTCCCAGGCCTGACAAGTGACCATTTCCAAGGCCTGGGAGCTCACTGGCCCTCTGTTTTTGAAATGCTCTGTTTCTCAGAAAGTTCTTCTTTGTGTTGGGCTGAAGTTTGTCTCCCTGTAATTTCTACCCATCGATCCTAGTTTTCTTAGTTGGAGCTACACAGAGCAGTATTCTTCTTTCATATATGTTGGAATCTCATCCTTTCTAAATCTTCTCATGTTCATGTTACACCTCACTGGTCCCTTCGGTCATTGCTCGTGCCTTCCAGATCCTTCACTAAAATCCCTTCTTTAGACACATTCTGCTTTGTCATGTTCTAGAACTCGACACCTAGAATGGAAAAGAATATGGCAGGAGGAGTCTCACAAGTGCGGTGCAGAGAGGTGTGCTAGCAGAAATCTGTAGTGGGCCCAGAGATCAGGATTGTGTAATTTGCTCCAGCCATGTTTTTCAGCCAAAGTGCGATGGCAAAAGTGGACGATGGGCGTTAGATACTCAGGGATGGGGACGGCATGGGACGAATGATGATTTTACAGTGAGGTGAGATTGTAGAGTTCTAGTCCAGTCATAGTCCTAGTCTCAGCTTTTTTACAATCTGTACTTTTTTGAGAGAGGTTTGAGAATTGGGGAATAGGAAAGAAGATGAGAAACAGATTCTGGAATTACTGATTTTTAGAGCTACAAGAGACTTTAGAGAGCATATAGGCCAAGCACTGGAGTCAGAGGACAGGGATTCATATCCTGCTACTGCACATCTCTCCCTGACCCTCAATTTCTTTATCTATAAAGTGAGGGGGTTGGACTAGATGACCTCTGAAGTCCCTTCCAACTCTAAATCATGGGGCACGTCGTCTTCCGAGTCTGGCCTGCATGAGATTTTAGCAAAACATTTTACCTAATTAGCTGCCCCACATGAACTAATAGGGCCAGTAGGGTCCAGCCTCCCAAAATCCTATGTGGCCAAATGTCTGGGTCCACTTGGCCTCTTGAAAGCTGAAACTGAAATTCATGTGATTTGAACATGAGTGATTTAAAGAGTGGAACCTGACCAGGTAGGAGGGAGAGCAGTACGGAGCTGGGGAAGGACAGTGAAGGGAAAATTGTGGGATAGTTGGGTTTTTGGCAGCCTTAAATCATGCTTTGTAGGTGGTTTCTACTCTTAGTGTTGTTGGTCCTGGAACGCAGCCTGAAATCTTTCTGTCTGGCAGGACAGTGTTGTCTCAGTCAAACTGACTGAGACAAAGGGCCTTTTGTCCTGTGTCTGTGTATTTCACCTACTAGTTTTTGAGCCTTCCTGTACATAACCAATGAGAGAGCACTTGGAAACACACACATTTAAATCACTACTTGAATTAGCATCACTTTTTTCATAGTATGTCTCCTATGGACCCTGAGAGAGAATGATTGCTTTTTAAGTACCAATGTAACTTGTTTTCCCTTTAAAAATCTCCTTGAGGAGTTTATATTCCCTTGGTAAATACAACATATAAAACAGATAAGTTACGATTTTGATGATAATGCTGAAATGGTAGTGGCCCTAAAATTCGTAGATATCTTTTTCATGTGAAATTGTTTCTCTACTCATCAGATTTCTCTTGTTTGAGAACTTTATTTTTTGCTTGATATGCATGTCATCTGTATTGAAGAATAATGGTAAATGTCTTAGTATTTGCTTTTATTTTTCTTATTTTTCTTCTTAGTTTTAAAAGTCTTCAGATCAGAAAATACTTCTTTCAATACTATTATAATCATTCCTCTGAGTTGTCTTTGTTTCATGTTGTTTAGCCCTACCGTGAAACTTATTTAACATAAACAGGAGACTCTCACATGCCCCTTCCATATATAGTCAAACTATATTAATGCTTTCTTGTCATAAATTAAACACACACACACACACACACACACACACACACACAGCACAATTTACTACATTTGGCTCTTTATCAGTTTCTCTGTGATAGTTTGTGAAACTTTTTTTGGACCTAACAGTATTTTAATCAATTATTCCCCAATATTTAGGACTCAAACTAAATAAAACTATTTTAAAACAATGTGAAATGAAACTATTGAGAATTTTTTTAATTGTCACCATCACCTTACCATTTCCGGATATAGATTTGAGCTTTAGTTAGTTGTACTTTTTAAAACATCTGTTAACTCATCTAATTGCCTTTTGGAGATTTCTAATTTCTGTCTTCACTTTAAGAAAATATTTTTCATCCTCCCAGCCAGCTTTCATATTTGTTCAAAACATTTATTCAAATCAATTTGCCCTTAGGTAACTGACATATAAACATTTTACTTTTAGGCATTTCTGAAACAATGCCAGATTTACTCGCATTTTTGTTAGTGGAGAATAGTCTTTAAAATAAACATATTCTTTCCCTGTAAAATCAGGCTTTGCTTAAAAAACACACACATACACATGATCCCTTTAGGTATTTGGTGTGCAATAATCCTGATGTTATCGAATAGCTAATTAGTTTATTTTTAAGTACCTACATACAATCAACTTTTTGGTGCCAATGCCACCTCCGATAAGGTGAAACATTAAGTCAGCAAATAGTTATTGAACTATGCTTTATACTTGGCGGTGCCCTTGGGGCCTGGCTAGCCACTGTTCATTCAATTGTCAGGTAAGAGGGAAGTTGGCATTAGGTGGATGGGAACCAACAAATTCAATTCGAGGCTGGAGCTGCTTTAATAGGATAGTGGCAAACCGTGGCAGGACATGCTGCCCTTTCCCCCTAACAGCCCAGAACAGTTTGGGAACTAATGGGAAAAAATGGCTCTTCTACTGTAGATGGCTTGTTGACAATACAGAGTCAAGTTGTCCTTATAATTATTTTTGAAAATTATTGTTCTTTTAACCCTTTACTTGTCGATAATCTTGTCATCACTAAATATTATTCAAAGACAAGAATTTTTTAAAATTCCCAAAGATAATATCGGTATTGCTTAAGCTCTGCCAGGTTCCCTCAAACTTGAAAGGCTTTGAGTACAGGCCTGCTGATGGATTGTGTGTCTGGCATCTGAGGACCAGCCAAGTTAAGTTTGGAAAAGCTCATCACCGGAAAATTGGCTGTGAAGAGATTTTTGTTTTCAGCCACAGCAACTCAAGAAACTTTCTACTAAATGTTTAGGAGCTACCATCTGAAATGGTGGAAGGCTTCTTTATAATGATAAAACCATAGATCTTTCAAGTGATAATAATAGTAAGAGGTAGCATTTTTATAGGACAGAGGAGGTCAGTAAGCCAAATCCAGCCCTCCACCTGTTTTTATATGGCCTACAAACTGTGAATGGTTTTTATATTTTAAAATGCAATAAAACTTTATTTCAAGATGTAAAAACCATTCTTAGCTCATTGGCACTATGAAAACAGGCACCCACCAAAAGGGGGAGAGGGTGCTGTAAATTTCCCAACCCCTGATCTAGTGAGTACTTCAAGGTTTCTAAAACACTTTACATGTGAGAAGTATTTTATTTTAAGTCAGCTAATACTTCTCTTCCTATTACTGGAGGTTGTGGTGCTTACCGAAATATTGCTGGAACTTCTGCCTTCGAGGAGCTAACGGTACTTGGGGAGATAAAACATACGCATGTGAAACTGAGAAGAGTACAAGTTGGTATTCCCAAGTAATAGTAAGCATTAAAAAGGGCAGTATATGTGATGTGTTTAGGAAGTAGGAGTAGGGAGAGATTAATGTGGACTGAAGTAGTTGAGGGAAGCATCATAGAGGAGGTAAGACAAGATGGGCCTTGAAGGATTGATAGGATTTAGATTCACAGCTAGGGGGCATAGTGGATAGAGATCTAGAGTTCAAATCTGGCCTCAGACATTTACTAGCTGTGTGACCCTGGGCAAGTCACTTTACCCTGTTTGCCTTAGTTTCCTCATCTGTCAAATGAGCTGAGGACGGAAATGGCAAACCACTCCAGCATTTCTGCCAAGAAAACCCCAAATGGAGTCACAAAGAGTCAGACACATGACTGGATAACAACAGGAAGCTGTCCAGACTTGAATGAGAGGGTAGTAGAGTATTGGGAGTTAAGAGCTAATAGGCAAGTAGTGGTCAGATTATGGAGAGTCTTCAAGGGCAGGCAGAAGAATTTAGATTTGTTGCACTACGAAATATGGAGCCCCTGAAGACTTTTGAGGGAAAAGACATGATGAAAGTAGTGATTAAATGAAGGTTATCAGGGAGTGGTGAGCAGGTTAAATTAGAGAAGGGGGCAGGCTGGAATCAGAGAAGTCAGTCTGCAGGCTGTTTTAGTCATTCTTATATGATATGAGGGCTAGAATAGTGAGAAGGGCCAGATATCCGAGGCATACTGAAGGAAGGAAATGCTAAGAGTTAATACCCAAGCGTGAGAAATAAAAGAGAGTCAAGAGTCAAAGACTGCTCCAAGGTTTTAAGTCTTAGTAGGAAAGTGATGATGCCATTTACAGGAATGAGACGTTTGGGAGTGGGAACCAATTAAGTGGAAGAAAATGAGTTTGAGGTCATGTAACATCTAAGAAGAAATGTTAGGGAATGGACTTTGGGGGAGGTGGCAGATGGCAGATTTAAAACAGAAAATGCATGAGTAAATCTTGGAGAAAGAATGTACATATGTATGTGTGTGTGTATATATATTTAATAAGTATTATTGTGTTTTGGAGGTGTTTTCTACTGTATATGGTCCCCCCAATATTTTAGGAAGAAAATTATTTACAGAATAATTTTTCAACCCTTTTCCCTAGGAAAAAAGGGGATTTTTTTGCAACTGCCATTGCAAAGACCTAATCTGTATAGTGCTTCAGAGGATGAAACTGAGACCAGTGGGAAATGAGAGAGGCCCATTTCAGCTCTTTATAAGAAAAAACTTTCAATTAGAACAGTCCCTGACGAATATCATAGGATCACAGAATTGGAGATTTAGAGTTAGAAAAGGTCTTAGAAATCACCTATTCCAGGGGTTCTTAATCTGACTGTATGAACTTTACAAAAAAACTCTTTTGATAACTGTATTTCAGTATATTTGATCGTCCTTTGTAATCCTATTTGTGTTATTTTATGCATTTAAAACCATTATTCTGAGGATGTATCCATAGGCTTAATCAGTGTCAAAAGAAGTACAAAAAAAGGTTCAAATCTAGTGCAACTTTCTCATTTTATAGATGAAGAAAATGAAACGCAGAGGGGTTGAGTGATTTTCCCATAGTCACACAAAGTTGTAAGCCTCAGTTTGCTTATCAGTTAAATGAGGGGTTAGACTAGATGAGCACTACAGATCTCTTCTAGCACTAGATCTTCACAACAACTTTGTGAGATAGGTGGTATTATGATCCCCATTTTACAGATGAAGAAACTAAGGCAGACAGAGCAAAATGACTTGCCCAGGAACACACAGCTAGGAAGTGTCTGAGGCTGAATCTGAATTTAAGTCTTCCTGACTCCAGGTTCAGTGCACTGTGCCACCAGCTACCTCTCATGCATGCATAGTGAAAGGTCCAATTAGATGACCCTCAAGGTCCTTTTCAACTGTTATTCTATAAATGGGTGACTGTGGAAAGTAGATGTTGAGCTCATAAAAAAATGACAATTTAAAAAGCCTTTAAAATAAGGTATCGGTGTATAAGTTCAAAAGTGGGTACTATGTAGAATTTAGCCCTTTCCTTGCTACTGCTGCTCTTGACATGTTAGTATTTTCTTTAAATTTTGCCTCTACATAAAGTTTCCCATGTAAAACGTTGAAGTCATTTTTCTGGAATATACAACTTTAGGGGGAAATTCAACAAAAAGTTTTCTTATGATCTAGAGTCAGCAACTCAATTCAGCAAAATTTTATGTACTTGCTGGATATAGTGGCTGTACGTGCCAAGCGATTGGCATGTTGGCACAACTTGATCTTCTCGTTCTTATTTTAGACCTTTGTTCACTCCCAGATGTTAAGTCCCCTGGTGGTGAGTTGATTGATCCCACTTAAGTGTGGGTGGGGGGTGTGTGGTGGGGATGGGAGGATGTGATATCTTTGCAGGGTGGCTTTTGGATATTCGAAATTATTAACTGTCTTAGTTATATAGAAAATTGCTAGTTCATATAGAAAACTTCCTAATTTGTTTTTCTTCTGTCTTCCTCTTCTGCCCTGGTAATGGTACCATAGATAGGGAAAAATGTCATTCAGAGTTCACACTAGTACTTTTGCCTTAAAGCATGTAGGCTTGGGACTGACAGTCTTGAGGAGTCCCGGGGTCATACAGCCTTGGATTTGAATACCTTAGGCTCAGTAGGCAGGGTGACATTAGGGTGGCAGGTTCTGGTTCTGACCACAGTAGGCTTGGTGACCTTGGGGCTTATGTATTTTTGTGGCGACTTTGAGCTCCATGCACTTGTTCATTGTGGGTTTTAAGTCTTAGCCTTGGAGAGTGTGTTGCTAAAGGCCTCATTTGCCTCTGCTTGGGTACAGGCTTTAGTGTTAGTGGCCCAAACCTTCTTTAGTCCTTTCTTATTATGCCTTTTAGGAACTTGGGGTTAACACCTTTCAGAAATACATAGCTCTGTGACATGGACTTTTTATGTTTGTTTTTGCTTAATTTTATTTTTCCAATTAATAAGTATTTTTTCCTCCTCCCCCCATTTGAACAACCAAAAAAAAGAAAGAAAAAGAAAACCCAAATAACAAATATGCATAATCAAAGACAATTCCCTCATTGGCCTTTCAGCATTTTGAATCCCATCACCTTTGTCAGGAGATGGGTACCATCACTGCTTCTCTGGAATCCTGGTTTGTCATTGTATTGATCAGTCTTTCAGAGTCATTTGTCTTTACACAATGTTGCTGTCATTAGAAAAATTGTTCTCTTGGTTGTGTTCACTTCATTCTGTATCAGTTCAGACAAATCTTGCAGTTTTCTCTGTAACTGTTCATTTTATCATTCCTTATCGTGCAGTTCATTACATTCATATACCATCATTTGTTTGGCCGTTCCCCAAAAGCTGGGTACCTCCTTAGTTTCCAGATTTTTGCCACTATGAAAAGAGCCAGCATCTTTGATTCTTTTGGGATATATGTTTTGTAGTGGTATCATAGGGCAAAGGGTATGTATAGTTTAATGACTTTGGGGCAAATTGTTTTCCATAGTGGCTGGACCAATTCACAGCTCCCCCAACTGGGAATATGTGTGCCTGTTGGATGTGAGGTAGAGCTTAAGAGTTGCTTTCTTTAATTTGCATTTCTATACCATTGATTTGGAGCATTTTTCCTATGTGTGTCGCTAGCTTGGATTTCTTCCTTTAAAAACTCCCTGTTCATATCCTTCGACCATTTATCTAGTGGGGAATGACTCTTATTCTTACACATTTTTGGATCAGTTGCTTATATACTGAAATAATCAGATTGATTTTTTTAATTGATCCTATTTATAATTCACTGTAATTGGCTAAGTCATGGTTCTTTGTCTCTGAACTAATTGAATTCAGACATTCAGATGGCCTGTAATGAGTTTTGTTTAGACAGCCAGTTCTCCTGATCGTTACTTTTCTATTCTTGTGTCAAGGAAATCTCTTAATTTGAAGGAGGCAGGTGAACACCAGAGACTGTTCCAGGATCTTTATACCACCAGGCAATCATTCCAGGATGTCTGGTTTGTTATCCAAACAAGACTGGTCCGCTTTCTCCAGCCTTGTAGGTAGACTCAAAAAAATGAACATTTCCGAGTTACAGGAGGGAAGAAGAGGATTGTTGGTAGCCCCTTATTCCCAATTCGCAACCAATCATATTATGCCCCATGCCTCAGCTCTGTAACTAGTTTTATTGGTTTTGCTATTTATGATGTCAAACTCTTTTAACCAATCACAACTTGTTCCCCACCTATGAAGTTCTGTTCTTTGTTCTGTCTTCCCCAAGAGTATCAAAGCAAGTCTTCCCCCTCATAGGGGTCTTACCTTTGCTGGGGAAGCTGACATCCTACTAATTGGTAAATTCACTCTTTACTAATACGTTTATCATGTTCAGAACTTTGTGCTTCAGCCTACCTTAATTTTAACTGTTATAATACCTTGGATATGAGACCTTTATCAGAGAAACTTATGGCAAAGATTTTCCTCCAGTTAGCCATTTCCCTTCAATTTAACTGCACTAGTTTTGTTTGTACAAGTTTTAAAAAATTATGTAATTAAATTTGTTCGTCACAGGAGATGATCCTGTGATGCTCTCTGTCATAAACTCTTCCTCTATCTGCAGATCAGAAAGACAAATTCTCTCTTGTTCTTCTAATTGCCTTATGATGTCACCTTTTATAACTAAGTCGTGTGTCCATTTAGAGTTAATCTTGACCTAGGATGTGAGATGTCTGACCTTGGATTCTTGATGTTGTTTCAGTTCTTTGTGCATGTAGTTCTTGAACTTGCTCATCTTTCTCTTGGCTTCTGGAGGTACCAGACATTGGAAGTGGGTGTTTTCCTAAAGAATTTACAAAGCGTTTTCCTTTTGCAAGTACTTTGATGGAAATCAGTAGGGGAAACATAGGAAGATGTTCCAAGGCCACACTATACATGTATAAACTAGTCAAGTATCTTGAATATCTTTGTCATTGGTCACAGGCATTTCTGTGATTAAATATAATCCAAAGCACATTCCTTACTGGCTCAGAATCTTATTGCTTTTGGCCGAAGGTTGTCATATGTCTTATAGAACTAGGATCTTTCAAATTAATCATAAAGATTAACTTGAAACAAAATTAAGAGTGAATTTCTGAGGGTAAGGAAAGGTAGTATGTTAGAGCTGATTACATAGACTCTGTTCCATGGATCATGCAACCAGCCTTCTAGTGATGAGCCGAAAATCAAAGAATGTTGGAGTTGTGGTGGAACTCGGAAATTGCTCAGTCCAACCCCTTAATTTTACAAATGAGGAAGCTGAGGCCTAAAGAGTTAAATGCTTTGCCCAAGGTCGCACAGCTGAATAAATAGTACATTACTGTCTATTTATTTTTTCAACTTTTGTACCTGGCACAAAAGAAAGAGCTCTGGATTAGGAGTCAGAGGGTTCAAATTCTAGCAATATCACACTAGCTGTGTGATATTGGGTGAGTCACAACTTCTCTGGGCTTTCTTTTCCTTTTTATAAAATGAGAGGGTTAGTTAGATGATTTCTGTGGTCCCGTTTAGCTCTAAAGATTTGGTCCTGTGTTATGGTCTGGCATAGCTCTAGGTTTTGGTTTTTATCTTATTTTATTTTTTAGGAAACCAATGTAATCAGATTCTATTTTTTATATACATATTTGTTATGGACAGTATTCTCTTATTGTTTTCAAGTAGATACTAGTTAAAGTCACCCCCAAGAAACTTATGGCATAGTTCTAGGTACTTGGGGCCAAATAAAAGGACTCTGTTCCTCTGTTAGGAACTCTATGAGAACAGGTACACAGGGGGAAGTCTAATGTTGTCTGATTTTCATCATGGTAATGGGCATGCTTTAGAAAAAGGTAGCTGGAAAGACTTGTTTCAGCTTTGGAAAAGGTGAGATTGACCGTGTCGGGATTACTTTTGCTTATCCTAGTTCACAAAACTTTTGAAATGGTTGCATCTAAAATCACCAAGCTAGATGATTTGGGAGTACAATGTGTTAATCAGTGAGGTAGTCAGGGGATACAGGAGCAGTGACTAGCCCTGAAGCTATCTAGTATGCTGTTGGACAGACATCGTTTTGACAAAACATAACCTAATGGCGTTGTCTGTAGGTTAGAAGCATAATCTTAACATAACACAGATAGTACACTGTCCTTTTCCATAGATGGAGAATGTTCTTTCTCATTTAGAAACAATCTACTGGATTAGGTCAGAGGACATGTGTATAAGATGAAACAAATGATTGTTGTTAGTTTTTGATAGTATTTTATTTTTTGAAAGAGCTAAAAGCTAGAAAAAAGCAGAAATAAAAACATCACAAAATGTTTTCAAAACTGGTGGAAATATTAAAACCTTTTCCCCTCTTTCCCAAAAAGCTTTTGATGGGGAGAAAAAACGTAAAGGCTTGTCTTAAATTTGCTCACCCTCTTAGGTGGCCTAATAATCTGAAAGCTTTGTTTATACAGTGTCACAAAGTATTATGTAGCCTAAGTACTGCCGATCAGCATAAATTCATACAGTAAATTATGGGTTAACTGGCATTTAAATTATAGAATGGAACTCTTATTTAGTTGACATTTTTTTCAATGATAGAAACACCAAGCTCAGGAAAAGACAGCCTCAGAAATAACCTGAAATTCTTTGATGTTCAGCCTAAAAGTTGAGACAAAAGAAAAAACTTTCAGAAATCACCTGAAAAGATTTATTTATTTTTCAAATTTCATGCTATTGAAAGAGACTCTAGGTATAATAGTATCCTTGAATTTCACTTCCACTTCACTGGAAAAGTGAAAAAACAAGGGGAAAAGTACCCTTATATTTGGCTACAAACAGTTCTCAAGGTAAAATAAAAACCTAGCAAATTAAAATTCACTGCGTGTGATTAAGAGAAATACAATCCCCCTTTGCCCGTATAGGCATGCCTCTTATACAGTTGTCCCAACCAACATCTTTTCACAATAACACTATTAATACATTACAATCAAGACCTTCTCCTTAGTCCTCGAGCCAGCCCCAGGAGAGCAGCCCGGCTCACCCCTGTTGATCAATTTGGTTCTTTGTTTTTCCCTTGTGTTATTAAATATTGCCAAGCAATGTTAGACACTTAGAAGGGCCAAGCCTTCCCTAGTAGTGGCCCTATTCACAATAAAGAGGCACCAAGTCGATTATTGATTGTTTCCCCTTCTGGAACACAAGAAAGAAGAGAAAAATAATGAAATTTTAGAAAGCTCTTAGCCCAACTTGTGCAAGTTCAAAGCCATTTCCATTGGTTGCCCAACTCCTTTAGTCTCTTCAAGAAGAGAGGTCAGGGATTTGGCTACTAGCAACCTCCTCCCCCCACTCCCCTTCCCTTTTTTTCCCATCCTCTAGTTCTGATCATTTACCTTTCCCTTTCTACAAGTTGTACTAGATCTTGCTCAGTACTTTCCTGTTGACCTGTTTCTCTAGGGAGATGGTTTTTACCTTCCTGAGCTGCGGACTAATTTTTTGTCGTTTTAGAGAAAAGAGAGGGTTAGGAAAGAGAAGCTTTCATTTTCTCTCTCCCTCTCTCTTAGAGAAACAGAAGGGAGGGGGGAATGAGAGGGGAGAGGAAGAGGAAAGGAAAGGAAGGGGGAGAAGGGGAGGGAGAAACTGTTTTTCTCCAAAAACAAAGAAGGCAGAGTAAAAGAAAAACCAAGAGAGTCTTTAAAAAGAGTAACTTGCTCTGTTTCTCTTAGAGAAAGGGAAAGTAACTTTAGAGAGAAACAGAATAGAAAAAAATTTTCTGAGAAAACCAGATAGGAAAAAAAAGAGAGAAAAGAACAACTCTCTTCTTTCAGAGAGCGTGAAAGTTTAACTTTTCCTATTTCTTTTGGAGAAGGAGAAAGAATAGAGGAAAGGGAAAGAAAGAGAAGAAAAAGGAGAGAGATGAAAATTAGAAAAAAAAGAAATTAAGAAGAAAGAGAAACACTTTTATTTATGCTATTCTAAAAGAAACTGAGAAAGAAGGAATAAAGGAAAGAAGGAAAGGAAGAGGAGCCAGGAGGGGAGAGAATAAACTTCTCTTTATCTCCTCATCCCACCCTCCTACTCTGATCATTTGTCTTCTCTCTTCCACATGCTGTACTTTTCTGTCACCTTGTTCCTCTTTCGAGGTGGATTCCACCTTCCCTAGCTGTGGACAAATTTTGGTGGTTGAGAAACAATACCCAGATTCATGAGGGTTGTCATTTCTAGCCAGATCTTCAGCTAGAGGTTAGGAGATTCAAGAGAGAGTTCCTCTTCCCATGATGTCATGAGATTCTTTGTTCCTTGTCTTCTTGCCAGCCTTTAACCCTCTTGACTACCTCAGGGACCCCTCTAATGACTTGGTTTGTCAGGTTTCCAAGCTGCAGGTCTGTTTGCATATCCAAGTAGCCTAGCCTCATTATACTGTACTTCCAAGTTTTTGTAATGACCTGCTTTAAGCTTTTATTTATAGTCTAAATTTTGGCTAATTTATTGACTAAATTTTTTAAAAATCAGTTTCTTGGTCAGGTCTTGATCAGACTTTCATATGTTGTTTGTTCAATCAATAAATGTAAGAAGCTTTTTTTCTAGTCTTTTGGGGACAGCAGAAATAGCTGTGGTACAGCCGGGCTGTCTTCATTCTTTCCTTGCGTTTGAAAACATACAGTAGATGGAGCTGCTCCTCTCATGAGAACTGAACCAATACAATTGAAACTTGTTTTTTATTCTATAATGCAGACTTTATTTAGAGGTCACATTGATCTAAAAAAAAAAAACAAATAAAGCACAGCTTTAAAATGCACACCGCATCCCTCCTAAGAATAAGTCCTCTGGTACTAACTAAATTGTGAAGAATATATATTAGTTATATAAAAGAATATATTTTTTCAGGGAAGGATTGATTAAATCATGTTTTCCTGACAAATTTAGACTAATTTAAATCAAATACATTCTACTTCTAAAACTTTTTAACTTGAAGAATAAATATATCATGTTAAACTCTTGAAAAAATGTATTGACTTATTTTTAATATCTCCTACATTTCCCAATATGTGTTTCCCTCACTCCAAGAGAGCCATTCTTAACATTCATAACAGAAGAAAAGCAGTCCGCCAAAACTAACCAACACATAAAAAAGAAGAATTAGCTCAAAGGTTGGCAGCAGCGAGGACAAGCAGAAGCCCGGGGTCTCTGGGCAATCCACAAACTAAGCAGCCTTTGAGTAATTGGAATTGGATCTTTATTATTTTCTCTCTGGTCACCTTCCAATATACATGTACATTTTTATAGGCGCTTCTTCATTATACTCTGTGTTACAACTATTTCTAACCCCACCATGTAAATTACCATGAGCCCACACAGTTGGATCCTGAAAGAAATTAAAGGAGGTCTTTTTAGAAGCCCAGAAAGTAAAATATTAATAAAATTTTAACATGCAGCTTCGTTCCAATCACTCGAATACTAACTAATCAAAAAAAGAAAAAGTTAGACATTTGCAGTGTTTCACACCCATAGTCTCCACCTCTGCAAAGAAATGGAGGAGGAACTTTTTCTTTTCTCTTCTTGGGGATCAAGCTTAGTCATAATAACTTCATGGCATTCAGTTACAATTATTTTGTTGGTTTTTCCATTTATATTATTGTAGTCCTGTATGTTCTTTTTCTGGTTTTCCTTATTTTGCTTTGTTTCAGTTCATATAAGTCTTCTGACACTTCTCCGTATCCATCATAGTCATAATTTCTTATAGCTCACTAATTTTCCATTACGTTCGTGTACCACAACTTGTTTGACCATTCCCCAATTGATAAGCACCTACTTTTGTTTCCATTTCTTTGGCACTACAAAAAGTACTGCTGTAAGTATTTTGGTGTATGTGGAGCCTTTCACTTTATCAGTGACCTCTTTGGTGTATATACCTAGCAATGGAATCTCTGGGGCAAAAGCTGTGGTCATTTTAGTTACTTTCTTAGCATAATTCCAAATTGCTTTCCAGAATTTTTGGACTACTTCACACTTCCACTAATGATGTGTTAGTGTGTCTGTTTTTCTACAGTCATCCAAAATTGACTCTTCTCTTCTTTGCTTATCTGTGTTAATTTTCTGGTTATAAAGTAAAACCTTGTAGTTGTTTTGATTTGTTTTTATTAGTGATTTGGAACAATATTTTTATGTGCTAATGGCTTTAGTTCTTTTGAGATGCACATTAAACTCTTCATTCTTAATATCTTAGTTATTTCACTATTCCATTTGTCTATAAAAATTAGGATATATGGTTTCGAGGCCTGATAAAAATGTTTATCAGATATGTAAGTGTTTCAGATGGTACTTTGCAGTAATAGCCATTTAAATTTCATGCGTATTAATATGAATAAAACTTGGGCTTTTTAGGAACGTGCTAAACAATATATTTGACTTCTTGGGCAAAGAATACTTAGGAAGAGGTCATTGTAACAAAGTGGGGAACATTATTAGCTACAAGATTTAAGTATATATAATTACGTAGTTATATCTTTGGTGTTCCAAATTTTGGTGTCATTTTTTACTCTTTCCTCGGCTTCCCTCATCCTGTCAGTTACCTCTCTAGTGTGTCCAGTCTCTGTCCCCCTCTTCTTTTCTACTGCTGCTAATCAGGGGCTAGACCCTTAATTACCACCTGGTTGGACTCTTGGAATAGCCTGCTAATATATTTTTCTTCCATTTTCTCCCCCCTTCAATGTCTCTTTTCTATGAGAGCTGCCAAGCTACTGTTCCGTATGAAGAGATATGGTCAGGTCACTATTTTGCTCAAAACCCTTCAATGAATCCTTAACGTCTGCTGAATAAAGTTCAGATTGTTTTGCCTGGAGTTCAAAAGGCCTTCAAAATCTTTGACTGATATTTTATCATACTGTTCTTTTCCACATGCTCAGTATTCCAACCAAACTGTAATACTTGCCCTCCCTTACACTTGTATGTATTTTTCCACCTCTATGCCTTTGCTCACTTTGTTCCCTGTGTCTGGAACATCCTCCCCACTCAGCCTGTTAAATTCTTGCCCATCCCTTAAGTCTAACTTAAAAGCTAAGCTTTTCTGGAAGCCTCTCCTGATTCTTGTAGTCAGGGACGAGACCCCACCATACATAGTACTTTGTTTATAATATACTCATCTCAAGATCATACATTGTAAGAGAAAGAAGGAAAAGTCAAACATGTATGCATATATAAACCTATATATAAGGAAACTGAGGACCATAGGTTAAGTAGTCACAGACATACTAAGCAGTAGAGCTGACATTTGAACTCAGGTCCTCATAACTCTATGTGGTGAACTCATGGATTATTTGGGGCTGTATTTACTTACATATGTGTCATTTTCTACTAGACTATAAGCTCCATGCAGGCAGGGACCTCATTTAAACATGATCTCTTTTTTCTCCCCCCCCCCCAACAATGTTGTCTCTATATTCTGTGAGAGTTTAACAAGTATGTGTCACATTGAATTGGAAAATACATAACATTCCAATTATAATTATTATTTATACTTTGTTTCGATACTTAAACGTTATCTTTCTTGTCAAATCTTCCAGGATGGCTTCAGCACCCACACCTAAATATAACTCCCGCTCCTTGGAGAATGATTCTATTAGGAGGGTAAGTATAGCTTCTCCGCTTGTTTTTATATTGCGTTCATTAGTCAGTGCCTTGTATTTTTCTGCTGTTATTATATTGAAATGAGACAGTCTGGTATGGTGGAGAGAATGGGGTTAAAGTCAGAAAGACTCAGGTTTAACACAGCTTTCTGATGTGTATTAACTGTTTGACCCTGGACAAGTCTCCAAAATTCTCTGTGTCTCAGGCAACTCTAGGATTTAGCTAAGTCATAGATGATGGAGGGAGCTCCCTAAAATGGTGATTGAAATCAGATCCTTCCCTATTTGATTTTGTACAGAAGTAACATATTTTATATTTATGAAACCCTTTATACTTTTCAAAGCACTTTTCATTAACTGCTTAGACACTCATAAAAAACACTGTGAGCTAAGTAGAATAGGTACTTCAGCCCCCATTTTACAGATGAAGAAACTGAGACTCAGAAAAGGCTTAGTGATTTGGCAGAGATGAATAGAGTGTTGGACCTTGGGTCAAGAGGACCTGAGTTCAAATTTGACCTCGGGTACTTGCTGGCTGGGGCCACTAAGTGGCACAGTGTATAAAGTGCCAGGCCTGGAGTCCAGAAGACATCTTCCTCAGTTCAAATCTGGCCTCAGACACTTACCAGCTGTGTGACCTCAGGCAAGTCACTTCACTCTGTTTGCCTCAGTTTCCTCATCTGTCAAATGAGCTGGAGAAGGAAATGGCAAACTATTCCAGTATCTCTGCCAAGAAAACCCCAAATAGGGGCAGCTAGATGGCGTAGTGAGTAGAGAGCGCTGGCCCTGGAGTCAGGAGGACCTGAGTTCAAATGTGACCTCAGACACCTGACACACTTACTAGCTGTGTGACTTTGGGCAAGTCACTTAACCCCAATTGCCCTGCTTTCCCCCCCTCCAAAAGAAAAAGAAAACCCCAAATGGGGTCACTAAGGGTCAGATGGGACTGAAATGACTGAACAACAAATTTAATAGCTATATTACCCTGTCCAAGTCACTTAACCTCTGCCTGCCTCAGTTTCCCCATCTGTAAAATAGGGACAGTAATAGCACTTTGCAAACCTTAAGCTCTTTATTATGCTTATTATAACAGAGCTGGGTCTAGAACCCAACCCTTTGGACTCAAAATCTTTAAACAACATCATATTAGATCCGTGCTAAATTCACATGGTAACCCAGGGAAATAAATTGTAATAGGGTTCCTTTACTGTCCTGAAATGGAGATGTCAGACACTCCTGAGTGCTGCTGGAACCAAATTAAATTGTAATTGTGAAATATTTAACAAAATCAATACAGATATAATAAAACATAGGTAACATTGCATTTTCAAACTAAGTCAGAGCCGTCAGAGATCCTTGGGATGTGGATTGAGGGCCTCTATTTCTATTTGAGATCGACACCACTGTCCTAAGAGATATGGTGTCCCAAAAGTCTTAGTTCAGTTTAAAGTTTTAATAGCTTAAAACTGCGCTAAGACTTTTGGGACACTTTCTATATCCTGTTTCATTCAGACACTAGTTTCTGTTATCCAGATGCATTTTTGGTGATCATTAATGCTTTCTCCCACTGGCCCAGTAATTTGGTTTTCAAAAGATCCACAGGGCAGTTATGTTTCTCTGTCTGCTTCTTAGTGAAATGAAGTATTAACTGCCAGTGTCAGTTTCTCCTCAGTTTCATGATTCATGACTTAGTTTTCTTTGTGTGTGTGTGTTGGGGGGGTGGCGTAGAAAGACACTGCTGGCTTGAAGCAATGTGTAATATTCTCCTCATTAAAATGTGCAAGCAAATGCAATTTAAATTTTTCTAAGGCCGGCCTGTAAACTTGCATCTAATCTGAAAGAAAACAGGTGGTCAGAGGAGCCTCTGGCATTCTCCAACTGAAGCCCCTCTCTGGAGGGGGTGGGCTGAACACTTCTCTGAAATTCACACTAAGGTATTTATGGCATTTACACATGAATTAAATGCAAATTGGAAAATGACCAAACCGAAGAGAGAAAGAAGTGAAAGGCAGCCGTGAAAAGCACCAAAGAGCCCTCCTAAAGCTTGATGGTTTATTAGGTAGGTTCATGTACTTCACAAGTCACTAGGGAAACTAGGCGAGGATTATGGCTAAATCCTTGAGGTCACAAGAGACCTCTTTTTTCCCCCCTTGCATCCATATTATGTGAGTGTGCCAGGCCTTAAGTGAGAGCTAGAGGTTACTAGACAAGCTAACTCAGCTTCTTACTCAGTTACCTTTGGGAGAAATCATTTTAGCAAACTCTGAAACTTAATATATATGATGAGCTGGACCTGAGAGAAGGCTGATTTGTCATGCCGGTGAGTTGAGACCACACTGAAATGAAACTTTCCCTTGATCATAAACTGTAAGATTACTCTGATGAATGTTACATGTTGTATGGAGGAAATTTGCCAGAACAGACTGGCCTGTTATACTTATGCTAACGTTTTTCTTGGGAATAATGAGAAATCAAGAAAAATTTTAAAGTATTTTTAATGTTTGGCTTTTAACTCTTGTGTCGGAGCTGGAAATCAGGTTTTTGTTGGCTTGCAAAGCCATTATTTCTTTAATTTGAATAATTTATATAAAAAATTGGAATCATTTGATTGGCAAAGCCATTTTTTTTTGAAAAGTATTCCATTATTTTAAAAACAGACCAGCAATTGCATAGCAAATGAATATTGCTACTAGTCATTTCTTATGTTATTATTCGAATGTGATTCGCTAATTTTATAGCATTGTTAATGTTCATTTTTCTTCAATTTTTTTCTTTTTTTTGAAAAAGTACCTTCCTAGCTCAGTTTGTGTTTCTGAGATCTAAAGAACCTGTACAAAGCATTATAGTTCTTTCTGATGCTCCTGTTTTATTTCAGAGCTCAAGAGATGGATTCACTCGAGACCTCTGTGAAGAAATTCCTCGACTTCCAGGAGAAACCAGAATTACGGGTAAAGATTGTTAGAACTTGATAAAGTGTCCCAAAACATCGGATGGCTGTAATCACTTAGGTCTTATCTTCTAAAGACTAAATTTAGACAAATAGGGCATTTTTTTTCAGGGCTGTTAAGAGAAAACTATTTCTTTCATTGGTTCTTTGATGTTATATCTATTTCAAGAGCTTTGTGTTAACTTTACTATAATTGCTATTTTTCTGTGCCAAAGACAGAATTGTTTAGGAAATTTGGTATTTATCTCTAGAAATTTCCCTCTCTGAACTAAAAACTGACTATATGGCAAGTCCAATATAATATAAAGTTCCGTAAATATTTCTTAATTAGAATAATAAATATACCTACTGTAAATACTGATAATAAATATACCTACTGTAAATATTGATTATTAAAGTAAAAATCTAATATGCTTAACAATGATCTCTTATTAACCCTAAAATTAGAAAGTCCAGCAGCTAAAAGGTAGCATTCTAAAAACCTGGTAGGTTTATAGATTAACAAATTATATTTTGAAACTATGCTGGTGGGAAGTGATTTTCCAGATAAGATGTTGGTTATCATTAGTTTATTTTTCTTCATGATATTTCAGCCTTAAAAGGATGCTACCTTCTTTGTAATGGTCATTCAAATATGAGACTACAGGAATATCCATGAGCTTTATCTGAGCCAAGTACTGATACCATAAGGTTTCACTTCTTATAATATTCCTGTATCAGTTTCATAGTAACTCCTATGACATCCTGTGTACTTACTAATTGTGGAAAGCTGTAGGAGGCATTTTTCCCTACTAGGAACTCTTTTGCTAGGGTACTTTTTCTTTATTTTTAAAAATAAATACTGCTTTTGTTTTTTAACATTACTTACCGTCCACTAACATCACCCCTACCCCCATCCCACCATCTGTCTGATCAGAGATCAGACTTATTCTGCCTTCTTCTGCTCCAAGGGATTTTTTATGTCATATGTGCTAGGCTGCTTTGGTAACTTTTTCAACCTAGAAGTAGCCCTATGTTTCTAATTCTTGTCAAGACTTAAAAGAGTTCTACAAGTTACCCACTTAAAAGAAGAGCCTTGTTGGAGGAGGATCGTGGATTCCGAGGCATAAATTCTAAATAATTTATCATGTCATATTGCAAAGCATGTTAAGTCAACAAGTCAAATCAGTATGTATTGAGTCTAGGCCAGGGGTGGGGAACCTGCAGCCTTAAGGCCACATGTGGCCTTCTAGGTCCTTAAGTGCAGCCTTTTGCCTGAATCCAAATTTTAATTTTATTTGTTTATTCAGTCAAAAGGCCTCATTTAAGGACCTATAAGGCCCCAGGTTTCCCACCCCTGAGACAGGCAACCTCAAGGAATAGTATTCATGAAATGTTATTGCTGAAAAATATTTTGTAATTTGCAGACATTGTAGGAATTGTGTACTTGCTCTCTAGGATACATTATTATTGTTTTTCAAACCTAACTAATACCATTCAATACTGAAAACAAAGCTCATTAAGCATTGTTTTAAGAGGGAAAATTCAAGAGAGGAAGGCTGATTAACTTACCATACGTGGGACTAATGAGGTCAAGGTTACAGGATTGGGCCCTTTAACTTGGCACAGTAGATAAGTGTTAGTCCTTGGACATAATCCATACATACAAAATCTCATGCTTGTAGGTTGTCCTTTTGACCCTAAAGGGCACTAGGTGAAAAGTGTGCAACTCACTTACTGGGGGAAAAGCACCACAAAATCTATATCCAACTCATTATCATTGTCCCAAGAGAAAGAATACAGAATTGTCAGCACCATTTATAGAAGGCAGGACCTCAATCTTGGTAATACTTTAAGGTTGTCATTTAATTTACTGTGCAGTAGACTTACTAGTTATTACTGCTTTTATACTTGAGCAAAAAAGGGATATCAATTATAAAAAATGAAAAGCAGTTAAGTAATTCAAAGTTATTCCATAAATACATTCAGCCTTCTAATTTAGTTTTTCCTTATGCTTCATCCTACCGCAGACTCAGTCACTATCCTCTGTTATGTCTTTTTAGTACTTAAATATTTGAGCTTAAACTTAGCTGAACCTTTTTCTAAAGTCGTCAAGGGGAGGATAGATTAGGAACATTTGGCAGACTTCCTTTTCCTAGGGATCCATTAATTACCAAAAACCACCGTTGTAATATTTGTGTGTCTTAAAGAGAGCTCAGCAAGCCCAAATTCTTAGCTCCTTCCTTGCCTCAGGTGTCATGATCACTGTGGGAAAGCTTGATGAGACATTCCTTCTACCCCAGATGTGTCACATACCGATTTACTCTAATGCTTTATACTCCCTTGGCATGATCATGCAAAAACATTGCCAGTGCTTACTTTAAACCTCTCTAGTTCTTACTTGGATCCTTTTTTTTTACTTGAATAGACAAAGAAGTAATTTATATATGTCCATTCAATGGCCCCATTAAAGGACGAGTTTACATCACCAATTATCGCTTGTATTTAAGAAGCTTGGAAACGGTAAGTAGAACATAAGAGCTTACAGATAACTATGAATAGTTAGAGATTATAAACTTGTCTTTAATTTTCTTTTGTCATTAGGTTCACTGTGGGTCAAATTTGCATGCTATCCAGTATATTTGCAACTCAAGTATCAATGACTAGATTCATATAAAACAGTATGGAACCTGAAACTTGTACATGGAAGGAATATAGGAAGACAGTTTGATGTTTGTAGGGGACAGAGAGCAGAAAGTTTAGGATGATCTAGAATAGATGTTCTTAACCTGAGGTCCATGACCTTGTTTTTAAATATTTTAATGTGCATTTTTATAAAATTTGTTTCTTTTGTGATCCTATATATTTTATGCATTTAAAAACATTATTCTGAGGAGTCCGTAGTTTTCACCATACTGCTAAAAGGCTCCGTGACACAAAAAAAGTTTAAGAACCCCTGACCTAGAACATGTCAGCCTTACAAAATAGTCAAGTTCGTAGCAGTTTTGAGAGCTTAACTGGATCTTTACCTTGAAAGTTGTGTTCTGAAAAAAACACTATGTGGTCTTGGAACCAGGGTAACTGTGGTTCTAGCTTAGTCTTTCTTGTATTGCAAATTTGTAAATTTCCAAATCTGCCCTTGCATACCAGAGAAAATCTCATAGTCACTGCTGAAAATCGGTATAGTGGGAGGAAGTGAAGACCTGTAGGGAAAAATACATTTGGCCAATGATGGTGAAGGAAAAAAGGAGAAAAAGAAAGAGAAGGGTGGTGATCATTTAGACTGCACTTGCAAGGCTTTCAGATGTTATAGACTGCCTGTGCTCGAAGCAAATGGAAGGTAGTAGGGACTTAGTGATGGGAAATTACAGGGACAGGAAAAGCAGGGATGAATGTGTGACATCTTTTCAGGAGTGGTCCTAACATCAGGCTGTGAATGAGAGGAACAGCCAAAGCAGTGGAGAAATTCTGACTTGCTACTTTCCACATGCTATTCTGCAGGACAACAGTAGCCTCTTTTTTAAGAAAAAATTCTAAGTTTTCATTGATTTTTTTGGTATATCACCCACATTTCTGAATATATCCCCCTTTACCCTACCCAGTGAAATATCATCCTTTGTAACAAGAATATAAAGGAGGGAGGAAAAAGCAATTCAACAAAACTAATCCATTTATCAACTGAATCTGACAGTATGTGCAATATTCCACACCCATAGTCTCCTACCTTTGCAAAGAATGAAAAGGGGTACACCTTTTATTTATTCTTTGGGGACACATTTGGTCATTATTTCATAGCATTCAGTTTGGATGTTTGTTCCTTCTTTTCATGGACATTGTTGTAGTCATTCTGTATGTTGTATTCCTAGATCTGCTTACTTCACTTTACATTAGTTCATGTAAGTTTTCCCTTGCTTCTCCAAATTCTTTCAGTCATTTCTTAAATCAGTGATAATCCTATTACATTCGTTTGCCACAATTTTGTCAGCCATTCCCCAGTTGATGTCCTTTGTTTCCAATTCCTTGCTACCAGAAAAAGTGCTGCTATAAATGTTTTGATATATATGGGGTCTTTCTTTAAACCCCCTTGTGGCGGGGGGGGGCATGTACTGGCTGAGTGATATGTGGGTTCAAGGTTATGGCTTGACTCCTTTTTTTCTTTATGTAAAGTTCATTGTCAGACATCTGGTCAATATGGCTGTCCAAATGGAGGCAGCCTGCCTACTTCCCACATACCTACTCTAGCAAAAACCTGAAATTTGCTGAATAATGACCAAAATATTTAATGAAAACTACAGTAAGATAATTCTTCACCAAGAACTACACAGAAAGTCAGCCAGAAGCCAAATAAAGCCAGTGCCAGCACATGCAAACAAGCCTATAACTTCTCAAGTGCAGCTAGGCCAGATACAAGTGTAGCTTGCAGGGCTCAGTGTCTGGACGCAACAAGAATGGAAGGTCCCCCAAGAAAGCTCTAGGGTGGGGACTTTGGTAACCCTGAAGAATGGCAGAGATCACTGTGAGATGGCAATTCTCAGGACAGCTCACATGCCTGAGAGCTCCAGTGGTCCCTAGCACTCTGTTCTGAGACCCATAGGAGATCTTCAAGGTCTAGTACTCTGAACCTCAAAGATCTAGGGGGCTCTGACCTCAGGAATTGGAAGTCAGTGAAGGAACCTGGGTGATCCAGAATGAGGCCAAGGAGGGCAGACCACCCTACCCAAAAAAAAGCATAGCAGGAGACAGAGCTTGTCTCTGGCACAAAGCCTCAGTTTAAGAGCCAAGATTAGAAAGATGAATAAACCAAAGAAGACACCAACATGTATAAAACATTATTCCTTATCCAAGTATTTCTCAGAAAGGAGAAAACATCTCTGTGACTGAATGCAGAAACTCAAAGGAAAAATGAAGCAAAAGATAAAAAATGAAATAAAGCCCCTAGAGGAAAGAATTGGAAAGAGAATTAATAGAAGAGAAAGTGGTAAACCTTCCCCAAGTAATGGACTCCCTGAAAACTAGAATAGACCAAATAGAAATCAGTGATTCTATGAGACAGCAAGAAATAATAGAACGATATCCAAAGGATGCAGAAATGGAAGCAAATATAATCTGATATCAAAAATGACTAACCTAGAAAACAAAGCAAGGAGACTTAATTTAAGAGTTATTAGACTCCTTTGTTAGACTTATCTCTTCTTAGCAATTCAAGGATCCAAGACAACTCCAAAGGACTCATGATGGAAAATGCTCTCCACAGCCAGAAAAAGAGCTATGGAGTCTGAATGCAGATTGAAGCATATCATTTGCTCTCTCTTTTTTTCTTTCTTTCTTTGTTTCTTCTTTCTCTTGGTTTCTCCCATTGATTCTAATTCTTCTTTACAACATGACTAATGTGAAAATAGGTTCAATATGAATGTATATGTAGAACCTATATCAAATTACATGCCATCTTAGGGTGGGGGGGAGAGGAGAAATGGAGAGAAAATTTTGAACTCAAAATCTTATGGAGGTGAATGTTGAAAACTAAAAATAAATTAATTATTATTTTTTTAAAAAGAATTATTAGACTCCTTGAAAATTGTAATTTTTTTAAAGCCTGGGAGACTAGCCAAGATGGCAGAACAGGAAGAAGGAGTATAACCTAGCTCGTCTGCCTTCCTCCCCTCCCACCTGCCCCCATCCCACTCTAACAAAGACCCAGTACTAATCAGAAAATGCATGGAAAAATTATAATAAATCATTTTTCTGGCTTAGACATAGGGAGACAAATAGAGGTCTGTGAAGATTGGAGACTGGATTTCTAGGAGAGTAGTTCTGTCCCTGTGCTTCAAGGCTCCATGCCCAGGAATAGAACTGGGGTCTGCAGTTGTTCATTAAGGTAAGAAAAGGTATTGGATGGGCCTGAAGCCAAGCAGGGAATAGAAACAGCTGTCAACTGGCCACACTTTCACTTTTACCCTAGAACTGGGTCACAGGTGTTTTATCACTGAGGCAGTGACCTTCATCTAAGAATGGTGACCAGGGAAGCAGCTGTCATACCCTGAGGCTGTGTACTGGGTAAGGAGTAAGAGCAGAAGTGAGCAGCAGCTGTGTGACTTTGATCCAGTCCGCAGTTCTATCTGAAGCCTACAACTTTTTTAAAAGAGTTAAAAATGGTCTTATAAATGAAATCAGAATGCTAGAGAAAAGAAATAGAAAAAAAAATGAGGGCTGTGGAAGAAAGACTTGAAAGAGAGTTAACAGCCTAGCACAAGAGGTACAAACCTTGCCCAAGCAACAGATTGCTTGAAAATTAGAATAGTAAAATAAAATTGAAAGGTAGTTTATGAAAGTATTTTATTCAAAGTATTTATGTGAAAGATACCATATGAAAAATGACTGAATTGTAAAACAGATCAAGGAGAGAGAATTTTTAATCGTTGGACTGCTTGAAAACCAGGACAAAAATAAGAACCTGGACATCAGATTTCAAGAAATCATGAAAGAAAATTGCCTAGATCTATTAGGGTAAGAGAACAAAGTGAAGATAGGATCTACTGGTCACCAAGAAACCCAAAAAGGAAAATTTAGCACGGTGCCTGGCACATAGCAGATGCTTAATAAATGCTTATTGACTTGAAAATAGAGGACTTCCAAGCATTTCTGATGAAAAGTTGGAGCTAAACAGAAAATTTGAAGTACACAGGAATCAAGAGCAAACTACCCACATAGACCCTTTTTGTCTCCTATTAGTGACCCATTGTAATTCCTCTAGAGCATAGATCCCAGGACATTTCAACATCCTTATATTTAACCACTAATATTGCTTCCAGACTACATGTTCTCATAATGTTACCCTAGAATAGCTCTAGGGCAGGGGTGGGAAACCTGCAGCCTCAAGACCACATGTGGCCCTCTAGGTCCTGAGGTGTGACCTTTTGACTGAGTTCAAGTTTTACAGAACAAATCCTTTTATTAAGGGGATTTGTTCTGTGAAGTTTGGATTCAGTCAAAGGGCCACACTTGAGGACCTAGAGCGACACATGTGGCCTCAAGACTTCCCCACCCCTGCTCTGGAATTTTGCCTTGGGATGATCTGGGTGATCTTCAGTCGCCCCATGGGTACAGGCCTAGGCTACCACCTAATCTGCAAGACTTGCAGGGCAGCAGGTATGTTCTGTAGTTGCCTCCAAGGTTTATAGACTACTTTAGGAAAAGATCTAATTCACACCATAGTATCAGGACCCCTCTGCTAGGGTATCAGTGGTCCTGGGGTGGTGTCAGGGAAGGGACAGCAGCTGGGAAAGACAGAGCTAATTCATTCCTGTGGCATCTCTGGGCTTACAGTAGACATGCTGAAGATGGCCTTGGGATAGTATTTAGAACCATACTGATAATTCCTGAAGCCTTCTTGAGCTTCATTAACAATAAAGAATTCTGAAATTCCTTTATTAGATCGTAATCAATCTTTCTGTCTCTATGTCTCTGTTTCTCATCTCTCCTTCTCCCTGCCCTCCCCCATCACCAACAGTAAACTCTAGTAGCCCTCTGTTGCCTTTGGAATCAATTATAAACTCCTCTGTTTGCCTTTAAAAGCCTTTCCAAATTTGTCTCAACTTCCCTTTTCAACCCTGTTATATTATATATTACTCCCCTTCACACTTCAGTCCAGCCAGATTGGCCTTGCTATTCCTCGAACACCACATTCAATCTCCTGTCTGTATGCCATTTTCGCTGCCTGCCCCCGAGCCCAGAATGCACTCCCTCTTCACCTCCACCTCTTAGAATCATCTCTTTCAAAAATCAGCTCACGTGCCACCTTGTACCTGAAGCCTTTCTGCACCCCCTCCCTTTTCTATAAAATTCTCTTGTGTTTCTTTTGTATATGCTTGTATACGGACAGTGTTTCTCCCCAGATACCCAGAAAGCAAGGACGGGGATTGTTTCATTTTTGCTTTTTTATCCTTAGCACTTACCACAGTGCCTCACACATAGTAGGTGCTCAATAAATTCTTGTTGAAGGATTAGGCCCTAGTGGTTTCCTGGTAGTCCAGTGTGCCGTACCATTGACAGCTTAAATCTAGTCTCACTCCTAGCCCTCTTTGCAAAAATAAGATCCTTCTAGTTTGTTATATGTTTAATATAATGTAATATAGTATTATATATTGTTACATTATATATATAGTAATATAATAATATAAAGGTTTAGTAGCTGCTTACTTTACAAAAGAACTTGAGATGGCTCACAAACTACAAAAAGTGCAAAATATTACTTTAAAAAATAAAACAGAACTTGAAAGAAGCAGGAGGAGTGCATACTTTCAGGCACAAGAATGGGACACGTTTTTAAATATTTAGGCAGTCAGTGTGCCTGTGAACTTTCTGGATGCTAAGACAAAGCAAACACATTTGGTTATAGAGTTTTTGTTTTCTGACAAAAGAACAGATGTAAATTCATTTACAGAGACAGAATTTTTTCCTGGAACTAAAGTCAAAGAAGTTTATTGTATGAGTTCTTATATAAAGGTTATTGAATGGCATTGTGAACAAATACCTTCAGCTGTAGCTTTATAAAAGATAAACAAATAAACAAAAACTGTCAGATTCTCTTATGACCTTGCTATACACATCATCACATTCTAATTCAGCAAAAGGATTTGTGCCAGGGCTTGAGATACATTGGTTGGCTTTCTGTTGATAAAATGGGATAAAACTTGGAGAAGCTAGGGCCAGAAATAGATAGTCAATGTGCCCATTAGACTACAACTCTCAAATATTAGATATCTTAATCTTTGGATAGGTGCTGGATCTCACTGAACTCAAGCTAAAATCCTCTAACAAGTACCATCACTACTGCTAGTTTATATTGCTCATTAAAGTGAGAGCTATGAATTTGGTAGCAGTCTGAGCTAGATCTGTATTCTTTCTCAGACCAACTTATATCAGCACCAACAAGTAGGCAGCAGGATTTTCTACTGGTAGATTCCTCATTATTTTTTCAAGATGTGGCTTTAAATCTTCTCAGGATTACCATTTCAATTCATTCTCCTTTCCAACTGATTTTGATATCTGTTTTCACTTTCACTTTTGTGAAAGTGACAACCAGAAACCCTAGCATAGTGCATGGCCACATAGCATGTAGAAGCATGTACAGGGTGTTCCTAAAATCTGAACACAAAGGCAAAAAATGCCTATTTTCAAGAAATGAAATGAATGAAATTTTCAACAACATTTTATTTAATTGGAATATTAACAAATAACATCTTCAATATGATTTCCATCATTTGTGATGCAAAGGTTGATGTGCTTTGCAAGATTCATGTGAACTCGATACAATAACTCCACATTGCCGTCAATTTTAGCACATTCACTCTTTATGAATTCAATCAAGTGTGTTGCATCTGTGATTTTCATTGAGTACACCTTCTCCTTTAGCATACCCCAGAAAAAGAAGTCACTGAACAACATAAGAGTCTTTGGTGAAATGAGATGTTAATGAGATTTCCCATGTGTACAGACTTTATGGCCACCCTGTAGAGTATTCACCCACCTTCCAGCCTTAAGGTTTGGCTCCTTGGAGAAATGAATGTGATAAGATTTTATGTCTCTTGTTCTCTAATGATAACATAGTTATTATTCTTATGTAGTTTTATTTACTTCTACTCAAAATTATATTCAACTCCTTTACATACTTAGTCATATTCATAGCATTTTAGCGGCAGAAGGGACCTTCAAGATCATTTAAATGTTTAATAATGTTTAGTCAGTTAACACACTACCAAGAGAAGGTTTGTCTTTGTGAGTTCATTTAGGCAGAACATAGCACAGAATAGTATTTTTGTACTGGTAGGCCAGTAGATAACCATCAGTACAATTCCCCATCCTCAGTGCCCCTTTCCTTTGGATAGGTAGTTCAGCTCAGTCATGTCAGATAAAATATACATGTCTAGGTTCAATCTACAGAACACGACATTACCACTCAGATCTCCAGTGGCTCTGGACCAGCATGAGACTAGACCAGGGCTGTCCAAAATGCAGCCACTGGTTACATGGGCCTGCAGTGGGATTTATGTGTGCCGCCTACAAGCATAGAAACTTGAGTAAATGCTTTAGTAAACGAAGCTGAGTGCAGAGCTCTCAATAAATGGCAAATCAAAATATATTGTCTGTTATTTCAATAAAAACCTAAGGTTACTCAGCCCTAGACTAGACCATAAAGCCATATGCTAGGCACTTGAGGAATACAGACTTACCATGTGAGCTCCTGCTTGCCTCTCTCATAAAGGTTACTGTCCAAGGCCACACCTAGCATGGAAGTCAGTGGAAAATCATAGCAGATTACTATAGCTAGGTCTCCTGTGAGTTCTCCAGAGCCTCCCTGGCTGCTTACCTTAAGCATAGTTCTTCATGAAGCTCACAAAGGATTGACTGGCCTGACACTTGTCCAGGAGTATTGACAACGGTGTTGGCTTCAGGGTG
This sequence comes from Phalanger gymnotis, assembly GCA_028646595.1. Taxonomy (NCBI): domain Eukaryota; kingdom Metazoa; phylum Chordata; class Mammalia; order Diprotodontia; family Phalangeridae; genus Phalanger; species Phalanger gymnotis. Next base: position 21,577,282 of record CM053628.1, on the reverse strand, counting down.
GCCCTTGATTAAATGCTTTATTTTCCCTGACCCATGTACACAGGAAGCCTCAGGAGGTTCCCTCTGGTCTGTAGCCCAACTCTTTTCCTTTTCCTTAGTGCCCGTTACAAACACCTCGATTCCTTCAGAAGCCTCTTTCTGCTCTGTCTTGGGTCAGTGCTACTTTGCTTTCTTTGGGTGGTACAAAGAGCATCATGGTGTCTTCCGTATTTTTGTTTTTGCATTTGGACATAAATGTTGATGGTATAGTAGTGAATTTTCACTTAGCATGCAAGTATATTTTTCTTAAGGAGACATTTAGGAAGTTGAATTATACAGTTTAACATTTAGGAAATTTCACAGAACTCCACAAATCTCAACATAGCTTAGACGCCCTTACTGAAGCTAGCTGATGTTTTTCCAATTATTTTGCAGTAGGTGAAAGTTTCTTTTTTTTAAAATAAGTTATTGGGTGACAATTTTCTCCTAAGGCAATCAATTTCTTTTTTTTAAGATCAATTTTATTTTATTTTTTTTTAATTTATTTTTGACATGTTTGGTTTTCAGCCTTGATTTTCACAGGCGTTTGAATTACAAATTTTCTCCC
>CM053628.1:21560770-21576196 GCA_028646595.1 Phalanger gymnotis | reverse complement strand
TTGTAATTCAAACTCCTGGTGAAAATCAGCATTGAAAACTAAATGTATTAAATAATAAAAAAATTTTAAAAAGGTTTTGTACAAATAAAACCAATGTAGCCAAGATTGGAAGGAAAGCAGAAAATGGGAGGGGGGATTTTTTTATGGATAGTTTCTCAGATAAAGGCCTCAACTGTATAGAGAACTGAGTCAAATTTATAAGAATATGAATCATTCCCCAATTGATAAATAGTCAAAGGATATGAACAGGCAGTTTTTGGAAGGAGAAATCAAAGCTATATATAGTCATATAAAAATGTTCTAAGGCATTATTAATCAAAGAAATGCAAATTAAAACAACTTTGAGATACCGTCTCACACCTCTCCAATTGGCTAAAATGATAGAAGGGAAAAATGATAAATGTTGAAGGGGATGTGGAAAAATTGGGATACTAATACTCTGTTGGTGCAACTGATCCAACCATTTTGGAGAGCAATCTGGAATTATGCCCAAAGCATTGTAAAAATGTGTTATACCCTTTGACCCAGAGATTCCAGTATTAGGCATATATCCCAAGGTCGTTGATAAGAAGAAAGTTCTCATATATACCAAAACATTTATACTAGCACTTTTGTGGTAGCAAAAAACTGGAAACAAAATACATGCCCATCAGTTGGGGAATGGCTAAACAAATTGTGATATATGAATGAAGTATTGCTATTCTGTTAAGAAATGATGAAAATGATAACTACAGAAGCTATTGTATCTGTTTCCCAAGGTGATCAGGGAAAAGGGAAAGAACCTATATGTTCTAAAATATTTAGAGCAGCTCTCTTTGTGCTGGCAAAGAACTAGAAATTGAAGGGATGCCCATCAACTGGGGAACAGCTGAACAAGTTGTGGTATATGAATGTGATGTAATACTACTGTGCTGTAAGAAATGACAAGCAGTTTGATGCAGAGTGAAATGAGCAGAACCAAGAGAACGTTATATACATTAGTAGCATTGTTGTTTCAAGAGTAGCTGTGAACGACTAAGCTGTTCTGAGTAATATGAACATTCCAATCAGCTATGAAGGAAAGAACTGATGTGTGGAAGTATATATTGTATGGTTCCACATATATACCTATATCAAAGAAAAAGGAAGAAAGGAAGGAAGGAAGGAAGGTCGGTTGGTCGGTCAGTCAGTCAGTCGGTCGGTCAACAGTTCAAAGAAACCAGATGGGCTTCCAAAAATCTGTTCCTTGTTGGGTTTTAGACTTTGGAGGACTGTTATTAGAGATTTGGGCATGTAAGCCTATTTTAATCCTTGCTGTTTATATATGTTCCGTTGTGTCATACTTTTATCTATAAAGTTTTACAATTTCAAGGTAAGAAATTCTCCAGTATATTGCCTATGAAGCTTTGATAGATTCATGATTTGTTTGAGGGTAGGAGGGTAAGAATGTGATTTCTTTAATGTAGGAAACTTCTGGTGAAGACAATCCCTCTGCCAATGCAGATCAACAACTAATTTATACCACGGAGTTAGAAAGAGTTGCCTGGGCCCCAGAAGGATGCACTTGACTTCTTGATATTTTGCATTTGTGTCTCTTTTAGGATTCTGGAGCATTACTTGACATTCCTCTGGGTGTCATTGCAAGAGTTGAAAAAATGGGAGGAGCCTCAAGCCGAGGAGAGAATTCCTATGGACTAGATATTACTTGCAAAGTAAGATATTTAACACTTTTATCATGAAGCAAGGGATACATGAGATCCAGCAAACAAACAAAAATCTTTAGAAATTGAAACACCTGTATCAACCTAAGATTTTGGAAATGTTTCTCCATTCAGATGCTCACCTCCCTCCTTAATTGTATCATACATTCTCAAGATGTAGTTTTACAGAACTGTCAAGAGGAACAGTTTACATGAGACACATAACCTGCTTTTGAAGCCAAACATGGAGGGGAAAGAAATTGTCCCTTTTTAGTACTGTTACTGTATCCCTTTGGCATAATAATTGTTAGCACAAGAGTAAGCAAACCTTTTGTGGGGGGCAGGGAGAGCCAGGTACTGTTTTTCCTGAGGCCATTTCTAGGTGGCCCTCTCCAACAGTGTGTCAACAGAAGTTTTATATTTTCAAAAAGTGGGAGGAAATAAATGTAGCATGTTTTTAATGAAATAGAAAGAACTTCATCTATTTTTGGATCACAATGTGGTTAGGGAATAAGGTAGTAGTTTAACATGGAGCAATTCTATGCTTTCTTTACTTTCAGAGAAGACAGTAAGTTAACTGCCTTTTAATCAGTGAAATTTATCCTTCTGTTAACAGGAAATAAATCAAGATCCCCTCTGAAAATAAAGTTTGCCTTTGATATATTTTGTATTATAAATATGCCATGTATGGAATAATTATATCATAGAACCTTAGAGCTGGAGAGAACATATATAGTTCACCCTTTTCATGTTACAGATGAGGAAACTGAGGCCTAGAGAGGTCAGAGGACTTTTTCATTTTTTGTTTGTTTTTGTGGGGGGAAGGCAGGGCAATTGGGGTTAAGTGACTTGCCCAAGGTCACACAGCTAGTATGTCAAGTGTCTGAGGTCGGATTTGAACTCAGGTCCTCCTGACTCCAGGGCCAGTGCTCTACTCACTGCGCCACCTAGCTGCCGCAAAGGGCTTTTCAAAGATCAAAGATAGAACTAACAACTAGAACCCAGATCTCCCAACTTGCAGTCCAATGATTTCTGATAATTTTCATGGTGAATATCAATCCCATTATGTGGGTTTTCTCTTTAGCTTATTAGGGACTAATTTACTGCTCTGTGTAGAAGACTGAAGAAATTTAGGAATCCTTTCCAGAGCAGAAACATGTCTAAATTTTTTTGTCCTGTCTCTTATTACTGTTAGCTGTTACCTACTACCTTGATCAGCTTCTTAAGTCAACATTATATGCCCTGATACTTAAGTGACTTGATAAGCTAGAACATGGAGATTAATGATTTGTCCTCTTTGGAGAAAAAAGCTGCTCTGGTTCCTTCTTTTTCATTGTATTTGGAGGCCACTGATAGACAAACTTGCATCTCTGATTAAAGCTGAGATTAGATGAGCAAAGGAAACTTTTAATAGTTTAATATGAAGCCTCAGTTGATTCAGTATATTGGGAGCATTTTCTGCATCCTTAGTGTCAGTGTAGTTCAAAAAGCCATGCCCCAAGCTCTTACCAGTGTTTTTCTTGAGAGCTTATAGGACTCTATTTTATTAGTGTTCACAGAAGATACTTCAGCTCTTCTTATCATATTCGGAGGAAGGTGATTGTTAAATTGGCTGGAATCATTAACATTTGAAAATAATTGTTTATAAAATAATCTAGGAATTAATCATATATCTTTTTAGCTGAATGGTTAAGTATAATTGTTGGGAAATTCAGTTGTTGACAGTTTAGAAAACTGAAATGCTTCCACTTAGAGTGCTGGAGCCACTCGTGACCTTCCAGCCTTAGGAGTGCTTATATAATCAATCATTATAGTTGCAACTGTTGACAAAACCTAACTTTGAAAAGTACATTTCTTCCTCCATTGGGCTGGTGCTTTGATTTATGGATAGACAACTAGTATTCTGATTTTTCCAACTATTCTTTAAGTTAGTACTTCCGTAGCTCAGTATGACATGAATAATTCAGCTGTATTTGACAGAATTTGTATTTAGGCAGTCATGTGCCTTTAAAATTACATAGAATAATAGAACTGAAAGGGTTCATCTATTTAGCTTGATCAATTTCGAGCCATAGATAAAAATTTTGGATCATAGTCTTAATTGTCTTCTTGCTGTATGTATTTTGTGGGATCCTGCATATGGTAGAACATTTGTTGATCCTTTGCTTAAAAATGAAGGGTTATGAGGACTTCAGGCTAAGTTGGGTGCCTGAGCAGAGTTAGGCAGCCTAGCATATCTAGTCCCGCACAAAATCTAAGAATTGACTGTACAATGATCAAGAAATCTAATGAGAAATTATAATAAATGACTCCATCCACTCCAGAACTGCACAAAAAGTTAGCCAAAATTCAGTGGAAGTTAGAAAACAAGGCCTGCAAGAAAATCCAGTCCAGCTTGCACAGCCAGACAAAACAGAAGCCTCATATTGTGACTAGAGATACAAGAGACACCTGTGGCTTGCAAGACTTTGTATCCAGAGGAAGAAAGATTAGAGGGCTCTCATGAGAAAACCCAAGACCTATCAGAAACCCAAAGAACAGACTTTAGAAGGAGCAGGGCCAGTCTGGGCATGGTAGAACATCCAAGGCTCAGGGATTCTGAAGCTCCTAGAATTCTACCCCAAGACTCCCTAAAGGGCCCTCTAAACCCTGTGCTTTGAATTTTGATAGATATCTGTGCAGAAACCCAAGTTACCCATGTTGGGACCAAGCAGGGCCAACCACTCTACCCAAAAAGCACAGTAGGGAGTAGAACCTGGCCTTGGTACAAAGCCCCAATTTAGGAACTAAGGCTGGAGATATTAGTAAACAGAAGGTACCAATCACTATAAAGAGTTACTATAAAACTAGAAATACCTAAGAATTCAATCTAGAAGGTTGAATAACTCCACAATAACTGCAAACAAAGACACAAAGGAATAGATTTTCCACAAGGACTACTTGAATATCTCGGGGAAAAATACGCTAGAGATAAAAAAAACAAAAGCTCTAGAGGAAATAACTGAAAGAAGAACAGATACCTTAGAAGAAGAAGTGCTAAACCTTACCCAACAACTGAATGCCCTAGAACTTAGAATAGATCAAGCATAACTCAGTGACACCATGAAAATATAAGGTTCTCACTATCAAAAATAGCTAACCTGGAAAACAAGCCTAGGAGATAACTTAAGAATCCCTAGATTCCCTGAAAACCATGATTTTTAAAAGCCTAGACACTATATTTTAAGATATCATAAATGAAAACTTCCCCAACCTATTAGAATCAGAAGGGAAAGTAAGAACCCACCAATCACCTCCTTAAAGAAACCCCAAAAGGAAAAGTTTTAAGAATAGCCAAGATCCAGAGCTCCCACATCAAAGGAAAAAAATACTACAGGCATCCATAAAGACATAACTTAAGTTCCAGAGACCCACATTCAGTATCACACAAGGCAAAAGATAAAGGCTTACAACCAAGAATAACTTGCCCTGCAAAGCTGAGTATACTCCTACAAGGGAAAAAAAATGAATCCTTAATGGAATGAAAGACTTTCAAGCATTCCTAATGAAAAGAGCAGAGCTGAATAAGAACTTTGAAATGCAAACACAAAAGTCAAGAGAAATCTAGAATGGCAGATGTTTATTTGAGCAATTGAAGAGGAGCTTTACAATGATGAAATGCTAACATTCTACTAAGAGAAGCAGCAAGTATCCCTTTAATATCTTAGTTCTAGTAATTAGAGCTAGTGATCCTGGAAGTGGTGGAACCATTACAGATGGGTGGAAATACCCTTTCTTCCTGCTATTATTTGACATTGTTCTAAAATGTTAGCTAGATCACGCCCATCAGATTGGCAAAGAAGGCAAAAAAAAGGAAACGACAAATGTTGGAGAGACTACAGGAGAACAGGTACGTTATTGCCCTGTTGGTGAAGCTGTGATTTGATCCAGGCATAACAATTTGAAACTATGCCCCAAAAGTCATTTAACCGTGTATACTGTTAGACCCCACTACTAGGCTTCTGTCTCAAAGGGATCAAATGAAAATGAAAAAAACCACACACACACACACACACATATGTACACACACACATATGTACATACACCCATATATAGTAGCATTATTTTATAGCATAAAACTGGAAACTAAAGAGGTTCGCCTCACTTAAGGAATGGCTGAACAAATTGTGGTTTAGGAATGTAATGGAATAATATGCAATGTAAGAAATGTTAAAAGAGGTGATTTCAGAGAATCCTAGGAAAACTGTTATGAACTAATATGAAACTAGAAGAACAGTTTCTTCAATAATAACATTGTAAAGAAAACCAACTTTGAAGGACATTATTTACTCTCATCAAAGTGAGGACCAACCATGACTCCAAGTGATCTCTGATGAAGGTTCTCCTGAGAGAAGGGTAATGGACCTAAGATACAGAAAGAGGCACACATTTATATGGCTGTTATATGATCTGATTTTGCCTGAGTATGCCTGTTCATTTTTAATTCAGTTTTAGTTTCAGATCCACATTCTCTCCATCCTGCCTACTTTTTCCCTCCCTCTTTTGCTTTCCCCCATTAAAAAAGCAAGAAAAGCAAAACCCCTGTCACAATTATGTATAATCAAGCAAAAGAAATTCCTGCATTGGCTAGATCCAAAAATAAAGTCGCAGTCTGCATACTGAGTCCATCACCTCTCTCTCAGAAGATGGGTAACATGTTTCATCATGAGTCTTTTAGAATATCAATTGGTCGTTGTGTTCATCTGAGTTCTTAAGTCTTTCATAGTTGTTTGTCTTTACAATACTATTGTAACATTATTGTATTGAATAGTATTGTATGAATTGTTCTCCTGATATGCTCACTTCATCCTACATTAGTTCATACAAGTTTTCCCAGGTTTCTCTGAAACCATCCTCTTCTTCATTTCTTAGAACACAGTAGTATTCCATCATATTTCTTGTACTGTAACTTGTTCAGCCATTCTTCATTTGATGGTCCCCCCCTCAGGTTCCAAGTATTTGCCACCAAAAATATCTCTTACTAATATTTTTGTGCCTGTGTGCTTTTTTTCTTCTTCTGACCTCTTTGGGGATGTAGACCTAGTAATGATATTTCTGGGTCAAAGAATGCGCACAAATTAATAACTTTGGGGGCATAATTCTAAATTGCTTTCCCAAATGGCTGGGTCAGTTTACAGTTCCACCAACTATGCATTAATATCCCTGTTTTCCTACAGACTGTCCAGCATTTGTCATGTTTCCTCTTTGTCAACTTTGCCAATCTAATGGGTGTGAGGTGGAACCTCAGAGTTGTTTTAATTTTCATTTTTCTAAATATTAGTGATTTAGAGCATTTTTCCATATGGCTATTGATAGCTTGGATATCTTCCTTTGAAAGCTGCCTATTCCTATCCTTCAACCATTTATCAGTTAGGAAATGGCTTTTATTCTTATAAATTTGAAACCATTCCCTATATATCTTAATCCATTCCCTATATATTCTTTTTCTTGATTAAATTAAATTTAATTTTATCTTCAAACAAAGATCAACTTTCTCTCCCTCACGCTTCCCTTCCCCGTCTCCCTCCCTCCCACTGAGAAAGAAAGAAAAACAAAACCCTTATTGCAAATATGTATAGTTAAGCAATACCAAATTTCTCATTGGCCATATCTAAAAAAAAAAGTTTCAGTCTGAGCTCTGAGTCCATTGCCTCTCTATCAGGAGTTAAGTATAAGTACCATGTTTCATCATGAGTCCCCAGGAATTATGATTGGTTATTACATTGATCAGAGTTCCCAAGTTTTCTTTTTATATATAACAGTTTTAAACAGCCAAGATCTGACTTCTCGCCCTCTCACCCCTAACCCCATACCTCCATTGAAAATATAAGAAAAACAACCTATTACACCCGTGAACAGTCAGTCAAAACAAATTTCCACTTTAGCCATGATTCCCTATATAGTCTAATAAGATCTTTATGAAGTTTTATTCAGAGAACTCATGAATGAGACCTTTTTCAGAGAAACTTACTAGGAAAAAAATTTTCCATTTACCAGCTTCTCTTCTAATTTTAGCTGCATTTGGCTTTGTGCTAAAGTTTTTTTAATTTTATTAATCAAAATTGTCTGTTTTACCTCCTAAAATCCTCTTATGGTCATGAACCCTTCCCTGATCCATTAATCTAAAAGATAATTTCTTTCTTGCTCCTCTAATTTGTTTATGATGTCACAGTGGGAGATGTTGATCTGTACCTTGCTTCTGCCAGACTGCTTTCCAATTTTCCCAACAGGTTTTGTCAAATAGTGAGGTCTTACCCCAATAGCTGAGATATTTGGATTTATCATATAATAAATAGACTACTGTTCCCATTCTGTGTATCTAACTATGGCCACTGAGCAGCCTATCTATTACCTAGTACCAAATTGTTTTTGTGATGACTGCTTTGTAGTATAGTTTGAGGTCTGGTACTGCTAGGCCCCCTTCCTTTTTGCTTTTTTTCATTGATTTTCATAATATTCTTGACCTTTTTTAAACTCCAGACCAATTTGGTTATTATTTTTCAGCTCTATAAAGTAACCCTTTAATAGTTTGATTAGTATAGAGCTAAATAAGTAAATTAATTGAGGTATTATTGTCATTTTATTGTATTTCTTTGGCCTACCCATGAGCAAATAATCATTCTGTAATTATTTAGATCTGCCTTTATTTGTGTAAAGAGTATCTTGGCAAGTAGACTCCCAAGTATTTTATTCATTTTGCAGCTGTTTTAAATGGAATTTCTATTTTGTTAGCAACACACAGAAATGTTGATGATTTGTATAGATTTATCTTATATCTTGAACTTTGCTAAAGTTAATTGTTTAATTTAGTTTTTTAGTTGATTTGAGGGTTCTCTAAGGAAACCGTTACACAATCTGCAAAAAAATGATAATTTTGTTTCCTCTTTGTCAATGCTTATACCCTCATTCTTTTTCTTGTCTTATGCTATAGCTAGCATTTCTAGCACTAAATTAAATAGTAATGGAATGGAAATCATTGTCACCCCAATCTTAGTGGAAAGGCCTCTATTTTTATCATAGATTATACTGACTCTTGCTTTTAGATGTATACTCCTTATTAAGTTTAAGGAAAGATCCTTTTATTCCCATGCTTTCTAGTGTTTTGAGCAAGAACGGGTATTATATTTTATCAAACTTTTTCTGCATCTGTTGACAAAATTATGTGATTTTTTTTGTTTTTGTTTTTAATATGGTCGGTTATGTTTATAGTTTTCCTAATATCAAACCAGCCATTGCGTATATAATCTTTGCGGTATGTTGCTGTAGTCTCCTTGCTAATATTTTATTTAAAATTTTTGCATCAATATTTATTAGGGATATTGGTCTAGAATATGCTTGTTTATTATAAGGCTTTTTTTAATAACTAGTAGGTAGGACTTTAAGGGGAAGAAAGGCTAACAACAGTGATTTTCCCTCCTTCTCCACTCCTCCCTCCAAGAAAAGAGCCATTAAGACTTTTTTTAAATAGAATCATAGATAAGCAGGATAGCTTTGAAAATAACGTGCTGAATTATGTACTTTAAAAAAACCCAATAAGCCATATGGAGTAGAGATTCAGTTTCAAGTCCAATTGTCTTTTCTGTTCTACTTGGTATGTAGAAATGCTTACTTTTTTTGGTTTTTTGTTCATAAATTTAAAATGTTTATTTTTAAAATGATGGATTATAAGGTTTCAAGAAACTTCTCAAGTTGTTTGATGTTAGAATGCCCTGGGAAGAACAAAATGCTGTACAAGTGCTTTATAGGAACATTCAGTGATGTTACTAATCACGTAATTTTAAGTTGTTATCTATCTAAAGTTAAATTTGAGTAATAGTAGTTATCCATGTGAAAACTACATAGTGTGGCCTACCTCCTGGAAACAAAGGTAAAGAGACTCAAAGAATGCCTCTCACTATCTAGTATATCAGGGAGAATTAAATGTTCCTTTACAAGGGGGATGAAAGGCTTCAGTAAAACAAAAAAGAAATAGGATCTGAAGAGGCAAAGGGGAATCCTCTCCAACGTCAGGAAGTTGGAGAGTGGAAGAATGGATCACAAAGGGGAAAGGAGAGAAGAACAGCTAAGCTCTCAGAGCTAAATAATAACTAGGAGACTATTCCTGAACACAAGGGAGCTGGACCCACTGAAGGTGAAGCAGGAATGTTAATGTGAGAAGCAGTGTGGGAGAGTGGAAAGAGTCAGAGGCTGTGTGTTTGAATCCTGGGTCTGCCAGTTTGCAGCTGTAGACCTTGAGAAATCAACCCCTCTTGTCTCATTTTCTTCATCTAGAAAATGAGGGAGTTGGATCAGATGGCCTCTAAGGTCTCTTCCAGCTCTAAATCCAGGATCCTGTGGAAGGTGACACTAGATGAAAGATTGTCCAGTAAGGATCAGAGGAAGAAACACACAAGCATTGGTAGTTAGTGCCTCCTTGACAAGAACAATAGAGAGCTCCGCTATTCTCCTAGGGTGTGCGCCCAGCCCAGAGCACCTCCCAAGACTTGTCAGACCTGATGATGACTACCACTTCTGAGGTGTAGGCAGAAATGGGATTGAGAAAGCATGGCTAATACTCAGGAAAACAAGGACCTTAAGGGCATAGGCTGTCTTTTAATCACTGCTGCTGCTCTTGATTGAAGAAAAATGATTCATAAGAGCAGCCAATTTGGGCTGTGAACAGGTTAAAAACATGATATCTGAGAACAGGTTTGGAATATGGAATGTGGCCTAATATATAGGAATAACACAGAAAGGGATCTAACAAGGACAGTGGGGAGAAGAATGTATTTGCTTGGGATCTTGAGAACCATATAATATTATACTATAATATAATCATACCAACTGAAAAGCAAGGGCGGAAGACAAACAGCCGATAGCTAACTAGCTAGCTAGATCCTCCAAGGAAAATGCCATCAAGAGTAGCTATAGTGTAGGACGATTAGCAGTAGATAACTGAAAAAAGGATTTAAGGGTAAAACCCATAGCCTCTGATTTCTATTTTTAAAACTGTACAAAGTGTTGTTAAAAAATGAATTGGAGCCCCTAACTCAGGAAAGCAAGTTTGACCTCAGGTTCTGTAGTTCCAAATCTCTTGTTCCTTCCACTGTACAAAGAGGAAATAGCAGCATGGCGTTGTATTTTAAGAATACACCCTCATTGATGAAATTTAGGAGCCACAGGGGGAAGCATGGAAGAGAGGATGTAGGTGAAGAGCAAGGCTAGTCAGAAAAAGAAACAATGTTGGTATCAGAGGGTATGGTAGACAGAAGACATAGACAAGAGTTTAAGCAAACAGGCCAGAAGCCTCGGAGGGAGACCTGATCTAATAGCAATGTGGGTGGGCTGTCAAGTAGCCATGTATCTCATGAAGGTCTCTCCTCAGCTAGGAAGGACTAGAGATAACACATTCAAACCCAGGTCTTCTGACTCAGATTTAAGCACTCTGGACACTATGGGGTTCTGCCTCTTACTATACCACCCTGCCTTTCTTTCCCTAAAAAAAGGAGGAAAGAGAAAGAGAAAGGGGGAGGTGACAGAGAGAGGGAGAAGGAAAGGGAGAGAGACTAAGAGGGAGAAAAAATAGGTAGGATCCCATGGATTAAAATTCTCCAGAGGAAGTCAGGCCAGGCAGATGGGAAAGTCAAGAATGAAATTCTGAAGACAATAAAAGAAATAATTCTGAATGGGGGTGGCAGGAAGGAGTTGGAACCCTAATCATCTGAGATTTTGAAAAGCTGCCAAAGATGAAAGTAAGGGCAAGTCAGAGAGGATGGCCCCAAAAGCATAGCAGAGTCTAATTTTAAAAAAAGTTCAGGAGCAAAAGAAAAGATGAAAAGAGAGTAAGAGCTGCTTCTTGGCTGGGACAGGATGGCACTAGCAGGCTCCTGAGGGAAGACAGAACTGCCCAAGAGAATCATCTATCCACTGGAAGGGAAGAGACACAAATGGATAACAGGGAGCCAGTACCCACCCTGAGTAAGGAGATAGTATGAGAGGCCCAAGCTCAGTCAGGCGGTCAGCGTCTTTGAAGCACCGGTCTTGTGCCACATACCACACCAAGTGCCAGAGATTCAGACACAAAAGCTCACATTCTAATGTGATGTTCCTTGCACGTGACATTCCATCTCAGGACTCAGGGCATTTTCATTGGCTATCCCCCATGCCTAGTACTCCCTTCATCATTTCCACCTCCTGGCTTCCCTGGAAATCATCAAGTCTAAACTACAGTCCTACAAAAAGCCTTTCCCAGGCTTCTTTAATCTTAGTGCCTTCCCTCCAAGACTGTCTCAGTTTACCCAACCCGTATCTTGTTTATACACAGTTGTTTGCATGTTATCTCCCCAGGAGACTCGGAGGTCTTGAGACCTGAGATTGGTTTTTTGTTTGTTTGGTTGTTTTTTGCCTTCCTTTCCCAGTACTTAGTACAGTACCTGGTACGTTTTTGTTGTTCAGTTATTTCAGTCACATCTGACTCTTAGTGACATCATTTGGTGATTTCTTGGCAGAGATATTGGAGTGGTGTGCCATTTCCTTCTTCAGCTCATTTTATAAATGAAGGAACTGAGGCAAATAGGGTGACATGACTTGTCCAGGGTCACATCCAGTAAGTGTCTAAGACCGAATTTGAACTTGGGTCTTCCTGACTCCAGGCCTGGCACGTTATTCACTGGGCCACCTAGCTGCCCACATGGCACATAGAAGGTGCTTAATAAATGTTTAGTTACAGCACTGTATGATCAAACATTCTTTTACTTACATAGAATAATTGTCCTTTTGAGATTCATTCAATTAAAGAGTTTTAGATTTATCTGAATATTTTTATTTAGTATGACTGTATCTGAGGATCCGGTAGCAATTTTTTTTCTTCTTCCCTTTAGGATATGAGAAATCTGAGATTTGCTTTGAAACAGGAAGGTCATAGCAGAAGAGATATATTTGAAGTCCTCACAAAATATGCCTTTCCACGGTCTCATGGCTTGGTAAGCTAATGTTTTTCCCTCGAGTTCTAGAGTGTCTGTGTTCCAAAATTGTTTTTCTGTCTTATTTCATTCAACAAGCATTTATTTGAATATATGAATGAATGAATAAGTAAATAAATGTATCAAACAAGCAAGCATTTATGAAAGGCCTGGTATTTATGGGCACTATGGTAGGTGTTGGGGGTACAAAGACAAAAAATGAGGTAGTCTATGCCCTCAAGAAGCTAACATTCTGCTGGGGAAAATATCTTATACACAGAGAAGTTAATACAAAATGAACACAAAATCATTTCCTGAGGCTACTGCCTAGTAACATCTGGCTCAAGATAGCCCTCATGTAGAAGATGATGCTTAAGCTGAGCCTTGAGAGTAGGAAAGGAGAGAATGACAAGCATAGAGATAGGAGATAGAATATAACGTACAAAAACCAACAACTAAGCCAGTTTGAATGGAGCAATAAGCCTAGAAAGATAGATTAGAACAAAATTGGCAAGGCCTGGAAATGCCAAACAAAGGAATTGGCATTTTATTCTAGAGTCAGCAGGGAAATATTGAAAGGTACTTGGAACAGGAGAGTGCTACAGGCCAGCCTGTCCCTTAGCAGAGTTGGTTTGGGCAGCTGTGTAGAGGCTGGATTAGCAAGAGGGGAGGATGGTCTTAACCTGGTAGCCACACAAATGGAGAGAAAGGAAAAGATTTTGAGGTGTTTTAGAGGTTGAATCAACAAAACGTGGCAACTGCTTGTATATGAGGGGTGAGTGAGCTCAGAGAATTGAGGATGAGACCAGGATTGTAAACCTCAGTGATGAGAATGGTAGTGGTACCATCAAAACAAATGGGAATTTAGGAAGGAAATGAGTTTGGGGGGGAAAGAAAATAGATTCTGTCTTGGACATGCTGAGTTAGAGATGCCACATTGATTTAGAGATTTCCAACAAGCAGTTGGAAAGGCAGGATTCTAGCTCAGAGGAGAGATGAAGCCTGAGTTTGTAGATAGGGGAATCATCTGGATTGAACCTATGGGACCTGATGAAATCACCAAGAGAACGGATTTAGAAAGGACAAGGACAGATCCCTGAAGTACACCCACACATAACAGATGGGCCAAGCATGATGATCCAGCAAAGGAAAAGAAGAAGAGGACAGATGTGAGAGTAGAACCAGGGAAGAATACTACAGCACTCTCCTTCCCCCTAAAAAAAAGCCAGAGAGGAGAAAGTGCCCAGGTAGGAGGACAGAGTAGTCAGCAGTGTCAAATGCTTCAGAGGGGCCAAGAAGGATGAGAGCTGAGAAGAAGTCATTGGATTTGTTAATGAAGAGATCATTGGTGACCTTGGAGAGAGTTTCATTTGTGCAGTGATATTTCAGGAACTTGATAGGCAATGAAGTCAGGAGGCAGATTTCAAGGGGTTGAGGAATGAGAAGAGCCAGAGTGGAGGCAATGAGTAAAAAAAAAAAAAAGGCTTTGTTAAGGAGATTGGCTATGAAAGGGAAAAGAGAGAAAGGACAATTCTTTATCTTGGATCAGAAGTACATATTGGGGGCGGAGCCAAGATGGCAGCTGGAAAGCAGGGACTTCCTTAAGCTCTCCCCCAGGTCCCTCCAAACACCTATAAAAAATGGCTCTGAACAAATTCTAAAGCTGCAGAACCCATGAAATAGCAGAAAGAATCAGAGCACCAGCCCAGGATAGCCTGGATGGTTGCTAGGAAGGGTCTATGTCACAGAGCTGGGAACAGAGTGGAGCAGAGCCCAGCGTGGGCCGCACCAGGACCAACCAGACCAGAAGCCAGGCACGCCCTGAATCAGTGAGCTGTGACAGTTACCAGACTTCTCAACCCACAAACCCCAAAGACAACAGAGCAGGTTAGTGGGAAAAGCTGTTGGAACAAAGTGAAAGGAATTTGCAGTTGGCCACAGCCCCCCGCAGGGGGAGGGTTGTGGGGGGTGGATGTGGTGCAGCAATGAGGCTGCTTCCAGAGCTACAGCTGCAGTTGCTTCTGGCCCCAGGCCCACCTGGTGGGAGGAATTAAGCAGCAGATTAGAGCAGGACTGCCTGGATCTGGAGCCCAATCCTGGTTGGCGGTTCTTGGGGGAGAAGGAGTGCTGGCGTGGCAGAGCTTGCTGTGTAGAAGTAGCTCTGAAAACAACAGTGCATCCCCTCAAGCTTGGGACAAAGTACTCTATACAAGCAGTCGTACCCCGACAAAAAGCTCAAGGGTCAAGGCTGGGAACATGAAGAGGCAGCAGCGAAAACAGTCTCAGATTCAGAATCAGACTTCGGAATCTTTTTTTGATAAGAAAGAAAACCAAAACATACAGCCAGAAGAAGTCAACAAAGTCAAAGAGCCTACATCAAAAGCCTCCAAGAAAAATATGAATTGGTTTCAGGCCATGGAAGAGCTCAAAAAGGATTTAGAAAAGCAAGTTAGAGAAGTAGAGGGAAAATTGGGAAGAGAAATGAGAGTGATGCAAGAAAATAATGAAAAACAAGTCAATGACTTGCTAAAGGAGACCCAAAAAATGCTGAAGAAAATTACACCTTAAAAATAGACTAACTCAAATGGCAAAAGAGCTCCAAAAAGCCAATGAGGAGAAGAATGCCTTGAAAGGCAGAATTAGCCAAATGGAAAAGGAGGTCCAAAAGACCACTGAAGAAAATACTACCTTAAAAATGAGATTGCAGCAAGTGGAAGCTAGTGACTTGATGAGAAATCAAGATATTATAAAACAGAACCAAAGGAATG
>CM053628.1:21535539-21560270 GCA_028646595.1 Phalanger gymnotis | reverse complement strand
TGTAACAATGTTCTAATTTTCCCACATCCTCTCCAGCATTTATCATTTTCCTGTTTTGTTAGTTTAGCCAATCTGACAGGAGAGATGTGGTATCTAAGAGTTGTTTTGATTTGCATTTCTCAAATCAGTAGTGATTTCAATGAACATTTTCTTGATGGCTAATGATGACTATTCGTTATTGCTTTCATGGGGCTCCTTCAGGACCCAAAGAGATGTGAAACCTATTTGCCCCCTACACCAAATGGCACCATGTTGCATGGTGGTGGTTGTTTTTTTTTTAACTTCTTGTGTATACTCCTGATGGTTTTGTCTTGGGGCAGGTGGTAGGGGCCTCTCTCATCTGACATCTGTCAGGTTGGCAGCTATCATTTCTTACTGCTGTCCTTTTACATGCATCAAACAGGACTCTGATTTACCTTCTTATAATGTGTTGGTCCTAGTCTGCTATAGACTAGAAAAAGACTCAGGTATGCTTGTTAGACTTGTCTCTGCAATGAGTCAGTGGGCTGTGAGGCCACTGGCTTGGCAATATCTATTTTGGGTACTCAGAGAATTTTTTTTCTTCCCTGGCTCTTGGCCGTCTTCTGGATAGCTGGGCTTGCTGGACAAGTTGCCAAAGGATAAGTGAAGTGTTACTCTACATATGTACCTCTGTTTGTCAGAAGATAATAATGCATGCAGCAACCACCTTGCCAGGGTTATTAGAGTTTAGTGGAATCCCAAGCACTGGATTTGCAGTGAGAGGTACCTGGGTTTGACCTCTGGCTCTGCCACTTACCCTTGTGACCTTGAGCAAGTCATTTCACCTTGCTGTGCTTCAGTTCCTTCATGTGTGAAATGAAGGAGCTGGACTAGCTGACTTCAAGAGTCTCTGCTACCTCTAAGTCTATGATCCTGTGATAGTTCTGGAATGAAAACCTTCAAGTGCTTCTATAAATGTTAGCGCTTATTCATTAATCCCGGCCAGGTAAGCTCCCTGTAGCGTGCTTCTGGCTACCTATTTACACCGTCAGTGATTCAGATAATTTTAGGATTAGAAGAAATCAAATCCAATTTTCAAGTGAGATCCCTACAGCTGGAAGAGAAGGTCATAATGGCTTTCCAAGCCAAATACGGACTTCTTCTTGGGTTGGCCCCAGTTCCATAATATGGACCTTCTGTTCCTTTCTATTAGGATTTATAACACAGTGACATATATAAAAGTATACTTTATTTCCATGGAAATCTTTTGTTGTGCAGGTATTTAAAACATCACTTCAGGTATTCAAAAGGAAGTTGTGTACTTTAAAAACCATATTTGAATTTGTAGAACACCAGCCATATCTCTGTCCAAATTCAATTCCATCTACATCTGTACTTAGTAAGATAGTGTCACTCTCAGTAAATGCTGCAATGTGACTGTGTTTATTATCTGAAGTCAGAGGATTTGGGTTCAAGTCCTGACCCTTCCACTCACCACCTATGAGTTTGATACACCCGTGACCCAAAGGACCCAACGTCTCCTCATCAGTCACCTAGCTGCACTATTTTGGGACTCCTCTGACTTTTCCACAATGCCCCCCAACAGGGACCTCCCCCGGCATTCCCCTAACCCGGCCCCCTGGTTTTCAGCCTCCTCTCGTATCTCGTCTTCCTCCATTATATTGCATGCTCCTTAAGGGCAAGGACTGTCTTTTTTTCAGATCTATTTCTAGTACTTAGCGTGTTGTAGACACTTTGTATTTATTAACCGACTGTTGATTGGCAGCATCGCCACCTGCCCACATCATCATCACATCCTTCACTCTCATTTCCTTCAAATGTCCCACTCCGGATCTACCTTTCCCTTCCACTGTGCTCTCTAGAATGCCTGATCCCTAATTAATCAATGTGTTTTCATCTGAAACCTTTTCCTTTCTCATTCCCTCCATCTTCTGGCATTTACTAAGACCTGGCTTCCACCTGTTGAGGAAAAAGGTGACCATCCCTGGCCACCCTTTCTAATATTGGTTGTACTTTCACTCATATCTCCGACTCACTAGTTGTCGTGGGGAGTCAGAACACCCCTTGCTCCCCATTGCCACTTTCAAACCTTCCTTCTACCACCATCGTTCAGCACTGTCTCCCCCTTCGAGGTTCATTCAATCCAAATATATCAACGGTTCAAGATTCCAGATACTTAGTGCCTGGCTTAGAGTCTTTTTCTCTCCTTTCTGTCTCTCATTTCCCCTTCCTCTGCCTTCCTTATGGCTACTGCATCATTTCCCTCCCAGGGTTAGAAATAGACAAGAAAGGGAACCTTCATGTGACATCTGTTACGTGACTGTCCTTTTCCAATCAGATGTTTTCTTGGCACCCGGCCCTCCTAATGCCTTCTTGCTCACTCTTTTAATAGGCAGCTTGAAGTTAGCAAGTACTTTCCTTCTTTACTAGCCTTTGGTACAGATGACTGTGTTCCTTCAAGGTTCTTCAGCCTGTTCCCTAGGATGTGTCAGAACACAGCCCACAACTCTCCATTAACAGATGGACACTAGGGTTTCCACACCTAAATCAGTGTTCCTTATCACAGTGTCAGGATGAGCCAACACTAGGTGGAGCAGATTTAAAAAAGAGAGGCCATAGTCATTACCAGTTTTCCCCCTTTCCTCTCCTCTCCTAAGTATTTGACTCTGACTAAAAGATGACTTTAGCTACCTTGGTTTTGGAGGGGGGGGGGAGGGTTGCAATGTCATTAACATTTTTGTTTTTTTTTTATTTATATAGCGCTTTAACGTTAGCAGAATGCTTTACATACATTATCTTACTTGATCTTCATCATTGTTATCCCCATTTGACAGAGAGGTAGCAATTTGCCACAACTGGTAGGCCCCAGATGAAGGAGTTACACCCAGATTTCTCTTGAAGAGCCTTCTTTCCATTACACCACACCCACATGTAAAGCTAGCTACCTTGTTTTTAAAAAATCATTTGGAATATAAAGTCAAGCAGATTTATTTCTCCCTCAGTATGGCAGAGTGTGTTCCCTTTCCACGATTAGCTCACTTTCCTTCCCCTAATTTTATACCTAGGAATTTGTGTAGAATGTGGACTTTTCAAGCCCCGAGCCACTTGCTTCCATTCACTTGTAAGAATTTGTGATTATAAAGCACTTTGAAAATATCGCATATTTTTTTCTTTGTTAGGCAACAGGAGGTGGATATGAAAGCGATGATGTCTACCACAATGCAGAAATTTTCTTCCTGGATATTCACAATATTCATGTCATGAGAGAATCCTTAAGAAAACTGAAGGATATAGTTTATCCTAACGTAGAAGAATCTCATTGGCTCTCAAGCTTGGAATCAACTCATTGGTTAGAACATGTCAAAGTAAGTCCACTTTAAAAATTAAAATCAAGGTTCTTCTTTCATAACATGACTAATATGGAAATATGTTTAATATGATTGTACATGTATAGCCTATATCAGATTGCATACCATCTTGGGGAGGGGGAAGGGGAAGGAGGGGGAAAATTTGGAAATCAAAATCTTATAAAAGTGAATGTTGAAAACTAAAAATAAATAATTTTTTTAAAAAAAATTAAAATAAGGGCTTTTTAATTTATATCATCAACCAATTTGCTAAATATATATATATATATTTAGAGTCATGTATATTTGAATTTGTTACTGCTGTTCATTTATTGAAAACAGCCTAATATGTTACTGAATTGGCAGTACATGTTAATCCTGGAACCTGGCTGCCTGATCAGTACCTTCTGGAAGTAGGACACATGGCCTAAATAAAGGAAGAAGGCCCAGTAGATCTAGATGCAGGTGTTTGTTTCGTTGAGACTCTCCCCCTGCCCATTCCAGTGAGATTCATCTTGCTTTTAGGGTACCAGTAAGCTTACTATACGTTCCCTAGTGTATTGTACTTATGTTGTTTCTTTAAAAACACTCTCTCTAGCCTGGGATCATGATATTTGATAGGAAGGGAAAATATTTCCAAGAAGGAAGGAAGGAAGTTACAGGATTTCTTGACTGATTGGAGGTAGGGAGAGAAGGAAAGGGAGGAAAGAATTAAGACCAAGGTTTTGAGACTAGATGGTAAGAATGGCAAAATCTCATTAACAACAGTTTGATTTTGTAATTGACTTTTGGCTTTTCCTTGAATGGTACTAGATTAGTGAGGTTATACTTTGGTACTGTAGTCAAAGAATAAAACAGGAGCTTGTGGCATGACCATTAGAATTTTGAGAGTTCCTTTCCATGCAGCTGTACAAATGGCCAGTTGTAGTGATACACACATCTGAATGGACTAACCCAAAAGCTTGTCTGTCCAGCTGCATGGGATTGCCTGGGCAATGTGCGTTTTTCACCCACTTTGGTCCATTGCAGATTGTTAGACTAGTCTTTTCCAGTCACTGAGGTGAGGCTTTTGTCATGTTCTGGTTCTGGGGCTCCATATGATTAGTACAGTGTCATCTGTATAGAGCACATGGAGAACCCCATTAGGAGGGAATCCTTTGGTTTGATCTCTGGGCTGCAGATCTTCCATTCTACCTTTGGGAGGAGAACCTTTAGGGGGCTGCATTTTGTTCTAATGAGTCAGAGGGGTTTTTTAAGCTCAATGGACAATAAACTCAGTGGATCTTATATTCTCCAAACTCTTCAGTCAGTTGTGTGCCCTTCCTGCAAAGGTGTGGCTTACTGTGGGAAGTCCTCTGTGAAAGGCCTGCCTATTTCCTCCTTGACAAAGGTTTTCAAGAGGTGAGAAATCAGCAGCTGCTGGCATTTCTCAGTTGCCCTTTTCACCTGTCATTTTGTCCTTCCCAGCCCTCACCTCTTAGATGTTGAAGATCCGGCACTGCTAAATCTGTTTTTTAAATCATCTTTTCTTGAGCAGAGATGTTCTCTGCAAATTTTGTTGTCCTCCTTCTAGAGTGCCTGTAAATCCGGCCTGCTTCCTTGCTCTTTGTTGTCCCTTGGGTGCCAAGCACATGTACTCCCAGTATGATTTAGACCAAGTTCTCTACCCTCATTTCTCCTCAATCCTTTTTTCACTATTCCTTTTCATAATCTTATTCATGTTAATAAATACATCCATGTAAGCAAATCCATTAGGAATTTTTCTATTTCTTGAATGAGTTTATGTTGGAAAAACCAGCTGATTCTATATGTCCAAATCTTCCATGCTTAGAAATTTCTCTGTTTCAGAAATAAACTACTTTTCAAAACAAGTTTTGCCAATATTTAAAACAAATTTTAACCACAGCAATATTTTTTCATCATCTTAATTATAAGCATTTTTAAAAGTGCTTTTTTTGTTTACCAGTTTGTCTTGACAGGAGCTATTCAAGTTGCAGATAAAGTGGCCTCTGGGAGAAGCTCAGTATTGGTGCATTGCAGTGATGGATGGGACAGAACAGCACAACTCACTTCTCTAGCTATGTTAATGTTAGACAGCTACTACCGGACCATTACAGGCTTTGAAGTATTGATACAAAAGGAGTGGATCAGCTTTGGACACAAATTTGCATCGGTAATTTTTTTAAAAGCAAAATCTGTTATATTGGAGTTTAATATTACAGGCATCTGTGATGAAAAAACTAGCTCTTATTTAAAGCATGTGTTTCCTTTACTTGTGGAATATTATAATTTTACACCATTTGAAAATGTACACCTCCTCAAATTACTAAAAACTATTTCTAAAACCATGTTTTGCTATTTAAACACAACATCACAGTTGAGTTCTTAATTACAAACAATAAAAAAGGTTTTTTCAGTATTGAAAATTTTCTAAAATCATGTTAAACAAAAATAGCTGTTTTCTGTAGTTTACAAATTATGAAACTTTACTTTTCTAATCAGTGTAATTCACCCAACATTTATTAAGTGTCTATTACTAAGGCCCTGTACTAAGTTGCTTTTAATCATCTCGTACAGACTTTGATGCTTCATCTAAATACCATAGGGGACCAAAAATTAATTGGAAAGAAAGTGGTGAAGAATTATGTTTGGTTTTTGTTTTTAAGGGCAGAGGTTCATTCCTTTGTCCATGATCATAGGGTTATATATCTCATTCTGGAAGGGATTTTAGAGAACATCTGGTCCAACTCCCTTATTTTGTAGATGAAAGAACTGAGACAGGATTTTGAACTCTGACCTTGTGATTCCTTATTGAGTGCGCTTTTCACTGACCATGCTGATTCTCTGGTTAAAAATTGTACCATATAAGGACTGGTACCTTGGTAACTGTGAAAACCTCCTGGGCTCTTTTCAGTTTTTTTATATTCCTAAAACATTTCTGTTAAGTAACTTATTCCTTTCTGTCTACAACTGTCCTTGATGGTAAAAATAATAGATGGAGATCCCTCTTGTAATAACACAAAATTGTTATATTGATATTGCAGTGTCCAGGTTTGAATTCTTTATATAGAGGAATATACGCACTGAATTCACAGCATTTCAAAAGCCTGGGCCACTTGCCTTTTTCTGCATTGTGTACTGATTTGTAAGCCTTCACTGGCATCCTTCTCCAATCCTTCATCATGGTGTAGGAGCATTGCACAAACTCTGTTGCAGCAATCAAACTGGCTGTACTGGCACTGGAGCGTGCTACAGACCAGGCCTGGGGCAGGGGGGTGATGGTTTTGGCCACAGTGGCTCTTGAAGATTGTCTTCTAAGCGATGGGGGCTTTGGGAGCCACATCAGCAAAGGGAGTAGGTGTAACAATGAAATCCAAAATCTTTGAAGTGTTGAAGAACTTATCTGTTGTACCTCTGAAAAGAAGTCAGTTGCTGCTGCTTAAACTGAAGAAGGCAAATTAGTGTGCAAACCTGCTTCCTTGAGATTCAAATCAAATACTTTTCCTTGTTTCATTTCAGAGAATAGGTCATGGGGAGAAAAATTATGCTGACACTGACCGCTCTCCCATTTTTCTCCAATTCATGGACTGTGTATGGCAGATGTCTAAACAGGTAAGGCATGTATCAAGTTGGAGAATGTCTTTCACTTTATAGATAAATTTAAACTTATTATTATTCAAACATAAACTAAAGTACAGTACAAGAAAATGTGTCATAAAATGCACAATTATGTGGGATACTCTATAAATGCTGTGGGAGTTCAGAGAAGAGAAAAGTCAGTTTGAATTAGAAAAGCTGCAGCAAGTTTCTTGGCTTGGGGAGGGTAGGACTGCAGCTGTGTTGGTGTTCAAGGATGGATGAGATCTCAGTAGGTCAAAAGGACGGAGCAGAGCATTCCAAGCAGGAGAGCTGAAGGGCCGTGATAAAAATGCTTTAGAAAGAACAGTTGGATCAGAGTCTGCAGGCTAGATTAGAATGGAGATTGGTAGAAGGACTCCATCAGTCAACTACTTGGGAAATTACGGAGTGGTTTTCATGGAGTGTAGAAGGAAGGGTTGTAGGAAAGTCTTGTCTCTAGGCATCATGTCTGCCCCCCTGAGGTGGATTGAGGTAAATAATAGTGCATCTTGCAGGAGACCAGAGCTTGCTATTCTGCCATTTTTTTTAAGGTCCAAGATAAAACTGGTTACATTTTAAAGGAAGAAAAGTCTGTCTCAGAATTGTTTGAGCTCACCAGCTTTTCCCATCATTTCTACTTTTACTGCTTCTCCAACATTGGCCCTCTTACAGTTAAACACAGATGCTAGGGCGAGTAGGTAGGGTTTTGCCCTCTTCTTTGCCTGGTCAGAGGGGAAATGGTTGGCGAGAGCCTTGAGGGAGGGGAGCTATCTCCCCAGCAGAGATTCCAAGCATGACAGAAGCAAAAAGTGTTGGTAGATATATAGCAAGGATTGGAAGAGGTAATATTTGGAGTTACTGTTTTGGCTAATTATGGTCCTGCTGCTGCCTTTATAGTCAGTCTGATGACTATTGAAGTAATTCTGTAGGACGCAGAATGAAAGAGGAAAAAAAACAATATTTCAAAAGCAATCAGAATGCAAATTAGTTTCCTATATGTGTCATGATTCATGTATACCTCCAATGGAACTGCAGGCGTCAAAGGCCAGCCTTGCTCTGGATGGAAAGCCCTTCAGCATTTGCATTCAGCATTTGCATTCAGCTATAGTACTGTATTCAAACTCCAGGCAACAGCATTTATTGTGTTTACTGTGTGCCAGCCATAGTACTAAACACTGAGCATGCAAAGGAATAAACCCAGTCCCCTGTCCTTAAGGAGCTCACTGAAACAGCAAGTGATTTTGTTGCATCCTCTCTTTGATAGAAATGCTCATTTTATAATTTATCATTTTTAAAGTTTCTTCAAAGACCATTATCTTCTTTTTTTTTGTCTGTTCTCTGTGTGTGTGTGTGTTCTGCCAGTTTCCTACAGCTTTTGAATTCAATGAACAATTCCTGATTACCATTTTGGATAATCTCTACAGTTGTCGCTTTGGTACTTTCTTATTTAACAGTGAATATGCTCGAGAAAAAGAGGTGGGTAGGTTCCAATTCCATATGACAAATATTTATTAGTAAAAAATACTCATCTTTTAATACAAACTCTGGTTGCGTGAAGTCTGCCATGACAGGGAATAATTTGAAGGAAGCGGAAGATTTTTTTGGCTGCTTATTGTATTTAGTGTCATTTGGTCATTCCCATTAAAACTAATACCCCCAAAGAAAGTAGCTTTAAGGCCTAGCGTGGTAGTGAAGTGCAAGCTCCAACAAACACTCATTAAGCATGTACTCTGTGCCAGGCATTGTGCTGAGCACTGGGGATACAAGGACAAGCAGAAAGAAAGATAATCCCTACCTGCCTTCAAGAAGCTTATGTTTCAATGAGAGAAGACAACACATAATGACAGGACAGGGGACAGGAAGTAATGAGTAAAAGGAGGGAGAAAAGATACCTGGCATAGTCAGGAGTGGAGTCTGGAGAAGAATAAATACATGGCTGGCCTGAGCACTTTCCTTAAAATAAAGTTTTGGAGAGGAGCCACCCACTCAGAGGAATGGACCACAGGGGCATAATGCACTTCCAGTGTGAGAAGTGCAAGGGTGGAGCCAACTCCAGGGTAACTTTTGGGGCATGGAAGAAAAAGTCCAGAGTCAGGAATGGAGCCTAGAGAGAAAAAATGTATACAAAATAGATGAATCTTTAAAAACTGCCATCTTAAACTCAACATGGCCAAAATTCTCTCCCCTCCCCCCGGCCCCCCAACTTCCCTATTACCATAGAGGGCACTGCCATCCTCCCAGTCACCAGGCTCACAACCTCACATTCTCTCACCTCCCATATCCATTCTGTTGCCAAATTGTCTCATCCATCACATATGGCTCCTTCTTTTCTCTGATACTGCCACCACCCTGGTATAGCCACTCTGTACCTTACACCTGGACTGTCACAGTGGCCTCCCTGCCACAAGCACGCCTCTCCCCACTCTAGCCCCTCCTGCATTCAGCTGGCAGTGAGCTTGCAAGAGGGCAGATCTGACCATGGGACCCACCCCCCACTTAATAAACTCCACTGGCTCCCTGTCACCTACGGGCTCAAAATGAAAAGCCTCTATTTGGCATTCAAAACCCTTCATAACCTGCCCTCCCCAGCTTTTCAGTCTTCCTATACCACCACCCCCCAGGTATCACTCAGTGACACTGACCTCCTTGCTGCTCCGCCCATAAGACACCTTCAATCTCCTGCCTCCAGGCACTGTCACCGGTTCCCCCCTTGCCTGGCATGCTCTCCCCCCTCATCTCTGCCTCCTGACTTTCTTCAAGTCTCAGCTACCATCCCACCTTGTACAGGAAGCCTTTCCCAATTCCCCTTAATTCTAGTGCAGGGCTGAGGAACCTGCAGCCTTGAGGCCACATGTGCCTTCTAAGTCCTTGGGTGCAGCCTTTTGACTGAGTCCAAGTTTAGCAGAACAAATCCTTTAATTAAGGGAATTTTTTCTGTGAAGTTTGGATTCACTCAAAGGGCTGCACTTAAGTACCTAGAGAGCCCCATGTGGCTTTGAGGCCAAGAGTTCCCCACCCCTGGCCTAGTGCCTTCCCTCTGGTGACTCTTTCCTGTTTTTCCCATCTATAGCTTCTTTGTACATAGCTTTTTGCATGCTGTCTCCCCCTTAAACTCTGAGTTTGTTGTAAGCAAAGACTGTCTCCTGCCTTTCTTTGTATCCCCACCATTTCTCACAGTGCCTGGCACATAGTAGGCACCTAATAAATATTTACTGACTGTTTAATAGCTTTGAGTCTTGACTGTAGTAATAGAATATATGGTCTTTTGTAGCTGCCCAAGAAATCATTTTGTATTTTGTGTTTTTATTTTTCTTTATTGTCTTTATGTATTTTTATTTTGTTTATTGCATTTGTTTATGTATTTTCATTTATTTCCTAATCTATCTTTTTCTTTCATTTGTAGCTAGTATTTGGTAGAAGTTATAATCTTGGAAAAACTGACTTTTATAATATAACAGACATATAGATTTTTAAAAAGTAAATATTCAATCATCTGGATGCCACTTCCAGATCACCGGGATGTTGGTTCTGTATCAATAGACCATGTGGGCAGTTAAATGATGCCTTCCCTTTTTACTCAGATTCAGACTAAGTTGAAAACTTCATCATCTTCACAAAAATAAAATTATCTGCTGTGAACACTTTCAAATGAAGAAATAGCTGTTTGCTCACTTGGACTAGAATGATCAGGCCATATGTCAAACACATTTTTGGTTTGTCCAGAAACACTTTTGCTTGGGTCACCAGGCCACTCAGTGTCATGGTGCTGCTTCCTCTTAAGCCCCCAAAAGAATTATCACCAAAAATGGATCACGATGGACTTCCCATTGGGCTGGATCCAGTGGGAAAAGCACTGGTTTGGAGTCAAAGGATCTAAGCTCCACTGCTTGACCCTGGGCAAATCATCTAACCCTTAGAGACTTGCTTCCCCTTATGTCAGATGAGGGAGTTGCACTCAATGACTAATAATCATAATAGTAGCTTGTATTTGTAGAGTGCTTTAAGCTTCGTCAAGTATTTAATATATACTAATAGTTAATACTCACAACAACCCTTTGAAGTAGGTGCTGTTCTCATCCCCATTTTATAGATGAAGAAACTGAGGTTCAGAGAGATTAAGAAATTTCCCCAGCATCTCATAATAATAATAATAATCACAACAACAATATCATCTCATTTGATCCTCACAACAATGCTGGGCAGTAGGTGCTATTATTGTTCCCATTTTACAGATGAGGAAACTGAGTCAAACAGGTTAAATGACTTGCCCAGGGTTACACAGTTAGTAAGCATTGAAGGCAAGATTTGAACCCAGCTCTTCCTGGCTTCAAATCCTGCACTCTTCTCTGCTCAGCCATGCTACCTCTCTCAGTCCCTTCTGCCTCTAATTTTGTTCCCATGATCTTTGCTAGCTGTTATTAAGAGTAGTCCTCTAGAGCATATGTTCCCAAAGTGGGCAATACTGCCCCCTGGGGGGCTGGAACAATGTGGGGGGCAGTAGTAGCCTTGGGTGCAATTAGGGGGGCCATTGAATAAAAATAAGGGGACCATGGAAGCATAAGGAAAGAAGAGAAAAAAAATTTGGAATAACCATCCATATGTGTTGTATAACAGAGCTAAAGTTGTAGTGATTACATTATTTTCCAAATAAACACAAAATTCAAGTTATAACCTATCAGTGGTCAAGTCTGCTGACAGGTCTTAAAAAGCAGGTGCTGGCAGGCAAGGGTGTTCCACATTATTGGGAAGTCCAGCATGCATCAGCAGGAATATGTGTGTGTAATGACTTGTTTATAATATGATACTGTATAGTTACATAATGCAATATTCTGTCATCAAAATTTCAGTGCAAGGAAAAAAACTCACAAATTTACACTAAATTATTAAATTTAAGATGCATCTTTTTTAAAAAATTTTATATTTTTTGAAATGATGCAAATTTCCAAAAAATGCTAAAGGGTTAAAGAAAGCAGATTTCCATGGGGGCATTGAGTAATTTATTTTTTTGAAAAGGGAACAGTAAGCCAAATAAGTTTGGGAACCTCTGCTCTAGAGGCAAACAAGGCCTAAGATGGTGCTTACCTGTTCGGATGTGTGTCTCTCTTTTCACCCAGGCTTTCTGATTTTCTTCTTTCTACAGAAAGTTGTGATGAAAACTCTTTCTTTGTGGTCAATGATAAACAGCGATAAAGGAAAGTACACAAACCCTTTTTATACTAAGGAGCTGAACCGAGCTTTATACCCAGTTGCTAGCATGCGCCATTTGGAACTGTGGGTGAATTATTACATTAGATGGAACACAAGGATGAGGCAACAAGTAAGTGAAATAAAATGATTACCAAGACAGTGATGGTTTAGACTTCAGTAATTCTTCTCCATCTTAAATCATGCTGGTGGGAATGTTTTTGAATATCATGAGAAAAACTACCAAACCCAAAAGAGGTACTTGGAAATCAGGTTTTGTTTGTTGAAAAGTTTATTTAAACTAGTAGCTAAGATAATAAAAGCCAACATAGACACTATGACATTTTATAAACTTCCTACCATCTACAGAAGTTTAGAAGTTTCTGAATTGTGTTGGACCAGGTACTTCCTTTAACATCATAAAGTTGTTAGCTATCACATAAACAATATTACACTCTCCTATACATTGATCTACCCTGCCTTAGAGGCCAACTCTCGGGATGAGAAGATGGATTGTTCCCTTTTCCCCATTCAGGTCTTGCTGTATCTTCTAGGGCACCAGCATGGGAATTGTTTCTTTTTATCGAGGGCCTTAACTCCAAAATAAGGCTAACTGACTGGTTATTGAACAGCAAGTCTTCTTTGGCCAACCCAAAATAAAAGCCATGTGTGGGTTTTTTTGTTTTGTTTAGCAAAAAGCCCTGCATCTCATTTCGAGTCCATGGAGCCTTCCGTTTACTGAACAGCCTGGTATCCCTTCACTTAGCTATTTGTTCTGAGCATTCTAAGTATTCAGTATTCTTGTGCTTAAGTTTTTCCCTGAAGTTTTGGTGGGGAGATTTAGGAACATGCTGTATCCAACAGACCAACCTTTACAATCCAGCCTTTGGGAAGAAACATGCTTTTATTGAGACAGGAATTTTTGGGCACCAACAGATTCCCTTTTCTGTATTCTGTCTTCTATATTGTTTATGCCATTCAGGCAGCTGGTAAGATGCCAGTCAGGGTACTCTTTTCTCTCATTGGTGTGTTGCCAGTTTCAAGCTGGCACTTGTGTTTTAAGGTCTCTGGTGCCTGCATGAAAAAGGCTCCTGCTGCTTAGCGATGTGTATTCTTTTGGGAAGCTTGAGATTCCCGGACCTGAGAACGTTGGCTGGCCGAATCTGGGAGAATTTACTTAGCAAGAGTTTCAGTGTTTCCAGTAGCGAGTAAAGAACTAAACACTTTTCCAGGGTTATGGAATTTTTTTACTGCAATTACAGAAAATGTTTTCCTTAATAATAGCCCATAGCTACAATACTACACTTCTCTTGTAAAATGTGGCTTCTCTATGTTTATTTTGACCTTTTTGCCACTGGTAATTAGAAGTAATAGGTTGGTGCTTTCTGTAGAGATTGTAGGCTTCCTTTTCATTTTGGCAATAGGAGGTCTCCTTGAAAATCAGAGGAATTAAAAGCAATTCATTTGTGACCAGATAAAGGGAGGGATACTAAATGAAGAATTGGGCTTGAAAAGCACAAGTAGGATCCATTTCCTTTATATTCACATAAGCTCAGCGTAATTGAAGACTTGGGGATGTAATTGAGCTTGGATGGATAGCAATGTTCCTCCTTGAGCAGATTTTCATTTGGAAGACAACAGAAGAATAAAAGAAGTCAATTGTCTGGATAATTTACCGCAATGGGGTGCATGCTCGTATCTTTACATCCAGGAGCTCTGTGCCTGGCCTTTTTTCGTAGGATTTGTTGAGAGAAAAAGACCTTAAAATTGAATTGTAAGTTAATGCAGCACAATTCTGTACTGCACGTAGGGATTAGTCTGGAAGCCAAGTAGTGAGCAGCTTCGGTGAGCTGACGGGTAAACAGACATTGATGGAGCACCTGAAGGGTGCGTGGTATGTGGACATGACATGGTGTTTGGGTGGAGAAAAGAAGAAACCTGGTCTAAGTGGAACCTCTACTGTGGTGGTTCTCGAAGTAGTGGGGTCTGGGAACCACGGCAGCCTGATCAGCAGCTCTTCAGTGTATCAGCTTCTCCCTAGCCCCCCAAAATAAATGAAAATAAAAAACCCCGGGCAGAATTCACGAGAAGACTATGGTGCTTTTGGTGGAGCACCAGTGAAGTTTTGCAATATCTTCATTAACTAGAAGCAGGATATTCCCAACAGAATCAAGAGTAGCCATTTTGTCGTATTAGGAGCATGAGCACTCTAAGAAACCAGCTCCTTGCCCCTCACCTCTCACCTTTAGATTCTCACAGGGTCCTTTGAGGACCACTGCTTTGGTCACAGCTGTTTGTGTTCTTGATTCAGGGTGGAGGTGGTTAGGACCTGATTAGGTCAAGGAAAAAAAAACCGAAACATTCCGGTAGACAGTAGCCAGCTGAACAACGTGAGGTTGAGTTGTGTTTAATTATTTTCAAAAGGTCATTCCACTACAACAGTACTAGAAAAGTTAAAAGGAAAACAAAGAAGTTTGCATTTTGAGACCTTAGGTACTCTTAATAGCATTGCTAGCTGCCTGGTGGACATACATATGTATGCTGTTGTCTGCTGGCTGAACTGGCCCCTGATCTTGTAACGGGTATCTTCAGAATTCGAAGTTAGTGGGGAAAAATGGAGATTGAGAAATGGCATTTTGCTCTTTGATCATCTTTGCTGAAATGCATCGATTTCAAGGATTCAAGGCAAATTCAGTTACTGGAGTGGCATTTTACAATATGGTCAAAGTAAAGAGTACCCCTTTTGTGTGTGTGTGTGTGTGCGTGTCTCTCCAGCAGCCAAACCCAGTGGAGCAGCGTTACATGGAGCTTTTGGCTTTACGGGATGAATATGTGAAGAGGCTGGAAGAAATGAAAATGACCAACTCTGCCAAGCTCGCCAGCTCCTCAGCTTCCTCTTCAGCCACCTCCCAAATGATGCCCCATGTGCAGACTCCCTTTTAAAAGGAGAACCCCGCGCTAGTTTAGATCTCCTGTTCAAAAAGAGGAATTTTTGAATGCTTCCGATTTGCACATTTTTTCTTAGGGTTTTTTCTTTTTTTTTTCTTTTTTTTCTTTTTTCTTTTCATCCACATAGAGCTTGAACTAGCGCAGTCCTAACCTCTTAAACATGTGCCTTTCGTAGTCCACCATCGGAGGGAGATGCAGCATCCTCACAGCCATCGGAATGCTAGGAAGGGTTTTGAGAAAAATGTAATGCAATTAGTTTTTTAAAGTGTTTTTATTAATATAACTGTAGTTTACATCTTAAATACTGTGGATACAATCTACTTTATGTATTTAAACAAAGCATCAGTGTTTTAAATTAGGGGTTTAAAAGTTAGGAATAGATTTTTTTTCCTGAGTTTATTCTAACAGCTTACATTACTTTACATTGTCTAAAATGCAAGCAGATATAAAAAATGCTAGTGTTAATGCCAACATAAAAATCAAACTTGCTTAGTGTAGGTCTCCAGAAGTAAGATGTTTTGAATAATGGCCAAATTCTTTACTATTGCAAATGATGCGTTTAGGAAAAGTCATTGTAGGTGAGAGTTTTTCCTCATTTTGGAAATGAAACTTTGTCTCAGACATATTTAAACTCACCCCATGGCAAACTTAATGGAAGGATGTAGAAAAGAGTTGCGCAGTCTGGGCAAGCAGGGATGTGTCGGGAGCACACCCCCGCCAATGCAATCACAGGTCCATTTCGGTAGACTTAAGAGAGGTTTATTTTTCCAAGAAAACATCATTCTGGTAGGCCTCAATTAAATATGATAAAACACTTATCAGCTTTCCAAGCATTTTCGAAATATCTTCTGTTCAAAATGTTGTCTAAAATAGGGACTGGTATTCAGTTTGGGACAAAACCTCATTATAGCCTCATTCTAAAAGTCACCACTGTGCTGCTCTTGTCAATATTTTCTGAAAGTCTGTGCCTGGCCAGAGCAGCCTGCATAGGTACCAAAGTTGGATTGAGCATCTCTCCTGTGGGTTTTTTTTTTTTTTGCTGTGTTATAAATTGAAGGTGACTCTCCATGGCTACATTTAATCTGAGGGTGTGTGTCCTTGAGAGGATTGTGAGAAGTTTCAGTTTAAATGGGTTTTCCAATTAGGACATAAAACTGATTCTACAGCCTCTTACTTGAAGCATTTGGCAATTTTGCTTTTTTTGGGGTATGCCTTTCAGTGCTTTTAAATGCAGTTTAAGAAGCACAAACCTTTCTCTTTGCTATTTGAACTAATTCATATGGTAAACCTATTTGGGGAAGCATTTAGGCTATTCAGATACATTCAATATGTTTTACAGTAATTTGTAAAGAACTATTTATAGCTGATGTGATTATATTTTCAAGTAGTTATCTGAGCAAGGAGAAACTTATCTTTGTAAATTATTGTATAGGCCGTAGCCGTGTGGGTCTACCAAATAAGCCATCCAGAGTGCAGTGGTGTAATGTACACATTATGAAAGTAGAGAAATGGCTCTCAACATGATCATGCTTTTTTTAAACACTGTAACACTGTAAATAGTTCATGCATTGCATTTTAACCACACGTTTTAGTCCCATAAAAATTAAGCATAATAGCTTAATAGGACTTTGGGATGTGTCATAAAAACTTTTTCACTGCAATAATAATTGAACACTTGCTATGATCAATGTATTGTACTAAAAAATTGCACTATATTTTCAGGGAAATAACTATTTGTATTATGTTCTAAATTCCCAGGATTTCTACCTATAATTTCCTCTTTCTATGTTTTGTATGCTTTTCATTGTATTTCAGTAGCAGTGTTCCAAGGTTCTTCAAAAGCTCTCTAAGTATTAGTTAATGGGCATTTAAGTAAGTGCATTAATTCAGTGAGCAAGGAGACTCAAATATATGTTTTCTGCTTGGAGCGACTTATACATATATAACTTTATAATACAGATTTGAAAGCATAATTGCCTTTACTCTGGATTTTGTTTTTAAAGTTCTGTGATGGAGATACAGAGCGAAGCTTCATGGGGAAGAGAGCAGTTTTTAGTAGGGGAGAAAGCTGAATGTGATTTTTTACTTAATCAATATTTGCTGAGAATAAACTCAACTTGGGTGAATCTCATAAGGCAAGAATTGTACCTAGTGGTCTTGCCATTTCATGACATTAGGCAGATCTCCTTAAGACATCCAGAGGCCAGATGAGATTGCATCCTCTCTTTTGATGGAGTAAGTAATTCATTCCAAGACTTGCCTGGAAAAACTTGTTCAGTTGGATCATGCATCAGAAAACAAAACTGTAATGGGATAAGTTTTCGTTTGTCTTTGAAGTGAAATTGGCGATCGTTAAATAAAAGGCTATGAAAATACTTGTAATGTTTTGTGTTCTTTTAAAGCTATGAGCATCTTCACATACAGTCTGAGTGGCCACACGGTTTGTATGCATCCAGGAGGCTCCTTTTGTTACCATGGTGTTTCTCTGTCCTTATTTAAACTACTTCAGCCTGGATTTTCTTATTTCAACTTTTTTGTCTCACCATTTTAAATGATAGCCATTCTTTCGATTAGTTCTCTGTGCAACATATTGATTTCTCTGCTATATCTTTTTATAAGACAATTATCAATACTCAATAATAAGATGAATATTCACCTAGATCATTTTTATAGACTTCTCTTACATTTTAAAAGGTGATACTTAAGCAGGATTTTATAGAATCTCAAATCTAATACCTTTCTTTTTCTGTAAAAAGCATTTGAGAAATAGAGAATGGTATAGTGATAGAGTCAGTGACCTGGGTTCAAGTCCCTCCTCTGATTATTATGTGATTTAAGGAAAGCTCCCAACCCCTCTGAGCTTCCACTTACTCTTCTCTAAAATGGAAAGGTTGGACCTAGTGACCTCTAAGGTCCTTTCCATCCCTAAAACCGATGCACAAGACAGTGAGTAACTGGAACGATTGCTTTGCCAATTTGCCTCTTTCAGTATTTACAATTCGTGGCAAGTAGTGAAATAAGGTAGCAAGAGTTTGGACCAAAGAAAAGAGTCACAATTCTGTCTAAAATTGGGTACCTTAAATACATAATAATGAATGCTTAGCACATTGAGTGGAAAGTGACTAGAAGATTGGAGATTTCTTCTACTGCCTTTTTCAAGTTTGTAGCACCATGGTAGAGTGGAGAGGGAGCTGGATATAGAGTCAAAAGCCCTGGGTTAGAATCCTGCCTCACATGCTTCCTAGTTAGAGAACTTTGGAGAAGCCCCCAATCTCTCTGGACTCCAGTCACCTCCTCTGTAAAATTCGATGGTTGGATTCAGTAGCCTCCAAGGTCCTCAATGTCCCTTCCAGTTCTGAATCTGTGATAGATACTGCTCATTCCTATGCAAAATGCTTCTGTGGTAAATAAGTCATCCTCCTCCATTCTTTGTCCAGACACACACATCATTTCATCCGTGCTGGGGCCAATTTCCTGTGACAGTGGTAATACCATGAAATATAAAAGAATAAGAGAAAATAGTAAGAGAAATAGGAGTCCTAGAATAATAATAGACCAATAAATCCTTGTCCTAGGACCATTCCTATCTAAATTCTATCCAAAAAAAGGAGAACAAGATGAATAGTAACAGCAATAGCTAACAGCTGTGCAGGATTTTAATGTTTGCAAAACACTTTCCTTGTCTTCTTAGTTTGATCCTCATAATTCTATGAGGCGGGTGCTGTAATCATCCCCCTTTTAAAGACGAAGAAACTGAGGCACAGAGCTGGAAGCCCAGCCTTCTCGACTCCGAGGCTAATCTTCTATCCTCTTTCCTAGGAGCACTGTACATGGTAGAGGATTAATAAATATTCGCTGACTATCAAGTCAACATCCTTTCAGACTGTTAATGATTTTGATTATTCATGCAGTACAACAATTTGGCCACAAGATGGTGCTTGCCTCAATGGAAGTTGTTTGGCTTTCTGAGTAAGGACAGACAAGAACAGTTGTCTTCATTTACATAATCTGAGGAATTTATTTTTAAATCTCAAAACCTACAGCGATTGGGGGGAGAGGATCTAGATATATCTATGTATTTAATTTTATTTTATACGGTTGGCTCTTTTTAACCTGCTTCAATTGAACTTATTACAAAGTTGTTAATTGAAGGTTTATCTTTCCTTCTAGAGCAGAGGTTCCTAACCTGGGGTGTAGGGCCTTCCTAAACTGTGGTTCCCAAAGCTGAACACTCTTCCACATATGGTCTAAGTAGGGCATAGTGCATTGGGACTGTGACCTCCCATGTTCTGGATCCTGTGCCTCTCAACAACAAGAGTGTTGTTGAGTGCCTACTGTGTTGAGGTATTTTGTTAGGTATTAGACAAAGACAAAAATAACCCTGCCCTCAGTAAGTTCCACATTTTAGCAAGAGTATATGACATGTAAAGAATCAAGAGAAAGTATTGTTAAGAGGGAGAGGGCACTAGTCATATAGCATCAGGGAGGGCATGATACCAGGACATGACACCTGAGCTGAGCACTGGGACGAGAATCTGTGATTTCTTGGTAATTGGGTGTTACTTCGGATATGAAAGGTGGATCACACCTAAGATTTAGTAGACAAAAATTCATCACTTACTGAGACCAACCTGGCAATGAGTTTGTCATAACCTGCCAAAGCTTGTACTTCATGGCCATTGGGAACCCAGGGTTACCTCCAAGCCACAAGGCCTGTGGGCTCCAACCAAAGACATAATTATGTCTCCAAGGTACCTCTGAATAGAAGCCTCCCTAGCATCTTGCCACTGGTAACTTTCTATGGTTGCATCCTATTGGATCTGGAATTTCTCCCTTTCTGATCATGGCCTTAAGAACCCTTTTGCTTCTCTCTTAGTGTCCCTCTCCTGTGTGGTATTTTCACAATACAGCCATTTATTAGGCAAAGACTGTTATGGCAGCTAGGTGGTGCAGTGGGTAGAGCACAGTGGGCCTGGAATCAGAAACACCAGAGTTCAAATTTGACCTCAGACACTAGCTTTGTGATCCTGGGCAAGTCATTTAACCTCCGCCTGCATAAAACTGGAGACGGAAATGACAAACCATGCCGGTATCTTTGCCAGGAAAACCCCATGGACAATATTAGAATGATAAAAGATACGACACTGGAACATGAGCCCCTTGTGTCAGAAGGACCGGGCCGGCTATGGTCCATGGGGCCATGAAGAGTCAGACACGACCGAACAACAATGTATGTAGAGATACAGGTATCAAAGTAGGCAAGTTGGAAGCAGTCTCTCTTAATTGATACTTGTCTGCAGTTTCACTTCCCCTTGCTCCCTGTGCTGCAGTCCCCACCCTTCATGATCCCGTCTCACCTCAGTGACTTGTTCTGGGCATATTAAAGATCTTGCTAGGGGAGTGTAGGTCAGATGAAGGAGACAGCACCTGACTGCCACCATCCCAGGGGTGGGGAGTAGAAGGGCATGTAAAAGGGCGGGGGGAGGGGTGGCAGTGCAAAAAGGAATACACACCAAAAATAGCTATCCCCATCCAAAACAATTTTTTAATGCACAAGAAATGGAGAAAATAGCTTCTGCTCCTGAATTTTCCCAGTTCTTCTAAGCCTTTCTAAATGCATCAAAAGTAATTTTATGAGTAAAGTACATTGTCACAAATGTTTATTGAGTGTCATAGTCCAGTAGTGTTCAACTCAAATAGAAACAGGGACACTGATTAGTACATAAGGATCCCTTTGAGCCTCACATTGACTTAGTTTTAAAGTGTTAGGTATATTTTATTCTATATTTATTTTGTTAAGAATTTCTCAATTACATTTGAATATGGTTCTGGCTGACAATGCTGCACCTGGCACGTTTGGCATTTCTGATGTAGTTGATAGAGGACAAGCCTGGGGTCTGGGTCCCCAAGCCTGGGGAGATCTACATTTAAGTCCTGTCTTAGACACACACTGACTATGTGACCCTGGATCAATCAGTCAGTAAATATTTGTTAAGCACTTACTATGTGCCAGCCACTGTGGTAAGCCCTAGGGATACAAAGAAAAGCAAAACATAGTCCTCGTTTTCTAGAAGCTCACAGTCTAATGGGGGAGATAACAAACAAAGAATTCTATGTAAACAAACTGAAGAATACATTGGAGATAAGGCAGGAAATACTAGCATTAAGGGAGATCAGGAAAGGCTTCTTGTAGAAAGTGGGATTTTAGCTGTAACTTGGAGGGAGCCAGGAGGCAGAGATGAGGAGGGAAAGCATTCCAGGCATGGGGGACAGGCAGTGAAAATGCCTAGAGTTAGGAGATGGAGTGTCTTGTGCAAGGAATAACAGGGAGGCCGGTGTCCATCGATTGCAGAGTATGTGGGGAGAAGTCAGGAAAGTGTAGGGTGTCAAATTAGGGCTGGAGATATAATGAGTTCAGTTTTGTACATGTCGAATTTAACATGTCTAGGAAATTGAGATGTCCAATAGGCAGTTGGGAACGAAAGACTTGTGGTTAGGAGAGACGTTAGGACTAGCAAAATAGATTTAAGAATAGCCAGCAAAAGGATGATACTTCAATATGTGGGACTGATGAAATCACCAGAAGAATTTGTGTAGAGGGAGAAGAGAAGCAAGCCCAGGACAAAGCCTTCTGGGACATGCAAGGTTAGGAGGTTTGACCTGGGAAGATCAAGGAAAGGAGCCTAAGGAGGGGTCAGAGAGAAGAACCAGGAGAGAGTGGTGTTAGGAAACCCAAGAGAGAAGAGTATCTAGGGAAAGCTGGTGATAGTGTCAAATTCTGCAGAGGTCAAGACGGAAAAGGATTGAGAAAAGAGCCTTAGATTTGGCACTTGAGATCATTGGTATCTTTGGAGAAAGCAGTTTTGGTTAAATGATGAGGCTGGAAACTTAGACGGTGAGAGAAGAAAAAGTGGAGGTCTCAGTTGTAGATGCCCTTCCCAAGGAGTTTAACCACAAAAGGAAAGAGAGATGTGGGACAATAGCTTATAGCGGGGGTTTTTAAGGATGAGGGAGACATGAGCATGTTTGTAGGCAGTAGGAAGCAGCTAGTAGAAAAGAAGAGAGTGAAGAAAAATGAGGGTGTGGAGATGATAAAGAAGACAGTGCAGGATTAGATGGGATGGAATGGGATCACTTGTGCATGTACAGGGTTTGCCTTGGCGACAGGAGCAGCTTCCCAGGGGTGAAAGTGGAGGTAATGGCAAAGGGCATCTGTGTGATGTGAGATGAAGAGGAGGGGAAAGGAGAGAACTCCCAGTGAATGGCCTCAATATTTTTTAGTGAAATATGAGGCAAAGTTCTCAGCCAGAGATTGAAGGAAGGAGCCATGGGAGGTTTGAGAAGGGATGAAAGGTTAGGAAAAACCACCATGGTGAGTGGGATAGTGAGGTAAGAAAGGATTGCCTTGCCACCAGGAGGGCCCACTTGAGATTACGTGAAACAAATGTATTAGTGGATCCAATCAGAACTGTTTCCCATTTTATTCCAATTTGTTCAGTGGCATGTGAACAAAGGTAACAGAGAGTGGAAGTAATCCAGGGCTGAGGGTTGGCAGGTCAAGGTCAAAGATAGGCTAAAGGGCTCCCACTGGAAGTGTTTGATAAATGCTGAATGACTGACTAGAGGCCAATGATGGAATTCGGGGTAAGGGAAAACAGCAACCAGTTGGGTTGGCACATAGGACGTATGAGTGGGAGTAATTCGAAGTGAGCCTGGGAAGCTCAGCAGGAGCCAGATTGTGAAGTGCTTTAAATGTCAACAGAAGATTTGGTATTTATCATAGAGGAAATGGGGAGCCCCCGGAGCTCATTGAGAAGAGGAGTGATATGGTCTGACCTTTCGGAATGTCAATTTGACAGCAGTTCTGAGGTGGATTGGAGAGGGGAGAAACAGGAACCACACTAGGAGACCACTTAAGAAGCTCTGTGATAATCTCGGTCACCTATTGAGTGATAAAGGCCTGAAGGAGGTGAGGGGTGCCGAGACACCTAAGAAAGGTTGTGGCGATAGAATCCACACGATTTGGCAACTAATCGATGGGATGTGGGAAGCATAGGAAGATTTAAGGGTTATTCCAATGACTTTTGTAAAAGAAAACAACCATTCGAGCATTTATTGCATGCCTGCAAGATGCTGGCATTAGGCATTGCAGATACGTGGATCAAAACTGAATAGCCCCCGGCCTAAAATGTGCACATGAGTCAATACAAAATATGGCCAAAGAGATATAAAGAATTTTTATCTTTTTTTTGGGGGGGAGGCTGGGGGGATTAATGGCAATAACCTTGAGGAGGGCGGCTGTGTATCGAAGTTACACTGAGTGAACGGAAGCTTGAAGGGATTCCAAGAGGCAGAGGTGAAAGGAGTATATTACAGGTGGGAGTAGGGATGGAGGGGGCGGGGAGCCTGTGCAAAGGCGCAGAAATTGGCTTGAGAAACAGCAAGTACCGAGGTTTGGCCGGAACACGGAATGGACGCGGGGATACGCAAGGTGTGTCTGATCCGGTCTGCTTTCAAGGCCAGACACAGGAGTTTGTACTTTATACTGGAGGCATCTTGGGAATCACAGAACTATGATTCCAGAACTAGAAGAAACTGTAGCTAGCATTGTATCCATCTCCCATTACTGTTCAAATAAGAGAACTGAGGCTCAGGGCGCTGAAGGGACATAGCCAGGATTGTCCCTAGCTGGAGCTTTCCTGAGAAAGCTTCACGAAACAATCCAATCGGGCTGCACCCCCACCCTGAGGGGCTCTTCGTGTCCTGGACCCCATGGGCAGTCTGGCAAAAACTCAGCATCATATTTTTAGATACATAAAATAAAACGCATTACAAAGGAAACCAAAGGGTACTGAAAAGTAAAGTCTTTTTTTTTTTTAATATCCAAGTTCTCGGACTGAAATCGATCCACCGACCTCAGGTTAAGACCCCCGTGTTCCATGAAGCAGCCCCTAGGCGGGAGGACGGAGACACCCAAGGTGGGGTCTCCTAGGTGAGGCCAGAACACCGGGAAACGTAGCGGGTCCAAGGTGGGGAAGTAGCATCCTCCCGAGAGGCAGGAGGCGGGGAAGTCCCGCGGTCGTCAGCTCCTCCCCTCCCTTCCCCTCCCGGCCCGGGGAGTAGCCACCCCTGCGGGGGCCAGGCGGCGCGGGGCCTTGTGGGTAGCAAGGAGTCGCCAGGTGACTGCTAATGGCGGCGGCGGCGGCGGCTGGGCTGGCGGCAGGAGAGCTGCTGGAAGGGGCTGCCTGAAGCCGTCCTAGGCGGACCGCAGAGCCGAGGCGGCGGCCCCGGGCAGCGCCTGGCGAGCCCCCCGCCCGCTTCCTCCCCCTCCCCTCCCGTGCAGCTCGCCTTGGCGAGGCCCGAGCCAGCCGCCCCCCAACTTCGAGGCGCCGCCATGGACCCGGGGGCGCCGGGCGCGGACGGCGGTGGGGGCCTGGGAGGCTTCGGGACCGGCCGGAGGCCTCCCCGGCCCGTGGGCGCCCTGGCCGTAGGCTCGCGGCAGCCCAGCGTGGAGCCCCTGGACAGGGGAGGCGGGGGGGGGGGGGCAGCAGCAGGAGCTCCCCTCCCCCCGGCAGGAGCTTCGCGCAGCGTCCGGGCCGGTTCCCCCGGCTGTCCTGCCTCTCCTGCGCCGCGCCACCCCCCCCCACACAC
>CM053628.1:21504084-21535039 GCA_028646595.1 Phalanger gymnotis | reverse complement strand
ACTATAAAAATGCTCAGCCATAGTTTAGCATCTGACCAGAGGTGAACAGATCAGACTATTTGGTGAGAAAGGAAAAGCCCTTTATCCACTCGAGTCTGTTGGCTTTTGACGATTTTAACAAAGAATTGGAAAGTAGGTTAGGGCTTGCTGATGACCCTAAACAAAGAAAGGTTCAGAGCACAAAGAGATTTTGTTTAAACCTCCCAGGCCACAGTGAAATGTCTTAGTCAGTGTTGGTGATAGTACAGATTGAGAAGTGTACTTGGCCAACCTGCTGCTGCTTGAAGTCATGGGCTGGTGCAGGGCTCTATGGCTTTGACAGTGAAATCGGGCTCCAACATTTATTTTTGCCACTATGGCTTTTTAGTATGGCTTTATGGGGGTCTGAGTAAATTCTTACCTACCCCCACTCTCCTGCAGCTGGGAGTTAGCAGGTGTTCTGTGTTTGAACAGGCTGGCAACTAGTGTTTTTGTGTTAACTAGGCACACAAAGGTCATGGCAAGTAGAGAAAGGCTGCCTCTAGTATTCCTCTCGAACGACCTCCCATTGGAAGGCTCCTCAGAGGTCAGCTAGCCTGACCCATGTCTTAACAGGAATCCTCTCAACAGTATCTCAGACAAGTGGTCACCCAGCCTCTGCTTGAAGACCTCCTGGGATGATATTTTGTGACTCGGATTAATTCACAAAATACTATGCACAACAAATACCATCCAGCTGGGCTTTTGCTACAGCAGAGGTGGCAGGATCAGACTTTCCTACCTAAAGAAGTGGCAGTTGGAGAAACTTGTCCCTGATGTGATTTTTGGAGGCCATGTTGCCTTGCTCTGAAGGTTGAGTCCTGCTATCTCCCCTTCTCATGGGCCAATAGCCTTTGCATCCTGGCTTGTACTGGCTTTTCTACAGTGCTACTGCTGCTCTGCTGCTTTGAAAACACTCTTTAGTGACATGAAGAAATAGTGGTTAAGTCAAAACAATGGGAGTGGGAGTCCCAGCTCTCTTCCCCTTCAAAGGTGTCTGATGTTTATTTAAAAGCACCTGACATTCACTATCTTTTCAAGGTTAAAACAAAACCCTAAGTTAGAAGTCTATGTTGCATTTGTGTAAATTAGTAAAGTTCTCTCAAATTATGGTGGAGAAAAGTGTTTTCTCAAAGCCTCTCTACGTCCTTTATGAAAAAGGGAATCTGTGTGCATCATTCCAAGTCAATGGGAAATTTCTGATGATTCACCCCATGACTTAGTTTAGTTCAGTTCAGTTTTCCTGACTCTGTAGCAATGAACTGAAAAGCCAAGTAAGAGCATGTGGCAGAGAGGCTGGGGGCCTGGCCTAGGGTCAAGAAGAGCTGGCTTCAAGTCCTGCCTCTGATGGGTCCTGGCTGTATGACCCTGGGGAGGTCACTGAACCTCTCAGGGCTCCAGACAACTTCCAAGATCCTAAGCTGCAGAGCAGGGGCTGATCTGCATTGTTAGAGAGATTCTCCATCACTAATGACATCAGCATTTATACATATCCGCTAATTTGCTAGGCTAATAAAATAATATTTGTAAAGCTCTTAGCACAGTACCTGGCACATAGTAAGCACTTAATAAATGCTTATTCTTTCCCTCTCTCCCTAATCTGGGGGAAATCTGTTGTGTGTGTGGTTTTTTTCAATGTATCTGGACACTTAAACCAATTTATTTTGAATTATTATGGATTTCATCGAAGAGAGTATAGTATTCACAGACTTGATTCAATTGGAATGTCATATTATGTGTTTATTTATCCAGTTACATGTTATGTTTTCCCCACAGCCACCACCACCCCCAGTAGAATCTAAGCCCTGCCACATAATAGGTGTGTAATGAGTGCTGCATGGATTGGATGGTTTTTAAAATAATTTTTGGAGAACCTTGCTATCAATAAAGAATCCTCCTCTTTTGGCCTCGATGTAGAGCAGCCTCTGTGACAGTGGCAAATGCCTTATGGAATGAGCAGACGTTTCCCTGTCTTATGCTTTGCTTTGTGTCAGTTTTCATCAGGTTATTGAGCTAAGCTGATCTGTAGTTGCAACTCTCATAGAATCTCATGTTATTTTAACATATGCCAGGGGTACGTTGTTTTCATGCAGCATTTCTTCTCTTGAGTCAAATGCTGGGGTTTGGTTTTCTGCCCTTAAGTTGTCTGAATATAAAACTGTAATCTGCTATAGAAATGATGCTGTTCGAGCCTCCCGTTTGCATTGGAGATAGCCTCGATGTCTGCAGAGACTGTTTCTGTAGGTTCTCACAGAAATGAAAAAGTATGTAGGCCACTGGCTGCTGTCATCTTTCGCATTTTCTAGGATCAACAGCTTGTTTAAACACATCAGGGCTTGGGGCAGATGTCATTGCACGTATCCTTTTTTTGTTACTTTCTTTGACCTTTGCTCCAACCAGTTGATGACTTACTATATACAGTGAGCAGACAGTTGACTACATACAATCCAACCGGAGCACTAGACCTGAAGTCAGGAGTTCAAATCCTACCTTAGGAACTTAGTAGTTGTGTGACCTAGGCAGGTCACTTAATGTTTCTCAGCTTGTTTCCTTTCTGTAAAGGACAAAGATAGAGACTAGACCTATGATTTCATTGGCATAAGTAACTCCCAGGTGACTATATGCCCTCTACCAATGCAGATTAGCACCTCTTCTGCAAATTATCATCTCAGAGTTTCCTAGAGCACCCAGAACTGCTCTAAGAAGTATGTATGCATCAGAGGCAGGACCTGAACCCAGGTCTTCTGCAGTTAAGTTCACCTCCCTATCCATTCTGCCTGACTGCCTGTCTTGTCCTCTCGACATTGGGGGCGACAATAGCAACTACCTCACAGGAATGTTGTAAGGATCAAATGAGATTGAATACAGAAACTGCTTGGGAAGCCTTAATGCACTCTGCAAATCCTAGTCAGTATCGTTCAGATATGGTTAGTTTCATTTTGTGTATGTGATATAATGCATTCCTTGCCTGTTTATTTCCCTTTGTTTCTTGAAAAACAGTCTTCATGATGTATAAGGCTTTTGAGGAGTCCCCAAGCCTTTGAGGTCTTTGCTTTTTTTAATCTCACACTGTATTTCCACATCAAAGCCCCATTATCAAGGTCTATGTTATTTTACTTTGGATTGTCTTCGAAATTTCTCTACCTCTTCATCCTCGGGAACCCCAGCTGGTGCATACACTTCAGTTCTCTTCATGGTGATCTGTTGTATTTATCTGGAGCTACAAGGTGAGACCACTAGTGTCCCATGGAATGAGGTTCCTTATGGCCTTGCAGTGCGGCATGAAAATAACGGCTTCATCCACTTATCTAAGATGAATGTCTAGGAACCATCCTACCATTCAGTTGCAACTTCTTTGTCTTTCGGTTTCATTTATCACAAGAATGCTGACATGGATGAGGTCCCAGTAGTGGGACAGCTTTGGGGGCTTTAGACAAAGATCACACATACAGAAGAGTAATGATTAATGTTTGGAGAATTCCAAGATGCTTCTCAGCATCCTTTTCTGCTATCCTCCCTAGCTCCATTGTCACTATCAAAACAGAAGGGGACCAAAAGCTGTTAACTCTTTTTTTTTTTTTTAATTCATTCATCACCTAGTAGGCAACCTCTCTACTTTCAGCTAGGCTGGTCTTCAGACGACAAAGTTGATCATAGGGTCTGTATTTTTATTTAAGCAATATTAAGAAATAGAAAAGGCTAAGTAAATTGGATTTTTTTATATTGTGCTTCAGTTCAGCTTCAATTAATGGTACTTCAAATAATAACTGTAAATATTAGTCAGAATCAGAATTTTTAGAATTCAGTTCTTTACAGTTATGTCATCTTTTTAGTATTTAAATCCTTCTTGGTTATCTACTTTCATTAACAGGAGTAATACCATTCAGCTACTCAAAATAGGTGTTGCTGGGTTTTTCACTGAACATGTGGGAATCAGAGCATAGAATTGAATGGTTCAGAACTGGGGGACAAGAATTTTAAAACTCTGCCCAAGACTAAGGTTTTTACTTGAGTGGATATGTGATCTCATTTCTTGGGGTGATCCCCTCCATTGGTAATGTGCCTCTGATAATGACTTATTGAAAATTTGTAGTGACTTTTCAGTAGCTGCCACTCTATTGGAGTATTGCATGAAAAAACATTATTGCTGAATTAATAGTCCTCAGGAGAAGCACAGCTCTTTGAGGGCAGGGCCAATTTCAATTT
This sequence comes from Phalanger gymnotis, assembly GCA_028646595.1. Taxonomy (NCBI): domain Eukaryota; kingdom Metazoa; phylum Chordata; class Mammalia; order Diprotodontia; family Phalangeridae; genus Phalanger; species Phalanger gymnotis. Next base: position 21,530,815 of record CM053628.1, on the reverse strand, counting down.
TTTTTGTATCCTCAAGGCCAAGCACAGTACTATCATATAGTAAACGCTTAATGAATTCTCATTGAATTGAATTGTTGAATGGATGACTCGTGAAATATCTCTTACATTGGATTGGCTGCTTAAGACACGGACTCATCTCTCCACTAATGTTGGGGACCCCTTCCCACCTACTTGCCTGTTATCCCGGGAGCCTCAGCCAAGGTATATTCTTGGCATCTTGAGTTGCAACTTAAGATAAGGGTGCATAGAGTTACCATGTGATGGTGCTTTTCATTTCTATGGTACTGTTGGTACAGCCTCCAATGGAATGCCATAGTAGGTAGTCCATGAGTGTTTGTTGCATCAAATTATTAATTTATATCATGGGGGAATGGTTGTTTCTGAGCTGCTGATGTAGTACTTTATATATTTGTGTCTATGGGGAAAATGGAGTTTGAGTTCCACTAATTTACAAATGAACTTTTCAGACATAACTCAACTTTAATTAAGCTGAGGACTGCCTAAAATAGCTTTTGTTAGAAGGGGTTTACACGTGAAATCAGGTATTTACTTGAGCCTAGGACAGATGTGCCCTTAATTCAATCACAGACTTGAATGAAAATGAGGCCAGGAGGATGTGAGGTCCTTGAGGACCAGAATGGTTCCACTTTGGTCTTTTTCCCTTGCACATGGTAGGTGCTAAATTGAATTGGGTGGCACTCTGCAGTTGGCTTTTCTTTCTTGAATGCATAGTGTTAGTATGTTCCCTCATAGATTGCCCAACCTACTGGTATCTCTACATTCTGATGACATTCTGTATTTTAACTAACAGGTTTTCAGGAGGCCCGACATCAGGGTAAGGATACGTTTGCCTTTCAGCAGATCGGCCTCCTGCCTGTTTGTCTTTTGTGCTTTATTGAAAATTTAAGTCTGTTTAGTGTTTTTTACATTACCAGCAGTTTTATGAGTTAATCAGATCTATCTGCTCTGCCACGTCACAGCTTTAAATGTTGCAATAGAAATGCTTTTTGTTTGTTACAATGTTTCATGTGCTAATGAAAGCCGGTAAATGTGAAGTTGTAGATTTAAATTGTCGGAAATGTGTGCTACTAGCCGATTATTATCACATGAATTCTGACCAAATGGGTGTGCATGCCTAGGACTGCAGAATACCATGTTATTATTTTTGTTATATCATCCTTCCTATAGAACTGAGCTACAGAAAAAGGATTAACTTGGCTTTGTAGCTGATTTCAGTAAAGGTTTAATTTGGGCTAATACATGTCAAATCATTGGATTAATTTGAAGGTAATTTTAGTGTCCTCCACCTTACCTAGTACTTTGGGGGAATATCAATTAGTAGGGAATATCTTTAGTGGTGAGTATAATTAGTAGAGTATGTTTTGTTTTTTTTCCATTCTTTTCCTGCCCCTTCCCTTCAGAACACCTATAAAACAGGAACAAGATTGGTAATGTGCATGCATTTTCTTATTATTTTAAAGTTGTTTACATCTAATAATGGAGAGGAAGAGAAATGTAAATTTTAGCCACAGTGGTTTAAAATTAATCTCCTTTCCACTCCTCAAAATTATCTGGATTTGGATAATCTAACCATTTTAGTGATTTAATGTTTTCAGCTTTTATAGGGCAATAAAGTAAGAACTTAAAATTTAATGTTTCAAGTTCTTATTATTCTAATTGGTTTTTCATGATTTCTCTTTTTCCCCACCAGTAAAAGTGCCCTTCAGTTAATGAGAATGTTTCTTTTTTCTTTTATTGATCCATATTGTTATGATACAAGATTTTATTTGGCCTTCAGTAATTGCATGGAGTTTGAAGTGCTGTTGTGTATTGTGGGGGAGAGGGGAATGCGTTTGTGCATATATTTTCCTCTAAAGAAACATCATTAAAAGAGAATTCGACTTTGCTTCATATTTTAAAGAACGGAAATATAAAACTTTTGACTAAATGGAAATATATTGTACAGCTTTGAATGGTTTTGGTTTGTCCCTCATACTAAACTCAAACTAATGCCGAAGAATGAAAGTGTCAGAGTTGTCATGATATGTGCTGGTATGGCTTCAAGTTTGGAAATACAAAATCCATCATAACACTTAACAACTCTTTTGGAATAATCATTTTGGGAGTTCTTAGATGCACAATTTTGATAGTGAAACCATGTTTTCTTTTGTAGTAGAAGGAACTGCCATTTTTTAAAAATTTATTTGACCTCATAGAATTGACATTGCTTTTAGGTGGATTATAAACATATTGTTCATACTGTCTGTTTAGTTAAAGAGTTGGTCTGGAAAGAGATCACATTGGGAATGCGAGCTATTCGTAAAGCAATTGGAGAGAGTTACCAAGGAAAAGTAAATTAGAGCCTTTTAACCATTCCTTTGAGGCATATTGTCATCATGACTAGAAACATTTAATATGGGATTAATGTAAAATTCAGTATTTAATGTATTTTTTAAAAAATTTCTGCAGAATACACAGTATATGATCAGGTAAGTGGCGTGTATGTATTATCTTCTGCAAAATGTGCTGCTACCAGCAGAGCTGCGTGCCTGTGCAAATAGGCAACAATTTAAGTATACTTTGGTCTTTGAAAACACAGATTTCTTCGAGTTTCTTTTATATTGTTTTGCATGCCTTTCCTCTTTCCATAGCATGCTCTGTTATCTATTTTTGAGCATATTATGTGCCCATTACTTTGCATTTTCTTTATTCTGGAATTATGTGATTTCTTTTAAAGCATATTCTTTATAGATATCACCTGAAAACCATGCTGTAGGTTTGTTCTTTTCCCCTCCTACAGTAAAGAAAAGTTATTCCATTTTAGACGGATGCTACAAAGACCTATCAAACTGGGGGGAAAAACATTTCGTTGTGAGTTACAAAGCTTCGAAAGGTTCCGAGTTTTACACTCGTACTGTGTCTTTTGGGGGAAACAAATTCTGTCCTTTCACCTGTTTGTTTGCACGTTTCTCTCTTTTCCTCTTCCGCATTCTTGTCCGCGCGCCTGATGCTCAGCAGGAGGTTCAGGACGGGCACAATGGCTATCATTCTGAAGCTGGAGCCGATCAGGTGGCAAATTTTACTTGTTTGTCGCGTAGCTACTGATCCTGTGCTTAGAAACCATTTTAATTTCGATTTCCGGAAGGGCAGAACTCGCAAAACCATTGTTCCATCACAGTCACTCCTTCCTTTCGTTTCTAAGTCCAGTAGAACCCCGTTACAAACACAACCGATCCACATGCGCATCTTAAGATGTTTCATTGCAAACTTCCACGGCTCCCCAGGTTAATTATAATGCCGACCTTTAGGTGTACTCCGAAATCCTGCAGTGCTTTGTGAATGATTAAAGAGGTTCAAATCAGGTTCCTTATGGTTTCACTGTGGGCTGTCCTGTTTTTGGTAATCCATATTTGGTACAGGTTAGTCAGTTAAAAATTGGAGTGCCTACTATGCGGACTAGGCACTGAGGGATATACAGAAGTCTTATGGGACACAGTCCCTCCCCCCAAGGAGTTTCCATCCTTGACGGGATGAAATAATAGTGAATAATTCAAGAGACTCCATAATTAAATGTTAAATTGGATAGAAGTTCTATGGTAGTTTCAAGGAGGAAGTAGACCAATGCATGCCATGTTAATCAGGCGAGACTTCATGGAGGAGGTAGAGCTTATGCTGAGCTCTGGATAACAGGATTTGGCTATGCAGAAAATTCCAGATAAGGGGGCAGGGATGAAAAGAAGCATGCCTGGTAAGTTGAGACAAAGTATTTGATGAACCTGAAAACCCAATATTTCTGGCCACGGTAAACAGAGAGCATGTGGATTTGGGGCTATGCCATGTCAAATCTTGGCCATTGAACCAAAAAAGTGACAGATTCACGTAATCACAAGCCTCATAGAACACCTGGCATAAGTTCTCTAAAGGGATTCTACTGCACTTAATAAGTGTAAGTTTTGTTAATAATCTCCTGTTGCATGTGTACTAAAACTTCCCTTTTCTAATTGCTCTTTAGTTAAAATCCTAAAGCTAAACTTCTTTGATGTTTAAAATGAACCTTTTATTGGGAGATATCTTGAAGCATTGTCATTATCTCATTGTTTTATTTCATTTCAGTTTTGGTAGTGTATTTTTCATCATTTTCAAAGTACATCCTAGCTTACTAGTAATGGCATGTTGGCCTTGCCATTTGTCTCACAAAGACATTCTTAAGTGTCCCAAATTGATGTGCACATACTTTTCTAACTAATTTAGTTGTAGTAACTTGAAAATCCTATGTTGCATGTGAGTCCCTGGCCTTTTTCTCTAGAGCAGTTAATTAGTGCCACAAATCTTAAAAGGATCTGGTGAATGTTCACAATTGCCCCCAATCACCATCCTTTCCCATCTACTCTATTTCTTCATGGGTCCTTTTAGAGACGTAGAGAAACGGCTTTTGAGCATTTGTCCTGTCATAGTAAATACTTACTATGTAGTTCAATCTTAAAAGTTATTCCTAGCCCCAGAAAGGTTATAGTTCAATAAAACTGAACCACTCACTTTTTCTCTAAGCAATACTTGTTTATAAGTGTATTTAAACAAGCACTTTACGTTTATTCTCAACACATTTGGCACAGTAATGTTGAGTGACTTAATTTAGTTTAATAATGTAAAATATTTCAAAGTAGTTTAAAATTAAATAAACAAATTAAACAAATAAAATTAAAATAACTTTCTCTGTTACTAGGGCACAAAATCAATTACCAATTCATGACATCAGTTACTGAAATCAAAATTTTATTAGCACATGTGTCTGGAGGGATACTCTGGGTATTTTTTGGTGTTCTCGAAAACTGACATGTTGAAAAGTATTCATCTGAGCTCCTTTTACTATACTTAAAATTTTTTTTCACATTTTTGAATTATACCTTTTATGTCTACTGACAGCAAGCTGAAAGGAAAATGGGTTGTATGAATTGTTGTCTAAATACTCCTAAGTACTGAATGGCTCTGCACTTTTCTTAACAGTAGAAACACCTAACAGTTCCCTTTGAGAAAAAGAAGTATAAACAAGACTGAAAGAAAAATGGGAACTTACTGAACCTGGATAGTCGAAAAGACTATTTCTAGTTGTAGATTTTGTTAGAAGGCCTGTCTGTAGCTTTATCTACCTGTGCAACAAAGAAACAATTCTGTTCGCTATTGTGCAGGGAGTTGGGGCTGTAGTTGGCATTTCTTTCCTTTATTTTGTGGGTTTGGAGGGGAACTACCATGGAGAGTATGAAACAGTTTAGGTTGGTTTCAAAATGGAACCCTAATGAAATATGTTGAAATCTTTTATGAACTACTTGGAAACTTCATCAAATTTATGTTTCGACTAAACAATTATTTTAAATTTCCCATTTAATGTTGCAGAAAAACAGATCAATTTTTAAATTTCTGCCCTATCAAATCATTCAGATAACTTCCTTGACTGCCTTGTTTATTACAGATGTAGCATGGCATAGACTAGAGAGCCAACCTTGAAGCAAGGAACACCTAGGTTCAAGGCCTGCCTTTGATAGACGTATACATTTACATAAACACACACACACACACACACACAGAAAAAGAGAGAGAGAGAGAGAGAAGCTGTGTGACCCTGAGGAAGTCACTTATCTTTGATTGCTCAGCTAAGACTATAAGTTGCAGAGGAGATGCCAACTTGCATTGGTAGAGGGTGTTTCCCATACTAATGAAATCACAGGTCCAGTCCCTATCCCTAGTTACCATTTGTGTCTGCTCGTCTTTTCAAAGTATTCCTGGTTTTGTGATTTGTAACTGTGAAGTCTCAACATATCGTAATGTCTTATGGCAATAGCCAGTGTAATGTCCTGTGCTTTGATGCTGTGCTTTGACAAATAGATGAGTGCTGTTCAGCTTCTGTATGCTCTCGGCAAAACATAGCCTTCCTGTACAGCTAGGGAAAAGAATTTTTAATCCTGTTTTGTTTTTTCCCTTGTCAGGCTCTGAGAGATGGAAACAAGCTGGCCCAGATGGAGGAGGCACCACTTTTTCCTGGAGAATCGATCAAAGCTATTGGTAAGTATAGCAATTATTGCATTTCATCAGTGTACTTGGTCACAGATAGCCATAAAGGGAAGTGGTACTTCACCGACATACATGGGCGATGCCATTTTGGGAGGTGGGGTTGAAGATCAGATGGGCTCATTTCATCATGTTTTATAAAGTGAACTAAATTACCATTAGTGTTATTAATGTGGCCATTGTTACCATAGTCTCCTATGATCTCTTCTCTCCTCAAGCCTCCCATGCCACACTCACCTCCTTCTCTAACAACATCCCCATGTGCTTTACTGAGAAAGTAGAGACCATTACTATGAGCTCTCTCTTTTCCCCTCACAACCCTGTGCCTCAGTTTACTCACATATAAATAAGAGGATTAGATGCACTGACTCCTGTCTAGCTCTAAATATAAGATCCTACAAAATTGTTCTTATTCATGGAGACATTCAGTAAATATATCTTTAAGTGTCTTCTATGTACCAGGCACTGTGCTAAGTGCTAGCGAGACAAATTGCAAACAAATATGTAAGCCCTAGAATCAAGAGGGATTGGGAAAAGCTTTCCATATAAGGTGGGATTTTAGCTAAGGCGCGAAGGAAGCCAGAAGATGACAATGAGAAGAAAAGAGCATTCCATGCATGAGGAACACTCAGCGAAAATGCCCGGACTTGAGAGATGGAGTGTCTTGTTTGAGGAACTTAAAAGGAGACCAGTGTCAATGAATCTACGAGTACATGGAAGGGGTATGTAAGGTGTAGGAAGACTAGGGCAGGGCGAATGTTATGAAGTGCTTTGAATGCCACGCACGATTTCATATTTGATCGTAGAAGTGATAGGGAGGCACTGGAGTTTATTTGGTAGGGTGACATGGTCAGATCTCTGCTTTAGGAAAATCACTTTGGCAGCTGAGTGGAGGATGGATTGGAGTGGAGAGAGACTTGTGGCAAGCAGACCAAGCAACAGGCTATTTCAGTAGTCTAGGAGTGAAAAGATGAGGGCCTGCAACAGGGTGGCGGCAGTATCAGAGGAAAGAAGGGCGTATATTTGAGAGATGTTACAAAGGTAAAATCAGTAGGATTTGGCAAGAGATTACATGTAGGGGTGAGAGAGAATAAGGAGTCTAGGATGACATTTAGGTTGTGAGCCTGGGGGACGGGGAGAATAGTGCCCTCAATAGTAATACGAAAGTTTGCCAGGCAGGAGGGCTTAAGGGGAAAGAATTCAGTTTTGGGTATGTTGAGCTTAAGATGTTTCTGGGTCATCCAATTTGAGATATCTAACAGGCAGTTGGAGATGTAAGACTAGAAGTCAGCAGAGAGGTTATGGATGGGTGAGTAGATTGGGGAACTATTAGCATAGAGAAGAGAATTGAGTCTATGGAGGTTGATGAGATTACCGAGTGAAATATTGGAGAGAGAGAAGAGGGCCCAGGACAGTTCTGTAGGACACCCATGGTTAGCAGGTATGTGCTGGATTAAGATCCAGCAGAAGAGACTCAGGAGTAGTCAGATAGGTAGGAGAAGAACCAGGAGAGAGTGGAGTCAGAAAACCCAAGAGAGAATAAAGTATCAAGGAGAAAAGGAATAACTGTGTCATTTAGCAGAGCGGTCCAGAAGGCTGAGGACTGAGAAAAGATCACGGTTCATTTTGGAGAGAGCAGTTTTGGTTGAATGCAGTCTTCAATAGTGAGATTCTTAGCACCCTCTGCCCCCTCTTCTGTCACTGTGCCATCTGCATCACAGAAGGTGAAAGGAGCCTCATGGAACTGAGGGCCGTTTTCTGTTTTTCTTTGTTGCCAAGCAGATTATTCAGCACCAATTGCCCAGGGTACTGGTGATGAGCCTTACCTAGGCACCTTAAGGAGGCAGTCACTGTCTGACTCTGTTAGAACTTGTTCTTCACTGGCATTGCTTTAAACCAGGGTCACCTCCATGCCACAACGAGGCATTCCAGTTGGACTTAGTACTTTGTCTCTGTGATATGAAGTGATGTGCAATCACAGAATACCAGAGCCGAAGGTGACCTCCAAGGTCATTTAGTCCAACTTGAAGCATTTTCTCCACAAGCCGCCACTGGAAGACTTCCATTGTTGAAGGACTCAACGCTACCTCTTGAGGCAGCGATTAACATTATTTCGTGTAATGTTGTAGAACTATGCATTTTCATGAAATTGAAACCATAAGTATTTATTTTGTTGTTCAGGATGGTAAATTTTATTGAAGCATAAATATCTCCCAACAATTTTAAGTTTCTTTCTTTCAGTCAAGGATGTCATGTATATCTGTCCGTTTATGGGAGCAGTTAGTGGAACACTGACAGTGACCGATTTCAAGATGTACTTCAAAAATGTAGAGAGGGTAAGTTTTAAGAAATGTATAATTACATTCAGATTTTAGATTCTAGAGGGAAGGGGAAAGTAGCATGGTCTTGAAAATTCTTATAAACCAAATCCATACTTATTCTTCTATAAATCACTTTGAGTATATAAAATGTCCTAACTCGTCAGTCACTCCCTCAAAGTCTCCATTAGGGCACTTTGTCCATTCCTTCATCTTCCCTCTTACTTGATTATGGCCTATAATCGTTTGGCTCTGCTTTTTTCGGTTTTCATTATTTTTTAAAAGCCTTTCCAGACTTCTTTGTATTTCTTTTGCTTGTTTAGCTTAGTCCCATTGGATTTCTGTGACATTAATGATCCCCAGTTAGTGATTTTCCTCCTATCGGATGATGTTTAGGTTGCTTCCAAAAAAGTTTTTTGCCTATTAATATATAATAAATAATGCTTCCATGAAAATCTTTGACTAGCTACCTCTTTTTTTTGTTTCAGTAACGTTGTTAGGCTATATTCCCAACCATGGAGCATTGGGACAAAGGTATAACGATTATCATTTTCTTTTTTGAGACTGAGTCTCTGTATCTCGCCAAGGCTAGAAGTGCATTGGCAACTTGCAGGCCCACCCAATTTCACTACTGATTGACATCGGAGCTTTAACCTACTTCCATGTCTGACCTGGACCAGTTCCCCTCTTTAGGCAATCTCGTGTCATCCCCTTACCCCACCCAGTGGCTCACTGTATTGGAGCTGGACTTGGTATAGCCACCTGATGAATTTGGCCTACCACAGCTCAGAACTACAGAGCTCAATAGATAGACCTATCTATCTATCTTGCCTCTCCAGTAACAGGAATTACAGGTAGATGATTTTTATACTTCATGTTGCCCTATTGTTCTCCAAAAGAAAATATACAAGTTCTGCCACAGGTCTATGAGCCTGTTACTCCAACACTCTGCTAAAATACAGTTTTATTTTAAAATATTTTTGTTAATTTGATAGATACAGAGTACCTAGAAGCTGTAATTTGCATCTCTTTAGGTTTTAATTAATTTTTTCAAGTGATTATTTGCAATTCATGTTTTCTCCTTAGAACATTGTTCATATCCTTTGACCATATGTACTATGGCCTCAACGTTACCCTGTGTACATTTTTAGCAATTCCTTTTATTGATAGGTAGAGTTTATCTGTCATCTTTGCCATAAATATTTCTCCTAACTGTAATTTTTCCTCCTAACTGTATTACCTATTGCTGTGTGAAACTTCTTTTATTTTAGTGTGGCAAACACATATATCTAGTCCCTAATAAATGCTTCTATTTGTCGACTAAAAAAAAAAGTCATATCCCCTTTTCAGTTGAGACAAGTACGTTATTCCATTTTCTTCCATCTTTTTTATAAGATTTTTTTTACATTTGTCACCCATCTAGAATTCACTGAGATGTGTGAGTTGAGGGGCGGGTCTAAAACCTTTTCTCACCAAGTTGCTGTCCAGTTTTCCCATATACCAGGCTTTTCTCCCCTGTATTTTATTAAACAACAATCTTTGGTGTGCTTTTGTTTTGACGTCTGGTTCTATTTTGTTCATGGATTTCTTTTTATCTAATATTTTAAAAACTGCTGGATATTTCGATTGGTATTGAATTAGGTGTTCAAATAATTTGAGGACTATGGGCAATTTAATTGGATCATTCTGACCCAGGAGAGGACATGTTGTTTGAGGAAACTCCCAAACTGATGAGGTTACTGATCTGGTGCAATTGTTCTGGCCTGTCTGTGGCCATCCAATGTCTCTCCAGTTATTTCAGTGCCTTATTTTGTCCATGATGGCTTTGTAGTTGTCTTAATAAAAGTCCTGAGCTTTGGTAGGCAGGTTAATCTTCAAATACCCGATCATTTTTACTGTTTGAACAAATGGAATTTATTTTTATAAAGATTTCTTATCTTCATTGCTGATATGTAGGTGTACACATATATTTCTTTGCAGTAATCTGTTTTGAGTCTGTGCTGGTCCTTTACTGTTGCCAGTTTTTTTGGGGTTTTTTTTGGTTGAAGTGAGGTTTTTTTTAGACTTACTATGTCGTATGCACATAATGATGTTTTACCCACTTTATTTCCAATGTTTATTTCCAGTAGTCCTTCTAATATTTTTCCCTTATTGCAAGTGCTAGAATTTCCACTAATTTCAAATAAAATTGGCTGATATGGGGAGAAATGAGTGCCCTTAGTATACTTAATAAGTCCTAGCTGTGGAATAATAGTACTTCCTAACTAAGTTAATGAGAGATAGAAGTAAAAACTCATCTTTCACTCAGCGGAAATCTTAAGCGGAAAATTCTACCTGTTAACTGACTTTGAAATGCGTTTATCTTAATTTGGAAACCTTAGGATCCACATTTTATCCTTGATGTTCCCCTTGGAGTGATAAGCAGAGTTGAAAAGATTGGAGTACAGAGTCATGGAGATAACTCTTGTGGCATAGAGATTGTTTGCAAGGTATGAAATGGTGCAATATTAAGCTAATGAAGCCTTTTTATTGTCTTGGGAAGGGTGGAGATACTCGTGGTTTGCATTTACCTATGTTAAATGATATTTCTAAGATTGCTTCACAATTCATACTTTTACAGTAACACATTCGCCTAAACCTTATTTATTTATTTATTTTTAGTAGAAGCCTTACAAGTTAGTGTTGTCCTATATTCTAAGTCCCAAAAACATGTAGGTCAGACCTAAAAGAGTGTGCAGATGAGAACACTTTTTCTTTAGAATGATAAGGTCCATCAACTAGCATTTATTAAGTATCAACTATTTGTCAGGCACTGTGCTAAGCACTGGGGATGCAAAGAAAGGCAAAAACCCAAACAGTTCCTGCTCTCAAAAAGTTCCCAGTCTAGAGGAGGAGATAACGTGGGAACAACTACACACAAAACAAGATACCGAGAGGACACATTGTCTCAGAGAGAAGGCACTGAGATTAAGGAGGACTGGGAAAGCCTTCTTGCAGAGGGTGAGAATTGCATTGAGACTTGAAAGAGGCCAAGAAAGCCAAGAGGAGGAGTTAGAACATTCCAGGCACGGAAGAGGGCCAGTGAATGGGAACACAGTCAGGAGATGAAGGGTTATATGTAAGAAACGGCAAGGAGACCATTGGCACTGGATCACAGAGTACATGGAGTGGGGTAAAGGAAGGATTTTATTTGCAGGGCAGTACATCATGAGAAAGCTTATTTAGAGGGTTGATAAGGTATCTCTTAAAAGTCCCACAATTAAAAACATTTTTAAAATTCTGTTTAATATCTTGTTTATTGAATTCTCATTAAGCTATACTTGTAACTTTCACTCTTTGAGTTCAGTAGAAAATTCATGTACTTTTAGTGTTAAATATTAGTTTGAGAAATATTTGTAACTGCTTTTTATATTTGTCTAACGAAGTATACATTTGGGTGATTACCAGGATATGAGAAATTTACGACTTGCCTATAAACAGGAAGAACAGAGTAAGCTGGGGATATTTGAAAACCTCAACAGATATGCCTTTCCTCTTTCCAATGGGCAAGTGAGTATATCTCAGCATTTTTATACTTTTTTTGGTGGGGATTTAGGAATCCAGTATTCTAGAATCCTCCAGCCTTACTTTTGCTTGCTACTTTCACTTTTGGAACATAATAAGGTCAATTTTCTCTTCTGTTAGAATACTCAAAATGTATCAGTATACGTTATTTGAGTAAGGTTACCACTTTACCACCTCAAACTCTATACATTTTAGTTTGGAATTTTAGTAAATCTAGCCTTTATCACAATGAGAACTTTTAAGATTGGATGTCTGGCAGTATGAAAAAACAAACATTTGTGTTTTCTTGATTCAGGCTTTATTTGCATTCAACTATAAAGAAAAGTTTCCATCTAATGGCTGGAAAGTTTATGATCCCGTATCCGAATATAAGAGACAGGTAATAATTTTTTTTTAACTGAAAACAATAGTTTACGTCCTTTTTTATGGAAAAAAATACTTATACTTTTTTTGGGAGAAAAATATTTTACAAGGTGTTATCAGCTATATTCGGGATATGTATATTCAGTTTTAGATAATCTAGTTTTTTAGCTTTGCCTTTTTACACCCATCTTTGAATATTTCCTACTTATTAGTCCTTTTACCACAGAGTACGGTAGTTTAAGAAAGACAATTTCAAACTCAAATCTGTTAAAGTTTTTTGTTGTTCAGGAGTTTATAAGTGAAGATACAAACTAAAGACTTAAATTAGGGTTTTGGATTTTAGCATAGAAAATTCAGTCCAGATGCAGGGTCCATCCCCCTTTCCTCACAATGACTTTCTAAAGTGCTTTCCATGTATATGTGTTTAAAATAAAAGTTTATACTTTATAGGCATACATGGATATGCACACAATGTATATAAGTGGTTACATTTTATCCTCACAACCTTTTGTTCATTGCATCTTATGCTATTAGTTTGATGCTTTTTGTGTGGACTAAGAAATGTGGATTATGGTATCAGTTAATTCTGTATGGTTTAGAAATTCCTACATTTAATTAAGATCTTAAGTTGCTTTAAAATGGATTATATGAAATAAAAATTGTAGTATTAAACTTTAAAATAACGATGAGCAAAATGTCGATAGGTTTACATTGAAGAGACTAATATGGTTTGTGTTGAATGCTTCTTGGTTTTTTTCCCTAATAATCCCTAGGGTTTACCAAATGAGAGCTGGAAAATATCCAAAATAAACAGTAGCTATGAGCTTTGTGATACATATCCTGCTATTATTGTCGTGCCAACTAGTGTGAAGGATGATGACCTCACAAAAGTAGCAGCATTTAGAGCAAAAGGCCGAGTTCCGGTAAGTAATAAACATAAAGGCTTATTAGTTTATGAAAACATATTCCCGTGAAAATTGACAAATGTGAGTGAATAGTCAAAGGAGTGGATATAGGCGAGCTGTTGAACACATTAGAAAGTCGGAAAATGAGCTTCAGTTCATTAACATACCCTTATTTCTTAGGAATTGTTTTATGCTCTACTATAACAATTATAATACGCAACATTATGATGTTTGGGAGCAGCTATCTGTACAAAGGTGACTTTCATTGCTTGCAGATAGGCCTCCAGAAGGTGATACTCTCAAAATATAATAGAAAACGGGGGAAATGAGTAACAGGAAAGAATGTGAATTTGTTAAAAAAAAAAAAATTACGGCTGATACGCAAAGGACGATCTTGGAGAAAATACATTTTCTTAGCTGCTAAGTAGAATGCTGCATAAACATATGATGTAATTGCATGAGAGGGAGACCTTTACTAAGAAAACAGCAGCCAAGAAGAGTAAACTTCTATGTTGAATTTGCCTTTAGCATCATTGTAAATCATTGCCCGTGATAGGGAAAGAGGGGAGACATAAGACATTTGGATAAGTTTTAGATAGAATAAACAAAGACATTTCTTTTTAGCTTTGCCCCCGTCTGATCCTATATAGTAGCGTTTTAAAAAGAAAATTATTTAAGTTAGGAGTGAAAAGAAGAAGCAAAAAGAAGCTGACCAAATCCAAATGAAGAAAAGTTTCCGGGAGGTTGTTAGCTTGCCTTTTGGTTTCTCTTAGAGATTCAAGCTACCCCACCAGGTTTTTAGTTCTAAGACTTAGGTAACATTCATTCGTAACTACCTCTTTATCTTTAGGAAGCATAATATGTGTAAGTTTTGTTTTTAAAAGTAAGTTGTAGGCTTGCTTTGTGGGTGACCTTGAGTAAATTACTTTACTACTCGGGACCTCAGTCTCTTATCGCTTTTATTGAGGTAGTCAGTCAAGAAGCATTTATTAAGCACCTACTATGTGCTTCATGCACTGGCCTAACGGCTGGGGATCCAAAGAAAGGTAAAAGAGTCCCTACTCTGAAAGTGCTCACATTCTAATGGAGGAAACAACATGAAAAAAATTATATACAAACAAACAAAAGGAGAAATTGGAGATAATCAATGGAGGAAAGGCTTCCTGCACAAGGCGGGACTTTGAAGGAAACAGAGATGATGAAGGAGAGCATTCCAAGCATGTTAAGTTTAAGGCGTGTGTCAGGAAAAGTGTGTGACCCTAATGCAACTCCCCCCTGATCTCCAGTCCCAGGTGAAAAGAGGAGCCAGACATTCCCCTTACTGTGCCTTCCATCTCCTGCTGCCCTTGTCTCCTGCTTAATATCCAGCCTTTGAAAGGAAAAGAGGAGTGAAAAGGGGCTCGCCACTCGACCACATGCCCTCCATCTCTCATTGTGCTTGCCTCCTGTCTGATCTCCAGCATCCTTGATGAACAGTCTTGCACCTGGTCATAACCTACACATCCCATCACCCACACCCTATTCCCCCCCACCCCCCATCTCTTCATTCCTTAGTCCCATCCCTGCCCACTCCTTCCACTGTGCCCTCTGGAATGTCTGTCCCATGGACAACAAGCTTCCTTTCATCATCAATCTTTTCCTTAACCGCTCATTTTATCTTCTAGTAATGACTGAAACCTAGCACCCCACCCCCAATGACACAGCCTACCTGGCCATCCTTTCTAGTACTGGCTTCAGCTCTCATTCTCTTCAGCTCATTTGTCTAGTTGGAAAAGAGTTGGAATACTCCTTGCTCTCCATTGCCACTTCCAAGTTCTCATTCAGTAATCTCTCCTCCACTGAGGTCCATGTTCCTTCTATCTACCACCCAATTCAAATCCTGGTACCTGTTGTCTACAGATCTCTAGGTGCCTTGCCTTCCAACCTGAGCAAGTTTGGTACCTGGTTTACAATATTTCTTCCCTCCTCAACTCCTGCCCTCATAATAGAGAACTTTAACATGCATATTAACTCTCCCTCCAACATCCTAACCACTCAGTTCCTGAACTTACTCACTTTCCATGCTGTACTCCTCCACCCCACCTCAGCCACACACAAAGATGGTCATATCCTTGATCTTGCCATCACCTACAGATGTACTACCTCCATGTTCAAGAATTCTGAAATCCCCATCGTCTTACCTAACACAATCTATTGGCTTTCCACCTCTTCCTGTGCCTTCCCCTACCAAACCCTACTCTTCACTCACACTGTGACTTCAGTGCCTTGACCCCTCAGTTCTCTCCCAGGCCATCTCTCCTACTCTACCCACTCTCTCTTTTCCCCATCTTGACCTCTTGGTGAATCAGTTTAGCTTTACACTGTCCTCCTCTCTTGAGTCCTTTTTCGTATCCTCAATTACACCCTGCCAAACCTCAGCCTTGGATTATTCCTGCCATTCGTTGACTTCACTCCTACACATGTACTGCTGAATGTAGGGGAAGAAAATCAAACAACCAGTTTGACTGGGTCCACTACAAGTTTATGCTACACAATCTCAACTGGGCCCTCACTGGTGCTTAGACAATCCTTCTCCACCTCCCTTATCAACTCAACTATCCCACTCTCCACCCCTCTGCAAATGCCCTATGGCTCCCTTTCCCCTCACCCTCTCAGGGAACTTTGCCTCACATTTTACACAAAAAAATATGTATATGCAGGATACATTGAAGGTAGTCTCAGAAGGCAAACAATAAGAATAAAGAGGACTTGGAAGGGCCTGTTGTACCTGAGACTTGAAGAAAGCCAGGGAAGCCAGGAGGTAGAGACGAGGAAGGAGGGGGAGACCTAGAGATCTGGGGGATAGCCGGTGACAAGACCGGAGGTGGAATAGCTCGTGCAAGGCGGCTGGTTCCACTGAATTGTAGTCTGTGGAAGGGAGGAAGTTACAATTCTTTTGATTACGGGTCTTTATACTGACACGCATCCTTTACAAACAAACTAGGTCTTGTCCTGGATTCATCCTGAGAGTCAGGCAACAATTACTCGCTGTAGCCAGCCACTCGTGGGTCCAAATGATAAGCGCTGCAAAGAAGATGAAAAATACCTGCAAACGATAATGGATGCCAATGCCCAGTCACATAAACTTATTATCTTTGATGCCAGACAAAACAGTGTTGCTGATACTAACAAGGTACGTTAGTAGAGTTGCTTAAGAGATCTAATTACAAAGAAAGACTTTTCGAAAGGACTATGCGTTTTCTATGACTGAGTTCTCTCCTCCTGAAAAGTAGAACCATTCTTAAGGCACCAAGCACTCTGAGCAGCCAGCAGATCTGACCCCGTGTTCACACTAGTCTCTGATCTGTACTTTTAATGTTATGGGATAAGGCTTCTTTTTTCCTCTTTACCACTTTGGAAAATTGGTTCCATAGGCAGAAATCTTGTCTGTTGTGCCAATTAATTACATGTCTAGAAAGGGTGTGAATGTCCCAAGAATGAAATAATTATTTCAATCTAATGAGCTTAAGGCAGTAGCAGTTTAAAAAAAAAAAAGCACAACTTTAACCTTCATAGCTTCCTTTCCAAAGGTTTAACTTATGAAATACAGGGATACCATGATCTTAGAATCCTCTGGGAATGTTCTTTTATAAAGAAGTTACCAAAGTCATGCCAAACATTGTTGGTGTGCACCATATATGGTAGCATCCTTAGCTGTGTCTACACTCAGCCGGAAGACAGATGTGTTTGTATGGCTTCTCTTTGTCTGCACGCAGTCTTGGGTAAGTAAAGTTGATAGTCAATTTGTGAAGTCATTGAAGTTTGTCTTTCACTTCCCAGCTTCTCTTTTCTCTCATGTCCAATGAATTAACATATCAATATATTTATATGAGAAAGGTGCTGCACATGCCCAGTGTATATCTATATTATTAATGTATTTGAGACCCATTTGCTCATAAATCTGAAGAGTGCTATTTGACAAGCATAATTTAAAAATCTGCTGTGTGCAAAGCCCTATGCTAGGCTGAGTCCAAAGACAAAAATAAAGTAGTCCCTGTCCTGAAGTATACAGTATACATGCCAGGGAAATTGAAGTAGAAGAGAGCAATAACTGTGGAGCTAAGGGAAAGCTCTTCAGAAGCTTCATCCCAGGCTAGATCTTCATTGCCATGATCCTCAAGGTCATTCTCGCTCTCCCTCTCTCTCTCTTTCTCTCTCTCTGAGTTTGGTGCCTGGCTTACAATCTCAACCCCCATCCCATCCTCATCATAGTTGTGGTTGCCAAGAAACACGTGGGTGTCCACTCATTCATCTAGAGATTTCCATTACCTTACATTGGTAGAGGAAGTATCCTCATTGGGATTTCCCTTTACCTATGAAATCACAGGTCTAAATTTCAAGAAATCTGTGAACCTGGATGGAGGAAAAATTTACATATTTATTTTCACTCACCTCTGATTGATACTAAGCATTTCCCTCAGTTATTTAAAAAACATTCTCGTGAGAAGCAGTCTACAGATTCGCTAGATGTCCAAAGGAATCTAGGGCACTATTAATGAATGAATAAAAAATTGAGCCCCTGCCCTAGATGGTGAGGTCCTCCAGATGTCCTTCTTGTAGATGACATTGGTCTGATTACATCTTGCCCCAGGATATCACACAGCCAATGGGAGAGATCTGTAGTCATAGAAGAGTTTTAGACTAATGATCCACGGAGGAAAAATCAAGCAGATGAAATGCCTATTATTCAGACTGTGATATGTAGTTGAATGACCAGCCCATGGAACTGGTCCATCAATATATGTATCTTGGGCAAACACTGCAGACTGACAAATAAGTGAGTAGGCGGAAGAAAATGCTGCGTCTGGGAATTATAGAATAACACACATTCTGAAGACTCAGAATTGTAGCTCACCCGAAGAGTGATCATAAATTGGTTGCAGCATATTCCCAATCACAAATTGTGCAGAGGAAGCAGTGTTCAACATATCAGAGATGTATGACTGAAAAAAGATGAATGAGGTATGCCCAAGTGGGCAGTCTTTGTGCTACGCTGACACATGAAATATGAGGAGACTTAGGTCCCCATCGTTTTGGCTGAACCCTTTTTGGAGGATCGAAGTGGCTTGGATGTTTCCTTGTTGCAGTTTGCTTTGATGGTGGACATACCAGGCACCCAGTGAGACAATAGACCCATTAAAGGAAAGTTCAGAGGAGATTTTTTTTCCTTATCATCTTCCCCTCCCAGTGAAAGCTTACAAAATGGTTACATGATGTTTTCATCTCCCATTGTGCTTTTGTTGATGTGTACTTCATTTGGTCAAACTATTCTTCCTGACTTTGTTGTCCCAAATGCGATTTCACCTTCTGCATCTAGCACCTTGAGGACTGAAGTGTAGAAGTCTAAATCCAGTAGTTCAATCACCACTGACCAGAAAAACAGGTGATTATAGAAACATGGACAATTTTATTGCCCTTTCTATTTGTTTTCCTTCTGCCAGCTCTTCTCTACGAATGCTCTCTAGCTACAGCACAGCTTTTTGGAGATTGAGTTTGTATTCTAAACATGTATTCCCCTTGGATGCTGTGTCTTTCTGCTTGATAATGACAGAAAGTATTCATTTACAAAAGTTATTTCTAGACTCCTTTCTCACAGATATATTATAGAAAGGAGTCTATAATTAGAAAATACAGGTACATTTTAGTTCCAAAAAACATCCCCAAAGTGTTTTCCACATTATTTTATTGTACTGGAAAGTTTTCTTTTTTTTTTTTCAATTAAAAAAAAAAAAGCAACCAAACTCTTTGAAATCAATGTCATTGGTTAGAGCTTGGAAATCCTTTTACCCTGAAGAGATTTTGTGTCAGATATCTGCCATATTGAGGTTTGACCTGGATTTGCAAATGGCTTTAGCCTTTCTTTGTCAGAGAAACTGAGACCAAACTACAGATTTAGCACTATCAACCTGGGGTTCTTCATAAAGGTCCGTTCTCCATCAGCAGCTCTGCCTGGCTTCCGCTACACAGGATAGCATGCTAGGATAAGCTGTTCACCTGAAATCTCATCAGTGTGAAGAATGACTCAGGTTTGCACATGCTCTACCTTCCTACCTCCATCATCCTCCTATCCCCTCTGATTGGAAGGCTAGAGGGTAGAATACTAAATTCCAAATTCCTTCCTTTCTAGAGGATTCACAACCTTCCTGGTAACTCCTTTCTCCACAGGCTGCTCTGTTTGGCTTCCATTCCATGGAACAACATGCCCCACTTGGGCTCAGCACTCCGTAGTGTATCCCCTAGTTTTCAGCTTCCTCTCATGTGTCGTCTTCCCCCATTAGCTTGTAAGTTCCTTAAGGACGGAAGCTTAGCACAGTGCCTGGTACATGGTAGGAGCTTAATAAATGTTTATAGAATTGGAAAAAGAAGGTTCACTTGAACAAACCTTGGGAGGATGTATGCCACCATTCATTGTTTCTGTGAATAGTTTTAATATTTTTTCCGTACAGAAATGGGAAAGTCTAGATAAACCATCAGCATGTTAATTTATTTTAAACAGGCAAAAGGTGGAGGATATGAAAGTGAAAGTGCCTATCCAAATGCCGAGCTGATATTCTTGGAAATTCACAATATTCATGTGATGAGAGAATCATTACGTAAATTGAAAGAAATTGTTTATCCTTCGATTGATGAGGCCAAGTGGCTGTCCAACGTGGATGCAACACATTGGTTGGAATATATAAGGGTAAAGAACTTCCATATTAAAAGTGTGTGATTGTAGCAAAACTATATTGGCATTGATCTTACAGATGAATATATCTTTTGTATTCTTAACCTCTTTTCCTCTGTTCCCATGAACAGAAATCTTGATGTGGCCTTTGGGGGTGGAGGAAGAGGTGTTCTGAGGCAATGCTTCAGGACTAGGATGTGTCAGTTAAATGAGAACATGGGTTTAGAGTGAAAAATGTAGTCTAACGTGTTTTGAAGATTAAGAAATTGAGACTCAGAGTAGTTAATTGGTTTGGATTGTAAGTAGCTGAACCAGGATTCAAGCTGTCCTCCCTCAGCACACCTCCCAGCTTACCCAACAAACAGGCTTCTCTGGCCACTGTGAGGCCCTGGTGACACAAAGACAGAAAGGTAATAGGGTTTGTCCTCAAGGAACATTGGTTTTAATCCAGCAAGAGGAAACATAATAAGTATAGAGCACGTGTGTGCATGTCCATGCCCTTTCATTTTAGATTTAAAAACAAAATCAGCTAAACAAGGACAGGACAGGAAAGACGTGGCTAGACAGCACGTGGGGTGAGGAGGATCCAAGGGTTTAATAATACCGAACTGAAGAGTCAGCAGTGGCTGCCAAGAAGAGCCCTGTGGTGAGGAGCCTAGTGTCCCAGAGCAGAAAGGTAGTAGCACAAGTGCTGTTCGTGCCACTCAGAATACCCATCCACTATGATGTGTAATTCTAGGCACCTCCGTCCAAAAAGGATAACAGTAAGCCAGGACAAAAACCTTCAGAGTAGGGTGACCAGGATGGTAAGAGGACTTGACCAGCACCTCCTCGGGGCCAGATACTTGCTAGCTGCTGGGGAGACAGAGAGGAAACAAGCAGTGGCTACCTTGGGGAACATTCATTTGGCTGGTTGTTTAAGGAAGTGGGGGTGTTAAGCTTGGGGAAGATAGAACTGGGGGAACACAGTAAGCTGCCTTCAAAGATCTGAAGAACTGGGGCAGCTAGGTGGCTCAGTGAGTAGAACACCAGCCCTGGAGTCAGAAGAACCCAAGTTCAAATCCAGCCTCAGACACTTGACACACTTCCTAGCTGTGTGACCTTGGGCAAGTCACTTAACTCCAATTGCCCTGCCTTCCCCGCCTCCAAACCCCCCCCCCACACACACACACACACAAAGATCTAAAGAACTATCACATAGACAAGATTTATTTTGCTTGTTTCCAGAGGAAAAAACACCAAGTGATGGGCCAACAGTACGGGGAGTCAGCTTTATTAGGAAGAACATGCGTGTAGCTGATCAAAACCAGAATGGCCTGCCAAGCCAGCTCCTCCCTTTGCTAAAGATGTTCAGATAGAGAAGTTGGCCAACGGCTTGTCAGGTTAGAGGTTAAACCAAGTGACATTAAGGTCCCTTACAGTGCTAAGATTCTAGATACTCTTTAATTGATAATGAATTCTTAGTGAACATAGCTTATGATATCCTATCCTAATGTAACTATCCTAAGAGAGCATGGCATTGTGGTTAGGTGTTGGAATTAGAGTCAGAAGAGACTTGGGTTCAAAGAGCCTCTGACACTCCAAAGCTGTGTAAACATGGGCTAGCCTCAATTACCTCATTGTAAAATAGGGATGATGTCTGGACTAGCTTCATCACAGTGTTACTGAGATGCTCAGATGAGAACATATATAAAGCTCTGTACAAACTCGAATGTGCTGGGGGGATACGGATACCAAAGTGAGACAGGCCCTATTCCCGGGGCGCTTGCATTCTGTTGAGGGGTCGGAGCATGTTTAGAAATATAGAAACAAAATAAAAACAGTGATTTGGCATGGTGAGTGGGACGATAATAACTGGGGGGATCAAAAGAGGCCTCTGGAAGGAGTTATCACCTTGACTGAGCCTTGAAGAGAACCCACAAAGTAAGAGCACAGAGTAGGGGAGGAGGAGTACTGTTGAATCAGTCTGGAAGCCCCAGCAGGAGCTGGATTGGGAAAGGCTTTAAAGTCCAAACAGGAGTTATTTTATTCTAGAAGCAAGAGGCAGCTACTGAAGCTTCCTTTGCAGGGGAGTATCAGAGAAGAATGAGAGGTTGAAAATTGGGAGAAAGGGGGGTGATCAAGGAGTCAGACTCTTAGAGGAGACGGAAGAGAATCAGCTCAAGGACACAAGTAGAGAGACGAGGAGAATCATAATGATGGCAATTCACACTTAATATTTTAAGGTTTGCTTTCCATTACATTACCTTATTTGATTCTCAAACTAACCCTCTGAGGGGAGGTATTACTATTATGCCCATTTTATAGGCAAGCACAAATGCTTAGAGAGTTTGCATGCTTTATCCAAGCTCAGTCAGCTGATTGAGAAAGGCCACCTCATCCCCTGAGACAGGAGAAAAGGAGGCAAGAGTAGGGATGATCAGGGAATTTTAAGTCTAGAATTAAAGAGAAAAAGGAACTCAAACGAATGTGAAGTGTTAGGTGAAGTCTCTGTTTAGAGGCATTAGAGAAGGGGATGATGGAAATGGCTTGAGGAATGAAGAGAACATTTGAAATACCTGCTTTTCTATGAACCTGAACAGGAAACTTTTTTTATTAGAAGGTGTTAAAAATGTCTGCTTTCTTTTCTGAAGATGCTTCTCGCTGGAGCAGTAAGAATTGCTGATAAAATAGAATCTGGAAAAACTTCTGTGGTGATACATTGTAGTGACGGATGGGATCGGACAGCGCAGCTCACGTCTCTGGCTATGCTTATGTTGGACAGTTATTACCGCACCATTCAAGGATTTGAGGCCCTTGTGGAAAAAGAGTGGACAAGCTTTGGGCATAGGTTTGCATTGGTAAGCTGAGATCATTTGGTTAGTAGGTAACGGTGATGTTATTGTCTTCAATATCTTTCCTGTTCTGTACTAGGAACGGTGGATTACTATAATAAAATAACATAAGATGCAAAATTCATGGTGTTCCTGATGGGATATTTTTACACCTTCCTTCTGTGTCTCCATCACAATTTTAGCTAACTCCTAAATAAATATCCAGGAACCAGCTAGCCCTTTGCAGTTAGTCTGTACTGGACTTTGCTTCAGAATGAACTCAAAGGGGACATTTTATCTTTTAGTTAAAAATAAGGAGATTGGGAGTCTCTCCTAGGTTGTCAGTGCTGCTTTTAAAAGTTTTTCAAATAGTTATTTTGTGTTTATGTAACCAACTGCCGATTTAGAGTCCGTGTAGATAAAAGACCTCCGAGGTATGTCCTGTGCAGGTGGCCAAACTTAAAAACATTTTTTAAATCATTAAGTTTGTTGATCATATACATGCGTTTTTAATAACCTCGGTTATGTGAAAGAAAATGACAAAACATCAACATGGAAGGGCATAGTAGAGAGACTGGAAAAGTCCCCAAATAAGAAAAAAGTCATAAAACTTACATTCTCAGTTACTTCCATTATACATTAGTGTGCATAGCTTTACTTTTCTTTCCTTTTCTTTTTAAAAGAGAGTAGGCCATGGTGATGACAACCATGCAGATGCTGATAGATCTCCTATATTTCTTCAATTTATTGATTGTGTCTGGCAAATGACTAAACAGGTAAGAGACTGTCATGCAAATATGTGTAGTCTTTTGATTAAAACCTTTTTTTTTAATGAGGTTGAAGATTAGCTATATTTTCAGTGAAGTTCCCAGGTAGAATTAAAGTGACCTTTTATGTATTCATTGATGGAAAGATTGGGATTTTTGATCCTGTTTCCCTCTGATTGTATTTCAACACAGCACTGTCTAAGAATGTATGTCGTCCTCTGTACCTTTTCTGCCAACAGGTGGGGACCTGCTTTATCATCATTCATAATTGCTTATGACTTTGATCATTGTTCTGTCTTTCTAAGTTGTTTTCCTTCATGTTATTGTGATTTCTCATAAACTGTTTTTCCTGGTTCTACTAACTTCACTTTGTATCAGTTCATACAAGGCTTCCCAAGACTCTGAATTCTTCGTATTCATTTCTAGAAGCACAACAATATTCCATCACATTCACGTGCCAGTTTTGTCAGCCATTCCCCAATTGGTAGGCTACCACATTGTTTTCAGTTCTTTGCTGCCACAAAAAGTGCTTCTATAAACATTTTTGTACGTATGAGTCTTTTCCTTCTGTCCTAGTCTTTTTTGGAGCGTATGCTCAGTAGTGATATTGCTAGATTAAAAAGCCCACGTGCATTTCCCAGCGACGTCCTCCAAGCACTTCGGCACCACAGGTTGTCTTCTAAACCTCTTTATGGCCCTGAGCTAAAAGGACCCAAGCCTCTGCTTGTACGAATACACTGAATCCCTCCACTGAATTATTGCCACAAAAAGTAAAAGTAATAAAATTACAGGACAAACTCACTTATCCAGAGGTACTTATCTGGCAACCTAATCTGTAATATGGCCAAGAACTCGGAAGTAAGCAGAGAGATACGCCTCAGGGGAAGCAAAATCCATTTCACATACTTCATGTGCTTTGTGTATAAGACAAATGCTTCCCTCAGAACCACTTTGCTCTTCCTTTATGTACTCCTCAAACAAACCAAGTTGTTCGATTCCCAGCTTACAGACTATAAATGACACATCAGAAGAGCAGCAGGAGTAAGGAAAAGGAAGAGAACTGGTACAGGCAGGCATAACAGCAACCAGAGGAGAAAAAAAAGCACTTGGCGGATGAGGAGCTTGAGGGCGCCTTCCTTACCCCTCTCTCTGTCTCTGTTTCTACTTGACCCCATATCTCCTGGCCGTGTTCTTGTTTGTAACATGCCAGCACCCGCAGCTCGAGATTAGTGTAAAGAACATCTCCATTGGTGCTGGACATCAGCATGAAGAAAGTCCAGCTAACTTCAAACTCAAGTGTTAGAGGGAACTTAGAGAGAAAAGTGTAAGCGACCAGCCACAGTGGGCTGGTGACAGACGAAGGACTGGACATGGACTATCTTGGTTTGGCACTCATTCATTTGTCCTTAATAATTGCAATAAGAATATAATTAATTTAAAATAAAAAAAACAAAAAAAGAATATAATTAATTTTGAAAAATCATTGTTAACTAATTTTTAAATCCAGAGGCCCTATATGAAAATGTGAGGTGCCCCAAGGCTTGGCACAGTTTTAGCGACTAAGGCTTGTTTCAATTAAGACTGTTTTAAGCTCTTAAAGCTTAAAACTGCACTAAGACTTTTGACACACTGTGGAGTAATAGGAGCATCTGCTTCTTAAATTTTATGTTTGTATTTAATTGGCTACTGAATAAATAACCTCTCAAATGAGTTATGTAACTTAAGATGCACACTAATGATGAAAAGAAAATATGTTTTTCTGGTCCTGTGATTTCAGAGCTCCTACTCTGCAGCTTAGGATCTTGGAAGTTGTCTGGAGCCCTGAGAGGTTCAGTGACCTCCCCAGGGTCATACAGCCAGGACCCATCAGAGGCAGGACTTGAAGCCAGCTCTTCTTGACCCTAGGCCAGGCCCCCAGCCTCTCTGCCACATGCTCTTACTTGGCTTTTCAGTTCATTGCTACAGAGTCAGGAAAACTGAACTGAACTAAACTAAGTCATGGGGTGAATCATCAGAAATTTCCCATTGACTTGGAATGATGCACACAGATTCCCTTTTTCATAAAGGACGTAGAGAGGCTTTGAGAAAACACTTTTCTCCACCATAATTTGAGAGAACTTTACTAATTTACACAAATGCAACATAGACTTCTAACTTAGGGTTTTGTTTTAACCTTGAAAAGATAGTGAATGTCAGGTGCTTTTAAATAAACATCAGACACCTTTGAAGGGGAAGAGAGCTGGGACTCCCACTCCCATTGTTTTGACTTAACCACTATTTCTTCATGTCACTAAAGAGTGTTTTCAAAGCAGCAGAGCAGCAGTAGCACTGTAGAAAAGCCAGTACAAGCCAGGATGCAAAGGCTATTGGCCCATGAGAAGGGGAGATAGCAGGACTCAACCTTCAGAGCAAGGCAACATGGCCTCCAAAAATCACATCAGGGACAAGTTTCTCCAACTGCCACTTCTTTAGGTAGGAAAGTCTGATCCTGCCACCTCTGCTGTAGCAAAAGCCCAGCTGGATGGTATTTGTTGTGCATAGTATTTTGTGAATTAATCCGAGTCACAAAATATCATCCCAGGAGGTCTTCAAGCAGAGGCTGGGTGACCACTTGTCTGAGATACTGTTGAGAGGATTCCTGTTAAGACATGGGTCAGGCTAGCTGACCTCTGAGGAGCCTTCCAATGGGAGGTCGTTCGAGAGGAATACTAGAGGCAGCCTTTCTCTACTTGCCATGACCTTTGTGTGCCTAGTTAACACAAAAACACTAGTTGCCAGCCTGTTCAAACACAGAACACCTGCTAACTCCCAGCTGCAGGAGAGTGGGGGTAGGTAAGAATTTACTCAGACCCCCATAAAGCCATACTAAAAAGCCATAGTGGCAAAAATAAATGTTGGAGCCCGATTTCACTGTCAAAGCCATAGAGCCCTGCACCAGCCCATGACTTCAAGCAGCAGCAGGTTGGCCAAGTACACTTCTCAATCTGTACTATCACCAACACTGACTAAGACATTTCACTGTGGCCTGGGAGGTTTAAACAAAATCTCTTTGTGCTCTGAACCTTTCTTTGTTTAGGGTCATCAGCAAGCCCTAACCTACTTTCCAATTCTTTGTTAAAATCGTCAAAAGCCAACAGACTCGAGTGGATAAAGGGCTTTTCCTTTCTCACCAAATAGTCTGATCTGTTCACCTCTGGTCAGATGCTAAACTATGGCTGAGCATTTTTATAGT
>CM053628.1:21484637-21503584 GCA_028646595.1 Phalanger gymnotis | reverse complement strand
CTCTCCGCTCGTCTCCTGGTCTGGTAGGTCTGCGTCTGGTCTGTTCGTGCCGTGCGCGCTGGGCTCAGCTCTGCTCCCCTCAGCTGGGGGCTGGGAGCTCCGTGTGGGACAGACCTTACCCAGAGACCATCCAGGCTGTCCTGGGCTGGAGTTCTGCTTCCCTCTGCCACTTTGTGGGTTCTGCAGCTCTAGAATTGGTTCAGAGCCATTTTTTTTATAGGTTTTTGGAGGGACTTGGTGGGGAGCTCACGCCAGTCACTGCTTCCAGCCGCCATCTTGGCTCCGCCCCCTGTTCAGATATTTTTACTCTTTCTTTTCTTTAGTACCACTTATATTTCTTGTTGTAGTGCCTTGAGAAGATAAAGTGCTATGCTCGTAATTAGGAACTGGGTTCAAACACAGTAGTCAATGACTATAGCAATCTACTTTTTGATAAAACCCAAAGAATCCAGCTTCTGGGCTAAGAATTCACTATTTCGCAAAAACTGCTGGGAAAATTGGAACATGGCAGGGCAGAAACTGGGCATAAACCAGTATTTTACACCATATACCAAAATAAAGTCAAAATAGGTTCATAGTTTACCTATCAGATTTATGGGAAAGGAAAGAATTCATGATACGACAAGAGATAGAGAGCATTGCAAAATGCAAAATGGATAATTTTAATTATGTTAAACTGAACAGTTTTTGTATTAAAAAAGTCAATGCAACAAAGATTAGGAGGGAAGCAGAAAACTGGGAGAAAATCTTTACAACCAGTATCTCTCATAAAGGCCTCATCTCTAAGATATATGGGGAACTGAGTCAAATTTATGGGAATATAAGTCATTCCCCAATTGAGAAATGGTCAAAGATGAACAGGCAGTTTTCAGAGGAAGAAATTAAAGATATCTATAGGCATATGAAAAAATGCTCTAAATCATGATTGATTAGAGAAATGCAAATCAAAACAAGTCTTAGGTACCACATCTCTCCTGTCAGATTGGCTAACATGACAAAACAGAAAAATGATAAATGCTGGAGAGGATGTGGGAAAATTGGAACACTGTTACATTGTTGGTGGAGTTGTGAATGGATCCAGCCACTCTGGAGAGCAATTTGGAACTATGCCCAAAGGGCTATAAAATTGTGCATACCCTTTGACCCAACAATACCACTTCTAGGGTTGTATCCCAAAGAGATCACACAAGTGGGAAAGGAACCAGTATGTACAAAAATATTTATAGCAGGTTTTTTTGTGGTGGCAAAGAATCGGAAATCAAGGGGATGTCCATCAATTGGGGAATGGCTGAACAAGTTGTGGTATATGAATGTAATGGAATACTATTGTGCTATAAGAAATGGGGAAGATATGGACTTCATAATAACCTGGAAAGACCTATAAGATATGATGCTGAATGAGAGGAACAGAAGCAGGAGAAATTGTACACAACCACAGACATTGATTCTGTGACAACTAATTTTGATAGACTTGGCTCTTCTCAGCAATACAAGGTTCAAAGACAGCTCCAAAGGATTCGTGATGGAAAAAGCTAACCCATCCAGAGAAAGAACTGTGGAGTCTGAATGCAGACTGAGGCAAACTATTTGCTCTTTTTTTCCCCTTTTTTTTGGGGGGGGGGCTTTGTTTCTTCTTTCTCATGATTCCTTCCATTAGTCATAATTCTTCTTTACAACTTGACTATTGTGTAAATAAGTTTAATGCAAAGGTATATATAGAAGATATATTGGATTCCATGCTGTCTTGGGGGGTGGGGAAGGAGGGAGGAGAAAATCTGGAACTAAAAACATGCAGAACTGAGTGTTGTAAACTAAAAACATCTTAAAAAAAAAAAAACTGGTTTCAAGTCTTGACATGGTAACTGTGAGGCCCTGAAAAAGTCATTTAACTTCTCAGTGCCTCAGGCAAACTTCGATGCAGATCTGCATTAATATAGAATTTTGCTATACCATTGAAGTCATAGTTCCAGTCAGAACACTGTAGCATGTTGGAGTCCATGATGTTAGAATTCAGTTATGATGGGGCCAGTGTCATTGATGGAGAAACTAGTTAGCTAGACAGATCTTTCCCCATTTTCATTTGTTGTCCTCCACATTTGATCTTTGAATGCTCTTGACATGATCTGGCTTTATCGTATCTCTGTCATCCGCTTGTCATTGTTTTGTAAGGCAATACTGTTGAAAATGTTTCCCTAGCCTCCTACATAGGAATTTGAATAAGTTTGTATTTTAAGTTGGTGATACTACCATATCAGTTGTTTCTCAGTGATTTCAGTCGTATTGGACTCTTTGTGACCCTATTTGAAGTTTTCTTTCTTTTTTTTTTTGCAGGGCAGAAGGCAGGTCTAGTAAGTGTGTCGTGTCTGAGACTGGATTTGAACTCAGGTCCTCCTGACTCCAGGGCTGGTGCTCTATTGAGGTTTTCTTAGCAAAGATTCTGGAGTGGTTTGCCATTTCCTTCTCCAGTTCATTTTACAGATGAGAAAAGTGAGGCAAACAGGGTGAAGTGACTTGCCCAGGGTCATATAGCTAGACATTTGTCTGAGGCTAGATCTGACTGATCTTCCTGACTCCAGACCCACCACTCTAGCCACTGTGCCTCCTATATGCCATATTGGGATATATAGCAAAAATCAAGTGTTTGCTGGCCCTGTGGCAATTTCTATGTTTCTCTTGTTCTCTCTGTGGCTGTTAGTTCCTTTACTTGTTTTTACTCTTTACTGGTTAAGCTTTGTTAAGAAATGGTTCTAGTCCAATTAGCTCCTTTATGCATTTCCCATTTTGCAATATCAATAGTTCTTACCTTTAGTCCAAATTGTGACTATTTAAATTGGGCAGTACTTTTTCTTATTTTTTTCTTCTTTCATCTTGATTTTGATTTCTGTGCTCTCAGAAATCAGAGATCTTGACAGCTCATAGCTGATTTTGAAAGAATTTATGTTGGTAACCAGTAATTTCCTGTCGAGATGTTATCATTTTGTTTTTGGAGGGATTTTATTCATTGTTCAAAATGTCCAGTGCCTCCTGACTTTCTTCAAGAAGGATTCGTGATAGGTAGATTTGAGTTTCCTATGCTGTCTACAAGCCTTTTGTTTCTTTCATTGCTTAAACCTGACCCATATTTTTCTTGATAGTCCCCTGTTGCCCTCCTTTGCCCTGAAGTCACTGAGTATCAAAGTATATGTTGGCTAATAATTTGGAGGTTCTTCAGAGAATTTTTCCACTTCTTCATCCTCTGTAACAAAGATTACTATAAAAACTAGGACCATCTCCGTGGTAGTCTTTTTGCTTATACTTATTATGAGCAGTGTAAGATAAGATGACCATGGGTCATATGAAATGTTTATTGTTGCTTTTGGATACTTGATAACGTGAATTCCCATCAACTTTTTATTTGTATCTCTGAGAGCCTATGACGTTTTCTTCCATTTAGGTGCAACCTACTTATATGTTCTGGTTTCATTTATGTTGTCCCTTTTCATATATTTCAGTTCCTTCAGTAGTATGCTAATTCCTTGATCATTGGACAAGGATTTCACACTGAGTAGCCAAGCTAAATATTACTGCAGAAGAAGGGAGCCTCACAGGACTAAGGGCCATTTTGTGTTTTTATTTAGACCCCAAATTGCCAGCCTACTGGTAATATTGTCACTTGGACATGTTAGAGTAGGGATTGATTTTGGGGTATGGGTTAGATTAGGTGATCATGGAGTTCCTTTATAACTCTGAAATTCTATGAAATTAAATGATCTTTTCTATCTCTCATGTATAGCACAGTACCTTGTACAGAGAGACACTTTAATAGATGTGTTGAACTGATTTTTTTTTGCATATGCTTAACCTTAGAGTAATTGAAAGCACATCACACCATATGCACTCCTACCTTTTTGCTTATGTTTTTATTCTTAACTCTTCCATTTTCTATTATGTGTAGAACTGTTTTGGTTCTAGGCCAGTGGTAGTGGAAGTTGACTTTAACTAGCCTCATACTCTATGTTTAAGAAGGACATAGTTTCTTGTCATGTGTTAGGTTTTTAGAGATGTTAGCTAACATTACCATTAGCTAATTCCATACTTGAGCCACAACATATACAAGAACTTCATTTTCTTCTTTTTTAGTTTTGGTGATGAAAATGGTTACATGTTTAAAGGTTATATAACTTTTAGTTCTTTAGAGGAAGGGTGCTGTATAAAGGGGAGTGAAGATGCGAATGTATTGCATTCCGGGTGTCCCAGAAGTCTTAGAACATGTTTAAGCTTTAATAGCATACGACTGCACTGACACTTCGGGGCCACCTTGTATAGTGCTAGAACACTTTGGTACAAGTTAACAGAATCATAGAGCTGGAAAGGGCCCTATGACCAACCTTCCAAAGGCTATAATCACTCATTTATGTTACAAACATTTAATTGCCAAATGCCTAAACTTTGTGCAAAGCACTTTGCTAGACTCTTTGGAGGACAAAAGGTGCATTTTTTTTCTGCCTTCGAGGAGCTTGCAAATCTAGCAGGTGAAAAACATTAGCTCTTTAAATCACAGTAGAAACTTTATTGAACTGTCTGTGTAATCTAAATCAAGTGGTGAACTCAAAATAGTTACTCCTTTGTGGTCAGGTTTCTACTGGAAAACCAAATGTGATATAAACCTATAGAAAAACATTAAGTGAGACTAAGTGTTTTATGAGAGTAATTGTCCTTGAGTAGATTCAAATGAAAGACGGTAACTTGTGCCTTCCCTTAAAAGTACTTTTTTTGGTGAGTCTTCAAATTGACAAGTTATATTTAGAGTGGGCAGAAAGGAAGAAAGATGCCCTGGGACTGGTACACAGAACTCTTCGAGTACCCAGAGGAGGGCAGTCAGGAGAGTGAATGGCCTGGAGATCATGTCATAGGAGGATCAGATGAAGAAACTGAAGGTAGCCTGGAGAAAGAGAAGATTCAGGAAGACAGTGATAGCTTTTTTCAAGTACTCCAAGAGTTTCCATGTGAAAGGGATTATACTTTGTTCTTTCTGGCCCTCAGAGAACAGAAGTAGGACCAGTGAGTGGAAATGTTGGCATGATAGAAGGAAAGCTTCCTGACAGTTACAGCCACCTAGAAAGTGACAAAGAGGGAGGGAGTGGTGGAACTGCCCTCATAAAAGTCTTTCACCAAATGGTGGATAGCCACTTGTTTGTGACTGAGGATTCTCAGTCAGGTATGAGTTGGACTGGGAAATTCTAAGATTCAAAGAAATGAATTGTCTTTTGCACAGCTTTTTTAGTTTTAAAGGGCTCAAAGTTTTCTGTTTTCCTTTTGGAATGTTTTTGATAACCGTACAGTTGTATGAAGAATTTCATTTATACTATTCTCTGTGTCATGACTGTCACCAATACTAAGCATGTGTCTGTGTATTTAGATCATAAGAGTGTGTGGCATAGTACCAGCCTCAAAGCCAGGAAGACCTGAGTTCAAGTCCCATCCCTACCACGTAGTGGTTACGGGACCCAGAGCAAGTCACTTAACCTGTCAATGCTCTAGGCGGCTCTCTAAGACCAGAAATTGCAGATAAGATAGGAGTTTCCTACACCAATGAAATGACAGGTCCCTTAGTATGTTTAACTGGTTTTGTAGACAAGGTTGCATTCCGTTGGGGTTTTTTTAAATTTGCTAAAGGTAGATCACCTGTTGGCAGAGCCAGCTATAATAATGGCTAGTAGAATGGCCAGGAAGTATATTAGTAGAGTCTACATGAATTTTTAAAAGTTTTCTTCTTTTTGTATATTTATACACATGCAAAGTTAAATCAATGAGATAAGTGTACATACATCATCAAAATAGTTTATTAACAAAACTGTGGTTAATTTTATATTGGGAAAAAACTGAAAACTACACGTTCACACATAGTAATAAAAGTATGAATCAACACTACCAACATACGTGACAAATGGTCATCCAATGCCTTTGCTTGAAGACCCTTAGTGAGAAGTTAGCCCACTACCTACAGAGAGGTTTTCCTGACCTCCTTTTCTTTTTGGCCAGGGTGACTAGATTGGCAAATTAGAGTAATGTTATAGATATAGTTTACTTAGATTATAGCAAAGTATTTGTCTTAATTAAGTGTCTTATGCTATTTTTCCTAGAAAAGATGGAGAAAAGGGATTGCCAATAGTATAGTTTACATATATTTGAGACTGGGTGAATACCCAGACCCAAAGAATTATTAATTACTTGATGTTAGCTTGAACACTAGTCTCCAGTGGAATGTCTCAGGGACCTGTGCTTGGACCTGTGCTGTTTGACATTGTTATTAATGACTTGGAGAAAGATATAGATGGAACCCTATCAAATATGCAGATGACAAAGCTGGGAAAGATAGGTAAAACTGGATAACAAAATGGCAGGATTCAGAAAGATCTTGACGAGTTAGGACATCGTGCTAAAATCTGATAAGATGAATTTGATTTGGTACAAAAATAGTCTTAAGCTTGTGTTTAAAAAAATCTAATTTGCAACCATAAGATGGGGAATGTATGGCTAAGTATCCGCAGCTCTGGGACTGTTAGTGGGCTACAAACACAATGTGAATCAACAGTGTAATAGGGCAACCAAGAAAGCTAAGGAGACCTTAGGATGCATTAAGAGAGCCAGTGTCCAGGACTAGGGAAGTGGCAGTCTTACTATCCTCTGTCCTGGGCAGCCCATAGCTAGAGCATTGTATTCAGTTCTGGACACCACATTTTAGGAAGGACTTTGATCAAGTGGTGTACATCCAGAGGAGAGTGAGAATGGTGAAGGGCCTCAAGGGGATCGATTTAAATAATAACTAGAGATCTTTTGCCTGGAGGAGAGAGGACTTGGGGTGATACAACACTCCTTGAAGGATGTCCTGTGGAAGAGGGAATCATATTTGTTCTGTTTGGCCCCAGAGGGCAGAACTGGAGAAAAAACAGGACATAGCTGCCTCCTGGCCGATTGAGAACAAATAAGAATTTCTGAGTACTTCCTATGTGCTGGGAACTCTGCCAAACCCTTGGGCTGTAGATACAGAAAGGGAGAGACTCCAAGAACTCACATTCTAATAAGGGAAGACACCATATATAGGGGAGTGGTAGACAGAGAGTGGGATGTTAAAGTAATCCAGGAGGCTCTCGTTGGAGACACCCTTCCCAGTGCAGTGGTTCTGTTGATCATTACACCCAAAGTCTGAGGTGGAAAAATGTGGGGCAGAGATTAGGGAAAACATACAAGGAAGTTTAGGAGATAACAAGACAGTCTGGATAGATACTGGGAAGGGTTGTGAAGCCTAGAAGTCTTGAGTAAAGGATACTAGTCCATTTGTGAGGTTTCTTCCAGTTCTAAGGTTCTGTGATTCTGTTTCCTTTTCTAGATATATCTACTAACTTCTAGAGTATTTGCCAGAAATTCACTGTGTATGTCTTCATTCTCTTTCCCTTCCCTCTCTTCCCCTTTCTCATCTGGGGGATATCTCTTTTATTATCTCCCACTTAGATTGGATATCAACTCCCTGGTACCCATTTTTTTCTGTCCTTGCCTATCCAGAGATAACTGGTTGGAACAGAAAAGAGAAGCTGAGAGTCGAACAGCTTTGCCTCCTCTTGAGACTTGGTACATTATTGTGGCCTGAAACACCCTGAGCAGGGTACACTCTTCTTACACGATGGGACTGTACTTTTATATTTACCATCTATCGTCTGTCCTTACTTCTGTTGTCTTTACGTGTCTTTTAAAATTTCCTATCTGTCCACAAGCAACTTGCGCATCTGTCTAGGTCTCTTTGGATGACACCTTGTCTTCCTCATCACAGTTGTTTCTAAGAATATCATTTATCTCAAGGGCTTCCTATCTTGACTTCGCTTGTAAAATTGTAGGTGATGGGACCTATCTAGTTTTTCTCTAAATGCCTAGAAATGTATTCTCCCCAAGTCTGAGTTTAGGGCAGGCTAGGGCTGGCTTTGCTTTCCTCCTCTCTATCACATATTTTAACAAGGAGTGTTCATTCCCACTCAGTCCCCATTATTTCCACACCAGTAACCAGTTGGTGAGAATCTGACCCTGATTAGATAGTCTTCTCATTGGTTCCTTCAGCTTTTGAAGGAAGAAATGATCGAACTTAATCTCATTTAATGTTAAGCTATTGAAGCTTTTTCTTGCTAAGTTACCATTCCATGTCTGCTAAGACACAACTATTTAATTGTATAAAATGAAATGAATGTATTTTGTCAGTAAAATTATATAAAATTTCTAAAATATCTAGGTAGACATATCCATATATAAACTTCATTACTCAGAGTTTGATGCATCATATCTCATTTTCATCACCTATGTTGTTGAATTCATTATACTTACATATGGCAAGATAACTCTTTTTTATTCTTCACCTTGCTCATTGTCCTTTAAATATCTGCAAATTCTACTGTCATGCACATGCTACCAAGAGAGCTAGAAATGAGGAGAAAAGAAAAGTTATCACAAAACGTGCTTTGAATGTGTGCTCTGTTACGGTTTCCATTATTATGGCTATTTAGTGTGACTTTAAGTTTTGATAGCATTTAAAAAGAAGGACATTTTTTTCTTCTGCTTTTGTTTTCTCAACCTTTTCTATTATTCCTATGGACAAGCATTCTAAACTTTAAGAGGCCATTCATTCTCTAATTGAGAGTTTCACCTCACAAATAGCCATCGTGTTGGGATAAAAAAAAAACATAGTTATGCCAGGATCTAAATGATAATGTTAAAAAATGTTTTTATGATGTCTAATAAACCTAACTTTGTTTCTATGACTCACCAGATGCCAATTCACCAGAATCTTAAGGAGCTGCTTGCCATAAGATCAGAACTTCAGAAGAGGGTGGAAGATTTACAGCGGGAAGCTGCTACACGATCTATTTCATCGTCTTCAGATCGAGGGTCCTCACCTTCCCACTCAGTCACTCCAGTACATACATCTGTTTGATGTGTCGTGGAAGCCAGGAGTGCTTCTTAAAATGGGATTATCCATACATAGAATATGCTTCTAAGACTATCTTAGTATACTGCAAACTTCCCACTCCTCCCGCAAAATACACATTGTTGTGAAAAGGGGTTTTTTTAATTGTTAGGATAGAATTTTGTCTTTTTATATTTAGGCCAAGAGTTTCTTTATTCTCTATTGTGGTGTTTTCAATAATTGGTCGTTTGTGTGGCTGTTTTGACATCTTTGCAGAACTCTGTTTTGTGAGCAATCGTGACTTAATTTTGAATCATGAACAATTTCTCAATCTTTAAAGGGGTTCTATCAGACTGATTATATGGGAAAGCACTATGCCTTAGGCAGCTTTTGAGAAGCCAGTGCAAATAGACTGTCATGCTTACCTTGAAGGCAGCATCAAGGTGTTTTTCAGAAGTGAATGCATTACAAACAAGACATTTTGTACCTAAAGATCATGTGTCAGCCAGTTAAGTGATTTCTCTAGGTTGTTTGATAAAACTTAAACCAATTTTTAAGTATTTTATGGGAAAAGAAAAGACATTGTTGCATTTCTGGTAAGATGTTTCCTTGATGGAAGGAATAATCCTTGCCAAGTAATGTACGAGATTTTCTTTTTTAAAGAGCCAATTCTTTTAATGCTTTTTCACATTTAAAATGGACACATTCACATTCCCTTGTGAAGGGTGTAGATGAATCTGTTGTACATGAAATTATTTTAGTTAAATCTCTTGCTAATCTTTTAGAGTATGGTACATTTGGATCAGGTCCTCAAAAATTTATATATCAATAGCATAGAAGCACTTTAAGTCTTGCTACGTGCACACCAGTCTAGTATTATTTATTTGCATGAGTATCAATGGTTGTACATTGTTTCCTGCATTTCCAAACTGCTGAACTTAAAGGACTTCATTAATTTTGTTTTTAATATTATGTTTGATTGGATTCCTTTAAGTTGAAATTACTTTCTCAGTTTTTTTTTTTAATTATTTTGCGAGAGAGGGGGGAAGGCAGGGCAATTGGGGTTAAGTGATTTGCCCAAGGTTACACAGCTAGTAAGTGTCTGAGGCTGGATTTGAACTCAGGTCCTCCTTATTCCAGGGCTGGTGC
Organism: Phalanger gymnotis; assembly: GCA_028646595.1. Taxonomy (NCBI): domain Eukaryota; kingdom Metazoa; phylum Chordata; class Mammalia; order Diprotodontia; family Phalangeridae; genus Phalanger; species Phalanger gymnotis. The sequence continues at coordinate 21,493,506 of CM053628.1, read as the reverse complement.
TCTACTCACTGTGCCACCTAGCCGCCGCGGTCCCCGTTTCCCCCCCCCCCACCATGTATATTTTATATCAAATATTTCTGATTTTATTGGAATACCTTTTCTCAAGTTCATTTCTTATCTACTACATGTTATCTTTTTTAAAAAAAAAATTATCAGGCATAGACTCTTGGTGTAAAAAGTTCCTTTTTGTTTTTTCTTTTCGACCACTAAAGCAACTAGTTGTTTTAAAGCTAGTCACTTCATTTATGGGAAATTTTCTGTGCACAGTTACCTCATGTAGCTCTACTTCCTGGCCTTGAGCTTCATGACTCAATCAGGGTTTCCATGAATGTAGTACTAATCAATTGATTGTACGTACTAGGTCTATAGCTCTTAATTCCATTACATGGTATATCTTTTATAGCATTGACATTGTAGGTTTCTACCATGTGCCAGCACATTAATACTTGCTCATCACGCCAAGTGAAACATACATTAACGTACAGTACTAAGAACTCCGACCAACGTCACCAACTTAGAACAAAAAGATGAGCCATTGTTTATCAAAAGGAGAACATCGACTGCCCTCAGGAGACTTTAGTTGGCCTAAATTACTGTATGTTAACAATGAGGTTATGGTGACTTCATTTTGGAGAATTTGCTTTTTTAAATGTTTACAGTTAAATAATTGAAAAATAGATATGTTTCAGTAAGTTTCAAGCCCAGCTTTTAAATACAGGGTATCCCAAAAGTCTTCCTATATCTATCTTAGATTTTCTCTTACATGAAGTTATTTTCTAGTATGGTGCCAGAAACATTTAGATAAGATCTAGAGAAAAAAGTATTCTGTGTAATTGTTTTATAGTTTCAGTTATGGTCTTAATTTTTACTGTCTGTGGTAGGTACCTGAATGGTATGTTTAAGGATAATTAGCCAGCAAACATGAGTGACTTCCCCAAGTATAAAGGATTACTGGATTATCGGATACATTTATTTTTAGGTGTATAGTAATAAGAAAAATTGTTAAAATCAAGTTTTAAAATGGGCACCATGTTGTATTTACCTCATTTGTCTGTTCTTTTAGACTTAAAATTGTGATGAACAGAAATTTTTTAAAAATTCATTTCCTTCCTTTTTTCTTCCTGAAATTTGATACAATCATATAGCTATAGCAGTCCTCTTATGTAGAATAGGTTAAATGGCCCTTTCAGTATGACCAGATCATTTAATCGAGTATTATATTAGTTACTATTGACTAGATATGCTAGCCTTTTGGTGGGAGGAATGGAATTTGGAGAATGGCCTAACTAGGGCATTGCCTCCTTCCTAGCCCTCTCCTGCAGCACAGATCAGCTGGCCACTTTACCACAGTGGACCACACTGCTGAGGCCAGGGCATGAATTCTGAGCGCATCTCAGCTCCAGGGTAACTGTCTAGGGCAGGAAATCGCTTCCAGTGATCTGAAACAAGCACAACAGACCTTTTTTTTTGGGGGGGGGGGGTCTTTCTGTATCTAAAAGCACTTGAATTTTCATTTTGTCATAGAATGGGGTTATTTTTCCATTTTATTTTTAGGTGTGTGATAGTAAAAAAAATTATATATAATTCAAGTTTTAAAACTGGTACCATATTGTATTTGTCTCATCTGAAAGTTTCATTCTAGTATTAAAATTGATACATGTTTACCTTGGCATTTTTCTTTTTTTAGCTGTATTTTGGTTTGTTTTCCTTTGGGGGAAAATAAGTACTTGAACTATGTTTGTTATAGGTCTTGTGTCTTTTGGCTGAAATTGATAAGTACTTTGGCTTTGACCAGTATTTTATTTGCTTGGCTTATTTTCAATTCCTGGTCTTTGTACCATTTCCCTTTTTGCTAAAGGTAAACCAGGATCAGAGTGTACTGCTTTATGTGCGCTGTTTATCCCCTTCCTGGTGAAATGATGCCCCAGAGGAAAGATTTCAGGCAGTCTTTTCCCCACAAACTTTGGCTACACATACTTTTCAAGATTTTTTTTTAATATCATTTGTTGCAAGAATGTATAGGAGGGGATCAGAAAAGCTCAGGGCCTCCTGGGGGACTTACCTACTTGAGAAACCCCTTAATAATAACAATAATGATGAAAGTATTTATACAGTGACTAAATATCTGTATGAAGCGCTCTCATTTTATCTTCCCAACAACTCTATTATCATCTCCATTTTTAAAATAAATGCGTGCATACACACACGTGCATATTATTAATTCTGTACCTAAATGCCACTGGAGATGCAGGAATTAAGGCCAAGTCAGCTGCCAGGAAAATGGATGTCTTTAAGAGAATGCAAATATCCACATTGAAATAGAAGTTCAGTTTTTGAGTGTATGATTTAGTAGTAATGGAGGAAAATTTTTTTAAATTGTTTTATCATCTTAGATTGCATTTTTTGCTATAGTCCTAATCCCGACTGAACCCTGTTGTGTAACAAAAAGCAGCTAAGCAAAACCAGGTACCCAGCTGCCAGTGTACATTTGCAGTCCTCCATCTCACTAGCAAAGGCAGGGGACCAAGACTGCTCATTGTCTAGGTTTTGTGCCTGTCACGTTTAGTGAGAACACCTTAGTGTCCTTTTCATTTACTTATGTGATTGTGATCACTGTACAGCTGGTTTTCCTGGATGTGCTTAGTTCACTTTGTATCAATTTCTTACAAAATTGGCCCTTTCTCTGCACATTAAATGACAGAACTGCCTAGAGCAGACAGAGTTCTCAGGACTTACCCAGGATGGAAACAAGGGCTCCCTGCATCAAACTTCATCTCCTACTTACCAGAATGGCTGGGCCAGTTGAAAAGTTTCCTTAGCAGGGCAGTAGGGTTCTTGTCTTCTCATAGCCACTCGATTCTTTCTTCTCTAAGCAGATTTCGCTAATCCATCTCTCCCTATCTCTTTTCTTGCTGCCACATTAATGGGTATGAAGTGAAATTTTAGAGTTGTTTTAATTTGCATTTCTTTTAATTTGCTTTTCATCTAGTGACTTGGACCAGCTGTTTACATGTCCATTTATACAGACAGTCTGATACTGGACAAAATGCTGTGTTGGCTTCGGAGTCACACAAAGACCTGGGTTCAAGTTTGGCTTCTGCCATTCAAAGTCTATGTGAATTAAGCAAGCCATTTAACCTCCATGGCCTCAAGCAACTCCTTAAGACTTAGCTCCAGAACTGAGTGGCTTTTGCATGTGAGTTCTCATGATGAATGTGTGCTCACACTCAGTAAACCAGGTTATCTACCACATTTGAAAATGCTCTCTTCATATCCTTTGGCCTTAATCTTACATATCTATTAATTCCGTATGAATTTTGAATATCAGCAATATTTGACATAAAGATTTTCCCCCAATCTATATAGTTTCCTATTCCTTGTCTCTTGCTCACGTAAAAGCTTTTACATTTCATGGCCTGAAATTTTCCTTTGTGATTACCTGTACCCCTTGTTTGAGTAAGAATTCTCACCCTTGCCATAGTTGTGAAGTCTCAATTTCTCCTATGATGTGGCCTTTTATGTTTAGGTCAGGTATTAGTTGGAGAAGGGTTGTTTTACAACCCAACCCCAGCTCCCCCTCCTCATAACACTTCCCTCTGGTGTTTGTTCTTTTCCTCTTGCACATTACCCTCAAGAAACCAAAAAGTGAGCTTAACTTTCTCTTTGACGTGATGGAATCAGTCTCCAGCTTTCCTCCTTCACTTAACTACTTTCTCCCTATACAAGTTGGCCCTCTTACTCTCTAAAATGCCCCCCACCCACCCAATGAGGGAATGTGAATTTGAAACTATGGAATATTAGATTTTTCTCTACCTTTCCTGGATCTTTTTCTACCCTAGGACATCTTGACTTGATTTCATTGTTCGCAAAAGGCTCACCTGTTTGGGGGGGGGGGGGTGTGTGTGTGTGTGTGTGTGTGTGTGTGTGGTGTGTTTTGTTTTTTGAGGAATGTCTCAAATGCCTTTTTGTTGAAAGTCCATCTTCTTAAACTGATGATTTAACTCAGCTTTGGAGAATATTTTCTTTGGCAGTGTAATCTAATCTCTTGTTCTTCAGAATATCATACTCTAGTCTCAACTTTTTTATTTCTCAAAGAAGAGAGTACTATTGGGCTGTTTGAACCGAGTTTCCTTGTTAGCTAAAGACTGTTATCTCAAAATTGTATCATGACATTCAAATTCTGAAGTTTAAACACTATATTCCTTCATAATTTTAACCTGGGCTTTCAAGAGTTAAGAATAAATAGTATTTGCCTCTTCTACCCCCCACCCCAATACTTCAGGATAATTTTCTTTTACTATTTCCTGCAGATGGTATCATGGCTGTTCGTTGGATCATGAACCTGGAGGAGACGGGTGCCCTTTTTTTCCCGATGAGGAAATGGGCGTGCCAGAGAGGTTAGGGGACTTGCCTAGAAACACAAATAGTAATGTAACAGCATGATATTGGAACTCAGTCCCTGTGACTCCAAGTGTGGTACTTTTCCTGGGCTCCTATGGACCTTGCTGCCTCTCTTTCTTGTTTGCTTTCCCCCACAACTCCTGTTGTAGTGAGCTGATTAACCTGTACTTCTGAGCCTACCCATGCACATTTAGTTGTTCGCTCTTTCCATCTTTGTACTCTATCCAAAGTGGAAGCCTGTGGGTCTTCTCCCCTATCTTTCATCTTCTTGCTGCAATTTTAATGACTGTATTTCTCATATTTGTTGTTGATTTGAGATGGTGGGGTCTTAGAGTTTGATTTTCAATGATATCACATCATCATCTTGCTGGTCATTCCTTGAAATCTGATAGAACTTTCTTATTAATCCAACTGGCCCCTGAGTTTTTAAGTTCATTCTGTCCTACCTTATTTTCACTCTCTTCTCCTATATAATTCCTTGGTTGCAAGGTCCTTTGCCATCTTCTGCTTAATTTGGGTGTTTCCTAGGGCTCGAGGATCATTTCAACACCACCATCTAGCCTTCATCTTTCTCTTCAACTTCAATCATACATCACCTGCTTGTTGGTTTACTTTCCCCCTATTCCAAACTTAACAGGTTCTATTAAGGGTATCACTATCCTTCATCCCAGGTTCATAACCTTTAAGTCATCTATGACTCTTCACTTTCACTTCCCATTGGTTGACAAGTTGTCTACTGTGTGGCCACATCCTATCTGTCCTCATATACGGTTGCCATCTCTCCCTTGGCCTGCCATAATAGTCCCTAAGTGGTTTCCCCACACAGAACTGTAATTGTCATCAAGTTGAGGCTGCTTTCTGCTGCTGTGTGTGATTTGGACCCAAGCCTTTTCTAGTCAGAAAAACCCCGAGGAATTTCATTTGTATTTTGCATGCCCTTTCTTATTAAGGTTCTAGGTACCACTGCCATCATGGTCCATGAAAGACTGAAAGGGATAGATGAGCAATCTTTAAAATAGATGCCAACCTTAATCCAACTTTATAGGTAAAGAGAGCTATGCCATCCTTTGCAGGTAAAGCCCTTGAAGAGGAGTAATATGGGGCGGGGGGGGGAGAAGAAATCTGGATGAGAACACACTAAAAAAGGCCACCTTGAAGGAAACAATTTCTTCATAACTTGTTTCTTAGTGTTTATTAACACAGTATCTTTTAACACAGGTTTAAAGCTAAGAAAGTACTTCCAAAAAGTTTCACAAGACATTTCTTATATGAGAGTGTTGTGGTTAGACTAGTTTAAAGATATTTATAGGAATGCAGAGTGATTCTGTAGGAACTGTGGATATGCCAATCCAGGTAAGTAGGGCTAGGATGCTGTTGAGAGGTTCGATGCAAATAGAATTAATTCTGTTTGTACTAAGAAATTTTTTTTTTAATCTTGACTTCTAAAATAGTTCTTGATGGTTCACTTTTAAGGTATCTTGTTCCTCTTCTGAATAGGTCTCAGATACTGAGTAGCAAAGAACCCTTAGTGATTGTTTCAAATCTCTCATAGTATAGAGGAGGAAACTGACCCTTCCCCCAAGTCACAAAGAGGCCCAGTGGGGACAAACCCCAATTAGCCTGGGACCAGTGAGAGCACCAAATTTCTTTCAACTTGAGAAACAGATTTTTGCATCCTGCCCCTTGGACATGTGCTCATGGCCTAGGATTGATTTTTTAACTACGATGTTACACTAATGCATTCAGTTTCCTTAAGTGATAGCCAAGAAAGCCATTTCTGCTAGTTAGTTTTTGTAGGATTAAGGATATGTTCTCCAAATTAAATCCATGGTGCTTTCTCTATCCACTAGACCACACTAATTGTGTGTTGCCCCAGGTGTTTTTAGTCATGCTCTTTTACAGACATATACTAACAGGTAATGTTATTTATCTCCATCACAAGCACTTGCCACAAGCTATAACTAAGTAAATAAATAATTAATGCTACAGACACTTTTCTATAAGTGATTTTTCTACAATGGGCAAGGAAAAATTGCCTGCACTTCTCACTGAGAAAGCTGAGGAGAGGTCAGGTTGTCCATGCTAAAGCCTACTTACCCCCTCAGTCAAAGTCTCAGGGGAAAAAAAGCCCAAGTTTGGCTCCCCTGAAATAGAGATCTAGTACTAGGATTGTTCTAGCTCTACTCAGTGAGCTCAGTGCTCATTCGCACCCCTTTCTCATGCTTAGTTTCTGTTTTTTTCCCCTTGTTCTATTGCTACCTAAGGTCCTTACCTTATTTCAATTTGCCAGCTGCACTACAGAAGCACAGGCCTGGACTTCCTGTCTCTGAGTACAAGTGAGCAAGTGGGCCCTAGGAGCTAGAAGAAATCTCCTGGGTTTTCATCACCTTCACCTTCCACACGGGGCTGGGCCACTTAGCTCACAGCAGGGCTGAGCAATTTGCAACCTCAATCACTTTTAAATTTATTACCACTAAATTTTTTCAGCTCAACATAAATAATCAAATCCTCCCCACCCAAAAAAAACTTATGCCAATAAGAAGCCAGTTATTCCATAGAGCTGGAGAACAGCTTACAACCCAAATTAAATAAGCAAAATTACAAGCATCTGAAATGTGTATTTGTGCTGTGGACTTAGATCTTTGGAGTCTCTTGGGAAGGTTTCTCTGCAGATTGGGTTTGCAATGCTGAATATTTAACTAGGAAAAGACCAAAAAAGAGAAGCAGTTAGGTTAGAGGCTGTATTAAAGAGAAGACTTTTCCCCTCTTCTCTCTCCCCCCTTCCCTTCCCCTCTTAGAGGAGGGAGAAGAGGGGACAGAAAGGGGGGATGGGTTCTCCTCTCCCTCTAAGAGAGGGATGGGAGGGAGGAAAATCTCTCCTATTAAGGGTTAGAGGTCTTCTTCCTCCCTTCCCCTCCTCCCTCCCCTCTCTTAGAGGGGAAGGGAGAGGAGACCCTACCCCCCCCCTTCTCTTCTCCCCTCCTCTCCCTAGTAGTTCACACCTACTAACCCTAAATATGTCCCAAAACTCTGTCCTGGTACCTCTTTTCTCCTTTCCTCTCTAAGAGAGGAGAGAGAGATAGGAGACTCTGGAGGAGAAAGTGAGGCTGGTGACCTTGGACAGCCCTTTCTCCCTCAAATCAAAACCAACTGCCAGCCATGTCATCATTTTCCTGATGTCATGGTCCTCTTCAAGACTCACACAACAACAAAATAGGAATTATCTCTATTCCCTGTCTAGCCCAATCTTTCCTTCTACAAACAGCCAATAATACCAAGAAATGACATAAACTAAACTTAGAATTATTCATATTCCATTATGGATGTTTTTGGTTGAAAATAATATATTATTTAATTTATAATTATTTTAGCGAAGCCAAAAAAGTCTTCTTTTCTGATCTATCCTCCCAAAATGAGATTCTCATAATTACCAGTACATGTATATAATTTTAATCCAAACAAATATAAAAATATTTCTTTACTGATGGGATATCTAAACAAAAAAATTTGTGGCCTACTGCTCTAACCAATGCAAACCAGTCACAACATCTCACACTAAAGGAAGGCATTATCCTCTCAGCTTTTCCAGCGCCTAGGTGACTTTTAGAATGCAAGAGTGCAAAGAAGCTCTCACCTTGAGGTTCTTCAGTGCTCACACCTTCCAGGCTTTGTCCTTTGACATAGTCTGTATTGACACCCTCTAAGAAGCAGAAGAGAGGAGAATTAGTCACGGAAACAGCCAACTATGAAAAACTATTGACCGAATTCCTCTGCTATTAAAAACCATGGCTTCCTCAAAACCTTCAGCTACCTGAACATTTTCAGATACGTGAAGACAATGAGAGTTCCAATTATTTTTTTCAAGAATAATAATCAATGTTGAGTGTCTCAAATAGATCACTCATTGAAGCAGGATTCTTAAAGGTGCCCTATTTCAAAGAAAGACATTCCAAATGACAAGAGCTACGCAGTCTGTTTCAGGCAGTGTTCGATGCTTAATTTCCATGCTTGGCACATAGCTTAGGTAAGGTAATGTGAGTTTGAGTCATGGGTGGGGTTCACTGGGAAATGGTGACAAACCACAGTTAAAGGCTATAAAGAGCTGCCTTCATATCCCCACCTTTGCTTGTCAGCATCAAAAAGTGCTGCTCCCAAATCTGGGCCTTCTTCAGACCACATCCCCATATCTGCTAACAGGCATTTCCCAGTGACCCACGTGGAAATCTATACTTCTTGCCTTTTTTGAAAGGAGTCAAAAAGAGCCGTGTCCTCTGAACATGGTGTCTAGGATGCTGGTCCAGAAGAGGGATGGATCAGCCTACATTGTAGAGGAAGGCTCACTCCACAGAGTTTCTAGGAAATGAAAGCAGCTCTGAAAGGAAGAGGCCATATCCTATCTACAGGTAACCTGGGAAACCAATCTCGTCTGACACTCTTGCAAATTAACAAATATGGGGACCAGGCCAAA
>CM053628.1:21465864-21484137 GCA_028646595.1 Phalanger gymnotis | reverse complement strand
CCCCACAGGAAAGGAGGAAGAAGATAAAAAAAAGGGGGGGATGCTAGAAGGGAGGGCAGATGGGGGTGGAGGTAATCAAAAACAAACACTTTCGAAAAGGGACAGGGCCAAGGGAGAAAATTCAATAAAGGGGGATAGGTTAGGAAGAAGCAAAATATAGTTAGTCTTTCACAACATGAGTGTTGTGGAAGGGTTATACATAATGATACGCATGTGGCCCATGTTGAATTGCTTGACTTCTTAGGGAGGGTAGGTGGAAAGGGAAGAAGGGAGAGAATTTGGAACTCAAAGTTTTAAAAGTAGATGTCCAAAAAAAAAAAAAGTTGTTTTTGCATGCAACTGGGAAATAAGATATACAGGCAATGGGGCATAAAATCTACCTTGCCGTACAAGAAAGTAAGGGAAAAGGGGATGGGGGGGAAGTGTGGTGACAGAAGGGAGGGCTGACTGTGGAACAGGACGACCAGAATATACACCATCCTGGAGTGGGGGCGAGGGTAGAAATGGGGAGAAAATTTGTAATTCAAACTCCTGTGAAAATCAACGCTGAAAACTAAATATATTAAATAATAAAAAAAAATTTTTTAATGATATTATAAGTGAAATGGGAGCAAAAGAAGAAAGGAAACAAATAAGAGCTATGGAAGAGAATTGGAAAGAGCATTAAAATGCTTAGCCCAAAAAGTTACCCCAATAATAGACACCCTGAAAATTAGAATAACCCACATAGAAGTAAATGTCTCCACAAAACAAAAAAATATTAAAGCAAAGTCAAAAGATTTTTTTTAAATGAGGAAAAAGAAAAACTCACACACTGAAAACAAATGACCTAGAAAACAGACCAAGGGAAAATAGTTCGTGAAACATTGGACTATCTGAAAGTTTATGACAAAAAAAGGCTGGGTGAGGAGGCCTACACATTTGTGTTCAGGAAGTCATGAAAGAAGACTGCCCAAATCTCTCAGAACCAGACAGACAAAGTGAAAACAGAAAGTATCCAGTGGTCACATCCTAAAAGAAACCCCAAATGAAAAAGTCCAAGAACATCATGACCAAATCCAGAGCTTTCAGGTGAAAGAAAAAAATTATTGCAAGCAGCCAGAAATAAGCAGCTCAAGTACTGATGAAGTACAGGATCACACAAGACTTGGCAGCTACCACTATGAAAGAACAAAGAGTAAAGAATATTCCAAAAGGTAAAAGTTTTATGGGCTTACAACCATGGATAACTTATTCTGCAAAACTGAGTAATAGAGGATTTTCAAGCATTCCTGGTAAAAAGAAAATCAATCAATCAATCAATCAGTAAACATTCATTAAGCACCTACTATGTGCCAGGCACTGGGCTAAGCTCTAGAAACTTTGAAATACAAACATGTGAGTAAAGAGCAATATAAAAAGGTAAGTACAAGTGAGTAATTGGAGAAAATTTGAATAGGGATGAGGTGTGTGCTGTCTAATGTGGGTGGGGGATGATACAAGCCTCCCGAGAACCATAATGTCAGCAAGGGCCATAGAGTCAAAGAAGAAGGGTCTGGGATTAAGTTTTGTTTTGCTGTGATGATCTTAGATAAATAAAGGGGATATGCTAGGGCAGGAACTAGGGGACAGTGCCTCTGGAAAGAGGTTTAGAGGAGAAATCCACATAGAAATAGAAGGATATGACATATGTGAAAATAAAGAGATTGAGAGCTAGATATAGAGTTGATAGAGACATAGATCTGTCTAAAAAATGGTAGAGATCAACGTAGACACAGAGATGAGAGACTGTAATGCACAGAGGAAGAAACAGATGCAAAAATGTGCATCTATCAGGCAGAGAAAGTTTTTGCTTTGCTTTTTGTATCTAACACTAAGCACATGCTTAATAAACACTTGTTGATTGAGGTGGTGATAAAAACTGGGGGTAGAGAGAATGAGAGAAATAGAGATGCAGAGAGAGAAATATATGAATGGAGATAGAAATGCTTCCTACAGAAGAATAGAGATGCAGAGAGAAAGAAACTTAAAATGACAGAGATACAGAAACAGGGAAAGTGAGAGAGAATTTCATAAAAGGAGACTGACACCTAAATATCTAAGAGCCTGAAGAATTACAGACCTGAAGACCTAAATCTAAAGCACTATGTCTCTAAGCCTAGGTTGAAGTTTTCTAGGTCTTACAGAAACTTACAGAATCAAGGAACTAAATTCCTAGCCTTGTGGTCTTCAAGTCGACGACCTAGAGATCTAGAAGTAGAGAACTAAAGACCTGAATCTAGAAAACTCAAGGCCTAGACTTCAGAGTTCTAGGAACAGAGACCCAGAGCAAGAGTCTCCAAAGGGGGAGCCATGCCACCATCTCACACTCTGTCACCCACTCACTTCCACGCTTCCCATGATAGCCAATTGTTGGGTTTCTCTAGAGCAGGGCTGTCCAAAACGTAGCCCACAGTGCCATTTACGCAGCCTGCCTACAAGCATAGAAATTACATAAATGCTTTAAAAAACAAAGCCCAGTTATGGCAGAGTTCTCACTAAAATGGCAAATCAAAATATATTGTCTATCGTTTCAATAAAAACCTAACGTTGGACAGTCCTGCTCTAGAGCATAACCACACCTTTACTGCTCATCAAACTCCCAACCATCCAACTGCTGCACAAATCTAGAGGGCACCAAAGAGGCCACTTCATACTGAAAGCAACTCTGAATCTGAACTACTGAGGCAAAGAGAGAGTCTTCAGAGACCCCTCAGCTTTCCAAGAAACAGAGCAAGCAGCCCTTACAATAGGGGTTACTTTCTGACCCTCTAACACTACAGACAAGCAATTTCTGAGCAATTTGGCTGGAGGAGCAATTTCTGGAATTTGGCCCTTCTAGGAAAACCTAGAAGCAACCACAGGCACTGGTAAGAAAGGTAATGGAAGAAACCCACGTCAGGCGGCTCTGAGCTAACAGAATTAAAAGCTGATATATAACTAAAGTTTCCGAGAATCACTCCCAATGCCTAAGATAAGAGTTAGTGTTAAATGACCATGTGATCAAATATATAGGGTTGGAAGGAGCTTGCCCAAGGTCATAAGTCTTTGCAAAAGTCTTGCCTTCAAAAGAACTAGTAGTGGTAGTAGTAGTAGCAGTAACAGCAGCAGCAGCAACAGCAGTAGTAGTAGTAGTAGTAGTAATCATCTGTAGCAGCAGGAGCAGTTAATATTTATACAATGCTTTAAAGATGCAAAACGCATTACAAAAAATCTCTTTTTATGCTAAGTATTTTACAAATATAACTTCAGATGATCCTTCCTCATAAGAACCCTGGGAGTAGGTGCTATTCATTATCCTCATTTTATAGGTGAGCAAACTGAGGCATAGCTAGTAGATGTCTGAGGCTGCAATTAAACTCAGAACTTCTTGGCTCTGAGTTCTCTATTCCAGCCACTCCACCACCTAGGTGGACATAAGTCAACCAAAGGAAGTTTCCTTGGTCTGCACTTTCTAATTAGCCTCCCTACTTCAAGTTTTTCCCCTTCCTAATCTAATCCTCTATAGCTGCCAATATTATTTTTCTAAAACACAGGTCCGATGTCCCTCTGATACTCAATAAATTAGAATGGCTCTATTACTTTTAGGATCAAATACAAACACCATCACGTCAAAGAAAACACAGACCAAAAAAAAAAGAAAAAAGAAAGTAAAGACAAAAGTCTGCTTGGATCTGCATTCAGACTCCATCCATTGTTTCTCTGGAGATAGAGAGCGCTTTTGATCCATCACAGCTGTCTTGAATCATATTTAAAGTCCTTCACAATCTGGTCCCAACAAGCCTTTCTGGCCCTGTTAAACTCTACTCCCTCTAATACAAGCTCTAGTCCAGGCAAACTAGCTTTCTTACCGTTTCTCACACACAAAACTCCACTTTTCATCTCAGTGTGTTTGGCACCGGCTGTTCCCCAAGCACAGAAGTGCTCAATCCTCATCTCTTTCAAACCAGATTCTTTGAAGGTTTTGCTTACATGAAGCTTTCCCAATTCTTCCCAGTTGCTAGGGCCTTCCCTCTCAAATTATTTTGTATTTACTTTGCATATGTCCCTTTATGTACTCATTGCCTCCCAACCCAACTGAACATAAGCTCTCTGCATCCCTAACACCTGGCATCTGCTTGCCTGGTACCAATTGCACTTAAGACTAAATGATAACAGCATTATGGGAGAGCAAAAGAAGGATCTACCTCTACCTTCTCCTGCCATTTCTGCTAAATTCCCCCTTCCATGGCACAATGCTGTCTATGACCAATTACCAAAAGATTAAGGGCCCTATGGAAACAAGTCCCAGACTTCTCAGTCCTGCCCTTCAATATGTGTGTATATTCAGTAAGAAAAACAATAGCAAACTGCCACTTACACACAGTCTCATTTGTGTTTGCCAAATACAAGTGTACACACCTTCACGCTCTCAATGACCAGAAGTGTAAGCCCAAGCCCAAAGGGACATGGCTAATTTGGTGTGCTCTTCTAATATCCTGGAGAGTCACCTAGAAGCTGGAGAAATTCAGCTCCAGGTCAGGATTAAGAGCAGGATTGTGGGAGCTGTTCTGAGGCATGCCTCCCCACAGGGAGCCTGAGGAAAGAGGGCAGGAATGATAGGCCCTCATAGGTGAGGTCATTTTTCATTTAGAAAACCACATTCTCAAGTACAGATATAGCTTTCTCCAAGTAAATCCATCACGTACACATACATGAGGTTACATGAGCCCCCTCCAAAGACTGAGAGCCCCATCTTCCCACACCCATTGAAAATATAACAATTATGTTACTTACATATAACTCTTCAAAAGCCTATCAACTACACAAAGCAAGTTTAACCTGTAAATGTAAAAGCTAAAAATTGAGATTTTTTTTTTGAGAGAAAATAAAGAACTTCACTGCTTGCTTCTCCAAACATTCGACGCTGCTCCCTTCCCTAACAAGCAACTGCAAATCTTTCCAGATAAGCTGGCTGCATGAGCTGCTGGGAGAGCTCTCCGTGGATCTCTGAGCATCTGACCATAGCAGTACAGCAACCCCAAAGACTGTCTCTCCGAAGGTAGCATTCATCACATAGAAGCCTGAAGGGTGGGGACTGGGAAGTTGGTTGTATTGCCAGTAGCACCCTCAAACCAGCTAGACCCTAACATCACCTGTTTTTCTCTCCCAAAGCTCAGGGCTTAATGACCCAGCACTTTTCTTAGTACAGACTGGTATTGTATTCCACTCCTCTACTCCAAACAAGGAAGGCAGGGTCTGTGGCAGAGCCGTGTGCCCAACCCAGGCCTTTCTCCTCTGTCCCAATGCCCGCTTTACCCAGTATGCTGTACTGGGAAAGGCCATGGACTTGCTCAGAAGCCACAGAGTTCCACTGCCTCCCAGTAATCACTGTGGCCCAAAAGGTCTTTTTTGGCACACAGAACCACAGATTTTCAGAGCTGGAGTGGACCTCCAAAGGTCATCACATCAAGTCCCTTCTCTTTAGGAAAGCCTACACTTCGCCCCATCTAAGATGACGTTTATCCTATTGCAAGTGGCTCCATGTACAACCTTTTCAGTGATTATCTCACTAAGCAAGAAGTTCTTCCTTGGGTCTAAACCAGCTTTTAATTTGTTAATGATTTCACCCCATTCCCTCTATTCTCCCTGGAAGCCAACTAACTACTATCTTCCCTTTCATGGCATTTCATACTCATTGTTGTCAAGAAGAGAGAAGGGTATAGACTGAACTCCAGTAGAAAGAGAAGATCTCTAATCACTTACGTTGAATGTTAAAGCAAAATTTCTTTTGTTGATAAGAAATATAACTGGAGACTGCTCCAATGAGTGCCATCGCAAGGGCACTGGCTATGCCGGCAATTGTCCCAGTTTCTGTTATCGTTCCTGCCAAAGAAAAAAATGGAGAGAGGCACCGACAGGTGAGGTGAGGTGAGGGGAGGCACAGAAAATCACAGAAACCCATCACACCGAGGTCTGGCTTTCTTTCACTATGGACACCAAACCATAATGGTCAGTGAATGGAGATGGACTTCTGATGAACACAGACTCACACTTAGAAGGGTCCAATCCACACCTGAAAAAGAAGCCCCATTTGTACACATCGAACTGCTGAGTGAAGACCTCTAGGGAGAAACGACTCACCACCTCCCACAGCAGCCTAGTCCAGTTTGGGAAAAGTCCAATGTTGAGCAAGTTTTTTCTGCCAAATCTCAATCTGACCAAGCAGAGTTAAGTCTAATCCCTACCTCTGACTAACTACAGTCATCCTTTGACATTGGCAGTTTGGGTTGAGTGGTTGGTCATCGATAATTAAATGGAAATTTCTGGAGATTTACGGCATGTTGCAGAAAATCGCAAATGACGCATATATGTAAAGAAAACTTTAAAAAAAATTTACTAAGTCATACATGCAGAAATACTACAAATTATTCATCTGTTTTACCATTTACTACCATAAGTATATATACATAACTTTATTATATAAAAGTTACATTTTGTAAAAGTTTCAGTGCACTAAACGGCAGTGGGCAACATACTCTTTTGGGGAACGCCTCCTCTTTGCCTACCGTCCGGACTCAGCCACATGATTTTCTCCCACAGTAATCTCTGTATCTGGTGCTTTTCATAGAAGGAAATGCATGAAGGGGTTGCTGCAGCTACTGACCAGGAATATGTACTTTTACTTGTCTTGTGCACTAAATAAATATAATCAGAATGATAAAAAATACAGGTTTGGGGTGGGGCCTAGAGCTATTTGCGGTTTTTCCCATTCGCAGAGGTCCTGCACCCCTAACCCCACCCCTTCCACCCCCGTGAATGTCAAGGAAGGACTGTATACTTGATACAGCCATGCGCTTCACCCTAAATTCATCTATATTATGTATCTGTATTTTTAAATGTCACTTTGGATTTCCCAAGCACTTTCACCATTTCAACAAACCTGTCAGATATGTGGGGCACATAATAATAGTTTCAACTTAGAAACTTACTAGTTGTGTGACCTTGGCCAAGTCACTTAACTTCTCTGGGCCTTATTTCCTCCTCTGTTACTTCTTAAAGTTGCTGTGCCACTCAAATGAGATAACATATATGTAAATTGTTTTTCTGACTCTCGAAACCTATTCAAAGCTTTTCAAGCCTATCAGTTACTATTATTATCATCACTGTTTTACAGAGGAAGACAAAAGCATCAAGATTGAGCAGCTAAATCAAGGTCCCATGGCTAGCGGCAAATCCAGGTCTTCTGACGGCAGCAGGCCTAGCGCTCTTTCCAGTGGGCCAAGAAGTCAACAGTCCTTACCCTTAAAGAGTCGTCATGGAATTCTTTAATCCTGTTCACACATATCTGAGATCACACACACACAATTTGGAGGAAGGGATGCTTTGAGGGCCCAGCTGAGTAACAATGACTCAATACGTACTGTCCAACAGAGTAACATCTGGATCAGAGCTTCTTCATCTTTTTTGTGTGTCATGGACCCATTTTTAGAATTATGTTTTTAAATGCATAAGATAAAACATGTAGGTTTACAAATGAGACCAATTATATTGAAATATATATCAAAATATTTAAAAAACAAACAAGTTAATGGACTGCTGGTTAAGAACATGTGATCTAGAGATATAGTAACTTACCAGTTCCAGGGTCATCATTGCTATCATACCTGCCATCCCCTGGAAAAGACATGGAAATAGTTAATGTCTGTCCATACTCTCAAAACTCAGCTCCTTCCCCCAAGTCATAGCACCCAGTATTCTCTCCCTCCATACCAGCATATGAGTGCCTCTGATTCTCCCTGCCACCGCCATTTCCCTAAGCCAGCAGAACCTAACAGATTGTGACCCAATCAAAGGCTCATGGGATCAGAGATGGGGAGTTGGAAGAGATCTCCAGAATCATCTAATTGAACCTGCATGTTAATTTGGAGAGAAGGACCATGACGTTTAGTGCCTTGCTCACGATGAGAAAAAACCCAGGGCTTCCTCACCTCAAGCCCTGCACTGTATCTACTGTAGTTGTGCTATATTCAACCAGGGAGTTCTCATCCCTGGAACACAAAAATCCCAGTCTTCCAGGTGACTGACAACTCTGGGTTCTGACTTTCATGGTTTTAAGTTCATTGATGAAATAACATAGGCAAAGTTTACATGGCACAAAAGGTCACTATGGAGATTAGAAGACCAACCTCGAGTATTCTAAAGAAAGAAGACTTAACTGGCTGAAACACCGGTTTTTGAGGGAAAGAAAAACATTGGACTCAATAGTACTAAGACACAATTAAGTCAGTCAAGGGGCCTTGGTAATGCAGACAGGTTAGCATAGTCTTCTCCACTGAGAGGAGGTATTTATTAGGTGGCCTTCTACAATGAAACCAAGTTATTACTTAGGAAATAAAACCTTTCCTCAGGAATCACTCTTCAACCTATTAACCAGCCAAGACTATCCATAAAAGAGGCCTAAATCTATTAGTCTCATGCAAACCAAGGGCTAAAAAAGTCTGGGTGCTCTGAGTCAGCTTGGGGCAGGGAATAATACCTGGAAAACCTTGGCTACGCCAGGGAACAAGAAGGCTTCCAGAGCTACCTCACCTTTTTTGACTCTTCTGGAGGCAGAGCCTCTATCATTGATGCTTATTCAATTCTGTGTCCCAATGACCAACAACTCACTTTGTTCCAGCCCTAGAAACAGCTTTCAACTGTGGATAAGTGTGAATTCCACCTCTTCATACTCCAACAGAACTCAGATCCTGAGGATCCTGGCCTGACAGGTGAGCTTTCACCATATCTTCCCTGGAACCAAGCCACTGTGCCATTTCCTCGTCATCTCCCAACCAGCCACCGGAACGCTGGCACTGCACTTCCTCTCACTTAAATTTAGACTCCCATCTCTGGGATCCTGGGTTCTGTAGTTGAGCATCTTGTCCAGGATCAGGCCACTTGTGCCACCTCTAAACCATATGACCTGTATTTGGCTTACACCTTCCCAGCTCCTGCTTACCAACTTTAGTTCGGGCCCATGTGTGTCATCTTTAGCTATTGAGTGTCTTAAGAAGTGGGAATTGGCTTGTTTGCTTGTTTTTGTATCCACAGAGTTTGGCATAGTACCTGCTTAATAAACACCTTTTTCATTCATTCATTCAAATGACTGTAGGTGAGTTTTCCTTTAGGAAAAAAAAGGGAAGAAAAAACTACTTATATGGAGGCAAGCTTTTGAACTGGTTCTTTCAGACCAAAGCAGCCTCTAGTACTTCAGAGTGAGGAACTGCTCAAATTGCAGAGAGTCTCAGAGGTTCAGAGGCAGGAAGCCATTACACAGCATCCCCAAGCAGCCACAGCACAACCACTTGAGAGCCTGTTACACAGAGTGCTTAAGTATAGTCAAAGAACCCTGGTTCTGTCCTCCAGTCAGAGAATTTCAGTGCTAAAAGGAGCATTAGAGATCACCTAGTCAAACTTCCTTGTTTTATTGGGGGGATACTAAGACCCAACATGCCTCAAAGGCACAAAGCAAAATAGTGGCAGAATTAGAAATTGAATTCAGGTTCTAATAACAAAGTTGAGAGTCTTTCCCTCAGATTTTCCAGGTATGAGCCCTGGGACTCTAAACTTTCTTTAGACAAAGGATTGCCTGGTTTTTTTCACTTATCTTTTCCTCTCAATCGTGGCGAGTATGTTTCTGAGAGTAGATGACACAGGAGCTTGGGGTTCATCCATCCCCTCTTCTCCACTCTTCCTGCTACTGCCCTAGTTCAGCCCCTCACCTTTTTTAAAATATTTTTTGAAGCACAAAGACTTTTTATTCTTTTTTTTAGTTCTAAATTCTCTCCCTCCTCCTACCCTCTCACCCACCCAATGAGAAGGCCTATTACAAATATATATATAATCATGAAAAACAAATTTCTACATTAGCTCTGCTCTCCCTCATCCTCCACTACCACCAGCCCCCAAAAAGCCAGAAAGAGAGAGAAAAAATCCTTCAAAGTGTGCTTGAGAGTTCATCTGTTCTCTTCTGAACATGGACAATATTGTTTCATCATAAGTCCTTTGGAATTGTGGTAGGTCACTGTGTTGACCAGAGTTCTTAAGTCTTTCACAGTTATCCCCATTACAACATTGCTGTCACTATATCAACTGTCCTCTTGGTTCTATTCATTCCACTTTGCATCAATTCCTACAGGTCTTTCCAGGTTTCTCTGAAACCACTCTCCCTGCCCCCAGCCATTTCTTATAGCACAATAATATTCCATCACAATCCTATATGAAAATTGTTCAGCCATTTCCTAATTTCTCTGTCACCCCTCACCCTTGCTCCAGTTTCCAGTTCTTTGCCACCACCAAAAGGGCTGCTATAAATATTTCTGTACATATGGATTCTTTTTCTTTGATCTCTTTGGGGAACAGACTTAGTAGCGGTATTGGGAGGACAATAGTTCAATAGCTTTTGTAGTATCATTCCAAATTGCTTTTCCAGAAGGACTAGTTCATAGCTCCACGAACAGTGCCTTAGTGTGCCTGTTTTTCCCACTTCCCCTCCAACATTTACCATTTTCCTTTTCTGCCATGTTAGTCAATCTGATGGGTGTGATATGGCGCCTCAAAGTCGTTTTAATATGTATTTCTCTATTAGTTTTTTAGAGCGTTTTTTTCATATGGCTAGTTCAGGTCACCTGCTTTACTACCTACCTCTACTCTGTCCTCCATCCAATCCACCCTTCACACAGTCACTAGAGTAATATTCTTTATGGATTGATCTGATGACATCCTTCTTCTGCTGAAAACTGTCCTATAGCTGTCTATTGCCACTTGAGTTAATTTCAAACTCCCTACCTCTTCAGTCCTATTTTCCACTATGGCTCCCAACCACCCCATTCTATAGACTCTAAGGTTTCAACCTAAATGGACTCTCCAACATCCCCTGCACCCCATCACAGTACACACAGTCTTCTCTTCATGCCTTTGCTCATGCTTGTCTCCTCCACACCCAGCCACTAAAAAAGCTGACACACAGTCTAAAATACAGCTCAAATGACAATAAAAATAACAGCTACTTCTTTAGCACTTTAAATTTTAGAAACAACTTCCCCCTCACAAAATCCCTGCAAGTAGGTAGCATAAGTACCAATAGTTTCATTTTAAAGATACAGAAATAAACTCACAGGGGCAGCTAGGTGGTACAGTGGGTAGAGACCTGAAACTGGAATCAGGTAGATCTGAGTTCAAATCCAGCTCAGACACATTCTAGCTGTGTGACCCTGGGCAAATCATTTCACTTGTTTGCCTCAGTTTCCTCATCTGTAAAATGGAGATAATAACAGCACTTACATAGTAACAGGACTGTGGTGAGGATCAAATCAGATTCTATTTGTAAAGCGCTTAGTAGGCACCATATAAATGTTAGCTATCATATTGTCATTACTAAGCGACTTGCTCAAGGCCACGGAACTAGTTAAGTGTCAGAGCGGCATTGGAATTCTGATCTTCTGACACCTTAGTCAAGTGCCCTTTCCACTGTACATGTCCCAATGAAATTATGTCTATGTCCAAACCCAGAACCTCAGCTAGCACTTGGCTTATCATTTTCCTGTGGATTTTTGTCATTTCACTTTTTATCACAGATACTGATGTGTCCTTCCTAACTCTTTATTAAATCGAGAGTGGCGTTCAGGCAGGAATGAGGGCACAATTCGTCTCTGTGTCTCAGAGTATGCATTTCACCTTCAACAAACCATCATCTAAGCAGGTAGACTTCAGAAAAACCCGGAAGGACTTACATGAACTGATGCTGAGCGAAATGAGCAAAACCAGGAGAACACTGTACACAATAACAGCCACAGTACGTGACAACTGACTTTGTTAGACTTAGCTCTTCTCAGCAATATAGTGATCTAAGACAATTCCGAAAGACTATCCACATCCAGAGAAAGAACTATGGAGTCTGAATGTAGATCAAAGTGTACTATTTTCTTTTCTTTTCTTTTTTTTTGTTTCTGTTTTCTTGTGGTTTGTCCCTTTGGTTCTAATTCTTCTTTACAACATGACTAATGTGGAAATATGTTTAATATGATTGTACATGTATAACCTCTGTCAGATTGCACACTGTCTTGGGGAGGGGACAACAGAGGGAGCAGGAGAAAATTTAGAACTCAAAATCTTATAGAAGTAAATGTTGAAAATTAAAAACAAATAAAGTAAAAAAACAACAAACCATGATGAAGCACTCATGCAGCACATCACATATAGCCCTAAACCTAATTTTAGAGGTCCAGTTTCCTTTAATTTCCTTTCTTCTACTTACACACAAGTCAGAAGTAGTGGTATCTTTTGAAACCTCTTATCAAACCAATGAGGTAAAGTCCCATAGTCCTATGTTGCTGAGCCTATGCTTGGTCGTATATATTTTTCAGTCACATCTGACTTTCCATGTCCCATTTGGGGTTTTCTTGGCAGAGATACTAGAGTGCTTTGCTACAGTTTGCACTTTGGTATCTGTGCCAAGAAAACACATTTTACAGATGAGGAAACTGAGGCAGAGTTAAATGACTCTGGGCTTGGCACTCCATCCACTGCAGCACCACCTACATCCCCCAACCTTAGGTTAGCCTTGAGATATTCATACAAGCAAAAAGCAAGAAAGATTTCTTTTTAGAAAAAATTGTTCTCACTTTAACAGAGGTTGTTCTGTGTCTCAGAACAGGAGGATAACTGAGAGATTAACCCTGCTAATGGCAAATGTCTACATTAGTCCTTTTTTTTTGCAAGACCATTGGGGTTAAATGACTAGCCCAGAGTCACAGAGCTAGTAAGTGTCAAGTGTCCGAGGCCACATTTGAACTCAAGTCCTCTTGACTCCAGGGCCAGTGCTCTATCCACTTCGCCATCTAGCTGCCCCTTACATTAGTCGTAATACGGTAGTCAGAAACCTACCCTATAAGCTTTGACCTGCTGCTCCCTTGGCAGCTTGGATCAGTTTGGCCCTTGTTAGCCTGGTACAGGACTCAGCCCTTCTGATGCTCATGTAATCCAACAGCCTCAGCATACCCAGGAGCAGGAATTAGAAGTATGCACCACTAGGCAAAAAAATTGGAAATCAAGGGGATGCCCATCAATTGGGGAATGGCTAAACAAGCTGTGGTATATGAATGTAATGGAATGCTATCGTGCGATAAGAAATGGGGAAGGTACGGACTTCATAATAACCTGGAAAGACTTATATGAACTGATGCTGAGTGAAGGGAGCAGAACCAGGAGATCATTATACACGATTACAGACACACGGTATCTGTAAGGACTAACTATAATTGACTTGGCTCTTCTCAGCAATACAAGGTTCAAAGACAGCTCCAAAAGACTCATGATGGAAATAGCTATGCATATCCAGAGAAGGAATCATAGAGTCTGAATGTAGATTGAGGCAAACTATTTGCTCTGTTTTGGTTTTGTTTCTTCTTTCTCATGATTTATTCCATTGGTTATAGTTCTTCTTTACAACTTGACTATTGTGTAAATAAGTTTAATGTGAAGGTATATATAGAACCTATGTCAGATTACATGCCATCTTGTGGTGGTGGGAGGGGAGGGCAGAGGACAAGGAAGGAGAGAAAATTTGGAACTCAAAAACTTGTGGAACTGAGTCTTGTAAACTAAAAATAAAAAATAAATTAAAAAAAAAAAAAAAGGAGTATGCACCACTACACCTGGCAGTGACTGATCCAAATCTACTTAGAAGTGACTTAAAAATGAAAATCACAAATTTGTTTTAAAAGAGGAAACTGGACTAGATAATCTCGAAATTCCCTTTGGATCTAAAAAGTTTATGAGAAACTGAGAAAGGTCTCTACAATTTCTGCAACTCCATTTCACACTCTCATTATCTGAATAGAAGCAGCAGTAAGTGTGAGGCTGAGGGCTAACCATCTTGGGCTACTAAGAGTTTGATCGCTATGGGCCAGTCAGCTTTACCCAATTTCCCAAATGGGCAGTGGGGGAGAGAAATAAGTATAGATTCATCAGTATAAATCACAGAATTTCAGAGTTACATACATAACTTAACAAAAACTCCTACAACATTCCTGATGAGTGATAATCCGACCTTTCCTTAAAGACCTTCAGTGTGGGAGAACCTGCCACCTCCCAAGGACAAGACACCCCACTCCAGCTTGGGACAGAGCTAATCGTTAGTAAGTTTTTCCTTGCTATCAAAAAAGTATTTGCCTCCAGAGAGAGAACGACTGAACTCTAAGTACACACTGAAATAAAATTTTCTCACTTTCTTTATTATTCTTGCTCTTTTGGCAACATGGCTAATCCCGAAATACGTTTGTATGATTTCACATGTATAACTGACATACTGCTTTGCCTTCTCAGTGGGTGGGGGAAGGGCGGGCAGGGGGAAGAATCTGGAACTCAAAAATTTTAAAAGAAGGCTAAAAATAATGAATTTGAAGTTGTAGGTACTAAATGTTTAACGAAATAAATCAAAATACAACATAAATCATGGAGGTGGGGGCAGGGGACCCACTTATATTTGTATCCCTATCTACTATTGGAAAAGTAAAGTCCAGATCTATGTATGGTCTTCTGCAGTGGACCTCCCATCCTTGTCTGCTTGCTAAGTCTATGGTGAATGCATTCACAAAATTGTTTCAGACAATCACATGACTGGAAAGGGCATTAAAAATCATCTCGTGTGTCCCGTACTCCCCATTTTATAGAAAGTAAAAACTGAGATCCAGTGGAAAGCAATAACTTGCCAACTATCACACAAGTAGTCACTGGCCCTGGTAGAGGTTGAGGCCTGGCTCCTGATTCCCAATCCCTACTACATCACACGTCAAAGGCGTGAAGAGCCCTCTTTCAGAACAGTAATACGTAATAGTTGATATTTCTACGGCACTTTAAGGATTGAAACGTGCTCTGCTTACTTTATCTTATATCAATCTCACAACCAGGCTGTGAGAAAGGTACTGTAAGCATCTTATGAATGAGGAAGCCAAGGCTCAAAGAGGTGAAATTTTCCACCCAGGGTCACAAAGCTTTGGCTGGATTCAAACCCCCAAAGCTTGATGACTCCAAATCTGGCGCTCCATCCCTTTGCTTCTCAAAGAGCAGAAGGGCCCAATCACCACTGTCCCTTACTATGTGGCTGTGGAGCCTAAATTGAACGGGGCTGCCAGAAGCCTGGCTTAAGAACAGGAGCCTCACAATTTTAGCACACTGGAAAATGAAATAAGCAGAGTTGCAAATGCTCTCTATTAACTCCTCAAGTGGTTTTGGGTGCCTATGTTGGACCCTCAGCAGCACGGTCTGGATGCTGCAAGGACCATGCCAAAAAGGTCTCAAAAAAGGAATGCTTTTTGGGATGTCAGGAAAGGGAATAAACAGGTATTAAATGCCTACTAAGTGCCAGGCACTGTGCTAAGCACTTTACAAATATTACCTCAGGTGATCCTCTCAATAACCCTGGGAAGTCAGTGGTATTATCCCTGTTTTACAGTTGATGAAATTGAGGCAAACACGGTTAAGTGACTTGCACACAACTAGTAAATGTCAGAGGTTGTATTTAAACTCAGGTCTCCTGACTCCACACCTAGCACTCTAACTACTGCACCACCTAGCTGCCTCTACTTGAGGTTGTCCAGAGATAAACTACTGCACTGGGAAACTGAGGCTTAGCAAGCTCCCAAAGACTGAAGGTCCAAATCTCCCTCAGGCAGAGTCTGGGCTTAGTTAAGTAAAAAGGCAAAAAGGTGCCACTTGGGAAGTAAGAGGTGTAGAAAAAAAAAAAACCAAGCAGATTGCCCCCACTGGAGGAAGCAACACATTCTCAGCCTCCACGTCTGTTAATCTAACAGGAGGGAAGAAGAGGCCAATCATGAAAGGCTCTATTTGAGGACTGATGGCAGAAAGGATTCCTGGCTCCCTTCAGCAGGTCTAGAAGAGACCAGAATAGATCCTGATAGAATGGTTCCTATTTGATCTGAGCCGTACATGTGTATATGCTAGTGTACCTCTAAGTACCCAAAATATCTGGAAGTTGTCATGCTTCAAACTCTTGGGACATTCGCAGATAGAAGCCAAATGGACTGCCTGGACACCACGTTTATGAGACAATGCTTGCAGCTCTTCAGAAGAGGGACTGGTTTTCATTTTGCTACATTCATGATGAAATGTACACATGAGAAACTTCATTCGATTCTTACATTTAAACAGATTTTTCCAACAGAAAAATAACAATATGCACGATAACTACAACAATGTAAATAAAAAATAATTAGTAATTCTAAATAGTTGGAATTAAACAATCAATCCCACTGAAGAGAAAACCAAATATACCTCCCTTCCTGGCAGGAGCAGAACGCTGCATATACTGTCAGACAAAGTCACTCCAGAGACTATTTTTGTTATAAAGGAGGAGTCCATTCTTGGTGAGAAGTTTCCACGGACACTTCTCAGCCCTTTTCCTAGATTCTTCTTCAACATGCCATACCTACTCTCTGGTTATCATCCTCACCTTTCCACCATGGGAGCCTGGACTCTCCCTCAAGGTCCCCTAGCTCTACAGGTAAGATGTTTGCCATATCTGAGCAGAGACCAGGCTTCCACCCCAGCGGTCATGTCCACCCCATGCCATGCGTAATTCCCTTTCCGGTTCCCCTAAATGTGCTATCTTCCCCCACTGGAATGGAAGTTTTGTGGGCAGAATTTCTCCTGCTTTCTCTATGTGTGTCCCCAGTGCTTAGCACTGTACCTGACACATAGTAGGGGCTTAATAAACGTTTTATTTATTTAGAAAAGAAAATGAGTTTAGACGCAAAAGATATCAACAAAAAATATTTAGGAAGACGGGGATGAAAGCAAAAGAAGCAATTTTCTGCCCTACTCTGTCCACACTATGGTTATAACTCTCCAGTCCCTCCAATTTCAGTAGGCTAACACAGAATCAATCGATCAGTCAAAAAGCTTTTATTACACATTTACTACATGCCTGGCACTATGACACTGGCTAAGAACAAGGAATACAAAGAACAAAAACTCCAAAGTAGTCCCTGCTCAGAAGGAGCTTACATATTAATGAGGAAGAGAACACGTTACACACAGAGTAGAGCTAGGAGAAGGCTCAAGTGGCTGGCAGGTACAGGAAGATTTCCTTCAGGAAGCGGTTTTTGAGTTGTGGAGGTAAGTCAAATATAAAAAGCCTGGAAAAGGAGGAAGGGGCTCGGCTGTTTCAGGACTTAAAATGCCAAAGAGAACTGACAACATTAGAACTATGTTTTAGGAAAATCACGTCAGCAGGTGAACAGAAGATGGATTGGAGTTGGGGGAGACAAGGCAAGGAGATAAATTAGGAGACTACTGGCATAGGCCTGACCTAGGGTGGGGGCTATGTGAATCATAAGGACGGCACATATACAAGATATGTTGTAAAGTTAGATAAATAACAGATTTCGGCAACAGATTCGACATATAGGAGGGGTAAAAATGAGGGGCTGGGGATGGTATTCAGGTTGCCAGCTTGAACGACATGGTTGCTAGAAACACTGACAGTAATAGGGAAATTTAAAAGAGTGATAGATTTTGGAGGTAATGCTGTTTTGGGCATATTATGTTTGAGATGCTCATGGGACATTCAATCCAAAATGTACAATATGAATTTGGTGATGACGAACTAGAGCTAAATAGAAATGGGGATCATCTACATGTAGATGATAATTTGACACACAGGAGAAGACAAGATCACCAAGTATGATATTATAAAGAGAAAATAGAGAGGGCTCAGGCCAGAGCCTTGAAAGAACTCCCACAGCGAGTAGGCCCAACAAAAATGACAGAATGAAGGCTCCTAAGGAGGCAGTTGTTGGACAGATAAGGAAAGGTACTGAGTAGGAGGAGGTGACCAGCAGTGTTAAAAGCTGCTGAGAGGTGAGGAAGGACGAGGACTAAGAAAAGTCCCTTCGATCCGGCAATTAAGACACCAGTGGTAACATTGGAGAGAGCAATACTGGTTAAATTCCAAGGCTGGCAGCCAGACTGTGGTGGGTTTAGAAAGCAGTGAAAAGAGAAGTGGAGACATAGAGCATAAATTACTTTTACAAGGAATTCAGCTGAGAAGAACAAAAGCTAGTGGGCATGGTAGGATCAAGTGAAGGTTTTTGAGACTGGGAGAATAGAGGATATCTGGAGGAGAAAGAATGGGGGTGAAAGTGGGGGCGATATGCTACAGAAGAAGAGACAGGCAGGATCAAAGATACACACGGGGGGGGGGGGCGGAGCCAA
>CM053628.1:21446568-21465364 GCA_028646595.1 Phalanger gymnotis | reverse complement strand
ATCCATTGATAGTGGAATCAGGCAGCATGGTTTTGAGATTTTCCCCAGCTCCATTCAGCAGCATGTGGGTGTGGGGGAAGAGTAATTCAGGGTTGGGGTTTGGCAAGGCCTGATTGGCGATAGGCCAAGGGGAGCAAGGGTTTGAAGAGTGGAGGATAGTGTCAAGTTGAATTGGTTCATCAAGGGTTCAAGATGGGGGGGTAGGTGGAGAGAGGAAACTATATCTGGATCAGGGCTGAGGTCCAGGGGAGGGAGAAGAGCATAGCTAGAGTAGAGTCAAGGACCTGGGTTAGCAATGAGGGATGGAAGAGTTGGGGGCCAAGGCCTGGACAAAGTATGGCAGACAGAGGGAGGGTAGGGAGGCCTAGGGAGAATTGGGCGGGGAACAGCTTGTGATTGGCTAAAGGAAATTCTGATTTGCTCTCCAAGACTTGATCCCAGGTCCTCTGCCTCCAGAAGCAGCCTGCTTCTCACTTATCAGGCTGCCCACCAGCTCTGCAAGAGCTTCAGCTCTAGACAGCTCCCAACAGCTGTTCCTGTTTCCTTCACTGGAAACACTGGTTCTTTCAAGGTGAGGGCCCCAGGAATGGCCACAGAGGCTTCCTTAGGCTATCATATGGGTGAGGGGGAGCCCTACCAGGCCTAACCTGAGTTGTAGGTCCTCTGCCCTTATTCACTATTTAATTCAATTCACGAGGCTCTGGGAGTTATGAGACAAAACCAAAAAACCAAAACAAACAAGAGTGTTTGTCCTTAAGGACTTTATATTCTCTCGAGGGGAGAGAACAGGTTAGTAAATATAAAGTAAGTTGAGGGGAGGTGAGAAACCTTCTGAGGCTAAGGCCTCCACTTGGAGCGAATGCCTGAGAAGAGCAATGGAAGGAGCTTGGGTATCCTAGGGGTAGAGTCCTAGCTCAGGAGTTAGGACCCCATGGCTCCACACCTTTATCGATTTGCCATGAGTCTGTGAGCCTGGCTATACCAGCCCAACTCGATTCTGGTAAAATAATCCTTGGGGTGTAAGGGACCTTGGAGGCCCTCTGGTCCAACCCCCTCATTTTCTAGATGAGAGGCCCAGAGAGTTGTAATGACTGCTCCAGGGTAACACAGACTAGTAGAGTGTAGGGCCAGGAGAGGAGAGAGAGGGCCCAAGTGAAGGAACCTGTGCAAAGCCATACAAGGCCTGGGGACTGAGAAAGGGCACAGAGCCCCAGTTAGCTTCAGAAAAGCACAGTTAATTATTTCTCCCTATCCTGAGAAGCCTGGTATGGTTCCTGGTATGTAATATGTGTTTAATCTATGCTAGTGGTCAGGGCTCCTGAGGTGGGAATGACGGGACCCTAGCAGCTCCTCCTGCCCCCCATCCTATGACCCAGAGAAGCTATCCTGGGGTTGTAGCATTGAGCATAGGAAGGGCCCTTAGAGACCATCTGGGTTTTATGTCATGGGCTGGGCCCCTTAGGTAGTTTGAGGACCTGTGGACCACTTTTCAGAGGTCACGGTTTTCAATGCACAAAGTAAAATACATAGGATTACAAAGGAAACCAATGGCACTGGAATAGTCTCTCTGTCTCTCTAACTAGAATAAGTTCATGGAAGCTAGGTTATGAACCCCTGATCAAGTCCAAATCCTTCATTTTACAGATGAGGAAACTGAGTCCCAGAGAGGGGAAGGGACTTGCCCAAGGTCACCTAGATAGTAAGTAGCAGAGTCCAGATTTGAATTTGGGTCCTGTGACTCTAAACACAGCATTCTTGCCAAGGTTTTAGGTTCTCTCTATACAGTTGGTGCTGCATGTTGGGCCCAGAGGATGTAAGAGAGGAAGGACCAGGGTTCGCCACAGGCTTCCTTTTGCAAATGAGCAGGAAGGGATGTAGGTGCTCCTGGTGTGCTTGTATGTCTGTCCATAAGGTAGCCTCGGTTTGGCCACTTAGCACTCTGCTTCCACCTGCTGGCCAATGTCATGCACTGCAATTCTCCAGGCCACATTTCAAGAGGCTTCCTGCAGGAACAGCAGATCCTTTCTTGCTTTCTCCCCCTTCCCTCCCTCCCTGCCTCTCAGTTATCAAGTACCACCAGAGAAGTCCGTGACATCAGGGCACACAGAAGGTGTGACCTCATCCAGCACCATGGCCTTATTTGACAGAGGAAGACACTAAGTTCCATAGAGGAGATGTGGCCTGCAGAACTGACCTGTGAACACAGGTTGCTTAACTCCAAATCCAGCATTGTGGCCTGGGGCCTTTCTCCTTTGTGCCTCAGTTTCCTCCTCTGTAAACTGGTGGGGGCAGGGATGGCTGGAGCCAGGTGGAACTGTCTATGCAGAAAAAGGTTGTCAAATACTCACTTAGACTTATGAGCTACAAATCACAGCTTAGTATATTGTGGTGCTTATTGTCTAGACTTTCAAAAGTGATGCAGAAAATGTAAATAATGCACATTAAACATAAAGCTGAATGGTGAACACTTTCCCCCCATCCCCCAGAGAGCTAGCTATTGCCCTGCACAGCCCTGGATTGTATTCACACTGGGGATCTCTAATGGCCCAGTCAGTTTGGATCCCTTGGCCGTGCCAAGTTAGAGGCCTGCACGGGGTAGGAAAGTCAGGTTGGGCCATTGTAACACACCTCCATGGCACCTACAGGTTTCTTAGTCACATTCTTCAGCAGGAGGTAAGGTACCAAGGACTTCAGTATATCATGTGTTATGGACTCTACAGAGGCTTTGTCAGGACTCACGAACTGATAATTCACTTATGAAATGGGGGCAGGCACGTCCACTTCTTTTGGTACTCTCCAGGAAAGACCATGATTGGTAGCATGACACAGGGCATCAATTGCACTTTAATAACCACAGAGGGCAAGCTCATAAAGGCAGAGACAAGGGGTGAAAGAGATACAGAGGCAGATGGTGCAGCTTGGGACGGGGAATGGGATGGTGAAGAAAGGCAGTGAGGGAGAGGATGGGAAGCAGGAGAGGCCTCAGTCACTGAACCACGGGTTAGAGTCAGCAGCATGGACCCCATGGAGATGGGAGAGGGCCGGGGGCAGAGGTCTGAGGTCTCCTTTCTATAGGGTTTTTTGAGGGAACAGATTAACTCTTATCTGTGCCACCTTGGGCTTAGATTATCAACATCCAAGTCATCTCAAAGTTATAGGTAAAATGTGAAAGCTTCATCTCAAAGTCAGCACCTTTTTGATATTCTGCTGGTCTGGAATTGGTCTGGGATTTCCATGTCATCGGACCAAAAGGCCTTGCCAGCAGCACCTAGATGGCCTCTGTTGATTCCAGATATATTACCAGGATGTGAATCTTAGTTACTATATGATACCATTGATAAATTATACTCCTTTTATCTGTGGGACAGTTTGTAAGGGATTTCCAGGTTCTTCTCTGCAACCTGATTTTCTGCTGTTGTTATTTTATAATGGCTACTTATAAAGTTATCATACAGACTAGAAGGGGGTGGAGAGTGGTCAGGGGGACCAGAATAACATACAATTTGAACACAACTCATCTCATTCTGGCTTTCCCAGCTCAGAATGTTCCATGAGAATTTGGCCATGTAGTTACTAGTTAGGGCTATGCAAAGCTCCTTCTCAGGCATTAAGGCCACCTTCCTTCTCCTCACAATCTCCAGGATTTCACACCTTTGTTGTCCCTGTCCTGGAGTTACTATATTTCCACTGGGCCACAGCCATTGGGAGAAGTAGACCTGAGACTGATCTGGGGCAGATGATCGGGGCCTTGCCTCAGGTGTCCACAGGAGGGGATTTAATGGGGAGAGGGTAGAAAAGAGGCAGAAGAGAGGGAGGAGTATGGTCTCTGGCCTTGGCATTATGAGAGAAAGGAGAGTCATACACTAGCATGTCTTTCTTTTGAGCATAAATGGCCCAGTTAAGAAGCAAATCTTGGATCCAGTGAAGTGTTAGAAACACAGAACTCTGGGACATTGAATTCCTTGAAGGTAGGAAGTTTCGTTTTTGTTGCCTCCCTGTATCACCAAAGTGACTTGGACCAGACCACCACAAGGTGGTTCCCCAAGGAGAGAAGGGGACAAATGTGAGAGAGATATGCCATTAGAAGTGGTAAGACTGGGCAGCCTGAGGAGAAAGGCAAGGGAGAAAGAAGAGTCAAGGATGACTCTGAGGTCATGAACTTTGGTGACTAGAAGGATGATATAGGAACATTTGGATAAGGTCAGGTTAGGGAGGAAGATCATGGTTTTTTTTGGATGGTTGTTTGGAGATGGTTTTGTGATGCCTCTGGACTATCTAGGTGGAGATGGGTGGACAGCAGGCATTGGCAAGGCAATGCATGACTGGAGAGTGGGAGAGTGACCAGAGCTGATCGAGAGATTTGGGCATCACCTATACGGAGATGACATGAATATTCATAGGAGCTCTTGATGTGAGCTATGAAACTTATCAGTGTAAACCATCTCCCAACCATCGTCTTGATACCATTTACCTGTCCAAAGTTTGTTGTAAATGGCAGGTGGAGATGTGTGAGGAACAGTGCTCACCTTGGGACACATTTTCCCACAGAAGCCTAACTGGTGGTTGAGTTCCCAGGATGTCCTTTCCACTCTGATCCACTTGGGAGTGGGATCAGGGGCAAGAGCAGCTAAGGCCTGTGGCCCTGAATCTTCCACAGAGCAGGATGTCATGTTGGCAGAACAGAACAATCCCATCTAGAAGCCAGGGGCCAAAAGCAGAGTCCTACAAGGTCAAAGTTTGTTTAGCAGGGACAGGACCAGGAGCCAGAAGTTGGAGTCTGCATTGCAGGGCCATTGGGCTCCAAAGGGCCACAGAGGGAAGTAGGAGGAGTAGTCGGAGGACTAGTAGTAATAATACTACTACTAACTGACATTTATGTATTGCTTTGTGAAGCCCTTTGACCCTCCCAACAATCTTGTGAAGTAGATGCTATTATTATCTCTGTTTTACAGATGAGGAGGCTGAGTAGTTAAGTGACTTGTCCAGGGTCATCCAACTAGTAAGGGTTGGGAGGCAGAATTTGAATTCAGGTCTTCTTCACCCCAAGTCCTCTATTCTATTCACTGTGCCACCTAGCCGTCTGTGTGGTCTAAGACAGCAGCAGTTAGATTAAAATGAAATTGGGAAATGTGTAACAAAATAAATATACAACACAACATAGATAATGTCCACTGGAAGGTCAATCTGTAGCCCACAGTGAGCTTTTTCTGTGGGAATTTGACGCCACCAGTCTGAGATCAGCCAAGAGGCAAAGTCACCTGAGTATCCCAATGGATTCAACCTCATCCACATGCTCCATCTCCTGTTTGATTTGTTCGGGGTCCTGACAAAACCAGTGCCCACTTGTAGCTGGAAGGGACCTTCGAGACCATCTGGTCTCACCTTCCCATTTTACAGGTGAGCAAATTGATCCTCAGGCATGAAAGGAGACTTGCCTAGGATCACACAGGAGGCTAATCAATCAACCAACCCACAAGCATTTTTTGAGCATTTATAATGTGCTGGGTACTGTGCTACAAGCTGAGGATACAAAGAAAAAGCAAAACCAATCCCTGCCCTGGAGGAGCTTACATTCTAATGGCAGAGGTGGGGGAAATGTATAAATCAGAAGGTTGAGGATAAATACAGAAGGAAGTAGATGGAAAATCAGCTGATAGGATGCCACTACCAGATATGAAGACCAGGAAAGGCTTCCTGGAAGAGATGGCAGTTGAGTGAGTGTTAAAGAAAGCAGAAATTCTAAGACTCAGAGGTTGAGAGGGAGAGCATTCCAGGCATGAGGAACAGCTAGTGCAAAGGCCTGGAGATGGGAGATGGAGATGCATCAGTGGAGCTGGATTGTCGAGTCCATAGAGAAAAATAGAATTTAAGATTATTGGAAATCTGGGAAAGGACTAGGTTGTGAAGACCTTTAAATGCCAAGGGAAGTATGTTATATGGAG
This sequence comes from Phalanger gymnotis, assembly GCA_028646595.1. Classification (NCBI taxonomy): domain Eukaryota; kingdom Metazoa; phylum Chordata; class Mammalia; order Diprotodontia; family Phalangeridae; genus Phalanger; species Phalanger gymnotis. The sequence continues at coordinate 21,459,422 of CM053628.1, read as the reverse complement.
CCTCCATAAGGTCTGAGCAGCATCAGCTTCGTGCCCTTTCTGCTTTGTTTCCCCCAATATCCACTGAACAGAACCAGTCTCAATCTCCTTGTTACTATCAATACCAGTGATTAGCAGCCACTGTCTATTTAATCACGGTTACATCAATATGACATCAGTAAGCAGCTAATAGCGATTACAAAAAAGCACCTCTACAGTAAGATACACCGTCCCCTCTATGCCTCTGGCCCTGATGCCCCTGATGAGACTGAGTGAGGAATTAAAGTGAGAGACATTCTTCCCACCACCAGATTCTTTGATGCTGGAGGTAACAGGAAGCCACAGGAATTCATTGAACAGATTTGTGACGGGGTCAAACCTAGACTCCAAGAAAATCACCTTGGCAGCTAAGTGGAGGACGAGTCATGACAAGATAGAGAGAGCAATGGGAAAGGCATGGCAATAGTCCAGGTCAGAGGTGACCAGGGACTGCCCAAGTGAAGAAAAGGCCATTGATGGGATGTGAGGAGGAAATCAGGAAGAGATGTCAAGGGTGATACTACTGAGGTTGAGAATCTGGGTGAGTGGGGGGATGGTGGTGTCCTTAGGCAGGTCAGAAGGAGGGAGGAGAGATCTCTGGGGGAGAGATAAGAAGTTTGGTTTGGGGCATGTTGACTTTGGGGTACCTTCAGAATGTCCAGTAGCACATGTAATCAATAATATTTCTTAGGGCAGCTAGGTGGCACAGTGAGTAGAGCACTGGTCCTGGAGTCAGGAGGACCTGAGTTCAAATCCAGCCTCAGACATTTGACATACTTTCTAGCTGTGTGACCTTGGGCAAGTCACTTAACCCCAATTGCCCTGCCTTCCCCCCTCCAAACAAAAATAATATTCTTTCTTAAAGAATAAATAGAAAAAGAAGAAGAGAGTGAAATTGGTAAAAGCAAAGAATACATTTTAAAAGTCTGAAAATATATGTGCTGGTAGAGCATGGTGGTCCATGCCAGTAATCCTTGCTACTGGGGGAGGCTCAGGCTGGTAGGTCACGTGAGCTTGGGAGTTCTTAGGTGTAGTAGGGCTAGAGCTGATTGGGTATCCCCGCTAAGGTAAGAGCGCAGGCACTAGGTCCCTAAGGAGGGGTCAACGATCCCAGGTCATAAAAACAGAGCAGGTTAAAGCTTCTATGTCAGCTGAGATAGGGAGACCCTGTCTCTAAAACACATACACACACGCACACACGTATCTCTGTGTGTGTATGTGTAATGAGCTGGGGAAGGCAATGGCAAACCTCTCCAATATCTCCAATGGGGTCACAAAGAGTCAGATACAACTAATTGACTAAATGACAACAACACACACATATGCACAGCTCTGTTCTTCATGAAGGGATAGGGATAAAAATTTCTTAAATACCTATAACATGCTAGACACTGCTAAGCACTTTATGGATATTATCGCATTTGAGCCTCATGACAACTTTGGGAGGTAGGTGCTGTTATGATCCCCATTTTACAGTTGAGGAAATTGAGGCAAACAGATTAAGGGACTTGCTCAGGGTCACTCAGCTAGTAAGTAGCAGAGGCTGGACTTGAACTCAGGTCTTCCTAACCTAAGGCCCAGCTGCCATATCTGCTCTTCCTAATCGTGCCACCTTCATTTCTGAACATTCTGTGGTGGTTGCTCTTTCTGTTAACAGTGTCGCGCTCATGGCGCATCTTCTTTCCTAGGCTCTGTTCACGTCATTCAATCTTTCCATGCCAGTCTGTGTTCCTCACATTTGGGTTCCTCACAGCACAATAACATCCCATCACCTTTAGGTGACACAGGCTGTTCACCCATTCTCCAGCCCGTGGGCTGGGCTTATCCTAGTTCTTTGCTATGACCAAAAGCAGTTGTTGTAAATGTGTTAGCGTACGGAAGGCCTTTCTGCTTAGGATGGCCCCTTGGGGTATGTGCCCAGTAGTGAAGTCTCTGGGCCAAGGCTCTGGTCATTGAGGCCCTTTATTTGCATCATTCCACATAGAGAAGGGTCACTTTGGTGAATGTTCTCTCTTTTCTTGACTTTTAGGTCCAGAGAGAGGAAGGGACTTGCCCAAGGTAACAAAGGTAGTGTCAGTGCTGGGATTTGAACTCAGAACCTTGCACTCTTTCCAGGCTTTAGGTGTGGGCTGTGCCTGGTGTGTGCTGTGTGCTGGGGCCTGGAGAACACAGGGGAAGCAGGGACAGGATGAGTTCGCCTTTGAATGTGGGCTTCAGGGGACTCCGCGCTTCTATGGGCGCCCATGTTTGCTACGCTTGTGTGCGTGCCGTGCGTGCTACGCTTACGTGCGTGCCCATGCGTGCTATGCTTGTGTACGTGCGCGTGCGTGCGCTTGCGCGCGCGTGCTCAGCTCAGGTCTGGCAGTTTTGCCCTCTGCTGCCACCTGCTGGCCATTATGTTGAACAACACTTTTGACTATCCAGGGACAGAGAACCAATAGCTCCATGCCTTGCTCCCTCCTCCCCTCTTCCTCTTTTCCTGGGGATGAGAGGAGAGGAAGCTGTAGTTTCTCCATGTTTGTCTCCTTATCCCAGCAGGCTGTTTCAATGATGGCAGCCAGAGAAGCCCAGGAAGCGAAAGCTGGTACCCGGGCTCTTCCGATACCAGCATTGCCTATGGGAAGACATTGAGGGCTTGAGAGGGCAAGGGACGTGCCCAAGTTTGAAGAAGTTGCTGGCAGCAGAGCCAGGCCCCGATTCTCTGTTCCCTGTTCTCCATGCACTTGAAGACCCAGAGGGGCTCTTGCTTGCCTCTGGGGAATAGAGGCAGTGTAGGGCAGTGGAAATGCCACCATCACAATTGCTGGGCTAGGAGTCCTTGTCCTGACCCTGAGTAGCCACCTCCATGGGCCTTTGTTTCCCCTTCTGTCAACCTGGGACCATCATTCTTGCTCACTACTGGGGGGTTGGCTGTTAGGGCAGAGAGCACTGGGTTTGGAAGCAGTTTTGCTGGGTCCAATGTCATTCTTGGCCACTTTGACCCATGTCATCTCAGGTGAGTCCTTCCCCTATGTGGCCCACTCTTTCCTTTTCTGTATTTTGATTCAGTTCACTGGAGTGCATGGAGAGAAATGAACTCAGAGTCCTGGGCCGTGGCACTGAGAAAAGTTAGTGTGGCTTCACAGCATTTGAGCTGGATATCTGAATCTCTTGGAAATCAGAGAATTCAGATGATCTGAGCTAGGGTGGAACTTCACCCTCATCTCGTCCCACTCTCTCGTTTTACGTACGAGGACACTGAAGCATAGAGAGGGGCAGTGGCCTGCCCATGGTCACATACTTTTGAACCTCAGTTACTGACCTATGAGCCCAGGTCTTCTTATTCTTTGACTACACAGTACTCTGGCCTGAGGCCTTCTCATCTCTGGGCCTCAGTTTCTTCACCTGATAAATGACAAGTGTTGAAATGGATGTTCTCCCAGTATTCTTAGCACTGTGGAATCCTGGCCGTGCTAGGATAGAGGCTTGCCCTGTGCAGGAAAAGCAAAAGTTGGCAAAATGTTTCAAGACAGCTTTATGGCATTCAAAGGTCTCTTAAGGAAGGTTCCCCAATGGAATGCAAAGTGTCAAAGCCCTATATCCTTTAGAAGACAGACACGGGAACCCACGTACATTGTGTATTATGGACCATACAGAATCTTTCCTTGTTAGGACCCATCTCATCTTGGCTTCCATATCACTAAGGCTTCCAGAATATTCCTACCTTTAGTTACCAGTTAAGGTGGTTCAGAACTTACTTCTTAGCCATTGCCTCTCCTGAGATCCAACCCCCTTGTTTTCCTTCTCCCACAACACCCCACAGATTTGACATAGAGTTTGAATGGCATGAGGCCCTCCTAGAATGAGTTCGAGTGCTTCCTTGATGCTCAGAGAGAGAGTGGAATGTGGCCTCCCTGGCCCGCATTGTACCATGGGGCAGTCTGCAAGATGATGGGATATGCTTTCTGTTTGAAATTCACACACAGTTGGCACTTCACCACTGGGGCAATGTGATCGTCAGTAGCAAAAGTGGAGTTTCTAAAAATTAATCGGGAAGGCCTAGTCAGGGTAAGAAAGGTGGAATCACAACTATACTACATCGGCAAACTTGCTGGAACATTTCAGCATTGAGTTCTAACTGGAACTGGGTACAGTGGGGCCATAGGCTTCTCTGGTTAGTCACTCAGTTAATACTTTTCCATTGGGCCTGAGCCATTGGGGGAGGCAGAACTGAGACACAACTGGGGGTAGTAGCTTGGGGCTTTGCTTCAGGTATCCACATGAGGGTATTTAATGGTGGGTGGGAAGGCACAAGAGAGGAGGAAGAGCAGGGTCCTTGGCCTTGACATCATGAAAGAAGGGGGAGTCATGCATTGCCATGTCTTCCAATTGAGCACAAGTGGCCCGGTTGACAGCTGTGTCTTGGATCCAGTGAAATATCAGAAACAAAGAAGTCTAAGACACAGCACTCCTCAAGGGCCAGTGGGTTCATTTTGGTTATTTTGTCTCTCTAGTGCCCAGCACAGGGCATAGACTGTAAGAAGGCTTTAGTGCATTTTGGGCGAATGTAGAGTACTTCATTCTACTCATTTGACAGATGAGAAAACTGAGGACAAGTGACTCAACAAAGTTCATAGGGCAAGTTTGTTCAGGGGTTGAGCCACATTCTCAGTTAAGTCCTTTATTTCCATTAAACTACCAAGGGACAAAGGGGGAAAACCCAGGCGAGCCTGGAGAGGGAGGAATGGTTGCCCAGAGAGGGGAAAAGGTCATACAGACGGGAAAGCACCCAGGACCTGAGGGGTGACTCTTCTACCTACCTGAAGAGTTACGGAGGTTGTAAGAAGGAAAGGTTCGTAAAGAAAGCTGTAAGGCCCCCAGAGGTGGCACCGAAGCCCTGGGGTGGAGGTGACCCACAAGGGTCAGACAAGTAAGAAGGCCTAAGGACAGCCAATTCTGGATACAGCCATGTTTGGAGAAGAGATAGTGCAGGAGCCTCCCTTTTCCTATCATCCTGGTGCCAATGATCCTACTCCTGCTCTCTTAGGGCCTTCTCTCCCCATCCCAATATCATTAGAGGGCCTTGGGCCAGGACAGCACAAAGTGTGAGTCCAGAGACCATTGCAGAGAAGAAGCCCCCATCTATGTAGGTACCTGAGGCAAAGCCCCAGCCTTTCACACCCAGTTTTGTCTCAGGCTGCGTCCTCCAATAACTCTGGCCCAATGGAAATGTATTCATTGTGGTAGAAGGAAAACAAGGGAGTGAAATTCCAGGCCACAACAGGAGAGAGAAGTGGTTTTAATGGCTAAGAAGTGAGCTCTGCACAGCCATAACTGGTAACTAAGAGAAGGAATATTCTGGAACCCTTAGTGATATGGAAGCCAAGATGGGTCCTAACAAGGAAAGGTTCTGTATAGTCCATAATACATAATGTACTTGGGTTCCTATGTTTGTCTTCCAAAGGATATAGGGCCTTGACACCTTTCATCCTGTCAGAGAACCTTGATTAAGAGACCCATGGGTACCATGGAAGCTGTCTTGCAGTGTCTCTCAACTTTGGCTATCATGCACTGGGCATGACTCTATCCTGGCATTGCCAGTATATTCTAATGGGAAGGCCCCATAGAGATCACACATGCCAATTCTCATCATTTTTCAGATGAAGAAATTGTGGTCCAGAGGGGAGAAAGCCCCAGCCCATACTGTGCAGTCAGCAGGACTTGGAGTAAGGAGCCCTGGGTTCGCGAGTCAGTCGTGCAGGTTCTGAGCTGTGTGACCATGGGCAGGTCTCCTCTGGGCCTCTGGGCCTATACAAGGAGGGGGTCAGACTAGATGAGGCGGAGGCTCCCTCCTAGCTTTGATCTTCTGTGTTCCTTCACTGCCCTGGGCTGGCTAGTGGGAGAGCCAGAATAAGCAGGGAGGCAGGCAGTTCCTGGCCGTCATGAGCAGAGGGCCTGGTCAGCCATCTCCCTATTGATTCTCTGGGCCTCAAGTAAGAAGAAAAGGGAGAAAGAGCAGAGGAAGGAGAGGGACAGGGAGGGAGGAGACGGTGCAGTGGGGAGAGAAGACCAGCAGAGGGAAGCAGAGGAACACACTTGTGTGACTGCTCTAGCCCCATCAGTCTGAGGCTGAGTGGCCCCCTTCCCTCCCTTGATTTTGTTCCATGTGTGACTCATACTTGAGGCTCCCATGCTTCATCCCTACCCTTCAGCTACCTCAGTGACCTTGATCATTCCTAGGCTGATCATTCCTTTTTAACCTAGGTGGCTCTAATTCAGGGCTAGTCAAAGCACAGCTGAGGGCCAAACCTGGCCTGACCTGATTTCAGGGAGGCCAGTGAGTTTTTACATTTTGGCATTTGACATTTTAAAAGAACCTGGTACAGAAAGAGGCAGCAGCTGGATTTGGCCCTCAGCACTGGGAGTCACTGGGCCCCTTGCCCCTCCCTAGGCCTGATTGCCTTTTCTGCAAAGTGAGCCATCTCAAGCCTGAGGTTCCGTGCTCCTCTACCCACCTAGGCCTTTGAACCTTTGTAAACCCAGTGGGTCACCTTCGACCTGAGCAGTCCACGCCCCCCTCCATCTTTAGGCCTTTTTACATGTCTGGCTCTCAGCAGTCACCTCAGTATCCTATTCAAAGGAGTAGGACTTCTCTCATCCTCTAAGGAGAGGAATCCTGCACATGAAACCGCAGGTCCAATCAAATTCCGAGAAATAATGGCTGGGTAGCACAATGGATAGAGAACGCTGGACGAGGAGGAGTCGGAGCACCTGCGTTCAAGTGTGGCCTTGGCCCCTTCCCCAACCTGGTTGAACTTAAGCAAAGTCTTTCATCTTTGTGGGCCTCAATTTCTTCATCTGCAAAGTGACTGAGGATCTCTAAGCTCCCTTCCAGCTCTGACCCTGCTACCTGTAGACTCAGATGAGCAGGCAGCCAACAACATAGGTGGGAGGCTTCTGCTCACCAAGGGCAAAATAGAAACACAGCCAGTGGCAGGGAGGCAGGAGCCCCTGGACCCAAGCTTCCCTCGATGGCCAGCGCAAGTCATGACGTTCCTTGTGGAAAAGCCACAGCTGCTCTTGGGGGTGGGGAGAGGGAGGCTGGAGAGAGCTTCCAGGGGTCCCTTCCTCTTCTTTCTCCTTCCCTCCCTTCTGCTGAACCCCCCTGCTCAGCCCTTGGCACTGTCACCAAAACTCATCTCAGCCAGATGGTGATCTGAGTGAAGCAAATGACAAGGAAGTTGGACCCTCCGAGGGGGACGCTTGAGTCCCCAAAGAGGACCTTGTGAGTCCGAGTGATACTCCAGCTCGTGGTTTTGAGCTTCTTCTGGATCATAGGCCTCTTGGGCAGCCTAAGATTTTTTATCAGCATTTCAAGGGGAAAAAAGGTTAATGAAAATAAAGATATAATTTTTCCCCACCCAAGTTCACAGATCTTCTGCCATGTATCCATGGACCCCACGGTAAGGACCCTCCTACTCTCAAATGAGGCGCCACTGTGTTAGAGCAACAACATTCAGGTGTCACTTTTTGACACAAGGACTATTTGAAGCTGAGAGGGGCTTGGCTTGCTTTTGATCACCTGGTGGCTTGTCATTGTTTTCCAGGTAGTTCATGCCTGAGTCTTGTTTCTCCAACTAGATTATGAGCTCTGGGAGGGCAGGGGCCTCATTTTCAACTTCCTTTGTACAAGAATTTATTAGCTCCATTGTACAGATGAGGAAGCTGAGGCTCCAGAAAATGAAAAGGCATGCCCAAGATCTCATGGCTAGGAGAAATGGAACCAGGACTTAATGTCTTGGTCATTGATTGCCGGTTTTTCTTCTCTAGCCTAGCCCAGAACGTGCATAAATAAGATCCCAGAGGTCCTTGGATCTAACCCCTCATTTTACAGAGCAATAAACAAAGGTCCAAAAATTTAAATGACTCACACAGCTAGTCAATGGCTGAGCCAGGATTCGAACACAGATCCTTTGACTCTAAATTCAGGTTTCAGTGATTGCTTATTGAATGAATGAACAAGTGAGTGAGTGAATGAGTGAGTGGTCCCTATCATCAAGGAACCGATAGCCCATCCTGATAAACTTACCCTTTGGATGCTTGAAAAGGCACAGGGGCCAAAGATTTGGTGTTTCTCAATAGCATCAATGGTCTGGTTGTGGTTGAAATGAGCGGTGAGCACCAACTGGGCGCTCTGCCTTCCGTTGTCCACATTACTGATATCTGCATGCTGAAAGTCTCCAGAGAAATGCCCTCATCTCATTGGTTGGGAACAGGGCATTATGCAGGAGATGGAGACATTTTAAACCCTTAGTGGCAGATTTTCTTTTTTTTTTCTTCCTTTAGGATAAATTCATATTTTATTTTTCACCAATTACATATAAAAACAATTTTAACTTTCATTTAAAAATTTTCGAGTTCCAAATTTTTTTCCCTCCTTCCTCTTCCCCCTCCCTGAGATGATAAGCAATTTGATATAGGTTACATGTGCAATCATGCAAAACATACTTCCATATTAGAAATGTTGTAAAAGAAAACACAGACCAAAAAAAAAAAAACTCCACAAAAAAAATAAAGTGAAAAACAGCATGCTTTGATCCGCATTCAGACTCCATCAGTTCTTTCTCTGGACGTGGATAGCATTTTTCATCATGAGTCCTTTGGAATCATCTTGGATCATGGTATTACTGAGAAGAGTAAGTCTATCAAAGTTGATCATCACACAATGCGGCTGTTACTGTGTACAATGTTCTTCTGGTTCTGCTCACTTCACTCAGCATCAGTTCATGTAAGTCTTTCCAGGTCTTTCTGAAGTCCCCCTGCTCATCATTTCTCACAGCACAATAGTCTTCCATCACAATCATATACCGCAACTTGTTTGCCCATTCCTCAATTGATGGGCATCCCCTCAATTTCCAGTTCTTAGAGTGGCAGATTTTCTAAGTGGATTATCTTTCTATTAAAAGGGATTCCATGGGTTTCTGGGGCTAAGTTGAAGATTCAGCTCCATAAGCTTTGGGACTCTGCCTAATCTCTCCAAGCAGCCCCTGTGGGGTGTCCACACTGCCCTAAAAGGTTTCACCCCTACTAAAGAGTTGCAGGAATTTTTTCCAAATAGGAATGTTCAGCTTGAGATTTTCTTCATGGCTTTCTTCGGGCATGGAAATTCAACTGTCCTGGCTGCCTTTCATGTCACTGGTGTCTAGGTCTGGTGTTAGAACAAGAAGGGATCCATTTTTCTGGGAGAACAAATTTCTTAGGAGGAAGGGGGAGTTCATTCTACAACTTTCTAGTTGAATCATTTCTAAAAGTGAAGCATAGGGCCCTAGCTTATAGATATATAACCGGAAAAGATCACAGAGGCTATCTCGTCTACCCCTCTGCCTGAGAAGACCTAGGGGACCCAGGGGAGTAGGAATGTTGGAAGTCACGTGGCACAGCCAAGCAGAGGCTGAACCCTGAACCTGGGGGTAGGGAAGAGCTAGAGGGGAGCAAGATAAGGGGTGGGGGAGACCAGGCCAAATGGAAGGGCTTGTCTTTTGTGAATTTAGAGGTTAATATGCACATTTCACTGGGGCTATTTGGCCTAGATGGCTATCTTCAAGGACTTGAATGGCTGTCCTACGGAAGCTGACTTATTCCACTGGGCTTCAGATGGCAAAGCCAGGGCCAATAGACAGAAATGGATGTGGAAGGGAGTAAAGTGTAGGAAGACTGGAAAGGTAGGAAGGCCTGAGGTTGGGAAGGACTTTAGAAGCCAAACAGAAGATTTTATATCTAATTCTGGTGGCAACAGGGAGTTCCTGGGGGTTATTGAGAAGGGGAGTGACATAGTCAGACTGGTGCTTTAGGAAGACCATTTCAGAAGCTTGATGGAAGACAGACTGGAGCTGGGAAAGGTTTGAGACCAGCCAGCAGGTGTTTCAACAATCCGGATAGCAGTTACTGTGACTGAGTAAAACCAACAACAACCAGCACACAGAAGGCTGCAAGCCCAGGTTCTTTTGATCTGCTTTACTAAGGAAAGCAATGTTAAGGGGTTAACAAGCTTACTTTAATCAGCACACAAATATCATTTACCCAGCTCAGGGGAAAAAGCCACCACCCTGAGCTTCAGAGCAAATACAAACAAATTACAAACATCAACAGACAGACCTTGTCTGATTCAAATCCCAAAGCATAGTTACCAGAGTTTAACAAAGTCCCAACATCGGGGTTTACAAGCTGGAGGGCTCTTAACTACAGCTGCCCAGACTTTCCACATCAGCACACCATCAAGAGTGAGAGCCCTAAGTAAATAGCTCTGTCTTCCCTTTTTATGCACTCTTTAGCCGTCATCAAACGTCATCTGAGTGACCAGAACTTAAGCTCTTACTATTGGCTTTGGTCTTTGGTCTTAGAAACTCCCCTTAGGACCCCGGGAGGGGGGCTTCACGCCCACATTGGCTTATCACCTAGTAGCCAGGGGTTTTGGGCCTACTTGGGAGTGAAGATATAATCAGACCTCCCTTCATTGGCCCCACCTTAGTTACCAATGCAGCAGGCTATTGCAATAGCCTTAACCTTAGTACAAGAGCCTGCAGTGGGGTAATGACAGTGTCAGAGGAGAGAAGAAGCTGTATTTGAGAGATATTATGTAGATCGAAACAATAGTACTTGGCAACAGACTGGATGCTAGAGAGGAGTGGAAGACGACACACAGGTTGTGAGCCAGGATCTCTGAGAGGGCCGTGGTGCCCTCTCCAGAAAAAGTAACATTTGGGAGAGGGGAGCGTTTATGGGGAAAGTTGACTTTAGTTTTAGACATGTTGAGTTCGAGATGCTTATGGGACATCCACATGGCCAAGAGACAGTCAGTGATACAAGACTGGAGCTCAATAGAGAGGTTAGACGGCTGGATACAGAGAGCTGAGAGCTATCTGAACAGAGATGGTCATTGAACCTTGGGGCTGATGAGCTCACCAAGCCAAATCATACAGAGGGAGAAGAGCTTGGGGGCATGCTCATAGTTAGTGGGCATGGCCCAGATGAAGACCCAGCAGAGGAGAATGAGGAGTCATGGAACAGGCAGGAGGAGACTCTGGAGAGAGCAGAGTCGCAAAGACCTAGAAAGCAGACGCGTGTCCAGGAGAAGAGGATTATCAATGGTGTCAGAGGTTGAGAAAGACAAGATTGAGAAAACGCCATTAGAATTGGCAATTAAGAGATCATTGGAGATTTGGATCACTGGGGACAGTTTCAATGGAATTATGAGGTCAGACTCCAGAGGCTTCAGAAGAAAGTGAGAGGAGGGGAAATGGAGTCACTGACTGGAGAAACCTTTCTCTAGGAGGCTAACCAAGATGGGGAGAAGAGATCCAGGAAGATGCCTGGCAAGGTTGGGAGGGTCAAACTAGAGCTTTTTCAGGGAACTGTTGCTAGAAAGGACAGCTTCAAAGTTAGTTACCCCACTAGTCTGGGCCTAGAGAGTATTATTTCTGATTTCGTGTATTCTCTTGTCCCTTGTAAATCACTCCTAGGAAATTGTACTCTTGTGGTCTGGAGTATGTGGAGACACAGGGGAAAGAGGAAAGTAGGAGCCAGACATGGGCCCCAACAGAAGGGGGGACCTCAGAGTTAGTGAATGTCTGACCTGAAGTTGCCATGGAGCCTCAGGGCCCATGAAAGGTCAGGAACCTCGGTACCCAGAAAGCAATGCAACAGAAGAGTGTTTCTGGGGCCTGACACAAAGGTCCTCTTCGACCATCTTGAAGGAGCAGCCAGTGGCCTGGGAAGTTCCTTCCTAGGGCCCAGAAGTGGAGCTCTCCAAGTCATTGGGACAGGGATGTTGGGGAGGTGGGGGTGGGATTCAGCCAGTCTGTTCTACATGAGAGCACCAAGGCCTGTGCCTTAGTGCCCAAGGTCACACAGCTCATGAATGGCAGAGGCAAGATTCAATCCCAGGTACTCTAGCTGCCCACCTAGCCCTCCTCCCATGGCACCACTGAAGGCAGCTTCAAGTCAAGGGAGGAGAAAGGATGAAGGCCAAGGTACCTTCCGACTCGGAGATTCCACGAAAATCAAATTCTGTAGCTTGAGGGACTGGGCCATGAGTGGGCAGAGGCCTGTTGTACTTTATAGTGTGCGCTATACTTTGGAGTAGGAGCCAAACGCTAGAGCAGCCTCATCTCCTTCCCATTCCCTTCTTTCTCCCTACCCCCTTCAACTCTTCCCAGAGGCAGTGGATGGAGCAATGGGCCTGATGTCATGAAGACCTGAGATCATACTCACATTCAGATACCAACTGTATGATCCTGGCCAAGTTACTTAAGTTCTGTTTGCCTCAGTTTCCCCAACTGTAAAATGGGGATAATAATAGCACCTACTTCATACAGTTGTGAGGATCAACCGAGATATTTGCAACGTGCTTAGCACACTGCCTGTTATGTAGTAGGCTCTCATTCAATACTTGTTTCCTTTCTTCCTCCTTCTCCTCACCTTCTGAAGGACTGGATAGGGTAGAGTAGAAATGAGGAGGAAGGGAAATCTTCCCCATTCCTCTGAGATTTTTCCACTCCCCTCCCACCCACAGCCCCCAACCCTCAATGAGCTTGTGGAATTGAAAAGGAGCAAGAGGCTTCCCTGCAGCCACAAGCCTGGAATTACCAAGTCTATTTGGCTGGGGAATAGTGAGCAGGATAGAAGGCTGAGAGCCCTGTGGATTCTGATGTCTCAGGTCAGACAGTTCAGTGCACAATCCCGTGGGAGCCCCCAGGAGGGAGGGGGGCTGCGTGCACCCTGGGGGCTCCCCCCACCCATCTGGATGCAGCTGCAATGACCTACAGGCCTCCCCAGCCTGGGGCCCAGAACTCTGTTAG
>CM053628.1:21387112-21446068 GCA_028646595.1 Phalanger gymnotis | reverse complement strand
TTTTTGGAGGGACTTGGTGAGGAGCTCACGCCAGTCACTGCTTCCCAGCCGCCATCTTCTCTTTTTATACACTCTTTAGCCATCATCGAAGGGACCAGAACTTAGGCTCTTACTATTGGCTCTGGTCTTAGCAACTCCCCTTAGGACCCTGAGGGCTTCACGCCCACATAGGCTTAGCACCTAATAGATAAGGTTTTGGGTCTGAGGCTTTGCACCTAGTAAGGCTCAATCAAAGACAATTTATCATTCTAAAACAGTAAAAACGTCCCAACTTAATTGGCATTACACCTCTGGGGAAACAGTCAATAAGTGAGGAAAAAGTGAGCAGGTCATTTTGCCATACTACAAGCTCCAAGGAACTGTCTAAATTGTTCTAATGTGCTTGGATTTGATTGTAGATAACAACTGGCAAAAGAAATAGACCACCCCAGCACACTGAGTTGATCTCCTGTTGTGAATTTATGGCCAAACATGGATAAAAGTCAGGATGGTCAGGCCATTGATGGGTTGCAATCTATTCCATTAGAGGGGAGTACCCATATTGGTAAGCTCATAGATGCCCTGGAATTTGGGAGTATAGTACAGTAATTACCCATGGCTACAATAGACAGCAACATGACTTAAACTCCATCAGTGCATGAAGTCACCTCTTGACATTGACTTTCTTGAGATGGAAGTGGTGTTTCTGGGTCAAGGGAGATGAACAATTTAGTTACTTTTCTAGCATTGTTCCAAATTGTTTTCCAGAACACACAGCTCCACCTGCTGTGTATTTAGGAGCCAATGTTCTCACAGCGTCTCCAACACTGACGATTTCTGCCTTTTATCTTTGGAGGGGTTTAAGTGAGATCTTAGTTTTCATTTGCATTTCTTTTTTTAAATTACTGATTTTATTAACTTTTTTAAAACCCAACTATAGTTGAATATTACAACAAAACAATAGCTAGTAGTGAGTGTGTTAAGATTGATTGTAGTCCTTCACTCATTCACTACTGCATACAAAAGCCAGCATTTCAATGAAGAGTATCACTGGCCCCCCCCATTAAGAGGTCTGACACTGAACCCCACCTCTGGGATGATGCTCATCATCCTCATAAGTCTTGAGATGGGTCAAAGTCCACCAGTTCTACCTGATCCATATCTTCAGTCTCCTCTACTTCCTTCCTTTCAGGCAGCAATTTTTCCAACAAAGATAGCTAGTCTGAGGAAAGAAAGCCATTCTCTGGGAAGTTTACCTTAAATTCAATTATTAGAATTCCTTTCTCATAAGGTCGGCAATGAATGGGCATACCTTCATTCAGCAAACGTTTGATATCTCCATGTTTAACAATCTGACCAGGATGAGAAGTAATGACTATAGTTCTATTATCAAGAGTTGTTATTGGTTTCTGAAAGCCACACAAGGCTTCAACCAGCTGGATATCCATACACGTGAAAAGGTCCTCACTGTAGTGTAAAGATAGCATTGTCCTTCTGATCCAAAACAGTGATAATATCCCCTGGCTCAAGTCCTGGCTCCTGGTCACCTTCACCATGGAATGTTACCTTCTGACCATCTTTCATGCCCTTGTCAATATGAACCTCCAGAATCTTCTTCTCTCGAACAATTTTCCTTCCATTACAGCTTTTACATCTATCTTTAGGACTGATTCGTTCCCCATGCCCTTGGCATTCAATGCAAACTGATTGAATTTGCTGAACCATTCCAGGTCCTATCTGATGAATTCTTATTTGCATTCCAGTACCTCTGCAGCATTCTACAGCTCCTTTCTTAGCACCCCGTCCTTCACATTTATCACAAATTACATTCTTTTGCAAGGCCAGTTTTCTCATTGCACCATTATACAAATCTTCTAAGGTCACTGACAACTGATGAATGACATTTTTGCCTCTCTGTTCCCTTTGCATTCTTCCTCCTCCTCCAAAAAACATATCAAAGATATCCATTGGAGAACCAAAGCCACCACCAGAACCACCCTCTTTGATGGCTTCTTCTCCCCCTTTGTGATATAAATCTCTTTTCTTTGCATCAGAAAGTACTTGAAGTAAGCTTGAGAAATCTGCTTGAACTTTTCTCCTTCATTTGGATTCTTATCTGGGTGATATTTTAAAGCTAGTTTTCTATATGCCTTTTTTAGTTCTTCCTGGGAGGCATTGGGTTTTACCCCCAAAACATCGTAAGTCGTTTCCTTCACCATTTTTTATAGCCAGGGAGCGTCGCTCGTGGTACGCCCGGTGTCGAAATGCCCACGTCTGGGTGGAGTGAGAGGGGACCGCCCAGGAGCCGGTTGGGATGTTGGGGGAGCGAGTACAAGAAAGAGAAGATTGGGGGAGGGGCCGCGAGTTCTTGTGCTCGGAGCTCGGGCAGCGACAGCTACTGCCCTCCGCTTCTCGCCTACTTTTCTGGAAAGTTCCCCATTTGCATTTCTTTTATTAGTAGTTGGAAGCATTTCTTATCTGTCTGTTGAAAGTTTGCCTTCGTTCTTTTGAAAACTGTTGGTTTTCTTTGCCTACTTATTTTTGGGGGAATGGTTTTTAGTCACATAGTTTGTCTCAATTCTCTGTTATAAATATCAGGTCTTTGTCAGAAATATATGACAGCCCAGAGATTTGAAAAAAAATATTTTGGAGATTATTGAATTGATTAGGTCATTAAGATAAATTATTTTTGATTTTTCCTTGTCTAGTCTGTGCCACTGATTGATTTTTTAAATCTCTAACCAGTACCAAATTGTTTTGATGATTACTGTTTTATAATACAATTTAAGGTCTGGAAATGCCATTTCCCCTTCATTCCTATTTCATTATTTCTCTTGAAATTCTTAACTTTTTGTTGCTGTATTTAATTTTGATATTATTTTCTCTAGCTCTATAAAATAACCTTTTAATAGTCTGACATAGCAGTGAATCCATAAATTAATTTAGGTAGTATTATCATTTTAAGTTTGTTGGAATGGTTCAACCATGAATTGTGGCTATCCTTCCAAACTGCCTTCCTCTATTTCTTTAAAGAGTGATTTATATGTGGTTCCTCCCATTAGTTCTAATTCTTCTTTACATCATGACTAATGTGAAAATATGTTTAATATGGATGTATAAGTAGAGCCTATATCAAATTGCATGCTGTCTTGGGGAGAGAGGAGGAGAAGGTAGGGGAGAAAATTCAAAACTCAAAATCTTATGGAAGTGAATGTTGAAAATTAAAAAGAAATTAATTAATTATATATATTTTTAAAAAGAGTGATTTATAGTTCTATACATATATATATACATATATATACTGCTGTATCTTAGTAGATTTACTCCCAGATATTTTATGCACATTGTCATTTTGATTAAAAACATTTTTTTATTCTGAACTTAAGAAATAAAACAAGCATTTCCATGACAGAGTAGAATAGAAAAAAAAGATGATTGTACACGAAACTGCAAATCTATTATGTACAACTTGCTTTTCCTTTTAAATATATATAATAAAGTTATCATGTAACTTCTTTTTTTTTTCCCCTCCTCCTGGCCCAGAGATGGCTACCATTAGATACAAATATGTATATATATGTATACACCCTCACACACATGTATGTAAAACCACACATTGTTATTTTGAATGGAATTTCTATCTCTATCTGCTGAGTTACCTTACTAATGTAAAGAAAGGCTAAGGATTTTTATCAGTTTATTTTGTATCCTTCTATTTTACTGAATTAATTAATTGTTTTTTTTCTTTGAATATCTGGGATTGATACACAAAGATAATTTTGCTTTTCTCTTTACCTATGGTTATTCCTTTAGTTTCTTTTTCTTGTCTTAAAGATGTAGCTAGCATTTCTAGTAGTATATTAAGTTGTATGTTTAAGTAAAAGGCAGAGTGGTATAGAAGAGAATGGCAGATTTCAGAGCCAGGAAGTCCTGCTTTGGCCAGGCTGTGCAACTTGGGCAAATTAGTTAACCTTTCACTATTCTAAGACCTAGAGTCCAGGGAGCTCTCTAAGAATAGAAAGTACTGACCTACATTGGTAGGGAGAGTTTCCTTATCCAGAAGTTCCCTACTCCATTGAACTCACATAGCCAGTCCCCATCCCTATTGAATAGTAAAGAAAATAGTGGACATTCTTGCTTTACGCAGATGTTATTAAGAAAGCTTCTAGTATTTATCTGTTCTAAATCCTGCTAACTTGGCTTCAGATTGATATTTTTGATACGGAAAGATTCTTTTATTCCTATGCTTTTTGTGGGTTTTAACATAAACAAGAGTTGCACTTTTTCAAAGTATTTTTATGTATCCATTGATATTATTAGATTTATGTTTGTAATTAATATGCATATTTTTTTCTGATGTCCAGCTATCCTAACATTCCTGGTATAATTCCAATCTGATCATAGTGAGCAATATTTTGACTATATTGCTATAGTTTCTAAGCTAATATTTTATTCAATAATTTTGCATCAGTATTCATTAGTGATATTTAGCAAATAATACTAGGCACATTTCAAGCATCATCTTTCCTGACCCCTCACTCTTTTTGTATCTCTCCCCACCATCAGAGGTGATTTCTGCCACTTATGAGTACTCATGGTCCTGTGTTTCAGACTCTCCTGTGCCCTTACAACCTATTCTTCATCTTATGTCCCTCTTAGCCACACTTGGAGGTCCTATAACAGTGACAGGAAGATGTGTATTCACGGAAATTTACTGTGACCCCTGTACTCCCTGGGCCCAGGAAAAACCCCAGAGCTGAATGCTGCTTCTAGTCTATGGCACTCAAACAAGGGAAATACCAACTGCTGCTTACTCTGATCCCTGCCCCCTGCCCAATGCCTCCAGAAACAACCTGTCCTTGTCTACCATTTTGAATTCAAAGGCTCCTTGGGCCTTGCAAAACTGGAAGAGGGTATCACTCATACAATCCTCTCATTTTTTACAACAGGAAACTGACACAAGCAGAAACAAAGGACTTGCTCAAAACCACAGAGCTGTAACTTATATAGCTTTTCTTTTACCTCTTTGAGTCCCTGGATTACTTCTACAACTTGATTATAAGCTCCCTGAGGGCAGGGACCAGGGTACATTCATCTATGTGTTGTATAGTACCTATCAGAGGGTACCTATCAAACAATCAATTTTCACTGAAGGGAATAACAAATGAACGAATTTCTTGACTGCATATTTGTTAAGGTCTTATTTTACATATTTTTTTTGTCAAGGGGGAGAAGGTGGGAAAGAGGGAAAATTAATTTCTGTTAAAAAAAAAAGGAAGTAAAAAAAATTTACTAACCATGTGTTTTGACCTGTGAGGCTGGTTGCTCTCCCTTAGATGGTGCTTAGGAGACCATGGTTCTCTTCAGACTCCCTTCATTCCTTCTATTTCTTTTTCTTGTATTATAGCTCTAGCTAGCATTTCTAGTACCATATGTCCAAATGGAAGGTAAAATGGCAGAGTAGATAGGTGGGAGACTCCAGAGCCAGAAGGACTTGCCTCTTGGCATGGGGGGGGGGGGAGGAAGACTCCAGCATTAGTTATTTTTTATTATTAGTTATTTTCTATCCTAAGGGAGTCCCTGACTACTTCAGGAAAGGAACCTGAGGCTGATTTGGGAGAAAGCCTGTTGAACTTGGAGTCAGCAAAGACATAGTTCAAATCTGACACGTGTGATCATAGGCAAGTCATTTTATTTCCTTGAGCCTCAAACTCTTCATCTGCAAAATGGGGATGATTATATTTGTGCCATCTTCTTCATAGGACTATTGTGAGGAAAATATATTTATAAACACAAATATATTACAAAATATCATATAAATATGACTAAATCAATGAGTATTTATTAAGCATCTGCTAGGCACTGGGGATACAAAGCACCTTCTACTCTTAAGGAACTTACATTATCCTGGGGAAAATACACACACACACATATATGTATATATGTGTATATATATATGTGTACATACAGAGAGAGGGATAGAAACAGAATATATAAAGTAATGGGGTGGGAGAAGCTTCAGAGAAGGCAGGACCTTGGTTGAGCCTAGAAGGGAATTAGGGGTTCCAAAAGGCAGAGGCATAGAAAAGAGCTTGTACAAATAAAAATGTGAAGGTGGGGGATGGCTCCAATATGGCCTGCCTGAGGGAGAATAATATGAAATCAATAAGGAAAGATAAATCAGAGCTGGGCTATAAAGGGCTTTAAATGCCAAATGTAGAGTTTGCATTTTTTCTTCTAGGTAATAGGGAGCCACTGAAGCTTTATGAGCAGGGAAGTAACAAGGTCAGACTTGTGCTTTAGGAACTAGTATGATTACCTGCTAATCCCTTTTTTTCTTCATTTTTTTCAGGCAATCAGGGGTAAGTGACTTGCCCAGGATCACACAGCTAGTAAGTATCCAAGGCTGGATTTGAACTCAGGTCCTCCTGACTCCAGGGCTGGTGCTCTATCCACTGCAGTGCCACCTGGTTGCCCTGCTAATCCCTCTTTTAATGCTCTGGGCCAAAAATTTCTCTTTAATCGAGGAGCCTCCCATGTAGGACCACTCAAATTCAGAAGGATAAGGGCAGAGATGGGCTGACAGGACATACTTTAAAGCTTAATCTGCATTATTAACATTTTTTTCCATCACTTTCTAAAGTCTAGACAACCAACAGAACAAGAAATCAAAGGCCGATCTGTAGTATTGGCTGATTTCTGAGTTGTAAATGCTTACACTGAACAATGGGTCAGATGCAGCCGAATGCAGGCCACCCACTATATTTGGTCATAGCTTCATCTTTCTCATGTTTTTGTATTTACTAAACCTAAACTGAATGACTCTTGGCCAGGCAGTGACGCAAAGCTTGGTCTTTCCTTGGCCTTTTAAAAATCCCACAATGCTAGCACTAGAAAAAATCTTGTATGTAACCCAGGGGCTTCAAATCTTTTTTGTGTCCCATAGTCCTCTGACAGTGCTGGGCAGCCTGGGGTCCCTTCTCAGAATAATGTTTTCATATGCATAAAACAAAATACACAGGGCTCCAAAGGAAGCCAATCATCCTGAAATAAAGACGTCATTTTTCCCATACAAGTTCACAGACCCCTTGAAATCTATCTATAGATCCTTTGGGGGTCACTGGACCCCAGGTTAAGAACCCCCTCTAGAGACATCTAAGTTCATTGATATAGAGCTGGAAGAGAACTCAAAAGTCATCTAGTCCACTCCCTTCATCTGTAAGATGAGGGAACTGAGGCCCAGAGAGGATGAAATGACTTTTCTAAGGTCACATTGATAGTATGGTAGTCACATAGGTCACATAGACAGTAATGGAGGCAGGCTTTGAACCCATGGCCTCTGGCTCCAAACCTGGTGTTTCCTACTGTACTATGCTGTTCCACATCATACAGAAATGGAAACTGAAGCCTAGAGAGGGGAAAGGCCACGTCCAAAGTCACACAATTAGTGGGGGAAACCCAGGACCAGAAGCAGAGCTCTTGTACCCAGATCACACTGCTCCAAGTCTGGGTATCCCTTTCCGTAGTTAGCAGACAATGTGGTGAGGAGGGTTTCAGGCTCAGATTCTGAGAATTCTTCAGGAAAGTGACCCTGTTTGGATAGAACTGGTATCCAGAGGCCCAAACGTCTCTCCTTTTCTTCATTCCTCACCTCCAAGCATATCTTTTTTTCCTCCCAGTCTGATCCAGAATCATTGATGGATGAAACCTGTGTTGTTCCCTCAGAGCTAGTCTCTTTGAGAAGAAAGGGAGGGGAGACATTCATTACCTCCCAATCAGTGCATGCTTGATGAAGGGCTAGGCCTCACTAAAATGCACATCAGGCAGTCCCATTTGCTAGTTTCTGGCTGGCCTTGCTTTCTAGGGAGAGATAGGAAAGTGTCCAAACTTGGACCCCCTCGAACTAGTCTCTGCTTTGATAGCAGAGTGTGAGGGGCCTCTCTCGGTATGCATGGCCTTCAGTAAAGAGATAGCTGGAGACTGAGCCGCCCAAGCTAGAAGGTGATACCCTGAGAGAGGAGGGGACCGCTAGCTGGATTTCCTCCTTGCTTTCCAGGAAATGTTTCTTTTCCAAGAAGCCCTTCTCACATCTATTAGCAATTCCTGTTGGCTGATGCTTCTTGTCCAAAAGAAGTTCAAAGGACCCAGGCCATTTCTGAACCTGTGGATCAGTATAGATAAGCCCTCCTTTTATCATTTCCTTTAGAAACTGCTTTCTGTTTCAAACCTGGTGTTTTCTACTGTACATTGTACAGAAATGGAAACTGAGGCCAAGGGAAGGGAAAGGACTTGTCTAAGGTCATGCGGTTAGTTGGGGGGTGGGGAGGAGAAGCTGGGACCAGAAATAGTGCTCTTGCCCTGTAGCAAATTAACATGATGTTGATATACTACTGATACCCAGAGTCAGGTAACACTTGTCTGGTGCCAAAATGGCAAAAGAAAATTTGAAAAGGTCCCCCTCCCTCTCTCTGCTCTCTTCTAGTCACTTTTCTCAAATGATAGAATTTTACAGATGGAAGGAAACTTCGAGATCATCCAGACCAACCTTCTCATTTTACCCAGAACCTTGTGTCATTTAGATCTTAATCTCTGATACAATATACCAGATTCACCTTGGTGAGGGGGGCCTCATTCTCTCAGTAATGATCTCTATGGCTCCTATTACCTATAGAGGGTTTCCCCTGGGAACACCAGTGTTTTAGTTGACTCTCTGGGGGTCTTTAGCTCTGCCACAAGAATTCAAGCTAATGGGGCAGCTAGGTGGCACAGTGAGTAGAGCACCAGCCCTGGAATCAGGAGGACCTGAGTTCAAACCCAGCCTCAGACACTTGACATGTGTACTAGCGGTGTGACCTTGGGCAAGTCACTTAACCCCAATTGCCCTGCAAAAGAAAAAAACCTGAAAAAAAAAGAATTCAGGCTAACAAGACAACTAATATAGAACAGATTTTATTCAATACAACCACCACAAAAACTTATGTGGAACTGGCTTATATCTAGGCTTCTACTGTCTTCCCATCTGTGAAGGTCATGGGTCATACTTTCTCCTAGACCTCTCTCTAGTCCACGTGACTCTTGGTACCTGAAGGGGTTCAGGTTGCTCCTTGGTACATGTGATTCCCTGCTGTATCAATCCCTCTCTCCTTCTAGGGGCTATGTAGATGGTTTGGCCTCCAGGACCATCTCTTTGCCCAAACTTCACATCAAGGGTTGGCATCTTTCTTTCCTTTCTCTCCTCTCCCTCTCCTTCCATGTCACCATTTGACACTATTTCTTAGGTACATGGGGTCCCCTGTAGAGGTTGCAGGAATGTGCCTTTCTCAAGGCCCACAAGCAGCCATATTTGTCCTTTTAAGGGTCAATTCAAGTATGTGAACTCTATCATTACTTGGGCAATGAGGAGTCAGAACAAAAAGACTTCATACCTTGTTCAAGGGATGGAGGCTCTGGAAAGGGGGCTTACATGATGGATGCATGTCTGGTACACACTGATGAGGAAAACTGTGGTCCATAAAGGGAAAGTGACCTACCAGAGGTCACACAGAAACCTCACTCATAGAGCCAGGACAAGAACTTGGGTCTCCTGAGTCTCAGTCCAGAGCTTTCTCTATTATATTCACTTTCCTGAAGCCAGATCACTTAGCAAAGTTCCCAGGGATGTAGGTCACTGTCCCTCCACTCTCCTCAGAAAAGAGCAGGTAGGTTCATCAAGGCAATGGCCAACTGCCTTATGGGTACCACCATTCACCCAGCCACTAGATGTCATCCTTGGCTCCTCACTTTCTCTCTTTCTCCCTCCATATCAATTCAAGTTGTCAAATCCCATCGATTCCCCCTTCAAAATATCTGTCCTATATGGCTCCTTCTCTGACACTGCAGCCACCCTGGTGTAGGCCCTCATCACCTCACACCTGGGCTATTGCGAGAGCCTGCTGGTTGATCTCCCTGCTCCAGGCCACCCTTTACTCAGCTAGCAAATGAAGCTTTCTAAAGCACAGGTCTAAGCATGCCATCCCCTTATGCAATAAACCGCAGTGATTTTCTATTGCCTCCAGGGTCAAATAAAAAATCCTCTGTTGGTATAACTTCATCTCCTTTCCAGTCTTCTTATACCTTACTCCCTTCCATAAACTCTGTCATCCAATTACTGGCCTTCTTGATATCATACACACACACACACACACAACATGCATGTACACCCCCCACATGCGCACACATACACACCCCATGACATTTCATCTCCAGACTAGGCATCTTTGCTTGCTGTCTCTCCATGCCTAGAACTCTTTCCTTCCTCATCTCTGCCTCCTGGCTTCCCCCAAGTTTTACATGAAGTCCCACCTTGTGCCAGAGGCCTTTGTCAGGCCTCCTTAATCTTAGTGCCTTCCCTCTGTGATTATCATCTCCCTTTTATCATGTTCCTACCTCTTTGTCCACGGCCATTTGCATGTTGTCTCCCAGACTAGGCAGCTAGGGCGCGCAGTGGATAGAGCTCTGGGCCTGGAGCAGGAAGACCTGAGTACAAATCCAATGGCAGACATTTACTAGCTGTGTGACCCTGGGCATGTCCATCTGTTCCCTTGACTGTCAAATGGGGATAATAACACCTACCTCCTCAGGATTGTTGGGAGGATCAAAGGAGACAATATAAAGTGCTTAGCACAGTGCTTGGCATCTAGTAGGCATTTGAGAAATGTTTCTTTCCTTCCTTTCTTTGCATACACAGTGGCCAGCACATAGTAGGTCCTTAATAAATACTTATTAACTTGATGAGCTAGGTTGCCTTCTCTCCTGATGTAGGCATTCCCCTTGATACCTCCTTCGACTCAATATATTACCTTCTTGTTTACAGTCTCTTTGGGCAATTTTCCTTGGCTTATCTTCAAGCTAATTTGAATTAATTTTTTAAGCATGACCCTGTGAGTCACCATACTAAATGTCTTCCAGATATTACAAGTTGCCACGTACCCTGCATTTGAGCTGCTCATCTGAAATAGCAGCAAACCCCGCTGCATGCTGCCATTGTCCCTAGTGATGAGCTCAATACATCCTCATTGATCAAGATGACAATGAACTTCAATTGGCATTCTGGGTCCTTCAGGAGCGTAGGCCAGGGATTACTCATGGCTCTATTATTCTTCCCAACAGTGTCACCCAAATTCTGTCTGGAGCAGTGAATGCTGGATCCTGTCCTGGGTCCCCAGGGGACATGACTCTATTAAAGAGGGACTAGGACAATATAACCTCAGAAGAACCTTCCAATAATTAGAAATGCTCCAAAATGGAATGGATTGTCTTAAGATGGAGGAAGCTCCCTGTAACTGGATGTGTTCAGGCAAAGGCTAAATGGCCATGTACAGAGGAGGATGGACTGGAGTTAAATGACCCCTAAGCAGGGTGTGCTAGTAGATATTTAACAACCAGCTCTCTGAAAATATACAACACACTTTTTAATCAGCATTATAAACATTTTCTCCATCACGTTTTTAAGTCTAGGCAATAAACAAATTATAAATCAAGCCTTGATTTCTAGCATTTGCTGTTATCCAAGATTTAAAAGCTCTTATTGAAAATTTAGCAATCAGATGTTACAAAGGATAGAGCACTGGCCCTGGAGTCAGGAGGACTTGAGTTCAAATTCAACCTCAGCCACTGGACACTAGCTGTGTGACCCTGGATAAGTCACTTAACCCTGATTGCCTCTTTTTTAAAAAAAGAAAGAAAAAAAGAAAGAAAGAAAGGAAGACAGAAAGAAAGAAAGAAAGAAAATTGAACAATCAGCTCTCATGAGCCTGTACAAGCCAGTTGCCCCTAAGATTACTTTTAACTCTGAGGTTCTATGGCACTGGGATCATGTGTGTGGCAGGGAAACTGACTAGTAATTTGGGATAACCTGAGGAATCAGATAAGTAGAATCTAGGAGCTGACCTAGGCCTGACATGTCATCTAACCCAAACTTCCAGTCACTGCAAGAGGCAGCTCCAAGGACACACCATGTTCACTCTTCCCTCTGCATCTTCCTTCATGTTGTCCAACATGTTTTTTTTTTTTTAACCTAATCCATTAAGGGAAAGCAGCCCTGGCACAGGGGAACACAAAATGGATCTAGACTTAAAAGTCCCGGGTTTGAATCCTAGCTATACCACTTATTACCTGTGTTACCTTGGGCAAGTCACTTTTTGTCTTTGGGCCTGTTTCTCTCATCTGTAAAATGGAGCAGTTGGAGGAAATGACCTTTGAAAATTCCTACCAGTTCTGAATCTCTGATCCTATAAACCATCTTTCAGGTCCTAACTATGAAGGTGGCTTTCTCTGACTTCCTTCTCTTCTGACTTGCTGTATTCTTATAGCCTGTCCCATCTGCCTTTGAACTTAAGTGAATCCAATCTTAGGGAGTTTGGTGATTATTATAGATGTGTTTGACTATTTTCCAAATTTTACTGTGAGCCCCTTGAATCCAGGGGCCTTGTCTTGGACTTCGTCTTTCTCTTACCATGTCTCCTAGGCCCAGACACATAGTGGGCTTTAAGAGTTTTACCTATTGGTCCACTGCTGAATGGAGAACAAATTGTCATCATTACGTGGGTCAATCAGAACAACAGCTGGGAACAAGGGCAATGGTCTTTTAAAGATGTTGGTCGCTGGTCATTTAAGATTGAGTCAGAGGGCAGCTAGGTGTCTCAGTGGACAGAGCACCAACCCTGGAGTCAGGAGAACCTGAGTTCAAATCCAGCCTCAGACACTTGACACTTACTAGCTGTGTGACCCTGGGCAAGTCACTTAACCCTGATTACCTTAAAAAAAGATTGAGTCAGGAGGGGATCAGAGCATGGTGTTGGCCAGCCAGTATTCTGCTCATTGGAAAGCTATGCTTACACAGGTAGCTAGTGGCAGGGTGAGATTTAAACCCCCCCCCCCACTCTAGACTCCAAGTTCAACATGGCAGTCATTAGTAGAATGGTCTTGGCCTTGGAGTCATGCTGGGGACATTCTGAGTGTCTTTATAGGTTAAGTCACATCTGCACCACATTTTGGGGTAATGGATTAGTGAGTAAGGACAATGACATCACACAATAAGGATGAAGAAAAGTCCTGAGAATAGGTCTCATCACATCAGTCCAGCATAGGAGAGCCTGGCTCAATAACAGTTTCTATTCAAGAATTCAACAGTTAATGAGATCTACAATGTTCTGGGAGCTTGGGGGGGCAGGGAGAGACAAAGAATAGAAAAGTCTCTGCCCCCAAAGCCTAGCAAAGTCTAGTGGGGGGGATGGGCATATCCATATACTTAACTAGAATGCAAAGCAGAATGGATTAAGTACACAGTAGAGGAACAAACAGAGCAGCGTGAGAGCATTGTAGTGTGGGGAGAAGCAGTAAAGACATGGAGGATGGGAGCTAGGCCTCAAAGGCTCCATAGGAAAAGGCATTCCAGGCAGATGGAAGAGACCCCAGGATGTGAAGGCAGAAATGGGATGTGGGGGCCAGAAGAGGCAGTGGGATCTTAGGCTGTGTTCTTATTCTCTCTTCTTATCAGCAGTTATTAATAGCAATACCTCGTATTTGTATAGCACTTGAAGGCTCACCAAATACTTGCCCCCCCCAACACAGTGGAGGCTTCACATCTGGAGACTGCCTTTTAGGGAGGACATTGACAAACTGAGGAGCTGCCAGAGGAGGACAAAGAACAGCAGGTGGTCTGAGTGGTTCCATGGGTCTGGAATGCATTTCCTTTCCACTCCCTCTTGGAATTCCAAGATTTCTCCCAAAACACCTCAGACACAAGCCTTTCCAGATTCTTCCCCACCCCTACTAGCCCACTCTCCCCTTTGAAATCACTTTGTATTTATCACTGTGCACATCATGTCTCCTCAGTAGAATGTAAGTCCCTTGAGGACGGGGACTTTTTATTTTTGTTTTTATGGGTGTTTAGTAAATGTTTGTTAAATTGAGGTACATGTAACATAAGGAATAACTTCCTAACAGATGTCCAATGTGAAAGGGGCTACTTGAGGGGGTAGTGAGAACCCCAGAAGTAGAGGTCTCGAGGACTCAAAGAGTAGAGGCTGGATGTCCACTTTGCAAGTTTGTAGAGAGGATTCCTATAGAGGACTAGGCCAAGCCCTTCCATAACTTTAAGATTCTGGGATTCTGAGGGAGGGTGGTGAGGTGACTGGAAATTACATCCGATGAGGGATGGTTGAAGGAGTTGGGCAGATTTAACCTGGAGAAGATTTAGGGGGAGACAGAAAAGCTGGAGTGTACTAGAAGTTTTAGACTCATTCTGTGTGGTTCTGGAAGGTAAAATTAAACAGATAAGGGAGTGGAGAGATCATTCCATCTATGAGAAATAGCATAATCCAAGGTAGAGGTGAGAATGTCCATGGGACATCTAGTTCAGTTACATAAAACTCAAATAATAAAGGGGCCAGTAAATCATACATAAGGATCCTGGCAGGCCACATAATGACTTAGACAATCACATATTATCATTATATTCCATTGTGTTTTTGTTTATTCTGGTAAATATTAACCATTTACCTTTGAATCCGGTTCAGGAGCACTGGAGGGTGTTGCCATGCAATTGGGCCTATGGGCCTCATGGTTGATACCTCTGGACTAGATGACCTCCAAGGTCCCTTCCAGCTCTGGATCTGGATTTTATGCTGAGATGGTAACTTCCCCCATGGCAAAGATAGGTTCATCTGAAGCTCATTCGTGTCAAACTTGAAAGAAGGGCAAAAAAACATGGCACCTGTTGATAGTAAGGTATTGAGGGCGACAAATTGTCTGATACTCTTTGTCTGCTTGGGCTCCTTTGATCTTCTTGGATGCTGAGAAGTTCTGCCTGACCCTAGGCTTGGTACCTCTATCTGTTTCTCATGGCTCCTGGTCCCACCCCACATCCTCTACTCCCAAATCTCCAGCCCCTCTGTGTCTAGAGCCCCACATGTGGCCCTGCATGACCCCACTTGATGATTCTGGGCCCTTTCTTAGCAGAGGTCTTCCAGATTTGTGGTCTCCTCCTGCTCTTCAGCCTTCCCCAGGTTCTCCGGGGCCAGGCCATGGGCAGACAGTACGAGCAGCACATTCACTAAATGGGAAGAAAGGAGCCAATTTTGCCTAGAATAATATGGAGCTAATTATACCCATGATCTGCTTTTGTCAAACGGAGAAAAATTATCTTGGGCTCATTAAACTGGATTTCAGAAGTCAGCCATTAAGAGTTCAAATCAGTCTCCCCAAATGCTTAGAATGTGGCCCATACTTGATGTTCACATAACTACCTTGTTATTGAACATTCCTTGACCTAATTCTGTTCATGGGAATCTTTCTGAAGACTTCCCATCTTCTGATTAGAATGCTTCAACATTAGGATTCTTTTCTTAAGTGCAATATGTAACTCTTTCTTCATTCTCAGGGTATTTATACCTAGCACTTGTGCATGTAAATAAGGGCTATGGGGGTGGCCTTCACAACAAGGTGAATGGCTTGGTTTGGTTCAGTGTCTGTGAATCCTATCTGGCTGCCTGTCCTGAAAGCTGGTTCTTCTGGAACCAAGGTGGCCATGCCCTCCAGTTCTGGTCTATCTGCACTCCCCCTCACCTCAAACTCAGATGAAAGAGAAACTTGCCCCTTCTTCCTGTTAGTGAAAAAGAATGACATTCAACGTTAGCCTTTTTGATCCAGCAACTTGTAATTACTGCCAAAGGTGGGGTGGGCAGCAGTGGGGAGCACTGGACTTGGAGACTGAAGACCTCGAATTGAATTATGCCTCTATGATTTACCTGTCCAGTGACCCAGACCTACTTAATCTCTCTGAGTCTGAGGTCTCCTTGTTTGCTAAATGGGGAGAATAAATTCTTACCTGCCTACCTCGTAGGACTGTTGTGAATGATGAGATGAGATAGAAAGCAATATATGTGTTTAAAAAGACAACAAGCATTTAGCAAGTGCCTACTATGTGCCAGGTACTGCGCTAGGTGCTGGGGACACAGACAAAAAATAAAGGAAATAATCCCTTTTCTCAAGGAGCTTAGATTCTACATGGAGAGACATGTACACATATAAGTATATTCAAGGTAATTTGGAAGGGGGGAGGGAGGCATTAGAAGCTGGATGGATCCGGAAAGGTCTATGGCACTTGAGCTGAGCTATGAAGATAACTAGGGATTCAAAGAGGAAAAGAGGAGACAGGAGAATGTTCTAAGCATGAGGCCCAGCCTGTGTTAAGGTAGAGAGGTAGAGATGGAATGGTATGTATGAGGAACAGCAAGAAAGCCAGTCTGCCTGGACCAAAGAGTGCACAAAGGGGAAAAATATAAAAGGCTGGAAAGGCATGTTTGAGCCAGGTTTGGGAAGGGCTTTAAAGGCCAAACACAGGAATCTGTGTCTGATCCTAGAGGTTTTAAGGAGATGCTGGAGTGTGATTTATTTGATTTATTGATGGAGGAGTGAGTGACATGGTCAGACTTATCTGTGCTTTAGGAAAATCACTTTGCTGCATGAATTGGAGTGGGGAGAGTTGTGTGGTTGTGGTTTCTCCTTCGTTCCTGAAGAGGACCATGACATCAGGAAGATGGTGACATGACTTGCAGTTGACTTTGATTTGAGTGAGGGAGGGCTGTGCAAAGTCACCAGCCTCACTTTCTCCTCCAGAGCCATCTGAGTCCAGTGGCCAGATATCCATCAGGATGACAGGAGATGACCCAGGATGCATTGGGAGACCCTGGCCCTTTTAAGGTAAGGTCTTTTCAAGTTCTCACTTTGAGTGAGGCGACACCCATCCAGTGAATAGGCCTCTTTAAGAAGGAGTCAAGGGATGGTCCTTTTAATAATATAAAAAAAAAAAAACCTCAAACTGGGAGGGGAAGACCCTTAAGGTTGCATGAGGCACAGAGGTCAATTAAGACACTATTGACTATTGCATTTGAGTCCAAAGAATTCTTAAAAGAAAAATGGCCAACAATTAACAACCATATGGAAGAATGCTCAAAATTACTGATAAGATAAATGTAAATGCAGACAATTCTGAGGTTTCATCTCATACCTAGCGAATTGGCAA
The DNA here is from genome assembly GCA_028646595.1 of Phalanger gymnotis. Classification (NCBI taxonomy): domain Eukaryota; kingdom Metazoa; phylum Chordata; class Mammalia; order Diprotodontia; family Phalangeridae; genus Phalanger; species Phalanger gymnotis. The sequence goes on along the minus strand of CM053628.1, from coordinate 21,429,024 downwards.
AGTAGATGCCCATCAGCTGTGGAATGGCAACATACACTCTGGTGCTTGAATATCAGAGAAAATCCATGTGCTGCAAGACATGACAACTATGATGAATACAGAGAAGCACAGAAAGACTTCACTTGGACTGATGCACAGGGAAATAGGCAGAATCAAGAAGACAATAGATACAATTACTGTGCCACTTTCCCCCTCTGTTTCACTCCTTTGCAGAGGTGAGGGGTTCATGGAGCATGGCATATGTTGCATGTGTCTTCAGTCTTTTTAGGGACAGGAGGGATGATTGTGGAGGCAACCTGCTACAGGGGATGAGATCAAGCGTATGAACAGAGGGGTTGATTTTGGTGAAGAGGACTATTGAGTAAGGGAGGAGAGAATGGTGGATAATCAAAGGGTTTTGAGATGTAGAGTAAGGGAGAAGAGGGAGCTTAAGTTAAACAGCCTCTATTTTCTCGGTAAAAGATGAGTCAAGGTCCTCAGCTATGACAAAGGGAAGAGGGAGAAGAGTGGGAAATTTAAGAGAAGAGGTCTGGAACAACCTCTGTGGAGAGTGGGATGGAGAAGCCATTAGGGAGGATTAAGGGGATCACCTTGCTAACAGTGAGGGCCTAGTTGAGATTAGATAACATAAATTTGCAATGGGTCCAATTTGGTTTTGAGCCTTGCTCCAGCTCCATTCAGAAGCACATGAATGTGCTGGCAGAGGGAGCCAGTTGTGGGAGTAATTCAGTGCTGGGGTCTGGCAAAGCATGAGCACGGTACAAAGGGCAAGGGATTCAAGAGTAGAGAATAGCATAACACTGAAATAGTCAAAAATGAGGTCAAGTTTGAGAAGTGAAAAAAGTGAGGCCCAAGCAGGGGTGATGGCTAGGAAGGGCAATGAGGGGTAGAAGGACCAGGGCTCATAGTGAGGATGAAGACAGTTTGGGAGTGAGGCATGGGAAGAGATGAGTCATAGGAGGGGTACAGTAAATACGAGTCAGGGTCCTAACCTATGACAGTGGGAACAGGGAGAAGTATGGGAATTCTGTCTCTTGCCATATTCTGTCTCTCTCTCTCTATTATATATGTACACATAATGATAGGAAGTTCTGGTCAGAGAAAGATTCTTGATTATGGAAATCTGAAGCTTCACAATTCTTGATTGTGGAAATGGATTAATTATGGGGATGGTGGAATTGAGGGTCTGAACAAAACTGTGAGTGGCTATAAATATAAGGCCCTCATTTTATTTTATTGATGCCTATTGTTTCTGCACCCTAGTCATTCCCTGATATACACCTCTCTATAGCCCCAATGCTTTGAACCTTCCCTTAAAACAAAGAAATAAAATTTAAGATGTATCAATCAACTCCATCTGAGAGCACACAAAACATTTTACAGCACTAACCTGCTTTTCTATAATGAGAAGGGAAGCTTGTTTCATTGATCTATCCATTCGTCATTACAATCAGTTGGAGTTAAGCTATCTCTCAGGGTTGTTTTTGTTTACATGATTATCTGCTTACTTCACTCTGGACCAGTTGATATAAGTCCTCCCATGCTTCTCTAAATTCCTCATGTTCTTTGCTTCTTATGGCCCAGTAACAATTACATTACAGCTTCTTCAACCATTCCACAAATGATGGGCACCTACTCTATTTCCAATTCTTTGCTTCCATGGAGAATGTTACTATCAATATTTGGGTATACGGGGGACCTTTTTTTCTATCTTTCACCTCATTTGGGGTATATGCCCAGCAGTGGAATCCCCAGGTCAAAGGGTATGAACAGTTTAGTGACTTTTTTTTTCCACCTAGTTTCAAATTCAGAATGCTAGTCTTTTCATTTTGTAGATGAATAAAGAGAGGTTAAGTGATTTGCCCAAAGTCACAAAGGAAAAGTGAGCTCCAATCCTGGCACTGTGTGACTCTGGGCAAGTCTTGGCTATCAGTTGCCCTCTCTGCTAAATGATGGGGTTGGACTAGATCCGAGATGTCAAATAGAGCATATGGCCAGCTCACAATACTCCCAACTGGGCCTGATCCAGATTAAAATATAATTGGGAAATATTTAACAAAAAAACTAAAAAATATAATGGGGCTTGTAGTTTTGTAAGCCAATATGTGGCCTGCAGGGATCTTAACATATGGTTTAGTGGCCCCTGTTTCTATTTGAGTTTGACACCATTGGACCAGACCATCTCCAAGGCCCATTTCATTTTCGCTGGTAAACATCCTGCTGGCAGGCCTGAGCAATGCTAAGTTAAGAGAAGCAATGTTGGTCTTCTGTGACTACTCAAGCATGAATTTCTCTGTTCAAGTGAACAAAGAAGGATCTCTCAGGTTCTGATGGTTTGTGGTATACAAAAAAGAGAAATCTCTAATTTATGTACCACTGGCTTCAGCTTACGACATAGTTACCATTCTCAGGTGGTCAACCAAGACTGATTAGACTCCTTCACCCCTTGTCATAGATTGATAGGCAGAGATTGTTAGAACTGGGAGTGAAATTTGAGATCACTAGTGCTACCTCTTGACTCTGGAGGGCCTTGATTTTGCCTGCTAGCCCGTGGCAGGGCCAAGATGGGAAACCATACTTCTCTTCCCACAGAACTGTGCTGCTTCTGACCTAAACCAAAAACTTCCAAAGACAAACCTGTAGCTTCAGGCAAAGTACACTTATTATGACTTTTTTTTTTGGCAGCTTGGAGCACTGCAGATCACTTGCAATGTCTGGCTTAGGGGGAAAAAAACCAGATATGTAGGATTAGCATTTCTATGATCTCACCAGCTGATATTTTCAGCTAGCTGCATGGCACATACAGATTTCAGAGCAGGCATTTTTCAAAGGGATCTTATTAACAGGGGTCTTAGTACTATAAACAAAAGCAAGAGGATTCATTTTTACAACACATAATTATTAAATAATATTATTATTGTAGCTTAGCAGGGGACATTGCATTTGAAACCACAAAGACCTACTACAGTATCTCATATGGCATGAAGGTGACCCTGGGTTCTGGAAGGCTATGTCGACCAAGCCTCACGTGTGGCATCTTTTATCATGCTGTTAGGGCTTTCCTGCCTTCTGAGGCCTTTTCTGATTTCCAACCCACCCCCACCCCCCCTCCCCAGTTAGTGTTTCTACTCATTCCCTCAGTTGAATATTAGCTCTTTGAGGGCAGGGCCTGTTTCATTTTTGTCTTTTTATCACTAACACTTAGCACAGTGCCTATCATATAGTAGGCACTTAATAAATGCCTATTGATTGATTTGTTTTGTCCTTGAAAAGTCTGTTCTAATCCTAATTATGTTTTCTTGACAAATGATTTCTTCATTTCTTCTGGACGCTGGTTGTATTTCTCCTTATCTTTATAGACTTAGAGTTTAACTATGTCTTAGCTTGTTAAATCTTGGATTCTTTCTTGTTGAGGTTTTATAGATTCTTTCAGATTGCATTTCACCAATTCTGGGAAGTTACCTTTGAAAATTTGCAGAAATAATGTTCAGATCCTTTGGTTTTCCCAAGTTCTCTTGAATGAATGTAATGGAATATTATTGTCAGTAATCTTCAAGTTGCTATGTCTTGACTTCTCTTCCAGATCTATCACTTAGGTATGTGTATTTTCCAGTAGTTGAGCATTTTTCTGTGGGATTCCATTTCATACTGTACATAATAGATTTGTTATCGCTTCTATAAATATTTTTGAGGTTTTTTAAATTATGTTCTCCATTTTGGTCATTTTCTTCATTGATTCCTCTTTTTGCAATCCAATTCTTACTTTATTTCTCTTGGTTTTTCATTTTCTTAAAAAAATACTATTATAAACTTAAATCCTGACAAAATAAAAATGGAAAACAGGACCGTATACAAAATTGTGAACTTATGTTGTGTACAATTTTTTTTTAATGTATATGACATTTAACCTCATTGGAAAAAAGTTGCTCTGCTTGTCTGTCCCATTAGGAATGTCTTTCTTTTCTCTTTGCGTATTTCTGAATGTTTCATCTGTACTGGTTTTTGTCCCTCTTTCTTTCTGCATTGCTCTCATAACTCATCGATGACTCCTCTACCCATAGGCTGCGACGGAAGTCTGCCCTTGTAATCAGTAAGTAGAGTCAAGCTAAACAAATCAACACATTGGTTATGTTTGAAAATAGGTATCTCTTAGTTTCACCTATTGCCATTGTCTTTTTTGCTAGGAGATAGGAAGTATGTTTTCATTATACAGATAAGGAATCTGAGGCCCAGAGAGATCAATAAATCCTGAGGTTGCTGTGTCATGACCTATCCACTAGGTCTGTCACTTGGGTATGTGTATTTTCCAGCAGCCAAGGTCATGCATGTAAGTAAGTGACAGAGGCAGGATTTGAACCAAGATCTGATTCCAAAGCAAGAGGAGTAGCAAGCCAGAGAGATCTATTTTCTTTTGTACTTGCTCCCAAATCCCATTCATCTACTTTTGTTGCTTTAGGTGCAAGCAGTATGCTCATGCTACCTCCTGTAGCAGTCTCACCCCATTTTGATCATTCTTACTCCTCTTCAGTTCCTTTCTAACCCAGTTTACCCATCACCCAGCCCAGTAGTGTCGAACTCAGATAGAAATGGGGGAACCAGTAAACCCTGAGGGAGCCACATATTGACTTAGAAAACCACACATTAACATTATCTACGTTTTATTATATTATTATTTATTTCATTAAATATTTCCTAATTACGTTTTAATCTAGTTAGGGCCATACTCAGGAATGTTGAGGAGGCTCCATGTTGCCCAAGGACCAAGTATTTGACACCTCTGACCAGGACATTCTGTCTTGCCCCTTGGTACTCATGTTCTCTTGTCAATACACTGCTCCACATCTTCCAAAGTTTCAACTCACTTCCTCTTCCATGCTTGAATAGGAATCTGGGTCTCCCCTTTGGATATTTGGATATATTCTTTGCAGCCATCTCCATTCCTTCTCCCACTCTCCTCATAGCAATAATAACCTGCATTTATGTAGGGTGCCCCCAAAGACCATGGGAAATTTAAAACATTAAGAATTTAAGTTTTCTAGGAGAAAGAAAATCAGCAAAATGCAACAGAGAGTAATTTATCCAAGTTTTAGCATGCTTAATTTTAAAATCTTTATGTTTCAATATGTCCACCACCATTACATATATATAGAATGTGGATTTTTCTAGATCCATGAATACATTCTGAAGTTGTATCACAGCAATGATCACAGTAGTCATAGTACAAAGTTGGTTCAGAGAACAAAGTTTTGATGAGCACATTTGAGTTTTAACACATCCCTACTGTTGTGAATTTTCTTCTAATTGCTGCTAAGGAATTATACTTAGCTAGCCAGAGAACACTACCCACTTTGTCTTCTGTTGACACCAACATGGCAAGAGTATATAAAGAGCTAGAAGACCTGAATTCAAGTCCAGTCTCTGCCATATACTGGCTGTATGACCTTGGGCAGATCACTTACCCTTTCAGTGCTGTAGGCCAAGGGTGTCAAATTGAAACGGAAACTAGGCCACTAAACCGTATATTAAGGATCCCTGTGAGTGACATATTAACTTAGAAACTCACATATTAACATTATCTATGATCTATTGAATTTATTTTTATTCTGGTAAATATTTCCCAATTAGGTTTTCATTTGGTTGAGGCTGTACTTGGGAGTGTTGCAAGCACTGCATTTGACACCACTGCTCTAGGCAATGAAGACTACAAATTCTAGAGAAGATGCTGATCTGCCTTGGGAGAAGCAATCTCTTTTTAAAAAATAAATAATTAATTAATTTTAAGTTTTCAACATTCACTTTTATAAGATTTTGAGTTCTAAATTTTTCTACCTCCCTCCCCTTCCCCTTCCCCAAGACAGCCATATGTGTATGATCATATTAAACATATTTCCACATTAGTCATGTTGTGAAAGAATCAGAACAAAAGGGAAAAACAAGGAGAAAGAAAAAACAAACAAAAAAAATAGTATGAGAAACAATTTCTTTATGAAAGACATTCTCTATACCAATGAAAATATGGATCCAGTCCCTAGGCAATGCCTATCTATGCTATGGCTTATTATCTGGAAAAAATTAGAATAAATTCACTTCTTTGTTTATAAACCACTGCCCAGCCTCTTTGGGGGCTCCCTCTATGTGTTGGCTTTCCCCATTAGAATGTAAGCTCTTTGAGGGCCATGAATGTCTTGCTTGCTTCTGTTTATATCACCAATGCTTGACACAGTTCCTGGCACATAGTGAGTTCTTTATAAGTATCCTATCAAAAATCTGAATCGATTAACCTCTCTATTGCACATTACTGATTATCTCTCTCCTGTAGAATTGGAATTATTAGGATTTCAAATTGTACACGATATTTGGTCTTTAAGGAGATGCAGTATAACACTTTAAGGTTTGGAGTGCTTTCTTCACACCAAGTCTGTGAGATAGAGAGTACAAGTATGATTATCCCTATTGTACAGATGAGGAAATGAAGGCTCCAAGAGATCATAACCTTTAAGTCATTGGTAGATGGGGAAGAATACATTGAACAATATATTCTTGACTGCAGAAGCAAGAGGGCTATCTGCAGGTTAAAGGGTACAGGCCTGAGAAAAGGATATGAGGGCCAGTGTGGAATGTGTCTACTTGGAATTGGTAGAGGCCTTGCACCAAGCCGTGGGCTTTTAGACCTCCTGGAGCATTCTGTTCTAGGAATGGTGTACCCACCCTTCTGTCTTAAGGGCCAAACAAAAGATGGGGGATGCTCACTCAGGGTCTATGTAGAGCATTAGCACTAGTTGGGGCAAGCAAAGAGGCCTCCCCAAGAAAAAGGCCTAAGCTTCAGTGAAGTGGCTTGAATAGGATAAAGTTTCAACTCCCTAAACTCCTGGCATTTTGGTTTCCTAATCTCCAGTAGAGTCATTTAGGTTAGAGGACTACACTATCGAAGAACGATTTCCCTCTTTAGCCCTTCAGATCCCAGTAAACCTCCAACACTCTGGTAATTTACCTACCCAATTAGACTTTGGGATTTGAGGATTATGTCTGCTCTTGGCAGGCCTTGGGCCTTCCCTCCCTTTCCTCAGGCAAGGATTACCCAAGCTGCCAATCTCTATCTGGGGATTTGCCTGACTGCTGCTTTATGCCCTTTAGTTTTATTAATTCTTCTTAAAAACTCCTCAAACAGAAAAAGTAAGGAGACAAGTCAGCAAACACATAATAATAGCTCAGATTTCTGTAGTGCCTTAAGGTTTACAAAGGCCTTAAGGCTGACACTGCTTGCAAGTAACATTCCTCCCATTTTACAGAGAAGGAAGCTGAAGCTCAGGGAAGTTGAAATACAGTTAGTAATTGGCAAAAACCAAGTTCAGTAAGCAGTAAAGCTAGGATTCAAACCCAGGTCTTCTGACTTGTTATTTCAGTGTTCTGTCAACTGTAGACCATGCTGCCTCTCTCTTGTTCAAGAGACCAATCAACCCTCTCAGTCCTGGGTTCTAACAAGCCATAACAATAAGGGCTTCTAATGAATTTAGCAAATTGGTCAGTGTATGGAAAGCTGTGAGAGATGGGTCAAGTCTTGAATTAAATATTCCGAGGACAGAAAATTGTGAGGATGAACTTTATGATTTTTCTCCTGTCTGCTTTCTATCACGTAAGGGGTGGGGAGGGAAGGGGTGGCCATGTGATGGACGCTTATTAGAGCAGCAGTACCATCTGCTGGATACAGTACTGGCCTTGAAGTCAAGCAAACAAGGGTTCAAATCCTGGACCTAAAGAATACTGGCTTTGTTCCCCCGGACACATCGCTTAACCTCTCAGTCACCTAGCCAATTCTTGACACTAGAAGTTACAGAAAAATTGCATCTCTGCATGGTGAAGGGTACTTACTGGTGGGTTTTCTCTTTAAGTTTTATTGGTGCCTTTTATTCCCCACCCCATCCCCTCAACTTTTGTGTCAGAGGAAAACATTTAAGCCAAACTGAGTGATCTTGTGTGACAGTGCATGCCACGTTCCCCACCCTTCGTCTTCTTTCTCTATCCCCTTTCCTCCCTGCACACCGAAGGAGGGAAGAGAGGTTTTCTCTTTGTGATGGGAGTTCCCACACTGGCAGTTTCCCTATAGTGATTAGAGAATCATTGATTTCAAGCAGGAAGGTACTTCAGAGGTCATCCAGTCCAATCCCTTCATTTTGCAGATGAGGAACTAAGGCCCTGTATTCAGGAGACAAACATTATGCCCCTGTTCTTCCAGAGGTCAGGCGCCACAGCTTGAAAAAGGTTGCAGAGGAAATTGAGCGGAGACAGATGTGTTCCTTGCCAAGTTCCTATGCAGATTTCCTAGGAACTCAGCTGAGCCTATGAGAGAACTCGAGAGAGCAGCCTATCCTATTGGGAAACCATCAAGGCAAAAAAAAAAAAAATTGCCCTAGCTGGGTGACATGCAGTCCTTCAGAGGAAGACTAGGTGTTCTGCATTTAAATTTTTGAGCCAATGGAATAATTTTCACGATAATGAGGTCTTGAAAAAGAAAAGTTCTGACTCCGTTTTATGCAGCAAGCATTTTTTATGTATCTGCTATCTGCCAGGTCATTTGCCAGTTGCTGGGTCTACAAAGTCAAAAATGAAATAATTCCTGCCCTCAAGGAACTTATATCATAATCGAAGGGGGTGAATGATATACATGTAGGTACCTAAATACAAAATGTGTGTAAAACAAATACAAAGTCATTTGGGCTGGCAGAGGGCTCTAAAAATGGGGGTGTGGGTGTGGAATGATTTGGAAAGGGGGCATTTGAGCTTAGCTTTGAAGGGATTTAGGGACTTCAAGAGGCAGAGGTATTCCAGGCATGGACAGAGACATGAAGGTGGGAGAGGGAATGTAGTATATGGAGAACAGCATGAAAACCAATTTGGCTGGAATGTAGAACAAGAGAGGGGAGTAATGTGAAACTAGTTTTGGGGGGCAGGTAGGGGGTGCAGTGGATAGAGTACCTGCCTTAGAGTCAGGAGGATATGAGTTGCAGCCTCAGACACTTGACACTAGCTTTGTGACCTTGGGCAAGTTGCCTCAGCCAAAAAGGGAAAAAAAAGTCTGGAAAGATAGACCAGAGCCAGATTGTAATGGACTTGAAATGTCAACTAGAAAAGTTTATATTTTACCTTGGAGGCAACTAAAAATACTAAAGTTTCTTGAGCAGGGTAATGACATAATTAGATGGGATTTAGGAATATACAGTACTTGGGGATTTAAATCTCCAATTACAGCTATATTTTTGCTTTCTAGTTTAAAAAATATTGGCGGAGAGAGCAGCTTGTGAGGAAGATATTGGGCATAGATGGCTTTTTGGAGAAGCATAGCAGCAAGGGGAAGACAGAGATAGGATGGCGGTGGGATGGGCTAGAAGGGTCCAGAGGTTTGCACTGGAGAGATTTGGGAATATTTGTGGGTAGATGAGAAGAAGCCTCTCTGGCCCTCCGTTTTCTTATGTGTAAAATTAACGGGCTGGAATAGATGACAACTAGGAGTCCACCAGGGTGAAAGTTGCTGAGAGGCAGGTTTATGTTTAATTGCAGGGAAAACTTTCTAGCAATGAGAGCTGTCCCCAAGCGGAATGGGCTGTTCCTTGGGGAGGCAGGTAGGGGGTGACACAACAATCGCGGCGCTGGCAACCCTTCTTGGGCTGCCATCAGGTACCCTGTTACCGGCCCGCCCTCTTCCCCTCCTCCACCCCACTCTGGGCTCCTAAGGAACTGGGGTGTGGTTCGAAGGCGCCCCCAGAGTGAGACAGACAAAAGGCCGCACCGCCCCTTCCCTCCCCTCCCCTCCCCTCCCCTCCCCCTAGCCCCACCCTCGGGCTCTCTGCCGCAGTATAGTCTCACTGCTGAATCAGGCCCTGGCCACCGCCTTCTCCTCCAATCACGGCCGGCCCGGCCCGGGCCCCAGCTTCAGCTCACCCGCAGCGGCGCCAGCGCAGCCTCTTAGGAGCCTTCTCTTTACAGCACTCCTCTCCCCCCGAACAAGCTCCAATCAGAGCAGGCCGCACTCCTCCCCTCTCCCGCTCCGCTCCGCCCAGCCTCGCGCCCGCCACCCACTTGCCCCGCGCCCGCCGCGCTCCGGCCGCGCGCTGCGTGTGCGTCTGCCCCTGTGCGTGCGTGCGCGCGCGCAGAGGGCTGCTTCGGGCGTTCGGGAATCTCGTCTGCTCCCGACGTCTTCGCCGCTCCCGACGTCTTCGCCTCCCCCTCCTCTCTGGGAGTCCACTCTCCCCGCTCTCCCGTGTCCTAGCGCGCCTCCTGGTCCTCTCGGGCCCCCGCCTCCATCTGCCCCTCGCCGCTTGCTCTCCAGCCATGCTCTGCTGGGGCTCGGCGCGCTTCCTAGCCCTGGCTTTCACCTCGGCGCTTCTGCTGCACGGAGGTAAGGCTGGCCTGGGGCCGGGTCGGGGGAGGGGAGGAGGGGGGAAAGAGCGAGAGAAAGAGGTGCCCCTTTTCCCCAGCCGCCCGGCTCGCGTGAAGTCCGCTTGGCAGGTGGGAGCCGGGCTTGGCCCGAGGGGGGGAGGGGCAGGTTCGGGCCGCTGCTTCGAGCGCAGCAGAGCTCCCTTCCCGACTGTGGGCAGTCCTGCTAGCCCAACCCGAGACTCGGCCAGAGGGCGAGTGGGCGGCTGGCCAGACTCGACTCAGACTTGGTTAGCCGGGGGGGGGGGGGGGGGGGGGGGGGGGGGGGGGGGGGGGGGGGGGGGGGGGGGGGGGGGGCGTGGCGAGTTATCTAGCCTGGCAAGCTGGCGGCCCAGCGCAAGGCAGGTGGGCAGCCACCTCTGGGACATTGCACCTAGGGGGTTGCGGGGGAGGGGAAGGGAGGAGGATCTGCCTTAGTCCAACTCCTGGAACTTTGGCCTAAGTGAACGGGATACCCGTGACTTTTGCTTTTCTTCTGAAAGTTTGCCATGCTCTGCCACGCTTCCCTGCTAGCAGCGGTTTTGGGGGCAGGCGGGTTGGAAACCCTTGTTTTGAGCATCCCCGTCTTTTCCTAGCCGCAGAGGAATGACCTGAGTGGGGCCCGTGCAGTCCATGGGAAAGTAAATGCTGCTGCTGCTGCTGCTGAGCAGCTCGTGACACCTGTCTCAGCAGATTTCTGTTATTGTTCAGCCGATGGGAGGCGAATGCCCTAGATTGAATTGTGCTCTTGTCCTGGAGCTAAAACATTGTCCCCTCTGTTTATGGTGCCACATACGTGGAAGTTCAGTCGTTGCATTGAGAATGGAGTCACAGGCAGCTGGATGAAAGTTGTTTGGAGAATGAACGAATCCAGGGGAATCACGGCTTTTTTTCAGCCCAGTCGACCCTTCCACATTTTAAAGCACACAGTCTATAGATGAAGAGGCTGAGGACTGTAATTACCAAATTCCAGACCGGTTTTCATAACCATCCGGCTTAAACCATTAGGCTTGGAAAGTAGAGAAGTGGGCATTAGAGGTTCATAGGTTTAGAGATAGAAATGACCATCTGGTTCAACCCTCTCATTTTAAGGAGGCCCAGAGAAATGAAGTGATTTCCTCAAGGTCACATTGGTAATAAGTGGTATAGTAGAGGATTCAGATTTAGTTTCCCTGACTCCATATTGAGGCTTTTTCTGCCTTTGCAGGAAAGATACGACTTAGCATTTCTTGCCTTTTTTACTCAGTGTTGGAAGTAGTTTTCCTGATTGGAGGCTATGCTACCAAGTCTGCCAAAGTGGCCTTAGGTAGAGAAAAGATAAACTGATGATTCCTCTGTATGTACAAATAGGCAGAAACTGTTCAGTTCTTGGCTTTAAAATTAGACTTTGCCAATTTCCTCTCGGCCCAGTGAGGTCACAAATATTAGAAGCTGAAGAATTCCTTTTGGCTCTTTCTAAACTTGGACTCTTTCTAAACTGCTCTATTGAAATAAACACAGCCTAATAAATACTTGCTGGATCAAATGATCTTAAAGGTTTTGCCCATCTGTAAGGATCTTTGATCATATTTGTGGACTTTATTTGTAATTGTTTGACTTGGCAAAGACCTCATGAAAATTATCCAGAAGCCTGTGTTGTTTTGCCTCAGAGTAATTTCATGTTTAGGCCTAATTTTTCCGAGGAAGTTAAGATGAGAAGTCCCAATAGGACTCAATTCTCAAGTGATTACTGAAGCCAGTCACAAAGAGAATTCCCATTGCTGGCACTCCACCCTTTCTTCCCACCCATTAAAAATGTAAAGAGGAAAAAAAAACCCTTGTAAGAATTAAGTGTAGTTAAACAAAATGAGTCCACATAGTGGCCATGTCCAAAAATATATGTCTCTGCACCTTCATCATCAGTACTCTGGAGACATGATTTGTCATTGATCAGAGTTCTTCAGCCTTTCAGAGTTTTTATTTACAATGCTACTCTGCTGTATATATGGGGCTTTCCTACTATGCGTTAGTTTTTTTTTCCTATCTATGCCTTAGTTCAGAGGTGTCAGAGATTCCAACCCGATTAAAATGTAATTGTGAAATATTTAATAAAATAAAACACAATAGATCATAGATAACGTTAATATGTGGTTTTCTAAGTCAGTATGTACCCTACAGGGATCCTTACGTACAGTCTAGTGGTCTTCTTTTCTATTTGAGTTTGCCAGCACTGCCTTAGTCTATTCTATGTTCTATCGGGAATGTTCTACCTCCCCCTTCTTCTCCTACTTGTCTTTCAAGAACCAGTTCACATTCAGTCCTCCTCTGTGATGTCTTCTCTGGTAACTCTAGTCAGATATACCTTTTCCTGCCTTAGTCATTGTGTAGCATTTTGTTTGTACTTCCTTTGTGTATTTATATATCATTTTATATTGGAGTTTTGTGTGTGCCATTTTCCCTTCTCTCCTATAGTGTGTGCTGCAGAAGGGCTAATTTCCCTTTATTTCTCTCCCTAGTGTGTGACAGATGTTTTTACGGAGAGGAGAGGTACTTCACGTTTGTGGAAGAGAATTCATTGGTAGTCCAAAAGCTCAAGAAGAGAAAAGCAAACAAACTCTTGTCACTTCTGTCTTGGTTTTCATGCATTTGCTTTTGCAAACCAGGGAACTGGAACTCAGTAAAACACAAATTTGATATATTAATACAGTGACTGGAAATCTTATGATTTGTAAGTCATTTTTAGCATTAAGGGCATTTTTTTGCAGGGGAGGGGCCACTTAGGCCACCGTATACCTTTTGGGCTTAAAAAAAAAATCTGGCTTCTGGGGACTAACATTCTGGTCTCTCTGAGCTTTACTGGCTTGGTCCTTGCACAACAGAGGATACTGGGTGCCATTTACAATTTTTTAAGATCAATGTAAACAAAAATAACTGAAACAGAAAACATGACATTCTTTCCTTATCCACACCCTGCCTCTTTGCTGAAAGGATCAAAATTGGCTATTATGATTATTCAGAGTTTGACTTTTTTCCATGTTCTTTTCATTTACCTTACTATAGTCATTATGTATATTATTACTTTGGTTCTGGTTGTTGTACTTTACGTCAGTTCAGACAGATCTTCGAATGTTTCTCCTAATTTACTTCAGGAAGCAATGATTAAGCATCAGCTGTGAGCAAGGCATTGTGTTAGACCTTCAGGAATTTTATTTTTTTTGTTCTTGGACTGTAATTTCATGGAATTCTTGGTGAGGAAAATGCAGATTGGCGCATTCGTGAAGCTTAAAGTCTTAGAGAATTTTCTAGGGCCACTGAGAAGTGGTGATTCGCCTACTTCTTAATAGACAATACGGTGCCATGCTGCATCTCTGGGCTCTGAGTTTATAAAGACAAAGAAGAAAAAGCTCCTGATCTCAAAGAGCTTACATTCTACTTGGGTAGGAGGCAATAACATGTACGCATATAAATAATCTAGAATACATGCAAAATAAATAGACTAAGTAGGGGTGGGGAAGTAAAGTGTTGACCACGGGAAAGAATCTGGAAAAGCCTCTTGCAGGTGATGGCTCTTAAGCTCATCCTCGAAGGGACCTAGGGGTTCCACAAGGTGAAGGTGAGGAATGACTTACATTCCCAGCATGGGGGACAGGCTGTGCAAAGTCATGGAGGCAGGAGATGGAATCATGTGTATTGGGAACAAATAGAAGCATAGAGTTTTTGGGGACAATACTGTGTAATTGGTCTGGAAAGATAGTCTGGAGCCAGACTGGGAAAGGCTTTTGATGCTAAAGAAAGGACTTTACATTTTGTCTTAGCTGCAGGTATCAGAAAAAAGGTGTTTAGACATAGGCTTTAGGAATTTCAGTTTGGCAGCCATGGGGAGTAGCCTTTGAAAAGGGAAAATGTATCAATTAAGAAGCTAAGGCAGTAGTGAGGTGATGAACCACCTCAATGGGGATGGGGGTGGGGTTGGCTCATTGAAGGTAGGAAAGGGGCTGGATGGAAGAGACGCTGAGCTAGAAGCAGCAGATGTGGCATCTGTGGTTACACTGGGCTGGGTTAGTGAGAACAGAGTGCTTTCTCTGAGTAGTTACTTTGTATTGTCTTTTGTACATATTTCATATTTAATTATATATGCTCACTTTACTTTTCCCTCAGTAGAATGTGAGCTCCTTTTGGGCAGGGATTATTTGGTTTTTGTATGCTTAGCATAGTACCTGGCAATAGGTACTTAATGTTTGTTGAATGAATAAAGAACATTCTTGCCCTCAACAGAAATAGAGAATGGGGAGGGGGGAAGCTGGGTTTAGGGGGAAAGGACATGTTTAGTCTGAAATGCTTATGGGACATTTAGGTAGAGCTGTTCAGTAGGACATTGGAGATGGACTGGAGCTCAGGAGAGAGAAGAGGGTTACATATAGAGATATGAGGGTTCGCTGCTAAGTCCTTGTATTCTGGATTTCTTATTGACAAATAATCTGTTACATACATAGAATACAATGTGTTCAGCATTTCCCAACCAATTGGTACCTACTTTGTTTCCAGTTTTCTGCTACTACGAAAAGTGTTACTATGAATACATGTTGTATGTATGTATGCATACACACACACACACACATACATTATCTATATATCTGGCTTTGATCTCTTGAGTTGAATCTAACCTTTTTATCTTGGTACCTCAGAGCTATTGTTAGGAACTTCAGTAGTTTGTCTAATGCCTCATGGGGCTGTAGAGGTATGTATGTATGTATGTATATATATATGACATGTATTTTATATGTCTATATATACACACACACTCACACACACACAGAGTTATCCCTTCCACATTGCAACTTTTCCCATTTTGGTTTTGTTATATCTTGGGTCAGCATAAGAAATTACTGCAGTATTTCATATTTTTAAATGTCTTTTTCATTTGATATTTTCAATGAACATTGACCTACTTATAGCTTATGACCAAATACTTGACCCAAATTTTGCAGTAAACGTGCCATAAAAGAAAAAGGAAAAATTTCAAACTTCTTCTCCTGGACAAAGGGAGGGGTGCAGATTTTCTAGATGGGGGTACCACACTCCTAACCCCCACATATGGAAGGGATAACTGTATAGCTTTCTGACCTACCCTTAAATGGCACTAGATTACTGCACTCAATTCCCATCATCTTTTCATATTTCACTTTTCTTTTTTGCTTTCATTCTTGGTAGTGTGGGCTGGGAAATCAGATTGAGCAAATCGCTTCACATCTCTGGGCCTCATTTCGTCATCTGCAAAATGAGAGGGTTGCACAAGATCACTTCTAGGATCCCTTCCTTTAATCTGTGATCCTGTAATAAAAATTGTTGAAAATGTGTGTAAAATAAGGTTCTGAGCTGGGGACCTTTTAGGGCTTTTTAGATGAGCAAAATATCTGTTTGAACTGTCAGAAACTTTTTTTCTCTCTTATTCATTGATTTTTATCAGGTTTCCAGCTCTGTGGAGAAGTGGGGGCGGAGTTTCTTAGTTTATCTATGCACATGAGATGGCCTATTGGGTCTTTTCCTATCTCCGCTTTTCTTTGTTTCCTGATTTTCTGTTATAAGTGTTATAAATCACATATCTTTGGACCAGATGGAGTTTAAGGTTTGTTTAAATTGTTTTTGTCTCACCGTCTTCTGAATTCAATCTCTTACATGATTGGTTAATTATTATAAAAGTATCAATGATTGAACTATCATGGCTTTCCTGTCAGTTGTGGTTTGCAGAAAAAAAGGCTAGAGTCAGATTGTGGTGAATATACTGTTCTCGGAGGAGCTGACACTGTATTCTCAAGCCTAGTAGGACTGCTTAGAGTTGTGTTACTAACAGTGGGAATGGCTTTGTCCTAGGCTGCTCATGTTTTTATTTGGCCATTCCCCTGGTGCCCCAAAAGTCCCCACTTGGGACATGGCTTTTGAGGGTTGGGAGAACAGTGTCTGTGGGCTGAGTAGCATTATATAGTGGAAAGAGTGTGGAACTTGAAGTTAGGCAATCTGGGTTTGAGTCCTAGCCAAGACCATACTAGCTGTGTGACTAGGGCAGGTGTCAACCTCTCTTAACCTTGGTATCCACATCTGTAAATCATTTGGCCTACCTACTTTGCTTGATTATTGGGAAGAAAGTGAAACGTGAATTGGGCAGTAGTTTATTCATTTTGCATTGGATCACCTCGTTATGCCAGGAAACATCCATACATTCTAAAGAGGTGAACCAGCATGCATCTTTGGCATTCCTGAGTAGCCTTACTCTGAATTATCTTTCCAAATTATAGGCTCCACCCCTCTATGAAAAGAATAATTCTAATGTAAAATTAACTAGGATGCAAGTAATACCAAGTACCAGCTAAGTACTCGTTATTGTGATGACTCGTGGCAGTGCAGGATAGTGCAAAAGAGCGCTGGATTCTGAGCAACAAGATTTGGGTTCCAGAGTGGTGATTTTGCTGTTGGAATGATATGAGAAGCAAACTGTACTAGCTCACAGCTGGCACTTACATAGCAATTAAGGCTTATATTTTTGATATTTATGAGACTTGATGGCTTTCAAAGAACTTTCCTCATGGCAGCCCTATGATGTAGGTAGTGTAAGTAATGATGTCAGCGTTTTACAGAGACTGAAATAACTTGCGCCTGGTGACATAGCTTTTGTTGGTCTTCTGACTAATTCCATTGTTCTTTCTCTTTACAAATGCCCACAGCTTTAGATCTGGAAAGAACCTTAGAGGACATCTAATCCAACCTCCCAGGGCAGCTAGGCGGTGCTGTAGTGGATAGAATGGGCCTGGAATTGGGAAGACTCACCTTCCTGAGTTCAAATCCAGCCTCAGACACTTCCTGGCTGTGTGACTCTGAGCAAGTCACATTGCCCTGTTTGCCTCAGTTTCCTCATCTGCAAAATGAGGTAGAGAAGGAAATGGTAAAACCCTTCCAGTATCTTTGCCAAGAGAATACAGACTCAACAAAAAGTCCGACCTCCTCATTTAACAGATAAGGAAATTAGAGCTCAGAGAGACTAAGTGACTTGGCCTGATGTCATACTGTCAGTAAGAGGCAGAGCTAGGTTTCTTCTTGGTTGGGAAAGTACTTTGGCTGTAGCAGTAAATGATTGTTATTAAATTCGAAGTAGCCTCCAAACTGGCCTGACTACTTCTAGTGTAGCCTTTATCTAATCTATCCTTCACTTCCTAAAATACTCAAATGGATCTATGATCTAATCTATTCAGGAATTCCCTCCAGTGATACAGAACTCTAGTCATCCCTGCCTGCCTGTTCTGAGTGACATTCCTCCATGCCCTCCTGAAAGTTTGCCACAGGGCTCTTACCTACTGTACTGGAGGCCTTCCTCTCTTTTGCCCAAATTATGAGGCTGTCAGTAGAGTACTCTGGTCATCCACCTGTCATCTGCCTCTTCGGTGTGATCATCACTTCATCTTCTTTTTTTGTCATTTATTTCTTGATGACATCATTTACTCCTGTTCTCTTTAGAGTTCCTTGTTAGATATGTGTTGCTGTCTACTCATCTACTTTTCTATTGCTCTTTTTGTGTCTCTTTAGTTCCCTGGAGACAAAAGCATTCCTGGTCTCACTGACATAGAGCACCACCAGTAAAATATTTATATTGAAAAGATGGGCCTTTGTTGTTATGGGAAGCTTGGGACCAGTAAAAATGCCCTGCAATTCCCCAAAAGCAGTTTAAGCCTTTCTTCTCTTTTTCAAATCTGAGTCCAGCTAATGTATATATCATATATATCATTCATACACACACAGTCTTATGGTATGCCCATACAGATGCATGTTGAAATCTGGACGATTGATGTTTTTCATTCGTTGGTCTTTTCTGTGTGATGGACAGGCCAAACTCCTTTAAGTCATTACAGATCTCTTCCAGGAGGCTCTGTAAGATCTCGGGGCTTGATGCAATCAACAAAATGTCATCTCTAAACAGGAGCATCTGGAGGAATTCACCATCCACAGAGAATCCTTCCTTCACCTTGACTCTGAGCCAGATCTTCATCATAGTGTCAAATAATTTTGGTGAGCATACATCTCCCTGTTTTCTGCCTCAACTGATGTTTAATTTCAGATAGTTATTGATCAGGATCGTTTTTGCTTTTACATCTTCCAGAGAATCCTGAATGATCTTGATACAGGGATGGGGAGACACCTGATGTTATAGTAGTCTTATAAGATAGATGTTTTGTTGTATGAAGCAGAATGCTTTTTGAAAAAAATGATCAGCAGTAAGCACAATATCTTTTATTTTTTTCCAGGCTTTTTCTATGTTCTTCTCCTTTGGATAACTTGTATATTGGTCCCACATGCTTTCATAATTGCATGATCTCTTCTGTGTATGCTTGATCCAGTCTACTACCTTCTTCCATCTTTGTTCTCTTTAGTATCATTTCAACTTCCTCTGTGAGAAGCCTAGGGACTTGTTGAAGTGATTTTTCCATATCTTTTCCATTTTCCTTTTCTTTATAGTCTTCTTTCCATTTTTATCCTCGAATGCCCTTGTAATGATGACTTTGCTTAGTTGGTATTCTTGCCAGAACTTTCTTTATACTGTTTTTTACCCTTCACTGTTTCTCTTTGTGTTATCAGATAATACCACTCAGAATTGTCTATTATCTTAGTAAGATTTTTTAGATGAGTTTATATATTCTAATCTGGTTTTGCCTTCGGATAGCCATCTCCATTCAGCAAGTAAAACAAATGTTTGCTGACTAAGGCACTTTTTGGAGGTCTTTGGGTCTTTATTGGAGCAATTAATTTGCATTAACTTCCAAATGAGATCATTATCAGCAGATATCATTTCTATTATCCATTTCCCATTTTAAATTTTTAATAGCTTGTGTAAATAACGTAGGGCTTGATCTTAATTTTATACTATATTTTTTCTTGTTGATTATAAATTCTGATCCTAGCTCTGACAAGTCAGTGACTAAACATATAGCTGACTTAGAGATAACTCCCATTTCAATAAGAAGTCTTTTCCTGTCTGTTAAAATATAGTCAGTTTTGTTCTTTGTGATATTATTTAGTGCTCACTGTGTTCAGTGTCCCCAAATTCTTTTTCCCCCCTCTCATTTTATTTTTTCTCAATTACATGTAAAAATTTTTTAACATTTGTTTTTTAAAATTTTGAGTTCAAAATTCTTCCCTTCCTCCCCTCCCCTCCTTCCTCCTTGAGAAGTTAAGCAATTTTATATAGATTATAGGTAGGCAATCATGCAAAACATATTTCCATGTTGTTGTTTTTTTCAGTTGTGTCCCAACTCTTTGTGACTCCATTTGGGGTTTTCTTGGCAAAGATCTTGGAGTGGTTTGCCATTTCCTTCTCCAGCTCATTTTACAGAGGACGAAAGGGAAGCAAACAGGGTGAAGTGACTTGCCCAGAGTCACACAGCTAGTAAGTGTTTTGGCACCAAGGAGTCCCTGGTTCCATTACAAGAGCAATCCCTTCTTTATGGTTAGAGAAGGTTTATTACATGGTTTATTTCTAGGACTTGGCTCCCTTCCTTATGTGCTTCAGAAACACAAGGGTCTCTGAGGTCTTCAATATCTTAAGGTCCAAAGCCCCACTTGGAGGAGACTCCCAAAGATAGTATAGGAAGAGGAAGGAGTATAGCCCAGGTCTTCCTCACAATTACTTCAAAGATCTTTTGGGAGTACCAGACCAATAGTAATTTGGAAATTCCTTTTTATTTATTTATTTTATAATTTTAATTTTCAGTTCCAAATTCTCTCTCTTCTTCCATCTCCTCCCCCATCCATTGAAAAGGCAAGAAATACACTATTCATTACACAGATGAAGTCATGTAAAATATATTTCCTCCTTAGCCATGTTCTAAAAATAAGAAAAGAAAAAGAAGAGAAAAAGTAGACTTCAATCTGCACTCTGAACCCAGCAATTCTCCATCTGGAGGTGGATCTTTCACTGTTGATTATCTTTACAATATTGCTGTTGGTGTGTAAATTGTTCTGGGAATTCAAGGAGGAACACAGTGAGTTGGTTTTCTAGTCCAGGTCAGTTTAGGGAGATAACCAGAAGCCCTCTCATTTCTAGGAGTCTCTGAAACTCTTCCCAATTTATCCTGTCTATACCTGTTTGTACATAGTTGTTCCAATGTTATCTTCTCCTTTAGACTAAGCTCTTTGAGCAGGGACTGTTTTTTGTCTTTGTATTCTCAGGGTTTAGCCTAATCACAGTATATATGCAGTAGGCACTTAATAAATAAATGTTTGTTGACTGGCTGACTTGTATATTCATGGAGGGAACTATGAGATCAGGCTATAGGGTAAAACAGCAGAATAGATTGGGATTCCCTGCTATATTTTTGAAGGTCTCTAGAGCAGGGGTGGGGAACCTGCAGCCCAGAGGCCATGTGTGGGCCACACGTGGCCCTCTAGTTCCTCAGGTGAGGCCTTTTGACTGAGTGCAAGTTTTACAGAACAGATCTTTTTCTTAAGAGGACTTGTTCTATGAAATTTGGATTAAGTCCAAGAGCTGCACTTGAGGACCTAGAGGAAGTGGCCCAGAGGCTGCAGGTTTCTCACCTCTGCTCTAGAGCTACATCTGCTCACTAAACTGCTTGTTCTTGCCTGCCTGGTCAGAGACCAAGTCCTGGAGGATTTAACCCTTCCAGCTCCATAAATACTGCTCTGGGTTCCTTATTCTCTTGATTTGTGTGTGCCTCACAGGGCCCTCTATGTCTCTTTTGGCTTCCAGCTGGGTTTTATGCTGCTCCTCAGCTGTTTTCTTGCCAACCATCTTGTTGCCAACTGTACCTTCTACCCCACCCTCTCCAGTTTTAGAACCATAATCAAATCAATACTACCATTGCTGCTGGAAAGGGTGGGTCAGTGTCTTCCTCCAGTTCCACTCCCTATCCTTGTAACTTTACAAACCAAAATCCTCCTCCCTGGCTCCCATACCTCTTTGTGTGCTTTTTGGAATTTATGTTCTTTGAGGGCAGATACTTGCCTTTATTTTTGTATCTGTATCTGTAATGTTTAACACAGTGCTTGGCACTTAGTAGGTGCTTTTTCACTTGATCATTTCTTTTCTTTTTTTTATAAATTTTATTTAATATATTTAGTTTTCAGCATTGATTTTCGCAGGAGTTTGAATTACAGATTTTCTCCCCATTTCTAACCGCCCCCCCCTACTCCAAGATGACATATGTTCTGGTTGCCCTGTTCCCCAGTCTGCCCTCCCTTCTGTCACCCCACTACGCTCCCATCCCCTTTTCCCTTCCTTTCTTGTAGGGCAAGATAAATTTCCTTGCGAGATAGACCTTACCCAGAGACTATCCAGGCTGTCCTGGGCTAGAGCCCTGCTTCCCTCTGCTACCCTGTGGGTTCTGCAGTTCTAGAATTGGTTCAAAGCCATTTTTTTATAGGTTTTTGGAGGGACTTGGCAGGGCACTCACGCTAGTCCTTGCTTTCCAGCTGCCATCTTGGCTCTGCCCCTCACTTGATCATTTCTACATAAAGCTGTAGTGATTGCCATTCACATGTGACCTTGCCTCTTCTGGTAGTGCTGGTGAGTCTTGGATATAAGACAGGTTCATCACCTAACATTTGACCCTCAGCCACACTGAAATGTTTATTGTTGATTCTAGGTGAGATAGTGTAGAATAGTGGAAAGAGGAATACTTAGAATCAAAAACAAATTGGGTTTGAGTCCCCATTTCAACACTTCACAGTTGTATGACTTGGACTAAATCATTTCACCTCTTGAGACCTTGGTTTCTTTATCTGTAAAATGAACATAAGACATTTCCTACCTGCCTCTTAAGGTTAGAAATCCTCCATAAATGCTAGCTGCCCTCATTTAGAGGCATTGTATATTGTCTTTTATCAGGAACCTGGCTCTGTGGAATATGGCATTTCACCATATTGGTCATTTCTACAGAGGCTTTGCACAAGGTCAGGGGCTATCTGCTTAGCCCTCTCTGAATGAAGAGTTCTCATCTAGATATTGCAGCATGCTCTGAGGGGCTGTGTGTTTATTGGGGGTGGGAGGAAGTGGGGGAAGCTTTTGTTGGATCCTGACTGCTATCTTTAGGGGAAAATAAGAGAGGTAAAACCCACCTCTGTGCGTCTCAACTGTGGCCCCAGAAACCTACCCAGTAAGCCACAACTATTATATCCACCGAAACCTGTGATGCTTTTACTGTAGTTAATATTAAAACACACAGTCACACAGAGGCATACGCATAAAGAAAAAAGCAAGTCTAGGAGGAAGAAATTATTTTTGTCCTCCAGAGATTTTGGTAACCTAGTGGGCTGGGAGAAGGGACAGGATCCAAGAAAGTGGTAGATGTAGATTGGAGAGTGTGTGTGTGGGGGGTGGATTCTTTGCCAGTTGTAGCAATCTTAGGAGACTTTCTAATCACCTCAAACCTAGCATATGTGTGATAGTTCCCCTTTTGTCCCTCACTTCTGCTTCTCTGGCCATAGGGCACCTATTGTAGTATCCTTGAGCTTCAGTTGGAACATATGTATCCGATGGTAGAACCAATATCAGAATAGTTAGGACCTAACCCCTTCCCAAATGCAAATGAGACTCGTTTTTCCTAAAAAGGAATTGAGACATTTTTTGGACTTGGTTGGCTCAGGGGACTAAGGGCTCAGACCATTAATGTCACTTCCTCATCAGCCAGGGACCAAGCTACCACCTGTAGCTGAAGGGACTCCTAGATGCTTGGCTGGTGGACTGTAATGAGACTTTTGCTCAGCTGGGTTCTCAGGGCCTATCCTTCTCCTATGTCTAAGCAAATTTTCCTTTATTAACTGTTGAATGACCTACAGGTGGGTGTTTGATTTTGGAACCTAAACTATCAGGCGATTGGCCTAAAGTCAGGGCCAGTTCAGAAAACAGCCAGTATGTGACTGATGAGTCATGACACCTAGTTTTAAATCCTAGTAGCTCTGCCACTTAGTTGCTATGTGACTATGGGCAAATCCTGTCCCCTCTCTGAGTCTCAGTTACCTCTTCTACAAAATAAAGAGTTTAGCCTGGATGACCTCCAAAAGCCAGATGGAACACTTCGTATGGATCTATGAGCCCCTATAAGCCTTTCACCATCCGTGTTTGTCTATGAAGCTGAAACAGTAAGAGTTCTCATTAAGGTTGGTAATACTGTGTTTGTAGTAGTCACTGTGTTGCAGTTATATTTTCTGTCCCTCCTCCCCATGGCACACACATTGATCTGGCCAGATGGCTTAGTAGACCAATAAATAAATAATTGATACTGGGGTAGATAGGGAGAGACAGATTAGGAGAGATAAGAACACAGATGGGCCGAGAAGGAGGACAGGACATGGGAAGAGACTGAGGGGCATGGAGTCCCTCCTCTTCTCTCCTTTTCTCTCCATCCTCTTTCTCTGCCTTTGCCTCCTTTCTTTGATTCTTCCCTCTGCCCCTGCTCCCCGCTGCCCTCTTCTCTTTCTCTTTCTTTGCCCTTCCCTTTTCAGCACCTCTTTTCCCTCACTACTTTTACAGCTTCTTGCCTCTTTGTTATACCTTCCTCTTCCCCTCCTTTCCCACCCCCCATACCATGTGGCACCTTCTGCCCCATGACCAACTACATGAAATTGGCATGTGAGAACTAATGGGATCTTGCCCTTTGGCCTTGATCTTCTTGAAGATTCCAGTACCTTTTCCAGTAGATTGTGTTTGTAAGTCCTGAGTTTTGTTTTCCGAGAGCTAACAGCCTCATCTTTCAGAAATTGTTGAATCCTGGGTTGCTTCCCTGTGTTTCCCATCTTTTGCAGCTTTTAGACTGGGCTTTGCTGAATGTGTACTTATTTTAGAATTAGCCCAGGCTAAATAGGGATATGAAGTAAAATCTGTTCTGTCACCACCCCTCCCCCTCCAAATAAAGCATTGAAAAACCAAATAGGAGTGATCTGTTTTAACTGGTGTTTTAAATTAATTGTTTTTCACCCCTCCCTTCCCTTTTTGGAGGGGTTCCTAGTAGGAGAAGAACTTTATTTAATCTCAGTGAAAATCTTCCCTTAAAAAAAGTATATTGCTTTTTTTTCTCTCAAACTTTATTGTTTTTAAAAAACATTGCTGTCATTTTGCAATTACTCCATACTCCAATATTGCACTCCTTTTAAGCAAAACAAACCAAACCATTGATCCCATCTAATAGTCTATTCTACATTCTGTACTCATGCTGCCATCTTTTTACTGAGATGAAGGAGCTATGTGCTTCATCATCCATCCTCTGGAGGCAAAATTGATTATTGCATTAATCTACTGTCTTTTAGTGTTCCCTTTACATTATTGTGGTCATTGTGAATGTTGTTTTGGCTCTGCTTACTTCATTTGGCATTAGTTTATACAGGAGATCTGAAGTTGTTTTGAATTAAATATTTAAGTGCCTATCATGTGCAAGGTTTGATAGGCAGTGTAAAGAGCCGAGGTGTCAAATTCAAGGCCTGCAAAAGTCCCAAATGGTCCCTGTAATTGGGAAATGTCAGAAATACAACCCAATATAGATAATGTTGATTTGTGGTGTTCTGAGTCAGTATGCAGTCTGCAGAGCCCCTTTTTGAGTTTGACACCACTGATGTAATGGATAGAGAGACAAGGAGACAGGAAACTGACAGTACTAGCTATGACCCTGAGCAAGGCACAGCCTTTCAATAATCCAGGCAACTCTAAGATCATATGTTGCTGAGTAGGTGCTAACCTGTATTGGTTGAGGGAGTGTGCTCTTCAGAGAGTTCCTTATGCCAGTGAAATCACAGGTCCTGTCTGCCCCCCCCCCGCCCCATTAATGTACAAGAGACTTTGCTACATGAGGGGGATACAGAGAGGAAAAAAATAGTCCCTGCTTTTAAGGATTGTTAAGATCCTAGATTTCAAGCTGGCAGGACCTCTCAGGCCATCTAGTCTGACCCCCTCATTTTACAGAGGAGGAACATGACATCCAGAGAGGCCAAGAGACTTGCCTATGGTCACACAGAGATGGAATTTAAACCCAGGTCCTCTTGGCTCCACATCCAGCACACTTTCCAGTGCAACACGTACCTCTGTTCTCTCAGCAGGATAAGTGTGATACTAAGTATTTTCTGCAGAGAGAGCAGCATGCAACAGAAGTTTTCCTGAAGGAGATCACACCTGAGCTGAGGTGAAGGAAGGCATGGATTCTCAGAGAAGGAGGTGAAGAAGGGAGTGCATTCCAGGTAGCTGATGTGGCCTGTGCAAATGGGAAGGAGTAATGGAAGGTCAGCTTTAGGGAGCAGCATTGATGAAAGGGAATATTGTGAAATTAGTGTGGAAAAGTAGTTTGGAACCAGATCGTGAGGGCCTTAATGTGAGGGTAAGGAGTTTATATTTTATCTAATAGTAAGTAGTCTCTTCTGAACAGGGGAGGGATATGGTCGACCTTTCGATTCTTAGCTAGAATGGTGGCTGGATGGAATATATTATGGAGGTAAAATTGACAAGATTTGGCAACTGAATGGTTATGGGGAAGTGAGAAACCAGGGATGACTCAGCTTGTGAAACTGAGTGACTGAGAGGTACGTGGTGCCCTCAGTAGAAATGGGAAAAAGTCATCTATATCCCTCCTCTGGCCTCTTCCCAAACTGTTCAGTAGTTAAACTGTTTGTTTCAAGGTTAGTTAGCCAGCTGTCTTTATGAGTGCCGATTGAATTCCCTTGGGATGGAAAGTGCTAATCTTCTTGACTGGAACAGCAAAAGTGTTTAATGAAACCCCTGCTCCTACCTGCTATGAAGTAAAAGATAAACCTTTGGAACTTTCCACCTAGTTGTAATGAATAAATGCTGGCCTAGGGCCTGGTTCGCCCAGGAAGTATTCAACTCCCGATCACCTATGAGGACTTCAACAAGAGGCTGCACAATAACTTATCACATTGGTTGTAGTTGGGATTCTTTTTGGCATAGAGTTTGGCCACTGAGGTCTCTTCCAGTCCCGAAATTCTCTGAGTCAATGAAATGCTTATGCTTTAAAGCAAAATTGGGTTTTTTCTGTTTCTGCTTGGCCTTGGGAAGATGATGTTACCTGAACAAGACAGTGAATTTCTCTGCCTCAGTTGTGCTTTCTCTTTACCTGATGGCATCCTCCCTGACTCTGAGTTTAAGGTGTGTGATACCTCCTTGTTGAACTCTTCCAATAGCATTTACTCCTCAAGAAAGCTATATCCTGTCAGGGCTTCCTGTTCCTCCTTAATTAGAGCTTACTTGTGGGTTTTAGGTAAATTTGTTCCTCTGAATTTGCTCTGCCTTTTCTGTACCTAAAGTATAATCAGAGACATAGACTGTTGAGCTGAAAGGGAAAGGAGAGAAGGGAAGGGAACAAGCATTTATATAGTACCTACTATGTGCCGGGCTCTGTGCCAAGAGCTTCACAAAGATTTCCTTTGAAAAGGTCCTTAGAAATTTGGCCCCAGCATTGTGCATATGGGGAATCTGAGGTCCCAGAGAGGAGGTACTTTGACCAAGGTTATGTTGAAAGTTAGTTAAAACTAGAACCCATCCCATTTGACTTGTAGGCCAATGTTTTCTCCTATACCAGAGGTTCCCAAACTTATGTGGCCTACCGCTTCCTTTAAAAAACAATTTGCTAGCCCCCCCCCCCCCCGAAAATCTACTTTCTTTAACTCTTTAACTTTTTTTGAAATTTGCATCATTTCAAAAAAAATAAAATATTTTTAAAAAAATGATGTATCTTAAATTTAATAATTTATTGTAAATTTGTGGTTTTTTCCCCTGCATTGAAATTTTGATGATGGAATAGTATCCTATTGTAAACAAGTCATCACACACACATATTCCTACCTATGCATGGTGGACTTCCCCACATTGGCCTGCCAACACTTGCTTGTTAAGACCTGTTGGTGGACTTGGTCACTGCCACCCCCACCCCATCATTCCAGTGCTCCCAGGGATGGTATAGCTCACTTTGGAAACCTCTGTACCAAACAGATGACTTTCACTCATAGCCAGGACCCAATTTTTAAGACTTCATCAAAAATTGCTCTGATTGGATTTTGAAGACTGCTTATTTCTAAATTTACAAAGCTGGGGGTTGGTCCTGGGGAGCTAGCTGGTGATGATTCTTTTCCATCCTCCTGTTTTCTGTCCTGTTAGTCCATTGCTTCTCTTCTATTTCTCTTGGATTTTTCCTTGTTTTATTAATGTTAATTATCATCATTCAAAGTTAATATCTCATTGTTGTGTGGAAGTGATCTTGGGTTCTTGAAAGAAATGCCAGCAGAGTACAATTTCTGGTAGCTCCTCCTAGAGCTAGAAAGGTTTCAGGTTCTATCCCAGTGGTGGTATCTATCCAGCATCTAAGGACCAGCTTACTTATGTTAAAAAAGACTCCCCACAAAAAGGTTAGCCACTAGAGAATGATTAAAAAAAAAGGTAGAGTAATTCATGAAGGACCAGCTATCTCCGGTTATCC
The DNA here is from genome assembly GCA_028646595.1 of Phalanger gymnotis. NCBI lineage: Eukaryota > Metazoa > Chordata > Mammalia > Diprotodontia > Phalangeridae > Phalanger > Phalanger gymnotis. The sequence continues at coordinate 21,401,161 of CM053628.1, read as the reverse complement.
CTTTCACATTGCTACTTTCCTCATTACTGTTTTGATGGATCACGCGTCAGCATAAGAAATTAAATGGGAATTTTTGGGGAGTGTTGTGGAAATCACAGACAACGCACAAAGGCCAGCAGATGACACAGAATAATGCTGTGATAATTTAGCCTTCTCTAGTACAAAGGGAGGGCCAAAACTTTTTACTCAGGTTTTCCAGATCGTGGGGGGGGGGGGTGCCACACCCCTAACCCCCATGATGTGGTTCCTGATAACTGTAATGTGTATTTGTGATTTTTATTGGTGCCCCCACTGATGAATTCCCAGATGATTTAAAGGATTGTTATCATAGTTGATATTTATAGAGTGTTTTATGGTTTTCAAAGAGCTTTGCATACATTACCTCATTTAATCCTCATTAGAGGCCATGAAAGTTAGATGGTGTCATTACCGTCTCCTAGTCTCTTCTCCCAGTTTTCCACTGGGGTCTATCCCTGCCTTCTTCACCCCACGTAACTTATTGTTACTCAGTTAAGGCATCCTGATAATTTATCTTGTGCTTTTCCTAAGTTCTTTCATTTGAGCCTCACAGTAGCCCCAGGAGGTAGGTTGCCTCACTGATGGTGAAGGCAGCTAAGACTCAAGGAAATGGTGACTTGCCTGTAGACTCTGGCTCTAAGGACTTCTAGTTTGGTGCTGTGCAGAGCTGATGTCTTTGCTAGAAGGCCCAGTGCAGACCCAGCAGAGGAGAATGGACAAGGAGTTCAGGTGCAGATGCATGTTCTGATGGGATAGATGAAGAGAGCCTTGAGTTTTCCTTGTTACTCTTGAGAGCATCACATTTTCAATCTTGTTTTTTGACCTATGAAATAGATCCCTTCCTTGGATGGAGCTCATGAAACTAGGGTCACTTTCCCTTAGTAATTGAAGGAAAAGAGATTTTCATCATTTGTAAAGATGAGGCAGCTGCATCTCAGACCCCTACTTTTTGTGTGTGCAATGTCTGGAATTGAAGAAAGGCTGCATACCCATGTTTGACAGCTCTGTCCTGGAATTTTGGAGAGGCTGACAAATGTAGATACAGTTTGTGCAAAGAAAGATCCCTGGGGCACTGGGTTCTAGTGCTGGTTCTGCCATTGACTTGTTATGTGGGCAAGTCACTTTCTCTCTCTGGGCCTCAGTCCCCTCCTCTCTAAAATGAAGGGATTGGAATGGCTGTTCACTAATGGGATCATAGCTTTAGAATTGGTGGGGACCTTGGAAATTGCCTAGTTTCTCTCTGCCCAGAGAGGGCAGGGAACTTGCCCTAGGTCATACAACTAGTAAGTCATAGAGCCAGGTCCTCTGGTGCCAAATCCTGTGCTCTTTCCAGTCCTAAGAAGAAGATGACCTGGAGTCTGGAATTTGTGGTTTCCAGGGTGCTTTTTCCATAGCCATCCTGTGAGGAGGGTCATTCAGGTATCATTCCCATTTTGCACAAGTGGCAATGGAGGGTCAGAGAGGTACAGTGTTTTCTGTACCAGAAGGGGTCCTCTCTTGAATCCTGGGCCAGTGCTATTTCCACTCTACCACATTACGGCTAAAGCCCCTTCCAGCTCTTACAGTGGGCAGATGGCATATGAAGGGATACATGATGTGGGTGCTTTAAAAGAACAATACTGAAAGAGTATAGCCCAGGCGTGACAAGGTGTTGATTTTAGATGCTTAGTGGTTGGGTCTGGCTTTTTTAGGTTCTTAGTGCTCGAGGCCTTGCACAGAGCAGGAGATGGTTCTTGATTGATTTTCTCCCCCTTTATCCCATTAGGCATGACTAGCTGAATGACACCCAGTTGAGATAACCCTTACCCCTAAACCTCTGAGTGCCTGGTTTTAGGGTTGGGCTAGTACTATTTCACTGCCAGAGCCCAGAAGGGTAGCAGCTTTTGTCTGTTTCTTCTTTGGAAAAGATCGAGGAGTATTAGAGGCTAAAACCCAGGCCTGGGAGCCAGGAGACTACTTCTAGTCATAACTCTGCCATTAGTTTCCTCTTGAATGATGGGCAAGTTATAGACTGTCAGAACTGGAAGGGACCCAGGAAGCTTTCTCTTCCAATTCCCTCATTTTATGGTTGAGGAAACGGACGCTTAAAGAAAAGAAGGCACTTGGATAAGATCACACAAGCAGTAAGTAATAGAGCTTAGACTAGCATCTGGGTCCTCAGACTCCAAGGTTCTCTTTACGTGCCACATTGGGCCCTAAGTTCTTTTCATTTTAGAATTAGGGTCCAGGATAGGATTGGGAGCAGTCAGAGTGTTGATGGCGACTGAATGTTATCTCTCAGACTGTTCTGTGGCAAACTGAAATAGGTCATTTGTCTTTGGTGGATCAGCAGCCTTTTTCCTCCCTTCTAAGGTGTATGCCAGCATACCAGGCACCCCGTTTTCTTTCTTGTCATCATCTACCTGTTCAACAATCTTTGCTAAGGTATTAAGCCAAAAAGAATCAGGTAGGATTCCCTCCCAGTAATATTTGCATTTTTGAAGGGTGTTCTACAAACCTGAAAAACTTTACAGGTCTTCTTCCGCCGTTTAAGGAGAGCACCCAGGGATTCTTGTTTCCTACCCCACTGCTTTCCTGTACTTGATCATCTCCAGTAACTCATTCTGCAAAATGAAATCATCCTTAATATTGTCACCCTTTCAGATCGTCTCCTATCCTGGTTGCTGGACCGCAGCATGACCCTGTACTGGTAAACCTACCCCCCCCCCAGCTTCAGCTTCTTTTCATGTGTTGTTTCTCTTCTTTTACACTGTGAGCTTTTTGGGGACAGGGACTCTTATGCCTTTCTTTGTATCTCTAGTGTTTAGCACAGTGCCTTGCACATAGGTGCTTAATCAGTTTTGTTTGACTCTTACAGTGGAATGTCAGGTGTCTGGAAGAATGTCACCTTACTAGGTGAGTCACTTAAAGCCTTTGCCTTTATCACAGAGCCACCTTCTTCCTGACCGCTCTTACTTGTTAGACTTTTGCCAACCTGTTTAGTGGGCCCACCTCATATTGCAGAGGGTTTGTGGGGAGAGCTGATAATGGGAGTAAGCAGGGTAGGGAGCAAGCTACTAAGGTCATAACACAAAGTAATGCACATTAAAGGAGGCAGTGGGGTCTAGTGGTCAGAGCCTTTCCTAGATTTGTAATCAGAAGACCTGAGTTTGAGTCTCAGCTCTGGTATCATGCTATCTGTGTGACCTTGGCTGAAGTAATCTTACCTTAGCTTCTTTATCTGTAAAATGGGCATGATAATACTTGTACTTTCTCCCTGGGTTATTGTGGAGAACTCTGTCTAAACTGTCAAATCCTATAGAAGTGTGGGTTGGTCATAGTAATGGTGAAAGCGAGACAGAAGGTTTGTAGGGCTTCCTTGGCAGTCTTCTTGTGTGGTCTTCTACTGGCTAGTTTCTCTCCTGCTGTGTTTTCCCCTATCCCCTCTGTCCCTTCTCTCTCCTTTCTCCCTGCTTTTTCTTCATTATTAGAGCTTTATTGGGAAGTTTGTGGAGGATCTGGGTTCCCCCTATCTTAGCCAGACAAATCCTTGTCCCCTCCTCTCCCTGCCCTCTGACTTCCCCACTGCCCTCTGCCCTTTTCCCTCTAAACCTGATGCCCTATCCCATTTTCTCCTCCCCTCTTTCTCCCTGCCTCCTCCCTTTTTCTCCTCTCTCATCCTTCCTGCCCTCTTCTCCCTCTTCTTTCCTTTTCCCTTTCTCCTCTCGTCTTCTTTTCTTCCCCTCCTTCCTTCCCCTTCCCTTCTTCCTTTCTTTCTCTTTTCTTCTCTCCCTCCTTTCAGACAGTCAACATTTATTATGTGTCTGCTATGTGCCAGGCACTCACTCTAAGTGCTGGGGATATAAAAAGGCAAAAGACAGTCCTTGCCCTCAAGGAGCTTACAGTTTAATGGGGGAGACAATATGCAAACAAATATAAATAAAGCAAACTGTATACAGGGGAAATAGGAAATAATGAAAAGAGGGAAGGTGCTGGAATTAAGAGGAGTTAGGGAACACTTCCTGTAGAAGGTGGGATTTCAGTTGGGATTTAAAGGAAGTTAGGGAGGTCAGGAGTCAGAGCAGAAGAGGGAGAGTGTTCCAAGTATTGCGGACAGCCAGAGAAAATGTCCAGAGTATCTTTTTTGTGGAATAGACAGGAAGCCAGTGTCACTGGATTGAAGTGCCGGGGAGTATGGTACAAGAAGACCAGAAAGGTAGGAGGGAGGTAGGTTATAAAGGGCTTTGAAGGCCAGATAGAACATTTTGTATTTGCTCTTGGAGGCAATAGGAAGCCACTGTAGTTTGAGTGTGTGAGAGTGTGTGTGTGTGTGAGAGAGAGAGAGTGTGAATGAGTGAGTGGGTGGGTGACCTGATTGGATCTTTGTTATGGGGAAATCACTTTGGTGGCTGGATTGGGAACAGATTGGAGTGAGGAAACTTGAGCCAGGCAGATTCCCCAGCAGGCTATTGTAGTGATCCTGGCGAGAGGTGATGAAGGCCTGTACCACAGTGGTGGCAGTGCCAGAGGAATGAAGGAGGTGTATTTGAAAAATGTTGCAAAGGTGAAATCAATAAGTCTTGGCAACAGCTTGAATATGGGGGGTGAGCGACAGTGATAGCCATAGATCTCTGGGGTACTTTCCTAGAGATTGCCTTTGAAGTTGACATGGAAGCTTTATTCTTTGGGTCTGGCCATTCAGTTATTTCTGAAAACGCCTAAGTATACCATCAAATATCTTATAATATTCCGTCTAGTGCACAAAGGTAGTACGGGAAATGTTGTCGAATATTATGTTAAAATCTAGGTAAGTTGTAGATGACAACATTCCCTGCTTTACCAGTCTAGTAACCGGTAGAATGTAGAAGGAGGACATAAGGTTAACCTGTCCTGGAGGGAATCGTGTTGACTTTATTTTTTTTTTAATCATTGACTTCTTTTTCTAGATATTTACTAAACATTCTTTTAATAATATATCCTAGGATTTTGTCAAGAATCAGCCAAATTCTCCTGTCTCTTTATGTGTTATCTGTCATATAGTGAAATTCATTTTAAAGGTGGCTCTTTTATTTGGATTTCTCAGCTCTCCAGTATAGTACGTGTAAGGAAAAATGGAAGTAGCACAAGTCATGGATCCATGTTCTCTGAGCTTATAGTCTGGGGTGGGAGTGGGGGTGTGGATGTATACACAAAGCCAACACATGATGAATTTTACAAAATTAACATTGAAGTAATGCAGTTTTAGGAATGGGAGGTAGCCAGGTGGTTTAGTGGATAGAGTGCTGGGCCTGAAGTCAGGAAGACCCGAGTTCAGATGTGGCCTCAGACACTTACTAACTGTGTGACCTTGGGCGAGTCACTTAACGTGTTTGCCTCAACTGAAGAAGGAAATGGCAAATCACACCAGTATCTTTGCCAAGAAACCCCATGGGCAGTATGGTTCATGGGGTCATGAAGAGTCTGACACAACTGAATGACTGAACAACCAACAACAACTTTAGGAAACAAAACTCAAATAAACTCAACATAGCCTTGCCTTGGGGTATCTCAGTAGCAAAGGGAGAACCATTTTTCCACTTGGGTCACGTGGTGGGATCAAGGATGCACAGAAAATAAATATTCCAATAAAGTTCTATGTGCATGTATACAAGTACTCTCACACATGCTGTTACAGTGTTACAGACTGTAGTCTCCTCTATGAAATCCAACCCTCTCCTCAAACCTCAACTTTCTACCTATAACAAATTCCATCCCAGCACTTTGATTCTGGCAAAAGAAAGCCAAAGGATGACAGTGTGAGGATATTGGATGTGAATTCATTGATGAGCTTGGAGTATTGGTTAGGGGATATTGTCGAGATCTCTGCCCTGGCCCCACATTTCATTGTTTGACTGTGTAGTTTTATTCCTTGGTATCACATGGTATTAGCATGTTGGTGGTGGTCATGAATTACATGTCCCTTGAGGCTTTTTTGTGGCTCTCTCTGACACAAACATCCATCGAATGGTCAAATTCTCCATGACAAAAGAATTGGGGAAAGTTGAGTGGAATGGTTACTGGGGTTACCAACACCTGTGATGATAAAACAAACTTAGCTACAGAGATGAAGAATGAATGAAAAAGTGTTAAGATTTGGCTTTGTGACTGAACTGTGCTAAGTTCTAGGGATACAAATATTAAAAATAGCAGTTACTGCTCCCTAGGAGTTTATAGAAAAGAGTCTAGCTAGCTGCCAGGCCCATAGAAAAGCCTACAAGTACTAAGGGCACTGTGGCAGGTCAGATCACAAAGCCCAGGGGTCCTTATGGTGTGCCATCAGATCTGATGACAGGGTCCAGGGCACGTGTTAAGGCCTGATTGTCCTCTCTTTCACTGGAAAGCTTGTAGTTATTGCCTCCCAACTTATCCAAGTGGTGTGAACATCTTGTATAGGGGAAGGGTAAAGGGAAGCCCAGGCCTTTCCCTCACATTTTGCCCAGCCACCCCATAGTGTTTCAGTGTTCATCAGGATCACAGAAAGCACAGACTTAGTCACACAAACAGTAGACGAAAGAAGTTCATAGATTATTCAAAATTTGACGCGGTTCACCAAGGAAGAACTTCTGCTGGAAGAGACCTCAAATGCCATGTATTCTAAATGGAACCTGGTTATGAACCCCTTCAGCATCCACAGCCAATGGTCATTTGGCTCCTGCTTGAAGATCCTCAGTTATAGGAGCTCACTACCTCTCAGGATAGCCTCTTCTCTTCGTTCCATAGTTTATTCTTCCACCACTGATGACGATGTTCTCATAATCACATCCTCCCTAAACTTCTTTTCCAAGCTCAATATCCCCAGTTTCTCTACTGAGCTTTCGTAGATGGTTTGAAGTACCATCGTCATCTTGACCCAGCTCTAGACATTGGCCATTTTGTCTTCAATTTATTACCGATTTCATTCTGCCAAACTGAGCACAATGTAGTCTAACTAGGGTAGTGTCAGTTGTGTAATTTAAGACACCGAACTAAAGAATAAAACTCTTTAAAGGGCACGTGTGCATGCATGTATATGTGTGTATGTAAATCAAAGGAAATAAGACTTAGTTTTTTCTTTGAATCGTTGTAGTAAAATATAATGGCTGTTTTGTCCAATGCTTCTTCCCCTGGGCATTTCCTTCAGCAAGATCTAAAACATACAAGAAAAGTCCACTGTCTGATGAAATTGATGGTTTCAGAGAGATCTGGGAACCTGGGTTATAAGATTCTTTCCCTGGACTTCTCTATCTCTTGGCTTTCCCGACTGCCTTCCAGTCTCAGCTAAAGTGTTAGCTTCTATTAAGAAGCCTTTCTCAGGCTTCCTTAATCTTGGTGTCTTCCCTCTGGGATTATCTCCAGTTTTCTTTCTATTTAAACTGTGTGTATATAGCTGTTGCATGTTATCTCCTCCAGACTGAGAGCTCCTTGAGAGCATTGAACTCTTCTGTGACTTTTCTTTGTATCCTTAGCATTTAGCATAGTGCCTGACACATAGTAGATGTTTGGTAAGTAAATGCTTGTTGACTGACTAACCAGCTAAGCTCAAGATCACTTCATTTTCAATGTCCCCTTCGCTGCTGCTGCCACTGCTCCTTTCCCCTAATGTGCTAGCTGTGCCCCCCAAACAGAGCCACATGGAGAATGGTGGGCAATAGCTGGCAGCTGTAGATGCTGGTGTCAAACTCAAATAGAAATAGATCCCTGATGGCTACATACTGACTTAGAAAACCACAGATTAACATTATCTGTGTTGCATTTTTATTCATTTTCTTAAACGTTTTCCTGTTACATTGTATACAGTAAGAGCATTATTGTACAATGGTCAACTCTGAATGACTTAACTATTCTGAACAATACAATAATTGAAGACAGTTCTGAAGGACTCATGAGGAAAAACGCTATTCTTATCTAGAGAAAGAACATATGGAGTCTGAATGCAGGTTGAAGCAGACTTTTTCTTTACTTTATTTTTCTTGGCTTTTTTTTTCATCTGTGTTTCCACAACATGACTAACGTGGAAACATGTTTTGCATGACTGTGCATGAATAATCTATATCAAATTGCTTGCCTTCTCACTGAGGTGGGAGAAGGAAGAATTTGGAACTCAAGAATTGAAAAAAAAACCCAAATATTAAAATTATTTTTCCATGTAATTGGGGAAAAAATACTAAATTTTAAAAAACCTTAAACATTTCCCTGTTACCTTTAATCTTCACTTGGTGGCCAGTTTGACACCTCTGCTGTAGAGGATGGATAACTTCCTGCTTCTTCTTTCCGTATTCTCATGATATGTGAAACATCGTTTGACAAGTAAGTAACAAAACACAGTTTTGAGCTTCAAGAAAGATACCCAGGGTATCATCCAACAAGCATTTATTAGGAACCTTCTACGTGCCAGACTGGGCAGCTAAGTGGCATAGTGGATAGAGTCTCAGGCCTGGAGTCAGGAAGCCCCGAGTTCCAATTTGGCCTCAAACACTTAGTATCTGTGGGACCCTGGACAAGTCACTTCACCCTATTTGCATCAGTTTCCTCATCTGTAAAGTGAGCTAGAGAAGGAAATGGCAAACTACTCCAGTATCTTTGCCAAGAAAACCCCAAATGGAATTACGAGGAGTCTAAAATGATTGAAACAAGTGAAAAGTAACAACATGTGCTAGATACTATGCTGGTTGCTGAGGGTACAAAGACAAAAGTGATATAGTCCCCGCACTTATGGAGGTTACAGTCTAGCTAAAGGTAGCAGCATGTACATCTTTTGTTGTTGTTCAGTCATTGAGTCATGACAACTTTTGGAAATGTTGAGTGTGACATGTCTATGGGACAGCCAGTTCAAAATGCCCAAAAAGTGGTTGATGATGTTAGACTGGAGCTCTGGAGAGAGACCAGGGCTGGAAGTACCAATCTGAGATGACTTTGGATTTAATGTCACTTTTGCTCCAAAGGATTTTTACATTTATTATCTCATTTGATGTTCATAATACCAATAAAGTATATAGGGTATAATTATCTATCCATGTTTTGTAGGTGAGAAACTTAAAACCATTTCCTCCAAGCCCATCATTTTGGGGTACGGAAACCAAAGCAGAGGCCAGAGACTCAACCAAGGGTCTTACAGTTCAGGAGTAGCTGAGCACGTCTTTCCATGGCTCCTTTGCAAAGGAGAATCACTTTGAATTGCATCAACCTCCATCCAGTGAAACACAGGGAGAAATGGGATAAAGTTGGTCAGTAAGCGTTATTAAGCACTGTGCTAGTTGGGGATACAAAGAAGGGAATACACTTCCTGCTCTGGGGGAAACCACGTGGCAAATGTCTATGTACAAAGTATATTGACTAAAAATCAGAGATAATCATTAGAGGAAAGACTAACATTAAGGGCATCAGGGAAAGCTTTTCACAAAAGATAAGAGCTCCGCATTTACCTTCTCTTATGTGGTTTTAAAAACATTTATTGATGTCTTTTGTCTTCATATCAGTCATACTCGTATAATGCATCCAAACTAATTGAGACTTTCCTTCTCACACAAAAGTTAAGCAAAATCAATCAGTGTAGCAACCATTGTCTGACTATATATATATATGTATATATATATATATACATATATATATATATACACACGTACACATACACACACACACATTCTTTAATCATAGTTTCCCACCTCTCCAAAGAAAGGAGGGAGGTTTATTTCCTCATCTCTGCTCCAAAGCTGAGAAGAGTGATTACTGTTACACATTCCTTTTTTGTGCTTTTTTTTTACATTACCTATTTTGTGACTTGTTTTCCTGTTTCCTGCTTACTTCACTCTGCCGCTCTCCATCCATGTTTTTCCATTGTTCAATAATACTCTAATAATTCACATATCACAGTTTGTTAAATCATTCCCCAATTGATGGGCACCCATTTTGTTTCTAGTCTTTTTGCTACCATAAACGATGCTGCTATAAATATTCTGGTATACACCTAGTTTTTTTTTGTCTTTGGCCTCCTTGGGGTATATACTTAGTAGTGGGATATCTGCAGTAAAGAGTGTGAACGATTTTGTAGCCCCCCCCTCCCCCCGCCCTGCACATAATTTCAATTTTCCATAATTTAAAAAAAATTTAAACTTACCACTTACCTGATGTCCTCCTCTAGTGTCTCCTAATGGTATGAAAGTTACCATGGATTCTCAAAGGCTGAACCAGCGGAACTCAAACTTTGGAAAGCTGTACGAGCTGAGTATTGGCCTGGGGGTGGCCTGTGTCAGTTGTCTGAAGTCCTAGCTATGTTTAGAGAGGCTCTTTACCAGCTGGCTGCAGGGTGATGAATTTTTTTAGCTGTGGCAGTTCTCAAAGACTGTCTTCTAAAGTGTAAAGGCATCAGAGGAGCATCCACACTAAGTGATTCAGAAGTTCTTGAGGCTTTAGAGAAATCTTTATACAAAGCCTGCTTTACTTTGGGATTCTTCAAAGTCCACTGTACTGTCTTTTCTTTGTTGCTTCACTATGTTCATCTTTCAGGTCCATGATTTTTTGTAGACAAAATGCTCAGGCGGTCCCCTCACCCACACTCAGTTCAGATGTCGTAGAGAGAAATCCCCAGGTGATGGCCTCATTTGAAGATTTCACTATCCCATTTAGTGATGTGAGCACCACACAGCACTTGGCTGGCACTTAGGATTGAACTTGACATCTAGGATGATACGACATAGAGAAATTAGTATAATACAGAATAAATGGAGAAGTACTTGGAAAGTACAAATCAAGTGCAGTGTGAGATTTAAAGGCAGCCAGAAGATTGTTCTTTTATTATTAGTGAAAATTGAAAAGTATATTGTCAATTCATTTAGAAGTATACTAACTGCTTGTTTGACGGCTTTGTGATCTGACACTTTAATATAAGCTTTAAGGGATAATTTATTTATTTTTTTAAACATTTCTTTATTTAATAGATTATTCTTGATATGCAGTAGGGTCATAGTATTTAGAGCAGGCCTGCACAACATGTGGCCCGCCAAAGGATTTTGGGCAGCCACCGCTGAGCATTCTCTCCTGTTTGTCGTGTGACCCACAGCAACCAACCATGGTCAGTCTGTCTCTACTTACATTTACTTGGAAAGTGAGCTGCTAAAAGCCTATCTGTGGCCTGAAGAAGTTTAGCTCATTTTAACTTCGGTCCCTGCCTACTGCCAAGTTGTGCAGGTCTGGATTAGAGCTAGGGAAGCACTCCCTCTTGGAATCTTACCTCAGATAATTGACTAGCCACGTCACCCTGGGCAAGTCATTTCATCTTGCCGAACTCTTTAGGTTTGTTGGTTTTACCAGGAGGGAATGGATATTAGAATTTGATAATTGATGAGATAATAAGAAGTTAGAAATACTACTTTCTCTCACGATGCTTCAGTTCGATGGCTACCTTTTTTTTTTTTTATTTTTTTTGGAGAGGGGAAGGCAGGGCAATTGGTGTTAAGTGTCTTGCCCAAGGTCACACAGCTAGTAAGTATGTCAAGTGTCTGAGGCTGGATTTGAACGCAGTTCCTCCTGACTCCAGGGCCAGTGTCCTACTCACTGCCACCTAGCTGCCCCTGCACCTTTAGAAGACCATAGGCTGTAGAGCTGGTAGGGACCTTAGAGATTGATTATGCAAGATTTAGAGTGACAGGACTTGACAGCCACTTGGATGTGAGAGCTGAAGGAAAGGGAGTCAAAGAGAACACCAGGATTTTGAATATAGGAGACTTAAGTGAATAGTATTTCCACCAACAAGAATGGAGAAGTCATGTTTTTTGGGGAAATTTCATTCTTGGATATGCTGAACTTGCAGGTAATGGTGGAATATCCAGATGTTCATAGGTAGTTTGAGATATAGGTGTGAAGATCAGGTATATAGGACATGTAGATTTGCAAATTATTTGCACAGGGATCATTTTGGCAGCTGTGGGATTCAGCACTGTGCTATGAACCAATTCACTGATGGTTTGTTGTTTCTAGGAGGCAGCATATATAACTAGTGTGGCATCTGGAGGGCCAAAGGAAAGACCTTATCCTTAAACAACATGATTCTATCTTAAAAGTGGGCCTTGTGTCCACAGCTGTGAGTAGGGAAATATTGGCGATTAAATTCATAATTGAAAGTCACATCGCCAAGGAGAGTTTTGGTTTTGGGTTGGTTTGAGTTTTGAAGGGGACCTAAGCTGTTTCACAGCTATTAGTCTGTGTCTTTAAACCCCAGGCTAGAGAGACCTGATTCATGATTAGGTCACTCAGTCACCATTGATTGAGCACCCACTGTGTACATGGTAGAAATACCTAAGAGTAGAGGATGTATGCGATCCTTTCTTTCAGGAGATTCTGTTCAAATTGGGGAGACAGGATGAACCTGTCTCTACATCATCAAGAGGACACATTTGTGGGTGCATGTACTGAGAATGTTCTCCTTTCTACAAGGCAGCTTGGTGGTCTAGTGGATAAAGGGCTGGGCCCAAGGTCAGAAAAACTTAAAATCCTGCCTCAGACACTAGCTGTGTAACCCTGGGGAAGTTGGTAAGTCTCAGCTCCTCAGATGGAAAATGGGAAAAGTAATAGCACTGACCTCTTAGGATTCTTGTGAGAATCAAATGTGATGATACGTGTAAAGAAGACCTTAGCAGAGTGCCTAGCACACAGTGGGTGCTAAATAAATGCTTTTTTCCTCCCTCCCTTTGACATGGGAGCTCTGGATTTTGGCTATGGGCATTCCTAGGACTTTGACTTTACTTTTACACCTCCATTTGGTGGATTCTGTCTTTACTTTGCTCTCTGGTTCTAATAGATTTGAGAGGTTTTCATTTATGATTTCTTGAAATATTGTACAGTGTTAAAAAAAATTCCAGGAATCCAGTGATGCTTAAGTTATCACTTTTTGACTTGTTTCTCAGGTTAGCCATTTTTAATAATATGTATCTTTTTTTTTTGTATTTTTTCAATCTTTGGTTTTGTTCTAATATTTCTTGTTGTTTTGTGGAGTTATCGACTTCTACTTCACCTCTTTTAGTTCTCAGGGAGTCTGTTAGTTGGATAAGGTATCCCACTTTTTTTTTCCTCCCAAGCTATTCTGAAGGAGACTATCCTAATTCTTTCCTCAAGAACTTTTATTTCTTTTTTTTATCTCTTGATTTATTCTTCTAGGTATTTATGTAGCACTGTGGAAATGTAATTTTTTCCTTTGAGTCACTGCTGGCAGTTTTTACAAAGTTACTCTGTCCTTTTGGGAGGATTTCTAGATTTGCAATAATTTTTGATACCAGTTGGTGCTTTTCTTTGATTTATTCCTGTCTCCAGCTTTAGTTTCTGAATGGGGGATTTGTGCCAGGGCTAGACTCCAGTCCCCGTTACACTTTTGGGGAGAGTGCTTTGCCTTTCTTGGTCTTGGCCTGGGTCCCCCTGAGTTCCTGGGCTGACCATTTCATCCCAGGGTTCACTACCCTGGATCTTTGAGGTTCACAGCACTGGATCTTCAGGGCTGTCCATTGCTTTTTAGGATAGAAACCTGGGGACCTCACAGTCCCAGGCCATACTAATCTGAGCACTACTGGGCATCCAGAGTAATCTCTGCTGCATCTCAAAGGCCCCACTGTGGCTTCCAACACTTTCCAGGGCAGTGTGTATTGTGGGGAGGGGGGGATGAGCTAGAGGAAGAACCTTGCAGGCTTATAGGTACCTTGAACCCCTCTCTGGTCTCCCTGGGAGGATGATGGGTTTGTTTATCTGTATTGGCATTAGCTTTGCTGGCAGCCACCTCTCCTATACCTGGGGGCTGCTGGCTAACTTTTTGTGTAGTTTTACTGAGTGTAAAGTCAGTGTACAGGATATCCCTAAAGTCTGGACACATAAGCAAAAATTCATATTTTCAAGAAATGAAATTAATGAAATTTTCAACAACATTTTATTTAATTGGAATATTAACAGACCTTAGCCCTTGACTTCTTTTTCTGGCGTATGCTAAAGGAGAAGGTGTACTCAATGAAAATCACAGATGCAACACACTTGATTGAATGCATTAAGAGTGAATGT
>CM053628.1:21355108-21386612 GCA_028646595.1 Phalanger gymnotis | reverse complement strand
TGCAAACTACTCTGTTTGCCTTTTAAAGCCCTTCATAGTCTGGCTCCAACCTGTTTCCAGATCGATTCCACATTCTTTTTAAAAAAATAATATTTTTCCCCAATTACATGTAAAAACAATTTTTAACATTTGGGTTTTTATTTTTTTTTAAGTCCCAAATTCTATCTCTCCTTCCTGCCCCTCCCCCCTCCCTGAGGTGGTAAGCAATCTGATATAGTTATACATGTGCAATCACATAAAACATATTCCCATATTAGTCATTTTGTGCAAGAAGAGTCGAACCAAAAAAAAAAAAAGAGTCGAACCAAAAAAAAAAAAAAAGCAAGAAAGAAAGATAGCGAAAAATACTATGCTTCAGTCTATATTCAGACAACATCAGTTCTTTATCCAGAGGCGGAGAGCATTTTTCATCACGAATCCTTTGGAATTGTCTAGGATCATTGTATTGCTAAGTCACTCACAGTTCTTCACTGTACAATATTGCTGTTTTTGTACACAATGTTCTCCCAGTTCTGCTCACTTCACTTTCTATCAGTTTGTGTAAATCTTCCCAGGTTTTTCTGAAATCATCCTGCTTGTAGGTTCCATAGTCTAATACCTTCTTCACACACTTAATACCTCACCCAAATTGACCCACTTGCTGTTCTCAGTGCATTACAATATACCTCCTGACTCCATGCCTTTTCATAGGCTGTCTCCGAAGCCTGAAATGCTCTCCCTCTTGACTTCTGCCCTTTGGAAATCTTAGCTCCTTTCTAGGCTCAGACCAAGTCCCAATCTCCTACACAAAACCTTTCCTGAACGTCTGCCCTACTCATTAGTGTTTCCTCACCCCAACTACTTTGTATATATTTTGTCTTTATTTCTGTGTACATTCTGTTTTCCCCAATACAATGTAAGTTTATTTTTTATCTTTGTATCCTCTGCAAACAGCCTGGTGCCTAGCAGATAGTAGGGGCTTAGTTTTAAACACTTAGTGAACTGAATTATTATTTGATTTCTTTTGAACATTTTTTCTAACATAATAAACATCCACAAAACAGACAATTTTGCCACGAACTCCCATCATTTAATGTATGCTTATTTTTTTAAAGCATTTATTCCCTCTAACCAAGTCCAGGTTACTTCCAAGTCTTCTGCACATTTTCCTGGGTTTCGGTAATTTGTTAATCATTCTTCCATGCTGTGACCATGACAATTTTTTTATCAAGTAAACACTTTTGAGCATCTACTGCCAGTATGTATGTTCTCGGTGCTCATGTTCCAAGGAAACACATGACTTTGAACGAAACTAATACTTTATCTAAGGCAATATTTGCAAGCATTCCGGGAGTTCAAAAGGATTCTTTCAGCACACATATTTAAAAGACATCAAACTGGGAGCCTTCAGAATTCATTGCTCCCTGACTTCCCTGCTCTCTGACCTTTGTGTTGGGTCTTCAGGGGAAACTGAGTTTATGGGAGGATGTCTCAAGTTTATTATCTGCAGGCAGAAGCAGCCATCTCTACTCTGCCTTGATGATCAGGAGCTATATAAAGGAATGGGTATGACTAACAAGGAGGAGGGAATGGAGTGGGACAACAGAACTGGCTCCATGAAGCTCTGACAAGCTGCTGAGACTTGCTCTCTGTCCAAAGGCTTTTTTGACCTATGGCCAAAGCTCTGTGAGTCAAAAGATCATGGAATCAAAGGATTTTATATCGTGATTTGAAAGGGACCTTAGGGGTCATCCAATGCCCTCATTTTACAGATGGGGAAACTAAGGCAAGAAAAGTTGTGGTTTGACTAATGTCACTGGGATTTGGATCCCAACCCTCCAATGCCAAATGCTCTTTTGAAAGGCTTATTATTGTGATTGCCAGCGTAGACTATTAAAAAGGACATTCAATTTGAAGTCATGTGAGAACTCTATTGAGATGGATAAAAATTCATCCTCTGATGATTATTTGCTGTATGACTATAGACAAGTCATTTAGCCTGTCTGTGCCTCCATTTCCTCATTTGTAAAATGGAGATAATAATGCCTGTAGCATCTACCTCTCCTGGTTGTGAATCTCAAATGGGATGATGCCTGTAAAGAACCTTGCCAACTTGAACTGAGCCATAAATGTCACTCCCCTTCATTAATTCCACATTCCAGCCAAATTGGTCTACCAGCTGTTCCCCAAACTTGCCCCCCTCTCTCTTTCCTCCATGTATTCATTTGAACAATCTGCTTCCCATTCCTGGAATGCAAACACTCCCTCCCTCCCACTCCCTCCCCTTCCCAGCCCTTCCCCCTACATCTCTGTCACTCTGTGCCTCTGTCTCTCTCAGAATCACTTTTTTTAAAGGCTCAGCTCAGGCACTGCCTCCTCATTCCGCAAAGTTGTTAGTACTCTCCTCCAAATTTCTTTGTATTCACTTACCGTCTCACTTGCTGCACCACCACCCCTCCCCCAGAGCTATTTCATTGGTCCTCCTGCTTAGAACAGTGCCTGACACCCAATAGGAACCCACCAAATCCCTATGGGATTGAATGGAGCTGGGAACAGGTCCCAGGGAGTCAAACCCTGGCCTTGAGGTTACCATTGCCTGTCCCAGCCCCTGTGGCTCCCAAGACTCTACCATTTGGCCAAGTACTTGGGCTCAGCAGTTGGCTTGGCCTGCTCTAGAAGCCTAAAGGGTGAAATGAATCAAATGTGGTCACTCCAGAGAAATCTTCTAGTGACATTTGGGGGAATGCTCTGGAGAACAAAGAGCTTGGGTCACCCTAGGACAAACACCTCATCAGTCATGACATTATTGCTGCTAGAAAAGCACTCTCTCCTGTCCAAATCATCTTCCTAGAGGCAGAGATTTTGCTTTCTCTGTTCCCATGAACCTTTGGCTGGTCTCTAAGCATTGATTGCAAACCCATATCAATAAAAATGTTTGGAACCTTCCCACATGGATTCATTTACTGGTTTATCTGTTATGTAGACACATACTATTATACTAACAATTCTGAACATCCTAAAACTTACACAAGTTTACACAAGAAAAGTGAAAAAGGAAGAGATGAAATAGCATCTACTCGTAGAATCACTAGGGAGCCCTGGAGTTTAAGGAGCAGGGGAGTGACATGCTCAGACCTAGATGGGAGGAGAATCACATGGATAATGGGCTGAAGTGAAGGGAGGTTTGAGGCAGAGAGACTGGCTGGCAGGGGCCTGCTCCAGGGTAGTGGCAGAGTAGAGAGAAGGAGACAGTTACGAGGAGTAGAAGATAGAGCACTGGGAAGACCTGAGTTCAAATGTGACCTCAAACACTTCCTAGCTGTATGACCTTGTGCAAGTCACTTAACCTCTACCTCAGTTTCCTCAATTGTAAAATAGGGATAATAATAGCACCTACCTCCTCTGGAAAGATTAAGTGAGATCATATTTAGAAAATGTTTAGCACAGTGCCCACTATGGAGTAGACACTATATAAATGCGATTATTGTTGTTGCTGTCAAGGTAGAAATAATAAGATTTCTGGAAAAGCAAAGAATCAAAGATGCAAACCCAGGTGACTGGGAGGATGGAGATGCCCTTGACAGTAATAGGAAAACTTGAAAGAAGGGTGGGTTTGGAAAAGGGCAGATCTTTGAAACAGATCACAGGCAACCCATCATGGCTGCTCATCTAGTGCCACTCACTCTGTCCCAACCAAAATGAAAAGGGGGCAAGTGGGGCTCTTACTAGTCTCTGTCCCAGAATCCTCCCTCCAAGGGAGAGGGGCCAGTTGCAGCCACAAGGTGATTTGGGGGGTGGGGATGGCTATGCTAGGAAGGGGTGGTTTTTCCCACTGGTACATGAATGATGCTCTGGGTACCCAGCTAGTAGTTAGATTCTAACTGACCGGAAGGAGTCAATGCTGACTCAGAAAGAGGGAGGTTGGGAGCTTGAGCTTGGAGGAGGTAGAATAGAAAATGCTGGGAGACAGGGGTAGATGTGATTATGTTGGAGACAAGCTCCATAAGCGGCTATCCAAAGAGAGGGTGGGAGGCCACTCATCTTCCCAGCCTCCAATTGTTTAATCACGTGTCCTATGGGCTCAGGCCACAGACCCCACTTTAGCCTGGTATTTAAGACTTTTTCCAGCACAGTCTGCCTACCACCTATCTTTTCCAGCCTTATCTCACACTGTTGTGTTTCCCTTCACAAAGTGGGCTACCAGGCCAGGCCCTGAACTGAAGGCTCCACCTCCCACCTCCAGTTCACATAAACTGTTCCCTTTGCCTGTAACAAACTTGCATCCTGTTCTTCCTTGGAGGCCCAGCTCAGGTACCACCTCTTCTAGGAAGACTTTTCGGTTATCTCCAGTTGTTAGTAAGTGTTTAGCAGAGGGTTCTCCAAAAAGTGAGGGTTTAATAAATGGATATTTCATCTTTGCATCCTTCCCCCACCTCAACTCCAACCCTCACCCCAAGCATAGGGCCCCACGTGTATGAGATCCTCCCTTAATAAATATTTGTGGACCTTCCAGAGTAGTTCTAGGTATAGGTCACATATCCGGGGCTAGTTGCTTTCAAAGTGAACAACCTTGTCTTTCTTCCCAGAGTCCAAGGCTTTGGGAACTTTCTGGATGGAATGTCCCTGTAATCTGGACTTATTCTTTCAGGATGATGTGTCAGGAACTCTCCAGGAATTTGGAGAGACAAATGACTAGGGAGCACTTGGAGATACAGTGTCAGATTGAAAACACCCTGGGGTATAAAGGGAAGGAATGAGAAACATCTCTCTTGGGTAGGGCCATAAGCTAGGAAAATCTTCCAAACGAAAAAGAAGATTGGGACCTGGCTGGCCTCCACAGCAGGAAGGGTGGCTTCTGTGTTATTGAATGTGGGGAACACTTAGGGCCCCTCCCTCCAAACCTGTGTAAGGGAGCCCATTCCCCACCAAGCTTCTACTCTGGTGCCCCTCCTAGCTCTCTGCACCCTGCAACATTCCTGGGACCAAGTCTGGGCAAGCAGACTGGAAGGTCCATGGCAAGGGAGGAAAGGCCCACCACAGGGGGAAAGGAGGCAAAGCCAAGCTTGCAGACTGGTGGGGGAGGCCCCCCACTAGGGCCTCAAAGGGCCCCTTGGGGCCATCAAGATGCCTGGGTAGGGAAGGGGGTAGAGAGAGAGCTATCTGGGAGCAGCATCCTGCGTGAATGAGCATGCGCACCCCAGCGGCACAAGAAGGGTGTGCTCGTGAAAGGTACCATTGCTCAATGGAGAGCTGTGATTCTTAACCCATGGTGTCCTAGGCCCTTTTGGCAGTCTGGTGAAGCCTATAGACCCCTTCTCAGTATAATATTTTAGAAGCATAAAATAAAATACATAGGATTACAAAGAAAACCAAGTACACTGAAATACAATCACCATTTTTTTAACCAAGTTTATGGATCCCAAGTGAAGAACCCCTGGTCTAGAATGTTGGCTTTGGAGTCAAAGATCTAAGTCAAAGATCTAAATTCTGTCTTTGCAATTTACTGTGTCATCTTAAGTCATTCGATTTTCTCTGGGCCTCAGTTCCTTTACCTTCAAATGAGTGTATTGGAATTAATGTCCTCTAAGGCCTCCTCCAACTTAAAACCCACAATCCTATTTGAGGGCAGAGGAAAATTCCCTTGTGCCCTGCTAACCACGCCTAGTTGGGTCTTAGCAGGTCAGCCCTGGGAAGCAGACAGAAGCAGGTCTTATGGCAAAGCTCCCTGGTAGATCAGCTGCTGATAGCCAGAGGTCCACCTGACAATAACTGGCCCCATGGGAAACCAGCCAGGAAGAAGGAAGGCAACCAAAGCAAGGGAGGGAGAAATGACAGGAGTGACCATGAGTAAGATCAATCTTGGCGTGAGTGATATCGCATTACCATCCAAGGCTGTCCTCACAAACAACATAGCTAATCCAAGACACAGCAATCCCCATTTTGACATGGGAGGATGGTGACAAAGGTAGTATTCATGGGATTGGGAACTGGAAGAGGCCTAGAGGTCATCCATTCCAACTCCCTGCTAACAAGCATTTATTTTCTCTCTCTCCTACTTCCTCCAGTTAGAAAAGAAAAAGGAAAAACAAAACCCTTATAACAAAGATGCATAGTCAAGCAAAACAAAATTCCCAGATTGGCCATGTCCAAAAATGTATGTCTCATTCTGTACCCTGAGTCTACCACCTGTTGATCAGGAAGTGGGCAGCAGGCTTTATCATCCCTCCCTTGGAATCATGGTTGATCATTACACTCATCAAAGGGCTTCTGTTTGTCTTCCCAATGCTGTTGGCCCAACCCCTTCTTTCTACAGATAGATAAACTGAAGATCAGAGAGATAAAGTTATTTGGCCAGAGTCACATGGCTAGTAAACTTCAGAGGCAGGATTCAAACCCAGGGCAAATCAATCAACCTCTCTGAGCCTCAGTTTCCTCTTCTATCAAATGAGGGGATTGGCCACCAGGCTTCTGAGGTCCTTTCCAGCTCTGAATCACTGATCCTGTGATCTTAGGACATGGCCCTCTGTGGATTGATTGGAAGGACAATATCTACATCTCCAGCCCTGTGAGAGGCCCTCATATGGCAGCAATAGTCAGAGGGCTTGGGACTGAGTCTTTGCATCTTTTACCTCTGTCCTGCCCCTCCTCCCATCTCCTCTGGGCCAAAAGGCTGAGCTTCCTCTCTCCTAAGTGGTGGTGGGGTGGGGGGACAGAGGGGAAGAGAGGGAGGAAGTTGGAGGCTGGAGAGAGGGAGAGGGAAGGGAAAAGGAGGGGGGGAAGGAGCAGGGAAGGCAGACAAAGGGTTGGCCCAAGGACCCAGGTCTGAGCCCAAGACCCTCCAGTGTGCTGATTGCTTTGGCTGAGCCCATTAGATCAGGCCCAGTGCCTGGCCTGGCCTGGCCTAGAGGCCTGATGATGTTTGCTAGATGGGAAGGCCATTCTCCAATGCTGCTGCTGCTGGGCTTATCTCAGGGATGGAACACAGTGCCCCCTCTTCACGGGACTTTGGAGTCAGGGACAAGGCTGTCAGACACACAGAAAAAGGGCTCTCCATGTCTCTGTCATTCAGCCCTGAGCAGAACATTTTCTTTTGACCTCTGGAGGGGCCCACTAGCCAAAGAGAAGTGGCCACAGTGGGGGTGGTGTGAGGGGGAGGGGAAAACTGGGTCTGGGGGCAACTTACTTACAGATTCTTGGGCCCTGGGACTCAGAAGGGGCCTCTGGGATCTCTGGGACTTACCCCTTCCTTTCACATGGGAGGAGAGGAAAGGGACTTATCCAGAGTCACTCAGGGAGGAAGCTGCAGGGGCTAGGCTAGAGCACTCAGCTCCTCTGGGTCCAGCTCTGGCCACTGCATTTCCAGGCCCAGCTGGAGCCAGTTTATAACAGGCTGTATTCTCCCCCTCTCTGTTATTCAAGGGAGAGGGCTTCTCTTAAAGCAATGCAGGGGAAAGAGCCCTGGCTGGGGAGCCTGGGTTCTGGGCCTGGCTCTGCCCCCAACTCACTATGTGACCTTGAACCAGTCCTTTCCTCTGAGCCCTTGTTCCTCTTCTCTAACATGGGGGAGGGGTGGGCAGAAGATGAACTCTAAAGACTCTCCCAGCTTTAAATCTTATGTTCCTTTAAAATCTGTCCATCCTCCCCCCACCCACCCACCCAGGACTTCAACTTCCTCAACTATACCATGAAGACAGGTAGGTCATTTCGTCTGGAATAGAGAGCACTGTGTAGGAGAAGCAACATGGAGTCCTTCTGGGAAGGGAGGCTGGACAGATTTTGGGAAGCTTTAAGTACCAAGCTGAAGAGTTTGTATTATGTGGTAGAGGCAATAGGAAGCCAATGAATGTTCTTGAGCAGGGGGAGATTATTTTGGTAGCTGTGTGGAAGATGGGTTAGAGAGGAGGGAGACTAGAAGTGAAGAGTCCAACAAGGAAGCTATTCCAGTAGTCCTGGTGAGAGGTGATGAGTGCTGGGACTAAGGTCGGGGTTAGATGAATGAAGAGGCAATGGATGAGATACTGTGGAGGTAGAATGGCCAAGGGCAGCTAGATGGCGCTGCAGTCAATAGAGCGCCAGGCCTGGAGTCAGGAAGACTCATCTTCCCAAGTTCAAATCTGGCCGCAGACACTTACTAGCTGGGTGACCCTGGGCAAGTCACTTCACCCTGTTTGCCTCAGTTTCCTCATCTGTGAAATGAGCTAGAGAAGGAAATGGCAAGCCATTCCAGCATCTTTGCCAAGAAAACTCCAAATGGGGTCATGAAGAGTTGAATATGACTAAAAAACAACTGAATATACACAGAGAATGGACAATACTTGGCAACTAATTGAGTGTGGGGTGGGGTGAGGGAGAAGGAAGAGTCAAGGATAAGCAGACTGGAATGAAAGTCCCTTGAGGGCAGGGATTGTTTCATCCTTGGTGCCTCCTAGGTGAAGATCAATGACAGAGCTTTCTGACCTGGGGAAGGACAGTGGGGCCCTCCTGGGAAAGTGGAGCTTAGCATTTAAAGGGGAGGCCTTTCTCCCCCAGCTGTTCCCTCTCCACCCCAGAGGTTCACAAAGTAGATGGAGTGGTGGCCTTGGGCTAAGGAAGACTATACAACATTTGTACATTGCCTCTGAAGCCTACTGGCTCAGTAGTTGTTGATAAGTCAACCTTTCTGAAGAGAGGTTGTTTCCTAAGTGGTAAAACAGGGAGAAGAAGAATAATATGCATAGTACCCCCCTCCTGGGGTTCTTTTGAGGCTCAAATGAGAACATGTATGTAAGGTGCTTAGTAAACCTAGAGAAATGTCAGCTATTAGGAACATCTATCATGTCAGACCTCCCTTAGACTCTGGACCAAATCCTGTCCCTGGTGAGGATGCGAGCCCTCTAGCAGGAAGCAACCTCCTGTACTGTGTGTAACATGAGGGCAAATGGGATGGTGAAAGGACCTGAGATCTCATGTCACCTGACAAGCATTTAAATCAAGCAGATATGTTTAGCCAGAGGAAGAATTGGAAGGCACCAGATAACTGTCTTCACATATATAAAGGGCCAACAGACTTGTTCTCCTTGGCCCCAGAGGGCAGGAGCCACTGGCAGAGGTTGCCAAGAAGCCAATTAGGTTTGATTAAGAAACAAAGTCCTCCCAAACAGAACTAGCCGAGAAGGAAAAGGGATGCCTCAGGAGCCTTGGACTTGGCCCCCATGTGCCTATCTTTCCCCAGCCCCACCACTACCAACCCCAGCCCAGCACTATGTTATGGCCATATGGGCCTATTTGTGTGGAGAAGCTGGGGCCTCCCAGATCAAGCCTCCTTCATCTTTGTGTGCTCTGTGTTCTTTGTGGGCCTTAGTTTCCCCATCCAGAAAATGAGACTCTTAGACAAAATTATCTGTAGGATCCCTCTCAGAGCCGATGTTCTGTGAGCCTGGGAACATTATACCACTTAGGTGTGTGATTGGGGCCTAACTATCCTAGCAGAATCTCTAGTCTCTTGTAATTCAGGAGAGGCACGCACAGAGCAGCCCTTATGCACCAAAGCTAGGCTGGGTGATTTGTGGGGTCAGGAGAAGATTCTTTGCAAATAGATATTGAGGGATGGCTAAGTGGGCAGAAACTTGGGAAAGAGTTTGACAACTTTCTTCATGTTATTTTCACTAGCCTGATAAATTCAGCATTAAGAGACAAAGGAAGAAGCATAGCAACCTCATATGATTTCTGGCTTTTGTCTTGGGCCTCATGGAAAGCTTGAAATTGATGAATCCTACAAATAGTCCTCGGGCTCCCCGCTAAGGAAAGTAAAGTTGTTAAAGCAATGTACTGAATCAGCAGGTGGGCAGAGGGCCTCTGTTCTCTCCCTGGGATGTTGGTAGCTATCCAGTATGTTACGGTTGGCAGTTAGAGCTGAGAGTTCCCAAACGGTACTCTTGGATTTGTGCCTTTAAGCCCCTAGACTGGACACTAATCACAGGTGTGTCAGATTGTAAGGAACCTTAGGGGTCATCTAGACCCCCCCCCCTTCATTTGACAAAGAAGGAAACTGAGACTGGGAGAAAGGAAGGAATTTGCATGAGCAGGGATTTCAGCCCAGGTCCTCCACCTCCAAATCTCTTTGCCATCTACTTCCTCCTACTAGAGAGGGTATTCCTCAAATTACAGACTCGTCATGTCAAAAAGGCCCCAGGGGTCATCTCCTGGTAGCTGCTGTTCTGGGATATTGTGAGGTCACTAGTGAAGAGGACAGGGACAGGGGAGGTAGCAAGGAAGGACCACCTAGGGTGTTGCTAGTGGGACAAGAAGAAGCTTGCTATCTCTTAGCTTCATAGCTAACTAATTCTTCTAGCTAACTCAATGCAAGTGTGTTCTGGATCAGAACATCTGGGTTCAAGTTCCGCCTGCCACGTATATTAGCTTTGGAACCATGGGAAAGGCTCTTCACCTCTCCCATAATTGTCTATGACTCTCAGTTATAGGCGAGGTATGAATCTGTGTCGGTGGAGGGAGTTTGTATTCCTGGAGTACTCTCACACTGCTCGAATCACAGGTCTAGACACATATGGGGGGAAAGGGCCCAGATGTTCATTTTACTCCTTTGGAAGGTAGAAACAGTTGCTGTTTTCACCCTCTACAATTTGGCATCCTGGGAAAAAATCTAGGTTCCCCCCCCCCCCCAACACTTGTTATAGCTCTATATTCCATCCCACCTAATGCCTTGCCTATTACCAGGGCTAAGACTGGCATTTTCTCCTTAGTACTGCATCAGATAACTATAGATGGTATTTGTTCAGTAGCCCAAGGGGGTAACTTGTACTTTTTCAAGGTTTATGAGGGCAAGGACTGGAATAAGCAACAGTAAGAAGGTGGGGCATTGAGGGCAGGGCTGGCTACCAAACTTGGTTTCTGTACTGTTAACTCTCCCTCGAGCCCCTCCTTTTTGAGCCTTAGTGATGCCCGGTGAGATAGCCCGGGTAGCTCCTGGGGTGGGGGCTGCTCAGAGAGGGGTCTGCTGCAAAAGGATCAGGCTGAGATAGTTGGATCTTATATCAGCTTTCACGCTCTCAGGGGCTGTTGAGAGTTGTTCTGATAGGGAGAAAAATGATCTAGAAATCGGATTTCAGTGTAAGGGTGGGAGGAGGGTCAAGTGAGTCAGTCAATCAGTCAATCACCCCATCCCACTTACAGTAACTCCCAAAATACTCTAGCCCTGCTCCCCTTATCAGGGGAGAACATGTCTACTGAATCAATCAACCAAAGGTAGTAAACTACTGTACACTCTGTCACAGTCTGTGGGTCTTCTAAAAAAAAAATAACAAGCCAGTTCAGAACCCAGGATTCAAATGTTTGGGAGCTTGAAGGCTAGAGGAGTTACAGCAAACCTCTGAGAGAGAATGGCTTGGGGTAGGGAAGAGGGTAGAGCCTCCCTCTCCCCGACTGACCAGAGGATGACCTTGTGAACTCCAGAGGCTTGAAGGATTTGGATCTCTCATTGGCATCCTGAAAACATCCCAGCAACAACAATAACTGGTGGTATTGCCTACTTCAGGAGCGGAGGGCAAACTAGATGCCCTAAGGAAACGATCATTTTAGGACTCTGTGTTTTAGAACTCTAGGAGGAGCCCAGCAAAGTGCTACTCCATACCTAAGGGGCATATCTTAAAGACTCCAATAAGGAGACTTCTAGGAGCTGGCCTCTAAACCTGAGCCCACTTTCCCCTGAATTGTCTATGTCCTTGTGAGAGTGTGTTATTGACTTGGGGGGGGGGATGTTTTGTGCCCATTGTTCTTACTATACTACTTTAGTAAATATCCCTTTCTGAAAGTTAATTACATCTGGCTAACTCATTGATAAAGATTAGAGAAAACATACTTGTGGAGGCTTCTGAGTTATAGCATTGGAAAGTCATTCCCCCAACCGCACAGGAACCCCTAGAACCCTGATGGGAGAAGTAGCAGCCTTGCTCTGGGGATCCAACCTGTCATTTTGAGTGGGGGAAGGGATTTGAAGAGTAACACCAGAGTCTGTGTGATATCCAAAAGATTTCTTATAATGCAGGATGTTTCTGAGGCACTCGTGCGCTGTTCTTCTGGCCAAGCCAAGTAGTATGGAGGAAGGAAAGGAAGAGCTATCACATGCAGCATCTGTTCCCTTGGCCAGGGGCCCTCTTTTCCTGAGGTTGGGCTGGGCCTGCCAGTGGGCCTAGTGCCTGGGTCACCTTTCTTAGAGCTATAACCACCAATTCCATTCCCTGAAGCTCTCCTAGGGTCATCCTAGGGGGCAAGGACAAGCCTTATGCCCATAGCCTCTGCTCAAGGAAACAATAGGAAGCCAGTTTGGGCATGAGAAATCAGAAGAGTCATCTCCTCAGAGGAGTCCTGCAGAGCTCAGAGAACTGAGTTCTTTGGAAAGTCTCCTCAAAAACTAACTCCAGGCCTCTTTTGTTGCTTGGACTGCTGACAAACCACAGTCATGGCTGTGTCATCAGAGTGAGCAGCAGGACACCCGGATGCTTATTCTAGTCCTCATCTTTTTCCTTCCAGTCATTTTGACTAGTGGAAGAATACTGAGGATCAGAGACTCTAAACCAATGGGAAATGGTAGCATCATTTGGCTTGGAATTAGTCAGAGATCTCTGCTCCCTCCCTCTTTCTCCAGGCAGCCCTCCAAGTACTCTCTACAATCACTGAAGATTACTCTTTGCACCTCCCCAAATACAGCGCCCCTCCCCCTGATGTACTTTCCAACTCTGTACCTTTGCTCATGCTGTTCCCTATGCCTGGACTGCCTTGGCCCTCCCTTTATCTGCTGAAATCTTACTCATCCTGTCAAGCCCGATTCAAATGGCACTTCCCTCAGCTGCCTTCCTTAATGCCCCCTTTCTTATGTCCCCTCCTTCTTAGATCTCACATAGCCTATTGTCCCCACCCTTTACTAGATGTTAACTCGGTAAGGACTTTCTTATATAAACTCAGCTTACTTTCCTGCCCCTTCCCCCCAGTTGTTTAGTGCCATCCCCTCTCCATTACATTTCTCCTCCTCCAGGAGAATGTAAATTTGTTCAAGACAAGAGCTGTTTCATTATTGGTTTTGTGTCCCCAGCCCTATGCACCTTGCACATAGAAATGTCTTAAATGCTTGTTGAATTTTGTATCACTCCCAGCACCGTTATCCCTTCTACATCGAGGGAGTTAGGGGCATGGCAGTCTGGAAAATCCCTGGCTCTCCCTTCATCCCAGAGAAGTCCCAATTGTTTTCTTTTTCTTTTATGTGGTGTTATATATAGTTATATATAGGTCAATGTTAAGTAAAAAGACTATGAAAAAGAACTTTTTCTGTGTCACCTGCAGCTTCCACAAAACTCCCTCCAAATTCCCATTCAATTTCTTATGCTGACCTGTGCTATATTTGTGGAAGGGATAACTGTACTTAGCAAAGGGCTTTGCACACAGTAGGTGTTTAATTGTTTGTTGAATGGACCAACCCATAAGAGGAGGTAGCATGGTAAAGTACTGCCCTGGGACACTAGCCCTGATTCTGCCACTAACTAGATGTGTCTTGTTATCTTTGGGGGCCTTCATCTCCTCTTTTTGGTGGACTGAATGGCCTGCCTTAAAGCTTCCTCTCAGCTCTAATAACCTTTGGTACTGCTGCTGACGACTGAAAAACCAAAAGCGAGACAAGGAGAGATCATGGGGATCTTCGAATGGGGAAGACTGACAGCCACTATATTTGTTTCTACAAACTGCCTCAATGATGGAATGAACCATGGCCTAGTGTCACGAAGATGCCTTTGGCTTGTTGGGTTTGGAAATAAACACATATGTATTCAAAGTGTTTGACTTATAGTACCTGGCTTTTGCTTCATATGTGTCCCAATAATGTACATCTTCCAAGCTGGCAGGGAGAAAGCCCTTTCACTGCTGTTCTCAAGGTAGAAGAGCCATGAGTAGAGAGAGACAATCTTCCATGCCCACCCCCGCCTGTAGTAAGCTACAGGGTTTCCAAACAACCCAACCACTGAACTCCAAGGTGGAGAACTAGGCTCAAGACAGGCTTGCCATCTGGTAAGATCCCTATTTTAATGACTTTTTCTTGCTATTTCTGTGTCAAGTTCTGTGATACCCATGCTTCCTGAAGGACTAGATGGGCTAGCAGATATCTGAGGTCAAGGCCTGGTTGTTCCACTGCAGTTTCATCTCTGGGGAAAAAAAGTCCTTGTCTTGAAACATCATAAGAGTCATCCTGATTTTGAAGTTCTGACAACAGTGCTGCTCTTGTCTCCAGCTAGCTAGCACAGATGAACATTCTAAGCACGCTAAGCAGTTGATTACCTAAGAGCCTCACCTTTGGCCAACGTGCTAAGGTTTGAGAAGCACTTTCCTCCACCAACTACAGGAGTGGGGCTGTGGTAGGGATCATTATCCCCACTTTGGAGGGATGGGCAAACAGGAACTCAGAAGGTGAAGGGTCCAAGGCTTGACAGTTAGACAGGATTAGTGAGGGGTGATATCCAAGATATCTCCCTGCCCTTTCCACTATACCATATGGACTAGGCCAGGAGTGGGGAACCTGTGGCCTCGAGGCCACATGTGCCTTCTAGATCACCAGGTACGGTCTTTTGACTGAATCCAAGTTTTACAGAACAAATCCTTTTATTAAGAGGATTTGTTCTGTGAAGTTTGGACTCAGTCAAAGAGCAGCACTTGAGGACCTAGAGGGCCACAGGTACCCCACTCCTGGACTAGACCTCAGAAACCCCAGGTTCTCTCTAGTCAGTGACTCCTGGTCAAAACGATTTCCTCACCCAGAAAAGCAGGGTACGATGTCCTCAAAGCCACCAAGGGAGAACCTAGGAACAAAGCAACACTTCTGAAAGATACTATTCTGAATTACATGAGTTGCCAGTGATGGCCTTTGTCTCAGAGCAGGCTGGCTGGAAGGGCCATTAAGCCCCAGGCTTGCTGCCTGCATGACCCTCCAGCTATTCTCTTGTGGTCTGGCTGGGCTTTAGGCTTGACATTTCTTCCTGGGAGAGCCCTGGGGCCTATACCTGAGCTGTGACTTGAGAGGGAAAATTCTTTTCTCTATTGCCGGATCTCTTGCTTTGTAAGTCTGCTTTTACTCATGAAAGTTCAATAGATGTTTTTGTTTTGTTTTTTCATAAAAGGCCTCTCAGCAGACCTGACCTTCAGTACTTTAAAAAATCTTGTTTCAAGGGAAACTTTCCCCCATCTCTTCTCTTCCTGGGCCCCCCTTTTTTGGTGGAGGGTATCTATATTTCTGAGTATCCCAAGAGCTACTTCAGTTGGAGAGTCCACACACAGGGGCCTCAGGAAGCCAACACTATTGAAGGCCAAGGGTGGGGAGAGGGGGAGGGAACAATGCAGTGGCCTTCAAGCTGTGCCTTGCAAACCAATACATCATAGGAACTTGGCCACAGCTGATATTGTTGGCAGACCTTTCTTGAAACAAACTGGTGTGAGGTATAGAATTAATCACAGAGATACAGATTTCTTAGTCTCTTATTTAGGGGACAACGGTTGAGTCAAATCAGACAAGGGAAAATGAAAGAGCAGGAAAAAAGGTGCTCTGCCTTGAGGTCTTCAGACATTGACTCAGTGGGTGAATGTGTGACCATAGGCAACTCCCTTCTTCTCTCTGAGCCTTAGCTTTAGTTCCCTGCCTGCCCCACCCCACCCCCGCCCCCATTTACAAAAATGAAGTATTTGGACTAGATGAGCTCCATCCATCTCCATCCATCTGGAACATTCTTTTGGGGTCTTTGACTCACTCCCCTATCACTAAGAGTCATTGTTCCCACAATCAGGGAGGCCCAGTTCTTGGAAACTGGGAAAATAGGAAGGCCATCACCAATAGCATTTACAAGGGTAGAAACTTCTCTCCTAATCTCTCTGATGCTTTCTGTAGACATCAGATGACAGTAAAAAAAAAAAAACCCTGTACCTCTAGGATGGGGCAGGTGGTCCCATGTGGTGATTTAGCTATGTGTTTTGGAAGGAGGGAGGACAAGAAAGCCATGTGTGACTCTTCATGGTAGAACAGAGAGTGAGGCTCTAGGGCACGGGTAGCCTTGAGGCCACATGTGGCCTTGTAGATCCTTAAGTGTAGCCTTTTGACTGAATCCAAATTTTGCAGAACAAATCCTGTTGACAAATTCAGTCAAAAGGCTACACTTACGGATCTAGAAGGCCACATGTGGCCTCAAGGCCACAGGTTCCCCACCCCTGCTCTAGGGAGTCATTACCTGTGGGATAGATGTTGGTCCATAGATCTTGGACAGATACTGGTCATAGATGGTCATCACATCATATGATGATTATTTATTTGGGACCCATGACCTCCAACACAAGTACTCCCAAGAACATAGAGTTTCAATCACAGATAGTTTATCCTGTGACTGAATCCCCATGCTCTTGGGAGTACTTGTATTAGAGGTCATGGGTCCCAAATACTCACTTCTTAAAATTCAACTCCTTAAAGAACCAAAGACTTTTAAAGACACCAAGAATTTGAAAGACTGGAGAGCCCAGCCTCATTATTCTATATTAAGTAATGACTGTCTTCCTCAACCTACAAGATTTTATATTTCCTGTTTGCATTCTTTGTTCACTTGCTTTTTCCAGTGCTGAATTCTTGATTAAGTCAATCAATCAGCAGGCCTTTATTAAGCTTCTACTGTATGTCAAACCCTAGGAGTCCAAACTGAAGAAGGATTTCCTGGAGATGGATAATGAGGTCCTCTGGATGTTTCTGTTTGCATTGTAGGGCCTCTTAAATGAGATCCTTAATCAAGAATTCAGCACTGGAAAAAGCATAATCTTTACTTCTCAGCTTTTTGATGTTCTCTGTGCCACACACACACACACACACACACACACACACACACACACATATGCTCCTAGATGTCAGCAAATACTTTTGGTGAGGATGCCTTTCTCTGTTTTATGCCTCAATTGATAACAGAGGGTCGTAGTTCCCTTTTGTTACATCTTTCAAGGATTCACATGGTTTTCCATATTCATGGAAGATATCTTGTAGGAGGGGACTGTGAGATGCTGTGGGATGGATGTTGGTCCATAGATCTCGGACAGGTACTGGTCATGGACACCCTGACCGGCCATGGTCCTCCCTCTTTCCCTACCCTTAATACTAAATCATTTTCCTCGTGAGGACAAGGAGGTAGCATGGTGGAAAGCACTAGGTAGAGGTCAGGGAAGCCTCAGCCCTGCTCTTGATTCTTCACTTGACTCTTCAGCTGGTTGACCTTGGATGAGGCACTGGCTCTCTCTGGGCTTCAGTTTCCTCATGAGAAATGAGAGCAATAGGCTCCGATTACCAGGGCTTCTTCCAGAGAGGTTGTGACTTACCCAAAATAACATAGTTAACAAGTGACAGAAATAGGAGTTGAACCCAGGTCTCCAGACTCCAAAGCCAGTGTGCCTTCCACTATACCGTGTTTGGTATTCACTACTATACTCACCTGTGCCCCTATCTCCTTCTGTCCTAGGAGAGCTCCCTCACCCAGCTCTCCTTCGCACTCAGTCCACTTTCCATTCCCTAAGGATTTCTTCCCCCTCCAAACAACAGGAAGTCACAGAGTTATGAGATGGCTTAATGAGGGACCTGGTCTCACCTGCAGAAGTCCATATAGTCAGGCCTTGAGTGGCCAGAGCTCTCCCTACTAGCTGTCTTACAGATCCCCTTCTGTTTTTCTTCTAGCCATAGTCAGCTTGCTCATGGTTCCTCTGGTCTGGCTGATGGATCCAACTCTCCCAAATGAGAGCGTTCTAACTAAGACCCCTCTGAGAACTTGCTTGGTCATCTTCTCTCTGGGTGTAGGCACCTACTCAGAGGTGACACTTCCTGATTCGACCCCCAAACAACCCTCCCATGTGCTTTAGACCATCCTTGCCGAGTGTCTTGTCTCTTCAATCTTACGAAAGGTCCAGGGAGGGGCAGGGGAGCTCAAGTCCCTTCTGCAGTCTTGCCCTTGTCCACAGCTTCCTGGCTGAGGAAGGCACTTTCCCAGACTTCCCTAGCTTTCACATCTCTTGGACATATAATCTTCACTGGATGGCTTTGTCTCATGTTTATCTAGCTTACTCTTCACCTGTTCGTCCTGGCCAGTTTGAACTGGCATTCACCTATTAAGGCCAATTCTGTCCTTTCTATGAAATTGGGCTTCACTACCTCCTTGTTCTAGGCTGGCATCTGGGCCTAGTTCTTCAAACCCAGGTGGCCGGGAGCTATGCAGCCTCCAAGACAACCATCATCACTTCTTTAAGCCTATCTCCCCCATAGATGTGCTCTGCAAGGAAGGCAGGGCAGCTGAGCTGTGGGGGTGGGGTGGCAGCACTTGTGACCACTAGCTCTCAGGAAGGCACCATTCTCTGTCCCACTTGGGGGCCACCTTTCACTGGCACAGGGAAGCAGTGGCCTTGAGTAGCCTTGGGGATGCTGATAGGGAGGGACAGGGGAAAGAAAGCTGCGACAAAAAGGAATGTGTGCCAAGGCCACCCTGCCAAGCTGCCCGAGGTCTGAGACAAGATCAGCACAAAGGGATTTGTGGATGGTGCTTCTTTCCCAAGGGCAGGGAAGGCTATACAGCTCACAATGCCTTTTAAGCCCTTTCGTCTTCATGGGCGCCATAGAGAGAGGATCAAGGACAGATTATCTACCTTCCTCTTTCCAAAGCTAGGCTCCCTCTCCAATTTCCTATTAACTTCCTTGGTTCTAAACTGGCCTCAGGCATTTATTGGTTGTGTGACCGTGGTTCAGTCATCTGACCACTGACCCACAGTTTTTTCATCTATAAAATGGTGAAAACGGCACCTACCTCCCAGGGTTGTTATGAGAGTCAAATGAAATAATGTTTGAAAAAGCACTTTGGAAAAAACCCAAAGCTTCTTCACAAGCCCTGATCTCAGTGAATGCTCACACCTCTCCTGGCTGAGAGGCTGGTCAAGTTTTTAGATCTAGTGTGGACCTTCTCTGAATCCAGTCATTTACCACAGATTTATAATAGAAAAATAGCTTGCATACCTGCTAATAACCGCAGAAAGTTCTCACCAACAGTAAAGATTTGGGTTGTTTGGTGGCAATTGTCCATACCAGGCAATCCCGCCATTGTCATAAAATTGATGGTTGAGGCAGCAAAGGTCAGAAGATGCTTTTGCCTGAAATCCCTAGATATCTGAGGAAGAATTTAAAAAGACTTAAAATTTTCACATCACATATAAAACCTAGCCAGAAAGCCAACTGGAATTATTTGGGAAATAGATCAATTAATTGATCGATGTACGTATATACACACTTAGTTTTCTTAATAGAAAATTTCCCTTTCTGGTACTGTGACCAAGTAAATCATTTTTACCTTGAATAACTGACTTTTTGAGATCAGATCCAATGCTTTCAGGAAAGTCTAGGTATAATAAAGTATGTGTGTGGGGGTGCAGGAGAGGATAGAATTCACAAATTTGGGGGTTATTTTTTTTACTCACACCTCTTTAAAAGGTAGGTATCAATTTTGGTTGTTCCAAGCTTTGAATTATCATTCAACTGGGGGGCTTGTTTTTTGGTTGCCTGCCTAATTAAATTACTTTCCTAGCTGGCCCCATTATTCTTTTATTTTGTGTAAGTATATTAGAGGCAGAATTCGTTATTCTACCTTTTGATCTCCAAGCCAAAGTCCTTGTACTTACCTAGCCACAAGAGCATCCCCAGTTTGTTCAGGAAGGGGGAAGAGGAAGAAGGTATAAATGTAAGATTAGAATCTTTGTATCTCCTCATCTCTTGGTGGTGATTTCTTACATTGCTATTTATATATGTGAAGTTTGCTTTCCAGTTTGTAGGACCACAGATTGAGAGCTGGAAGGGATCTTTGCTAAATTAATACTTCCCTATACAGCCTAGAGTCCAGTAGGAGAGAAGACCTTCGAAACCCTGTCCCTTAAAACCTCGTTCCCCCTCAAGGTCCGAGCCAAAGAGACTAAGGGCTTTTCCATTAAGGCTTTTACTTTAAAGCACATTTAAATTAGATTAAATTAAATTAAAATTAGTTTGAAAGATTTCCCAGCTGTCCTCCACGTGGAGGGGAAAAGGAAGTAGAAAAGAACTTGTTCAGGAGTGGGAGGAGCTTATTGATTATGGAAAAAAAAAAGAGTGGGAAGAGTTGGTTCAGCTTCCCAGCTCTTCTCCAAGCATGGTCTTTATAGTCTTTGCTTGAAAACCCATGTTCAAACATAAGCAAATAGACATTTTCCAGAGCCAAACACTAAAGAATTTTGCACTACATGTGACACATCCCTTCTCTGTGGGACAGAGATTTGAGACACTGAACTTGGAGATCAGATGACCTAGGTTCAAGTCCAGATTGTGCCACTCATATACTTCTCACTTCTCTGAGCCTCAGTTTCCTCATCTGTAAAATGGGCATGGTGATACTTATGCTGCCACTCCCTCCCAGGGTTGTTGTGAGGATGAAATAAAATAACAACCATAACCATTTTGTAACCTGAACTGCTCTGTCTCTATAAAAAATGACTGACAGTGTTTTAAGTTTTTCAGATTTATACACTCTATATCACACTAGACTCTCACTAAAAAAATGGCACCTTCCTCCTAGGGTCGTTAATGGAGGAAGAACCCCACTTTAGAGGTTAAGCAATGAGATGATTTACTTGGGTTCATGAAGCTAGTGAAGATCTGAGGCAGAATTTGAATCCAGGGCTTCTTGAATCCAGGGCTTCTTGAATCCAAGTCCAAAATTCCAGCCCTTCCATCTAAATGATAGCTCTCATTATTTTAGGGGAGAGGGTGAGGTGAATGGTTATATATGTGTTACCCCTTATAACCCTGGAAGGTAGGAGCAGGTACTCTGCTAATTGCACCAGAAGAACCTTTCTTAGCACTGGCCATGATTTCCTTCCCTCCCAATTAATGCCTATGGAAAAGCCCAAGAATTCAATGGAGTATTTGTATATTCTCTTTCTGGGATGCCTACTCTCCCAAAACTGATGGAATAGTCAATGCAGAAGAGACCTATTTTTGTTTCTTTGTTAGTATAGAGGCCTCTAGGTGTTGCAGTGGAAAGATCTGATAGGCCTAGAGACAGGAAGTTCAAATTTGGCTTCCCTATGAGCTGTGTCACCGTGGGCAAGTCACTTAACCTCTGTTCACCTCAGTTTCCTCAACACCTTGCAAGGTTGTTGTGAGGATTGAATGAGATACTTGGAAAGCACTCAGCGCAGTTCCTGGTACGCAGTAGGTGCTATATAAACACTTATTCCCTTCTCCTGCCACCCCCGGTTTTCTTTAAAGGCACAGATGGTACTAATACACACCTAAGAGTTTCTCAAAACATTTTCCAATTCATTCCTTCATATTTTACTGGATTCCTTTTTGAAGTACCCATTACCATAGCATCTGAGTGCTCCCTTTGAAAGAGAATGGTTTTTGAGCTATTTCTGCTGAGCCAGACTTCTGTGCTTCTATGGGATCTGTTTCTCAGGGACGGGCGTGGGGAAAGTAGAGAGGAAGTTCAACCAGTATCATGAGACATGCAGCTCTAAGCTGAATTCCGGCATGTTTCCATGAGCCCTACCTGGCTTTTACTCTTCAGAGTTTTGCCATCAAGGCATCCTTTGCTATAGCAGTGATGAACAGACTGGTTGGAGTTTGCCCACAACAAAGCCCTAGCCCAGGGATGGGGAACCTGCAGCCTCAAGGCCACATGTGGCCTTCTAGGTCCTTGGGTATATCTTTTGACTGAGTCCAAGTTTTACAGAACAAATCCTTTTATTAAGGGGATTTGCTCTGTGAAGTTTGGATTTGGTCAAAGGGCCACACTTGAGGACCTAGAGGGCCACATGTGACCTCAAGGCCGATTCCCCACCCCTGCACCCCTACAGCCCTTTTCTGCCAGCCATAGGTGGCATTGCATGGAAGAAGGGCAGTGCTCTCCTTGGAACTCCTGGGAACAGCTGTGCTTTAGCTGAACTCCTTACTCCTAACTCCTTAGCCCAGCGCACTGCTTTCCATCTCTGTGGCTAGGAGACCTGAGTCTTCTTGTTGGAGGAATCAATCAGCTCCCAATAACAGAGGGAGCGAGGGCAAAGGTCAAAGTTCCTAGGCCACTTCCCCAAAGAGGATGATGATGATGACATTTGGGCCAATCAAAAGATTGGGAGCCTTTGCTCAAGATCTGTCCAGGGACCTCGGTGAGGTACAAGGGCAAATATCTTAGAGAGTCAGATGAGAGCAAAATGTCAAATTTCTTGACTCAGGGGAGTCAGTGCTTGACTCCAAATGAGGAGGACCCGGGTCTCCATCTTGACTCTGACACATCGCCCATGTGGTCATGGGCAAGCCCCTCCATCCAAATCGAATCTTCCTCCCCTGTAAAATGGGCATAATGCTGTGCTACTTACCTCACAGGATAGTGGGGAGGCTTGAATGAGCTAATACATTTTACATGTTTCAGAAACTTTAAAGCCCTACTCAAGTGGAACCTGTGATTGGCTAGTGTGAGCAGATTTCAGATAGACTGGGAGGGAGCAATTGATTCCTCCCCAAATGATCCCTTCCTGAGCAATTAGCATTATATCAGGCGGTTTCCTAATTGGACTCGCCTTGTCCAGCCTCTCTCCTCTCCAATTTGTCCTCCACGCAGCTGCCAAAATCAGCTTCCTGCAGCTCAGGTCTGACCACAGCACTGCCCTGCTCAAGGATAAACATCTAGGATAAAACTCACCCTTTAGCCTGACAGTTAAAACCCTTCAACATCTGGCTTCGGCCTCCATACACTAATTTATTATTCTGCTTCAGGCTTTCTCTATTCCAGTCATGCTGGCCTTCATATTGTTCCCCAAGCAGGGCCTTCCATCCCACCTTTGTGCCTTTGCACCCGCCATCCCTCTATGCCTGGAACAATCTTCTGCCCTTCTCTCTCTGCCCCTTAGATCCCAGGCTTCTGTCAAGGCTTAGTTCAAACACCATCTCATCTGTGAAGCCTTTCTTGATTTTTCTTCCCTTTTTTTGGTGAGGCAATCAGGGTTAAATGACTTGCCCAGGGTGTCTGAGGCCAGATTTGAACTCAGGTCCTCCTGACTCCAGGGCTGGTGCTCTGTCTAGTGTACCACCTAGCTGCTCCACCACCCCCCTTCTTGATTTTTCTAGGTGCTAGTGTCCTCTTCTGCTTCAGAAGATCATGTATATAATTACTGATTTGCATGCTATATTTGCCCAGAAGAATGTAGTCTCATTGAGGGCGTGGAGAGTTGTTTCTCAATGTCGCTTTACTTCCAGCCCCTTCTACATTGTAAGCACTTTTGGATCAGATTATAATGTTGAAGAGATCAAAGGAGTCAGAAAGGAAGAACCAATCAGGAGTGATTAATACAATGGAGATGAAGAATATGGGCCACGCATCAGCAAATAGCTATGACTCTCAGAAAGAAGGGTTCATGGGAATAAGAGAGAGAAAGGGAATGAGGAGAAGATGGAGAGAAGGAAAGAGATGAGGGCTGAATAAGAAACCAAATGGGTCAATGACAAGCTTTTTAAGGGAATTCAACTGAACAGAAACTTGTTAAGCCCCTGCTAAGTAGAAGGCACTGAATTAGGCAGGGAGGAACAGGAAATAGAAATTCCAGTCCATCTGGTCATGTGAACTAAGCAGGCCCAATAGGAGTGAAGCATGAAGGATCCAGGCTACATTCAGACTGAACATTGAATGCTGGACTGGACCAACACTGTGGAGAACAGTGGGTTTTACATATGCTTCACTGGTACTGGGTGGCAGCAGATTAGAGCAAGCTGAAGAGTTAGCAGAGGCAAGGCGGATACTGATTGGGCAGGAGAAGGCCAATGGAGAGCTTGAGTGTCCAGTGGGCCAGAAGCCAGGTAGACAGCCAAAGCAGGCCCTGGGTGCCAGAGAGCAGAGTATAGCAGGGCCTCCGAAATCCAGGTAGGTGTTGAGCATTCAAGAGATCAGGGCGAACGGAAAGGGAGCAGATTGGATTGCCATAAGTAGTCGAATGCCAGGGGAAACAGAGATCTGCTTGTTCCTTTGGCAGCTTTTGGCTTGAGCTTCCCTGATTTAGAGGAGGTTGACCAAAAACATGTTTTCCCCAAATTCACTGCTCACAATTTCTCTTCTTATCCTGACTCTATCTCCAGAGTTCCTCCAGCTTTGAGAGACAGGTTAGGGTAGAGGAGACTGTTAGAACTGGAAGGGTCCTTAGACATCATCTTGTCTCTACCCCCTGCCCCCATTTTGCAGATGGGAAAATAGGTCTAGAGAGGAAAAGTGAGTTACATTCAGCACTGCAGGTCAGTTGTTGAGCTTCCAAATCTTGCTCTGATATAGTGTAAATGCTCCCACAAGGGGCTCAAAGACAGGAGATCCTGGGAGGCCTGTCTCTGCTATTGGTAAGCTGTGTGTCCTTGGACAAGTCACTTGCTTTCTCTGGGCCTCAGTTTCCCCACCTGCAAAATGAAAGGGCTAGACTGAATCTTTCCAGTCCTCTTGGATTCCTTGAAAGTTAATACTCAAAGCCCTGTCCATTTGAAATATTATTATTGACTTTTTACTTTTTTTCTCTGTTTTGTCTCCCCAAGTATACTATAAGCTTCCAGAGAGCAGGCATTGTCTTTTATTCTTTTGTATGACACCCAGCACAGGGATGGGTATACAGTAGACACTCACCAAATGCTTTTCATAGAATTTAGAGTTGAATGGGAACTTAGAGATCGTTTCCAGGGCTTCTTAAACTTTTTCCATTCGAGACCCCTTCAGCACTTCTTAAACTGTGGATTGTGGCCCAATATTGGGTCTCGACCCACAGTTTAAGAAGCACTGACTAGCCTAACATTCTCATTTTTCAGATGAGGAAATTGAGGCTCACGGAGGTAAAGTGATTCATCCAAGGTCACGTAGCTGGCAAGAAGCAGAACCCAGAGTCAAACCTGGGTACTCTGATGGAGTATCTATGAGTCTATTAGACCACATTGCCTTTCATTATGTATCTTTCCTTTAATGAAGAGTGAGAAGTGCAAGGGAAGGGAATAAGCATCTATCTACTGTGTGCCAGGCACTGTGCTAAGCACTCTACAAATATTATCTGTCTTGATCCTCACAGCCACCCTCCCTGAGGTTGGGGCTATTATTATCATCTCCATTCTACAGCTGGGAAAACTGAGGCAAACAGAGAGTAAATGGCTTGCCTGGAATCTGAGGTCATGTTTGAACTCAGGCCCTCCTGCCTTCAGCCCAGGCCTGTAACCACCATACCACCAGTTGGCTTTCTCCCCCAGTCTTATTCAGCTGTACTCAGTGCCCTGTCTGGGCCTTCCCAGTGAGTAAATTGCTACATTTTTTTTTTTTTTTTACATTTTACACTCTTTCCAAGAAGTTTGAGAAGATATGATGGTTTTACATTGTAACTCCTCTTATCAAGGCCTAACCTTCTAGGGTATACAGTGTTGCGCCTGGAGGCAGCATAACCAGGATTCTGTTGCTACATTTGTTATCAATACCCCATTAAAGAATAAGAAAAGCCCCAAACAGAAAGTTTTCTTGATCGTTTTTGTTGATGGGGCAGCTAGTAAGGGGTGGGATTACGCCTCGGATCCAGATCTTCATGGCTGCAAGTCCATGGCCCTTTGGACACTGTCACATTTTATCAAATTTAGAGGCCGATAGTGGCCCAGAAGCCTCCTAATGGCTTTTGCTGTTTCCGCTTTCTATCTTTTCCACTCCACCCTCCACACGGCTGGCAACCAGATAGTCTAGACCTGAGCAGGCTCCTCCTTGCTCAGCAAATTGCACTGGCTTCCTATCACTTCTAGCACAAAATACAAACATCTCCATTTGGGATTTAAAGCCCTTCCCAATTGGGCGCCAGCCTATTTTTTTTTTTTTCCGGGCTTACCGTATGTATGTTTGTACATCTCCTTTGTTCTGTGTTCCAGCCAACATGGCTTCTGAGCTACTCACACTTCATGATGCCCCATCTCTGGTCTCCACACCTCTGCACAGGACATACCTCATGACTAGGACACTTCCCCTTCCCCCTTCTCTTTCTTTGACTCCCTAGAAGACTCTACGGAAACCATCTCCTACCAGAGGCCTAATTTAACCCCTCTTCCCCCTCCCCCTAGAAATTCCTTTGTGATATGGACATACCTATGGACATATTACCTTTCTCCAGTTGGAATCAATCTCGTTCAGGATAGAGACTGTTTTCCTTTGGGCCTAGCAAAATGCCCAGCATGTAAGAACCACTTGGATGTGTGCTTGTGAAAAGTTGGGTGAATGGTCCTCAAAGTCTGTCTGTTGATGGGCATCTATGAAGAGCTCATTATATACCAGGCAGTAGAGATACAAAGGAAGGCAAATAACTAAATAATGAATGGCTGGCCTCTGGGGCAGCCATTGGAGAGAACCAGGGAAGTCTTCAGAAACCTGTTTGGGGGGGCAGCCCTCCTACCCCTAAGCAGGAAGCCAAATGCTCATGAAATGGCATTGTATAACTCAGGGAACCCAGGAAAGACTATGAAGTTGTGTCTTTACTAGGAGAGCCCTGGGCATCTCAGAGGATAAGCCAGGAAGGGGAGATCTCATAGCACAGGCAGAAGAGCCACTTACCTGTCTTTCTCTGTACCTTAGCAGAGCGCCTGGCCAGAGGATGTACTTTATCACCACTTGTTGACTGATCAATTGGTTAAGTTGGACTGGAAGGCCAAACAAAGGGTAAGGGGAGGGGGGAGTAGAATGAAAAAGACTGAGGAGTCCTAGTAAATTGACAGAGCAAGGGATTCTTTTGTTTTTATAACACCCCCCCCCCCGCCCAGCTGATGGTAGGCATTTAATATAAGCTTATTAAATTAAATCGAATGAAAACATTCTCTAGTGCTGGGGAAAAGGTGAATACCAGTATCCTTGCCCAGGAGGAGCTTAGACTCCCAGAGAAACTCCAATACTATCACTGGGGAAGTCCTCCAGTCCTCTGGAGTAAGGCCATTCTGTAGCAGTGGCCTGGGAGAAGTCTCCCAGCTAGTCACTGGGGTACTCTCTAAGCCCTCTACTCACTGAGAGCCAGTCAAGATAACCCACAGACAGAACTGGATGAGCTACCATTGGTGGGGAGTTGGGGAAGGGGTATGGAAATAGGATAGGGATAGAAGAGGGAGGAGATGGAAGTGGAAGGAGATGGAAGGGGAAAGAAATTATTCAGGGTAGTGAAATAAAAGGAGAGTAACTTCTCAGAGCTTAAAAATGGACAAAGAGAAAAGTCTGAGTATTCTGAGAACACAAGCGACCTCAGCCAGGATCCTAGGGGGAGACCAGAGACTCCTTTCAGGTGATGTCACTTTCCATGTGGTTCTATCTCATGGGCTGCTGGGCTTCTCATATTAGTCAGAGATTAGCTGATATAACAGGTGGGTACTTAAGGAATCACAGTGAGGTTGGCAAAGCCGCAACTTGGGTGGGGGGCAGGATGACAATTCTGCTATTGCCCAGTATTACCAGTAGAGAACAGTATGGTGGCAATAAGAGGTTCTCCAAATTGGTTTGCAGAGAGGGGACACAGCCTGGTTCAAATGGAGGCTTCTCGAAGGCAGGAATTAAGTTTTTGAATTGTCAGCCTGAATGTTTGACACCTATAAGTATTAATAAATGGTAGCTGCTTTGGAGATATCAGAATTATAGTATTATGGAATAGGTTTTCAGGACTCCAAGGGACCTTAGACATCATCCACTCCACTCATTTTCACAGATGAGCTCAAGAGAGGAAAAGGGACTTTTGGAAGATCACAAGGCAAGTGTGAGAGTTGGGGCCAGGGCTCATCTCCTGCTCCAGTGCTCTCTTGACTACCCTGTTCCACCTCCAAGTATTAAATCTGTTCCCTAGACAAGTATTTCTTTTTTAAAATGTCAATCATATTTATCATCAACTAAAATAATTTGTTTTCTTACCCTCCCGCCTACCCCTCCCCAGTGGAAAAAGAAAAACAAAGCCCTTGTAACAAATATGCATGTCAAGCCAAACAAATTCCAAAAATGTGAGTCTCCTTTTCTGCATCTTAAATTCATCACAGGTCAGGAGGTGGGTAGTGTGCTTCATTTATGAGTCCTCTGGAATCATTGTATTAAGCAGAGTTCTTAAGTCTTTAAAAGTTGTTGACAAGGGTTTCTAAAGCTCTCTTGAACCCTGTCCCTTTAGGGTGAGTGGCTTAGCTCAGCTCCATGGCCTCTCCATCCTTCTGCTAGAGCCACTCAAAGCCCTCCCTGACCTGGGACCAATGAATTCTGGGGCAGGGAAGATAAAGGGGTTATATGTATAGCTTAGCAGCCTTGCCGTTAGTCTTCCTCCAACTTGGAACTTGGGGATTAACTGGATTCTTACTTTATATTCTTGTTCCACTGGGTTCTTTCTGTGACTCCCTACCTGGTTGCTTGGATTGGATCCTGCCCTGTTCTCCCCACCCACTCCTTCCAGAGACAGGAGTCTTCCCCCTGCCCACCCCACCCCTCTAGTTTACATGGCTGTATTCTGGTTTCTACACCTCTCTCAGGACCCTTGCAAGCTACTTGTCTTGAATCTCTTGCTAGTTAGTTAACCTGTGGTTAGACACTTTCAATATTCTACCTCTCTCTTCTACTGGAGATTGGAGGTGGATGGGAGAGAGCTGGTAGAATTTCCTTGGTTCAGCCTCTTTCTCATCCAATGAGTCTGGGTTCCTGGCCAGCTACCCTTTGACTTGCTGGCATCCTCTAGGGAGCAGGAGATTTGAAATATCTGAGTTATTGGCGCTCCTTGGACTTCACAATCTAACTTTGGGAAACAGAAGAATGAGAGTTTAGTCACTTTAAAAAAGGACTGTCTGCTATTTACTATAGGATTTCTGTAATTGCAAGGCTCCCTAAGTCCATTTGAAATGATTTGTGTTAGAGATTAGACATCCCTTTCAGGAAGTACTCTACTACATAAAGGGGACTATACCTTTAGCAATCTAAGAGTTAGCCACCAATAGGGGAAGGGACCTGATATCATTCACTCTCAGTCAGGGAAAGTCTAAAATGGAATTATGGCAAAATTTGGTTGCCCATAGAATGTTAGGCTCACATCAACATTTTTTCCCCCGTTTCTTTGAATTGACAGGGACTGGAAACCTCTGTAAACAGCAGTGTTTTTATTATTATTGTTATTTATTCTATTTGTTGTTTACTTGTGGTCTATATCTAAGACCCCTTTGTCTCATCGATACTGTTGGTGTTCCCATTGGAGAAGCAAATTGTAGACTCCACGATGTGCTTTCTGATTGTCTCCCAGTCTGATTTCGGTTCCCAGCCTGTTGTGTCTGTCAGCTGCTAGGTCACCAGCTGAACAATTTGGCTGAGATGCCTTAGAATAGCTGGACCTGAGGCAGGTGCCTGTGTTTCCTGTGATGCCTCAAACTAGCATGACTGAAGAGAATGAGCCCATGAATCCTACTGTTCAGTCCAACTGGCACTGGGGA
Organism: Phalanger gymnotis; assembly: GCA_028646595.1. Taxonomy (NCBI): domain Eukaryota; kingdom Metazoa; phylum Chordata; class Mammalia; order Diprotodontia; family Phalangeridae; genus Phalanger; species Phalanger gymnotis. Next base: position 21,357,103 of record CM053628.1, on the reverse strand, counting down.
TACAAAGGCAAAATGAAAAATGATTGTCTGCCCTCCAGAGGCTTATGTTTTACTGGGGAATGAGATACAAGAGGCAAACAGATGCCCAGGATGATTGGAGGAGGAGAAAGCAAGCACTAACGAGTAAGGGAAACTGAAAAGCTTCCCTGAAGATGGCATATAAATTGAATCTTCAAAGAGACCCGAGATTCTCAGAGGGTGCGGAGGGAAGGTATTCCGGGAGTGAGGGACCGATTGCGCAAAGATGCAGAGGCAGGAGATTCAGGACTGAGTTGGGGGAACCACAAGTAGGCCAACTAGGCTGGAAATCACTTGCTCTGAGATGAGGGAGGCTTGTGACCACGCTGAAGTCCCTATAGTTTGGAACTCTGATGTGAGGACCCAGTGCTCTGGCTCCGTGGAGCATCCCTAACTGGCCTGCAGCTCCCTGTTAGCTAGTGGTTACCCGTTAGTCTGTTACTTCGATCTACGTCTGTTCGTTGTTCCCTCAGAAATGTTACTGTCCCCGGGAGTCTGCTTAGATGGGTTGGCAGCAGATGCAGCCCAAGGGTCCTGAGAAAGGACAGGTGCTAGCTTTTTCCTTTCTCTATCTGCTCTTTTGGACATCCAAAACTCAGTCCTAGTTTCAGGATTGAGTAATTTGGCCAGCTTTTCTGTGGATCTTCTTTCCACCGAGAGGACTCTTAATTAGCGGACTGGCTTGGGTTTTTGCACTGTGCTATTGAAAAGGGATTTCTTTTGGGGAGGGGAGAATTTCCGTTGCCCCTTCTCTCTCTTCACATTCGTTTTGTCTCCAGACTCTATCCTTCTAACTACTCTCCTATTGTCTCCTCTTTTTCTTTTTCAGCTTTCAAAGAAATCAACCCTTACTCTCTTCTCCCGGATCCAATGTGATTTTCGGTTTTTAAAACACTAGAAATCAGTAGGAACGAGGAGAATCAGTGCTTCGCCTTCGAGGTGGTTCAGGCAATACTGGGGCGCATTTGGGTTTTCTAGCGTCCTGCTCTTGTAAAGGGGCAAGAAGTTCCTTTCTCGGTTTGCGAGTCAGATCTCGGTGCAAGAATCTCATACGTCTATGAGTGGAGCAGTCAGGAAGCCCGGGCATCAGATCTCACTGTCTCGTGTCCCTAAGTGGCGCCAGATCTGAACTGCCGCAAAGGTAAGAGAAGAGGAAGATGAATGTGTTGGAATGGCAAGAAAACTTTTCACTGAGCAGAGCGGTCTGCGGCTCTTCGCAGAAGAGTCTGAGCTCTTCGGAGCGAACCCAAGACGGGTGCTCTCGAGACGCGCTTCGCCAGGGGGTCCGAGTGGCCCAGGGCAGCGGCTTAACTGTGAGCTCAGTGGGATGCCCGGACGAAACAGACAAATGATCCCTCACTTGGAACAGAGGCTGAGAAGCTTCAACGACAGGAGGGCTGGGAGAGTCACCTCCACCACTTTTCCTCACCCTAACTTTGGTTACAGTAAGGGTTTCCTACTGATCATCACCATCTTATTCTCCATCACTCCCTTCTTAGCCTTCCATCTCAGGCGGGTTGTTCTTTTTGAATGAATGACCCAAGTGACCGGGCCCAATCAGCACCTCCGCCTTATTAATATGCATAAGGGCCATGGCCAATGGCCGGGCGAGGAGGCTGTTTTAAACGGCGGAGCCCGCTAGCCAATCAGGCGGCTCTCGTGGAGTCAGCTAGCGCGAGGTTGGGGGAGTGCTTAGCCGAGCGTCGTGCCCTGCGCTGCCCAGACTAGCGAACAATACAGGTACGTTCTGCACAGCCCGCTCCCGCCGCCGCCACCACCACGGTCACCGCCGCCGCCGCTGCCGCCGCCGCCTCCTGGCCCCGCTGCTTCTGCACAACTTTCCGGCAGGCGCTGCATCGATCTCCCCCTCCCTTTCCCTCCTCCCTCCCCCCTTCCTTTGCCCTCTCTTTTCCTTTTTTTTTCCTCTCCGTTTCTTTTCCACCTCGCTTTGCCACTTTCCTCCCTTCCCCTCCTCGG
>CM053628.1:21315563-21355008 GCA_028646595.1 Phalanger gymnotis | reverse complement strand
ACCCCCCCTTTCTCCCGTCCCCCGCCCTTGGCTGATGCCCCGGCAGTCCGAGGCGATTTCTAGGGAAAGCTCTGCGATCCAGCTGTTTTTCGACAGCTGTAGCAGCGGTTTTCCTCAGCGCCCCGGGCTCCTAGGGTTTGCCAGCACAGGACAGGCAGCTTCGCTGGGAGGGAAGGTTCGGAGTCTAGCTTTGCGGAGTGTTTTCTAACAGGCTTGGTTTGGGGGTACGGAGGGAGGAAGGGGTGTCGAAGCAGTTTCCACGCCCCCCCCCTTTCCCCTCTGGTCAATGCGGGCTAGAGCAGCGTTTCGGAGTTATTTTTCTGCCTCTAGTAATATGGCTGGTGCAGTTCCTTACACCGCGACTAACTCTTCGCATGCCTTCTCTTTTTCGGGGGGTAGGACAAGCTGTTTTGTAAAAAGGCTGCCCCGGGTGTGCGACCTGAAGTCGGGGCGCCGCGCTGCCCCCAAACCTTTCCCCGGGGCGCAGTGCGGACAGCTTTGTGTGGCCACCCCAGGCTGGGGCTGGGGCGCTCTGTTCCCAGGCGGGGCGGCTGGCCGGCGGAGGAAACTTAACTGTTCTCTCCAGCTAGCCGTGCGCAGTACTGGGGGCTTGGTGGGGGGACTCTGCCGAGCCTTCTGCATTAACATGGCTGTCGCTACTGTAGAATCTGACAGGCTAAAGCTTGCGCGCTGCCGGGGCGAGTGGGGGGAATGGGGACAGCCGGGGGGGTGCCCTCTCCCTGAGCCCGGGTTCATCGCCCCGTAAGGAGAGCTCCCCCAGGCACACCCAGCTTCTCCTCCTCTTTCTCGCCTCTTCCTTCGTCCTTCTGGCCAGGTGGGAAGCCCTGAACCCCCCCGGTGGCCCCTCTGAGAGGTCCCCCCTTGCGCTCTCTTCTTGTGCTGTTGGGCATTAACATGGCTGGCGTTGGGAGAAAGCAGGCAGCAATGGGGGGGGCAGTGTAGTGGCTCGCTGTCTGTGTGTGGATGTGTGCAGAGCTAGAGGGGGAGAAAAGACCTTCCAGCAGCCCGAAGGGGCCCCTATCTTTTCTCTCCCCACCTTGGAGTCCTTTCTCTGTCGGCCTTGAGCCCTTGGGGAGTCTTTGAGGGACGATCGGGGGGCGATTTTCACTTTTTTTTCTCCCTTCCCCCTGGCGCGGAAGAGTGTAATGGCTGAACGGGAGTCTTTGTTATATAGAGTATTGCGCTAGGCAGGAGGGGAGGGGGGCACCCTGCAAAGCAGCGTCTGTCCCTGGAGCCCCTCATCCCCACTGCAGCAAACCCGCCCAGGGGGCTAGAGGGGCGCCTCCTCTGGGGTCCTGGCGCTTAGGGGGCCCCAGGGTGCTGGGAATCCCCAATGCTGGCGCCCCGGAGCCAGCCACCGGCCACTGGGGGTGCATGCTTGTGGCTTTGTTAGGAATAGCAGCCTCTACTGCTTGAGTCTGAGCCTTGCACAGGCAGAGAAGCCATTTTAGCGAATGGAGCTGGAGCTGCTGCTGCTGCTGCTGCTGGGGCCAGAACAGCAGCTCCCACTTCTCTCTATTCCTCAACAGCACTGAGCCTCTCTACTTCCTCAGTAAGGGCATCGGGCGAGAGCTCGCACCTGGGCCCCCTTTTCAGGCGTCTTTCCTTGGGGTAAGAACACCCCAGTAGAGTAGAGGGAAGGATTTCAGGGGGACTTTCTTTCATCAAGGAGCATTTCACAAAATGGAAGATGAATTATTGGTGTCTTGGTGACCTGTCGTTTTTTTTCCTTTATTTTTCTCTCTTTTTTCCTTTTTTTCCCCTCCAAGTAGAGTTTACTGTTACTGGGTCAGGGTACATCCAGCCAGGGGAGCAGGCAGCCCCCAGCTGTTGCAGGGGAGGACCCACAAAGGACCCCCCCTTATATTGTACAATGATGGGAATTTATTTTTTTGTGATGACCTTGGGGGGTAGGGGAGATGGATTAGGATTAGAGTGGGGGGGGTCACTACTTTTTTAAAGGAAACTTTGAAAAAGGTATGAGCCCGGAAAAATGTATATTTTACTTAATGGAGAGGCAGAATCAAGGAGTGGGGGGCTCGGCAAACCAGCCTTTTAAATAACTTTTCTCCCTTTAGATCAAGTGACTAACTTGGAAGCTTTTCTTATAATGTAAGAGATACTTGCCGGCTTTTACAAATAAGTTTTCTTGTAGAGAATTTTTAAAAATATGAAATGCTTTTTGGCATTAATTTAGAATCTTGCTTTCCTCTGGACCGTTTAGAATGAGGGGAAGGGGTTCTTTTTAGGAATTTTATTTATTTATTCATTTGTTTATTTTTGGTTTAAAGCTCAAATGGATGCTAATTTTGTTATATCTGTTAATAAGCTAGGGAGATTTTTGAAGTCAAGTCAGCTTGCCAAGGCGGATGATTCCACAAACGCCCACCCATTTTTCTCGAGCACCAACCAATCTTTAGAAACTTTTGGTCCAGAGTAGGAGCTCCGGCTATCACAGTCCATGCTGGTTGTTAGCCGTGCTTTCCAGGTTCCCCATTCTAGCCCAACTGTTCCAGTGCGGGGATCATCCTGTTTTCAGGACTGTTGCCTTCCCTTGGAATTGTTTTCTTCTCGGCAACTGAAAGAACTGACTTGCTTTTTTTCAGGGGGGGGGGGTGCAGTCTGTATTTTTCCCTCCCCTCAGCAATGATGCATGTTTTAAAACTTATCTTTTCCAGAGTTCACCATGGCTAAAGGTGACCCCAAGAAACCGAAGGGCAAGATGTCTGCTTACGCCTTCTTTGTGCAAACTTGCCGGGAAGAGCATAAGAAGAAGAATCCAGAGGTTCCTGTTAACTTTGCAGAGTTTTCTAAAAAGTGTTCTGAAAGGTGGAAGGTACCTTATTATGTTATTTTCCTTTAAGACATTTAAAAATTTTTTTTAAACAGACCTGTGTTTTCATGGTAGGTACTCTAGGTATGGAAACTCCCTCCATAGATACAAATAAGTTAACTCATCTGTCATTTTGTGAGGTGCCTGGGCCACTGAGGGTAGTGACTTGACCTGGGGCACTCTGCATTAGAGGTAGGAATTGAAACAGTCTTCCGGACTCCAAGGCTAGGAGCCTCTGCTCTACTTCACTGAGGTTAGCTCTGGCCAAGCGTATATTGTGTTGCTTTAATAAATATTTTTTGCCTGCCTGCTTAGGAGACCTGAAATTGACAAGCAGGGCCCCAGTGTGTAATAATAGACACCATCAGGAAATTTTGTTGACATGACCATTGGAATATTTAATCCACTCCCCCAGGTCTGTACTTCCCTTCTGCAACTGCTCCCTGGAAGGAAGAGGTTGATGTCATCTAAAGGAGCACTAAATTTGGAATCACAGAATCTGGGTTCCAATCTTGCCGTTTAGCTAGAGATAATCTTGGGCAAGTCATTCCTCTTCCTTCTTTTCTTTCCCCCTCTATAAAATTAGGACTGTGACTAGGGTACTTTGAAAGATCCTTCCGATCCTAAACCTCTGATTTCAGCCCCTCGATTTTGGGTTGGTTTTTTTTTTTTTTTGGGCTGGTCCTAGAGACTTCCATGTTTAATTTCATCAGTTTTGTCTTTCTTTGTATACCCAGTGATTAGCACAACCCTGGCACATAGTAAATGCTTAATGAATGCCAATTGACTGACTGGTTAATGGATTGCCTTGGAGTGGTTGTCTAGCTTTTGAACCTGTCTCATTTCTTCTTAGACTATGTCGGGGAAAGAGAAATCCAAGTTCGATGAGATGGCAAAAGCTGATAAGGTACGATATGATAGAGAAATGAAAGACTATGGACCAGCGAAAGGTGGCAAAAAGAAGAAGGATCCTAATGCACCTAAACGGCCACCGTAAGTTACTTTGGCCCTCTTCCTCTATGTTCACCAGAATTTTTAGGGTGGTTTTTTTTTCTTGCTTAAATTCCATTTTCTTAATGGATGATAAAGGTTCACCGATTATAGGTTTAGGGCTAAAAGAGACTTTAAGGGTCCTCTACCTAGTCCAACTTCTTGTCTTTTCTCTTACAAATGAGGAAGCTGAAAGTCAGTGATTTGCCTGTGCTCACATAGCTAGTCAGTCTCCGAACTTCAACCCAGGTCTTCCTGATTCCAAATTCAGTGCTATATCCATTATACCACACTGTTCACAATGAACTTTTGAAGACCTATTTGTTTTCTTCCTTTTCTTTTCTTATGTTTAAAAAAATAAAGCCTGACTTGAATTTCAGGGCCTGTAGTGGACTGCCTGAAGCCCAGGTGAGTAGCTTGGTAGTGGTTTAATTGAGAGAGCCCTGGATTCGGAAGTCAGGACCTGAGGTTGAGAGTGAAACTTTTTTTGTCTGTTACTCTCCTGCCACATAATATAGCCCCTCAAACTCTTACAAAAATTTTTAGTACCTCTGTAAACTTAGGCAAATCACATCACCCTCTGGACTTCTTCATTTTTCCGTCAGTGAAAGGAGGAGATTTGGACTGCTCATCTTCCCAGCTCTAAATCTGTGATTTTACAGAGAGGGCTATTATTTAAGTCAACTCTTATAAATAGATTTTTGTTGTTATCTTTTTACATTGCCTTGCTTTTCCCCCTAGATCTTTCCCATCCCAAGCTATTTTACATATTGAAACCATGAAATCATATTAAAGAATCAAAGCAAACATTTTTTAAAAGAGAAAAATTCAGTAAAACTGAGGACCCCTTCCCCTCAACTTTAATCTCTGCAAAGGAGGTAGGGCATATGTCTTTACATATATGAGCTGATTTTAAAGAAAGTTATACAAAGAACTAAGCCATGTACAAAGTTAACAAAGAGAACTTCTTATGAGATTTTTTTCTGGGGAACAAACTGGTGGAAAGAACCTTTTGAGAATTCTGGCACAATTTAAGTGTTTTGGTTTTCGTGCATATCTCTTGCTCACCCTGATACCTTCAGGAGCCCTGTGAATTGAATCTTGGGGGTCCAAGAGCTCTGCAGCCCAGGACATTTTTTTTTAAGGCTCAGGCTTTCATGGATGCTCATCTAAACACTAAACATGCTGACTTTTTCTCCAAGGTCTGGCTTCTTCCTGTTCTGTTCAGAATTTCGTCCCAAGATCAAATCTACAAACCCTGGCATATCCATTGGGGATGTGGCAAAGAAGCTTGGTGAAATGTGGAACAATCTGAGTGACAATGAGAAACAACCTTATAATAATAAGGCAGCCAAACTGAAAGAGAAATACGAGAAGGTAAGAAGCTACACATGCGGGCCCAGGGAGAGCTTGGGCTCTTTGGGTGTGGAGAAGGGTTGGCCTTGGAATCAGGAAGACCTGGGTTCAAGTCCTGCCTGACACATTCTAGCTGGGTGGCTCTGGCTCAGTCACCTGATCTTAGTGTCTCCCAGGCAACTCTCTGAGACTAGGACCTACAGGTAAGTTGTCAGTCTTCATCTGTGGAGGAAGTTCCCTGCTCTTGTGAGATCACAGGTCAGAGCCAAAAAAAAAAAAAGAAAAAAAAATCTGCCAAGAAACTTCGGATGGAAGCTCCTTCAATATGTGAAGAGGTACCTTGCCATAAGTCTTACCTGGACAGTGCCAGAGTCTTCACTGGTTATCGTGCAGTTGGGCTTTTGTGTGTTTATGAGTGAATAATTAAGGGCTGATCATAGATCTTTTTTTATTTTTAAATTAAAAAAAACACCTAAATGGTTTCACTTAAAAGAAAAAAAATCACTGCCTCTTCCCAGTGACTCTCCTCCATCCCCTTCTCCAAATCTCATAGAACCTCCAGAACATTGGGCAAGTCTGATAACATATGCTGTTATCCTCCATCTCTGCTGATAGGAGGGAAGCAGTCTTATGACAGAATTTGGGACAAAATTGTTATTTTCTTGGTCTAACTTAGTAGTTTGGTGTAGTGGATAGGGCACTGGACTGGGAGTTGGGAAGACTGGAGTCATATCCAACCTTAGACACTTACTGGCTGTGTGACCCTGGGCAAGTCAATTTACCTCTCTGTTCCTCGGTTTCCTCATCTGTAAAATGAGGGGTGTTGGATTGTGGACCTTTAAGGTTCCTTCAACTCTTATGTTTGTAATCCTGTCTCTTGCCTTCTATCAAATAGTTCACTGAAGCCACAGTCACTACATGGTTGACCTCATAAGATCTTTAATGGAAACTTGTATTTAGATTTTGTGGGATTCCTTCCTCTTTCCTTTACCCCTCCCCTTTTTTGTAACTGCTGGATAGCCAGGGATTTACTAGGTACACTAGCTGTTCACAGACTTGGTGAGCAGCTTCGGTTTTGCTGTGTTCTACAAAAGAGATCGAGTATCTTTTAATATTCGTAAGCTCCCTACAAAATTTAGAAATCTGGAAAAATAAAAAAAATGGACAGGCTAAACTAAATTCATAGCTACAGACAGTGCCATGAACAGGCAGAGGCAGAGAGAAAGAGAGAGAATGGGAGTGAGTGATCAAAGCAAGCATGGGGTGAGGGTGGAGGTGCTTATTCCCAGAGATTGGCCACAGCAACTCATAGACACTTTTCCCTAAAAAGGGGACAAGGGAGGGAGTATGCCCATTATGAAATCTTAGCTCCTTTTATAGTATTGAGAAGTCATCTTCAATATCCTTATTAAAGTTATTGCTATCTTTTGTTTTTCATATTATCTTCATCTCCGATGAGAGACAATATGGTGTAGTAGTAGATAGCTGGCTTAAAGAAAGGAAGACCAGAGATCATGTTCTGTCTCTGATACATGCTTGGGTGTCGTGACCCTGGGCTAGTCTCATCAACCTGGGCCCCAGGCAATTCTCTTAAAGATGAAAAACTGAAGAGGAGGCACCAACCTGCTTTGGTAGAGGGCGCTCTCTCACCTGGGAGTTCCTTATACCAATGAAGGTATAGGTCCAGTTTCTATTCCTTTCCTGTTCCGTTCCCAGAGAGACATCTATTTTTACCAAAGAATAAGAAAAAATGGGGGATTGGGGGGGAAAGGCACTGCCGCCAAACTACCCATCAAGTATGTGCAATGTTCCACACTTAGCCTTTCTCTCTCCGCCCCCCCTCCCCCAACCTCTGCAAAGAAGGAAAGGGGAGGTATCCTTCAAGAACCTTTTAACAAGCAAATCAGTTTATTGTAGTGTTTGCCTTTTTCTTTTTCCTCCAAGGCTACTGGGCACAACTGTCATTTTTCTCCTACTCCCAGACTGTTTATAGCCCAAGGGGTCTGGTGTAGTGGACTGAGCCCTGGACTGGAGGCCCAAGACTTGGCTCTGGCTCCATTGTGGTATAACCTTGGGCACACCCCTTAGCTCCTGTGAGCATGTGATTTTGGGGCTGGGGGCTGATCTGACTCACTGACCTCTAAGGCCCAGGACAGCTCGGACACTCCTTATCCACACACACTTGGATGAAAATAAGACCACTGGTGGTGAGCTTGTCAATTTCAATGGCGCCCCCTCTCTGCTCCTTCTAGGATGTCGCAGATTATAAGTCGAAAGGGAAGTTCGATGGGGCAAAGGGGGCGGCTAAAGCTGCCCGGAAAAAGGTAGAGGAGGAAGACGAGGAGGACGAGGAAGACGAGGAGGAGGAGGAGGATGAAGAAGATGACGAATGAAACTGTACCATATTCTGTCTCCATGTGAATACCATAGAGTAGGGGAAACACCTTTAAATGAAACACCTCTCCTTTGTGATGGTGTCGATTGCCCTCATTAGGCTTAATTGGCTTCTGATCACATAGCTTCTCAAAAGTGCTTCTAGATAGACATTGTAACTGGTTTACATGAAGTGGCCATGGGTATCTCGGAGCACCCAGAAACTGTATCAAAGTTGTACATAATCCCAAACATTTTTAAAAACGAAAAGGCGGTTCTCGTGTTCTCCTCACTCTGTGCACTTTTGTCGTTGGTGTAAAACAAAAGCATTTACAAATGTTTTCAGGCATTTTTTTAATTTGTAAGGTGGTGTTTAACTATATGGTTATTGGCTAGAAAATTCTGGGTTATAAACTGTACATATCTATAGTTTGTAAAAACAACAAAACCCCACACCCCTAGACAGATTCTTGGGGTACAGGCTTGAAGGGGGCATGAGGCTCATCTGCCTTTCCTAGGGGGCTGCAACCCAAAGCCTACACCATGAGGGTAGATTGCAGATACACTGCAGTGGGTGTCCATTTAGCTTAAAAGTTGTCTTTCTGTATATATAGTGAAGTAGCACCCAGCTCCCATTCTTAGGTGTCACAAGGGGGGGGTGGGGGTCAGCTGGCATGAGAAAAGTGTCTGGATTTTCGGTTTTCTTTTTAGTTGAAGTGCAGTAGTTTTAAATCGAAACTGTAGAGCTCTGCCTTGTATCAGTCAAAGAGAAAGCCAGGGCAGTGGTGCAAGGGAAAAAAAAAAAACAAAAAAGTTTGTTCTTAAACACAATTTGGAACCTTTTGGTTTTTTTTTTTTTGTATGTTTAGAATGCTGAAATGTCTTTTGAAGCAAAATAAACAGTATTACACTTTTAACAACTGTTCTTGACACCATTCAAAATTTCTGGGTTTCAAGCAGACTTAAAAGCCCAAAACAAGACAGTACTTTAGAAGACCCATATCCCCATGAGTCTGGTACCATAGATCAGATATTTCCTAGTTGTCTCATCCTCCACCATCACCTGTGTTTAAAAAAATAAAACCAAACCTAAGCATTGATGGAGTTCAAGGGAGTGTCTGCTTTAAGCTGCTCTGTCATTTAGATTGTTGATACGTGAGTAGCATTAAGATGGTATGCAAGTCTATGCTTACTTGGATTGGGGGATAGATGAGTGAAAAAGTGACCATTCCTGGCCTCTCCTGCCTGTAAGTTATAGCTTTCAGAAATACTGAAAAGCAGGTGGTGAGGTTTTAGGCTAATTCCACTGAACTGGTTTTGACTCTCCCACCCCCCTTCTCTGGTTAAGTTGGGTATGCATTTGCTGTATGTACTAAAATGTGCCTTTTTTTTAAAAAAAAAAAAAACCTTTTTTAGTACTGCTTCAAATTTACTTTGGGGGTTCCTTCCCATCTACCCTCAGTTTTGGTCTAGCACTTAAATTTTTGTCCAGAGGAACAGTAGAAAGTTCTCAGTTCTGCCGAGTCATAGAGGGGGGATGGTATAGCTGAACACTGGCTTCTTCTGGAGCCTCCGGGGTCAGCTACCACTTCTAGAAAGGGCAATTATGGCCACTAAGTGGGGGTTGTGGCATGACACCCCCCCCCATATGGGTGGGGGTACTTAAGACCTGTGAGGAATACCCTGCAGCATGTCTGTCCCTCAACTGTAATGTCTTCCCTCCTTTTAATCATTAAAAATACATAGAAAATAAAAGTTAATTTGGGGGTTAGTGTTAGAATGCGGAGATGACCCATATGTACTGAAGCCTTTTGAGAATGGCGATGGACAATGTTGGTGTCTGGAAAGAGGTGGAATTCTTGTGGTTTAGGGCACAGATTAGGTTAAAATTGGAAGTGTTTATTTGATGTGTCCTGTTTGTATAGAGGGAACATTTCTTACAGGAGAGGCTTTTAAACAAAATTTTTAAGCTTTCCAAGGTGTAATCAGGGGGTCACTTTTCAGTAAGTCACAGCATAGAGGTGTGGCCTGTTTTCTGTGGTCCCGTTCTCCTTCCCCCCCCCTCCCCCAGGTCCTTTACTCCAAAATTGGTCAAATGGTCTTTTGTTGATGGCTTTTCCTCTGTGCTGGAACAGTATTTCCCTATATCCTGAATTCTGGTAAAGGCTTAGGGTTTTGTCTTGTGGACATGAGCCATTCTGACCAGTGGGATCACCTGTGGAGTCTCTTTAACAGTTAGAGAAAACAATGTGTTAAATTCAGACCTAGGGCCATTGAGGGGTTTGGGTGCTGAGTGCATGGTTAGAGGCATATTCTTCAGACCTCCTTTTTCTCCCTTTGCAACTCCTCCCTCTTTTTTCTTCTCCCAGATATTGAGCTCCAGGGAGTAGCATCTAGGGCTAAAGAAGCTGCTAGTCCCTTATTCCCCCACGCACCACAATTCCATTTCCATGCCTGACTTAAACTCATCCCAAGGTGCAAGTCTCAGGAGTTAACAAAGCCAAGGGGATAGCATCCACAGGCAATCTTTTGGAAGTGGGATGTGTGGCCTGGGCCAGCTTGGTACAAGGTGTCTTCTCCTGGTGGGCATTTCGATATGTCTGGTTTCACATCTAAGCAGTAGCTGGTTTGAAGGCTAGCCAAGGCCTCTGCCTTGGCCTGTGATTTGTGCTTCAGTCTTGTTTCAACATTTGCTTAGCATCATGCTGGTACACAAGTTCCCCAGGTGCCCATCCTGGCTAGAGTGAGAGGTTTTGGACTAGGTGACCTGGCCCTTCCAGCTCTGAATCCTTTGATCCTGTTCTGACCGTTCCCCTCATCCTTGAGTTGTCATTTTAGGCTGCAACTACAAGCCTCTTGGGCAGAAGGGTGGTATGCAAGTAAAGGGCATCTGAATGGCACTCACTCAAGTTGGGTTTGTTCCCTACCCATTCGCACTCCAGAATTTGGGAAGGTCTTTCACTGTGAACTGGTATTTTAGGAAGCATGTTGTGGGGTTCTAAAGACTAACGGGACAAAAAACTTTAAAGAGAAGGCAGGAACCTAAGCAGTGGCTGTTGCGATGGGGGCTTGCTAATTAATTCCTTCAAAATTAAAGCTAATCTAGGCATTAAGGAAAAACATTTGCTTGTCAGAGGCATGTTCTTCTATTCCCTGACCTGTTTTGGGATGCCTTGATTGGGGATGGAGCTAGGTCTGATGGATTTTTGCAATGCCAACCTGTCCATACATACTTCTAATACCTTAGCCTCTAATACTCCTTTCCTGTTTTGCTTCTCTCACCTCTCTCCCTTTCTCCTTTTACTTTCCCCTCAATGAGGTCTGATCTTTGGGGGAAAACACACTCAAAAAAACCCTGGGCTTAATGTAGCAACTGTTGTCAAAGTGTCTCCCATGTTCTTTATGTTCTTGTCAAAAAGTGTGTCTATCTAGGGACCTTTTCGGATGCATTCATTTTCTGTAATAAAGTTTACTAATCAGTCTTCCCAAAAAGAAATCTGTTTGAGTGAGTGTGCTGAGGGGGACATGGGTGGTGGTTTGATAGCCCGGACTTCAGTTACTGACCTTTTTTTGGGGGGAGGAGAGGGTGATGATCATAATCAAGGCTTTTGAAAAATTTATCACTCAACATAATGAAATGGAAGATGGTGCAGTTGAGTATAGATGCACCTGAAAAAGTCAGCAGACTTTGAAAGCCACTGCCAGCTCAATGAGGGGCTGTCACATGGCCAAGTGGAAACAGTGGAGAATTCAGAACCCGTTCTTGCTTTAAGAGGGTGTGTATGTGTGTGTGTGTGTCCCCCCAATCAGACTTGCTTTCCAGATGCACTTATGTCACAGACAACCAGGGTTTAGGATTCTTCTTCCATGCCCCTCAAAAAAGACAGGTGAACTCTGGGGCCTTGGTGTTAAGACAGCTGGATCATGGGCAAGAGGGCTAGGCGGGTATATTCTGTGGGCATCCCCTACCCCAAGGGGAAAAACTTTTTTTTTTGTTAAGGGGAAGGCATTCCAAAAGCCAAAGCAGATCTGTGCCTGTCAGGTCATTTAGGGCCAGAGTTGCTTGGGGGCACTAAGGCTGACTGGCTTACTTAAGTTTTCATAGCAGGATTTGAACCCAGGCCTTCCTAACTCCAAGGTAGCTCTTTATCCACTAACTCATACTTCTTCTCGAATTAGACTTAAAATGGACTTCTAAAGAGCAAGTTGACTATACCAGAAGGCTGGAATCCTTGGGGCTTCCGGCTTGTCTAGTTCAACCACCTTTTTGTATAAAGCAAAGGAGATTTAGAAAAAGGACAAGACCTACAGGGAGTGGGGAAAAGAGCCAGGACTTCTGAGTGAGGATGGAAATGGGATGGGGTCAAGGGCGATAGCAGGGAGGGGCGCCTCCGTTTATCCATTCTTCCTGTTGAGACAGGCAGGGTAACAATTCCCATCTCTGGGCCTCAAGCCTGAAGCCTTGTTACATATGACTGCTTAAAAAGAATGGCTTGAAAACTTACATCTGAGATGAAGCTCTTTCTATGGCTCGGTGACCAATGGAAGGTCATACTCAAAAGAACTCAGGGGAAGGATGGGGAGGGAGATCTATACAGGTACTCAGCTAATTTTTAAGCGAAAACTCTGAACAGTTTCAAACCCTGTTAAACAAAGAGGTAAATAAGGAATAGGCTCATAGATGTAGAACTGGAAAGGATTTCAGAAGTCAATCTGGAAAAGGAGGTATATGTAGGAGCCAAGGGGCAGAGGCAAGGAGGGTGAAAGAGCCAAAGGAAAGCCAAGCTCATCTTCAGAAAAGTATTTAACTTGTTTTCTTGGACTTTGGGCTAACACTGTTATTACCTCTTATCCTTTGAAATACAAACTGAAGAAGCCATTCAGAACCCTTATTATTATCTCCATTTTACAACTGAGGAAACTGAGGCAAGAGGTTAAATGACTTTCCCAAGGTCTTGCTGCTAGTTTAGTATCTGTGGTCAAACTTGAACTTGTCTTCCAGGCCACCTAGCTGACGTGAGCAAAATACACTAATAGATACAATGTATTGAGATTTCCTTAAAGCTCAAATGCTACTTTCTGTAAGAAGCTTTTCCACTCTGAGAGGTAGAGGTGAAGAGGAAGTGCATCCCAAGAATGGGGAGGGGGGAGGCACCCAGTACAGAGGGGTAGAGATGGGCATGTGAGCATGTGAGTCAGTATGACTGGACCACGTGGATAAAGAGATCGGCAGTGATATCAATGAGAGCTGAGGAGATCACGAAACTAATATAGGGGTAGGAAAAATGAAGGCCTAGGACAGAGCCTTGAGGCACCCCTAAAGTCAGTGGGGATGGCCTGGATGATAATCCAGAAAAGGAACAACCAAGAGAAAGCAGTGTCACAGAAACCGAGAGAGAAACTGATCAATGTAAATCAGCTACAGAGAATTGGAGTGGGAGGAGGAGAGCGAGGATCTGAAGGGCTGGCATGTGGAAGAACATGTTCTGCTTGGCCCTGGGGGGCAGAACTGGCAGCGATTGGTGGAAGTTAGAGTGAGGCGGCTGGTAAAAGGGAGAAACTTCCCACCAATTGCAATTTGGCTGCTTCTTCATCTGAATGTCAGAGGGGACCCGGGCAGGTGCACATCCTCCAGGAGGGGATGCTGTGCCAGTGGAGGCAGGGATTGCTTCCCTCATCCCCAGCTGTCCTGCCCATAGCTTGTTTTCTTCCTGCTTGCCATTGCAGGCATTGCCTCTGTCTCACGGTCTTTCTTTGTAAAGCCTCATCCTGGTCCTGCTTCAGTTTGGAAGTCCTTTGCTTGAACCCATTTCCCTATAGAAACAAGGTTATAAATGGCAGTCAGGTTCCCAGGCACCCACTGAGTCCATAGTGTAGCCAAATGCTGAGAAGTTGATTTACTGACACTTGGCCACCATATACAACAGCAATTCTGGCTAAGGAGCCTCCCAATGCAATCCTGACTGCTGCTAGGTCCTGAAACCCTAGGGACAGCGTCCAAGGGAGCTATGTCTTGGATGTAGGAGACTGGGTAGGGATTGGCTCCAAGGCTGCATCTCCTGTGGGGCAAAAGGGAGGGAAGAGGAAGTCTGATGGCCTACTCAGGGAGGTGGATCCTGGCCTGGGAATCCATTCCAACCTAAGAGCTCTTTGTAATTGGGCATTTCAAGCTGAATATAATTTTGAAACATGGCTGGACTTGGCATCAGGAGAGCTGAGCCGCAATCCCTGCTTGGTACTAACCCACAGTATGATCTAAGACAAGTGATGTTACCTCTCTGGGCCTCAGGGTCATCACCTGCAAAATGAGTTAGAGGATCGGATTTAGGGCTGGAAGGGGCCTTTCAGATGATCTAGTCCAACTCTCTCACCTTACAGCTGAGGAAACATGAAGAGAAATGACTTGCCCACAGTCACATGGGTAATAGGTGGTTTTTGTAAATTCCTGAGCAATGTGCTCTAGAAATAGTGTAGCTCTTGGTCTTCTGGGATTTTCCTTTTTCTTAGGGGCTGTTACAGCTTCCTGGGTGTGTCATTGGGTTAACTTCAATGGGAGTGGACTGGTTGCATGTGTGTGGTCCTAAGGCTGGCACGGGGCAACAGTGGGGCAGGATGTTAAGAGGCAATGGGAGCAGGCAAAGTTAAAAAATGGGCCTTGCTGGCAAGAACTGGACATCCCCATTCGGCTTGCTGATTGGAGCTGTGAGCAAATCGCTTGGTCTCTCTAGGCCTCAATCTCTCCATCTGTAAGATCATCAACTAGCTGATGTGTATAGAATGCTTTTAGGTTTGCAAAGTACTTCACACAAATGATCTCATCTAGCCTTTTAAAATGGGGGTGGCATCATGTGCCTTCACATCAGGTTGCGACGAGATGAGATAAAGCACCTTACAAACCAGAAAACAAACCACTAATCTCCTCCTCATACTAGTAGAGTTGTATTTCTTTTTAAAAAAGAAATCCTTTCCAGCTATGAGAGGCTCACACTAGTAATCTCTGCAGCTGGGGATGAGGGATGCAATCATGCCCTCCACTGGCACAGCATCCCCTCCTGGAGCATGTGCACCTGCCCAGGAGTCCCTTCTGACATCCAGATGAGGGGGCAGCCAACAGGGGCTAGAAAGTGTCTAAGACTGTATTTGAAGTCAATCGAATAGTGTGAGACTTGCCTCCAGGTCCCACATTGTATCCATTGCTAAATCAGTAAGTAAAGCACTTTGTGGAACTTAAGTCGCCATATAAATAAATGCTAGTCTTTCATTTGAACTTTACAAAATTACCATAAGACCATTGCTATCCTCAATGAGTGAAGTTAAGCGGCTATGTCCCATGCTAGCCTTTTAGCCACTATGCCCTCTAGTTGCCTGGTAAGTGACAAGAAAATGTCTCAGTACCAAAAAAAACCCAAAAAACCAGCCAATTTGACTGGGAACTCTGAGGAATCGGAAATGAAGCCTGGAGATCAATCATCTGGGGCATGGAGGAGGATGTTCATGAGGGCTGGTTTGGTAAGGGAATGGGTCCCTAGAGGCTTCTACAAACATTGATTTAAGTAGATGCAGAGTGTGACACATCGTCTCGGGTACTTTGGGAGGTACCAAAGTTAGAGATTTGGCCTTACCCTAATACAGCTTAAGGGCAAATAGGAGACTTCAGTTCCAATTCCCAAAAGACACTTTGTGAAAGTAACAAAAAATCCATTGTTTCCATGTATCTCTCAGAACTCTTTTGCCTCTGTGCTTTTGATTCATTTTATCATTATATTATCATATATTTATGTAGTCAATGTGAGTAGAGGCAGTGGCATCATGGTGGCAGGCTGAGAGGCAGGAAGACCTGGGCCCAGCCTTTGCTTCTGACACTACTGACACTCTGACTGTGTAGTCACTTTATTTTTCAGAACCTCAGTTTCCTCACCTGTATAATTGGCTATAGTGAGGCTCAGATGAGACTGCAGGTAGTGTTACAAACTCTAAAGTCCTATCTAAATTAGGACCTGCCCATTTTCTCACTAGTTGCACATTACAGAAGCTTCTTCTGAAGATGTGGCCACTTCCTAAGCCCGTTTGGGCTAACCTTTGATTCATCTCAGTAATGGGTGAGAGAGCCTCATCCCTTAGAAGAAAAAAGGAATAATAAACTTAATGTGGTTTTTAGTAAGTCACTAAAGTCTCTGGCCTTCATTTGCTTTATCTATTCAATGGTCTGGAAAGAATACTGCATTCCCAGTTGGGAAGAACTGGGTTCAAATCCTGCCTCTCAGCAAGCCTCTGAATCTGAGGCAAATCTCTACAACGTATCTCAGTTAGAGGATCTGGATTCTGTCAGTGAGCTGAAAAGCATTTACTGCCACCTATGTGCCTGGTACTGTGCTATACTGCTACACTGGAGATACAGTAAGGCCACAGACTTAACTACTCTCTCAAGGAGCTCACAGGACACACAACACGGAAAACAATTTAAGTGCAAACAAGATATAGACAGAAGAAATTGGAGATCAGCAAGAGAGAAAAGGCATTGGCATTAAGGAGTTTTTTGTAGAAGGTGGGATATTTTAGGTGGGACTTGCAGGAAGCCAGGGAACAGAGATATCCAGGCATGGAGCACAGCCAGTGAAAATGTAGCCAGGAGATGGGAGTGTCTTCAAGGAATAGTGAAGAAACCTCTGTCAGTGGATTATAGAGTATGTGGAGGGGAGCAATGTTTAAGTAGACTGGAAAGGTGTGTGTATGTTCAAAGCCCATCAAGCTGAGGATTTCCTATTTGCTCCTGGAGGCCACTGGGAACCCTTGGCATCAAGTGAATAACCATTCCATGGTCAGACCTGTGTTCTTGGTCAGCTGAGTGGAGGATAGACTGAAGGGGGTAGAAACTCAAGGAAAGGCAAGAACCACCAACTATTGCTACTGCAGTACCAAGTCAGCATCAGAAGCAGCCTTCCCAGAGGTTCTGTGAAATAGCAACAAATTGCATGGGGATGAATAAAGGATATGAAAGCTGTGAGCCTTGTATCTGGGGAGATGGTGGCACCCTCAACAGTGATAGGGGAGACAGGGGAGGACTTGGTAGGGAAAGCTCATGAACTGTTTTGAACATGTATCTTCAGTTTGAAGATGTCTGTGGGACATCCAGGTGGCAGTTTTTTATGCACATTGCATTGCATTCACTCCCTATCCGAGGTCCAAGCCTTCATTTTAAGGCTTTACAGAGCGAGTGACTAGTCTGAGGCTACCCTAAGACTTAGTAGCACAAAAAGGCAACAGAGAACAACCTTTCAGTTCAGAACTCTACCAAAATGAGACCTAGTACCATGATACTGTTTCTGGTTGCTTTTTGATTCGATTTGATTTCATTCATTTCAAAAAGAAAACCCAGGCTTACTGGGAGGATACAAGATGTGTACAAGGAAGCGAACACAAAGTACATTCAGTTATTAATGGCAATTTCAAGATGGGGAAAGCACTAAATCACTGCATGGTGGTGGGGCAAGAATCTGGAAAAGCTTGTCAAGGAAAGAAGGGATAAGCTGTGCTCTGAAGGGATTCTGCTAATCTGGGAGAGGTGGGCCTCTTGTAGGCCAGGGTAACTCAGGACACTATGTATTCTGGAGCTGACAGGCAAGTTTGGGATTCGAGAATTTCACCATGGGCCACTTAAGACTTTGGCCCTGGACGTAAAAAAGAATCAACATTTTAGTCTCTACATCCACTTTTCTTGCAATCACATTTTTTTTTTTAAGGATTTGACATTAAGGTCACTTGATTTTGACAGCTTTGTGAAATCATGCAGACCTGTGATGAACCAAGCCCATTTTTTTTCCTAAGTCTAGCCTTGACGGTAGCCCATGTTTTAAGTGGGGTTTATATGGGGCAAGCCAAAATGTTTTGTTTGGCTCAACGTGCCGAAGTTACCCAGCTCTTCCAGGGTAGTTTGGCCTTCGTTTGAAAATGGTTTTGGCCTTGAATGACAAGGCATATTTCACAAGTAAAAAATCTTCCTTTCCCTACCTAGTCTTCTACATTTCTCTAATCTAATACATTTAGAGACAAGCATCTGGATGAATTATAGCCAAGATCCACGTAAGCTTATGGTGATGTGGACTAATCTGATAGTACTCCTAACAAGACTGACCTGGGTCCAGGCCATAAGTCTGGTAATGGGGACATTAGCATTAGACAGAGTGGGGCTGGCCATCCCTTTTGAAACGTGAAGCCTTTTTGTTAGCCCTCAAAGCCTTAACCTTCATACATTTTATTCCATCTCCCATTCCTCTGCACTGGCTGCCCCCATTGAGGATGCTCTCCCTCCTCAAATCTGACTTCCTTTCCGTCTCAGCTCTCCTCCCGGCTACAATGCCCTAATCCAAAGTTACCTTCAGTCTACAGGGAACCTTCCTAGGAGTATAGTTTAGTTACCCCAATAGAATGCGAGTTCCTTGAAGGCTTGCATTCTAAGGGCATGGTGACTGGTACTCAATAAATCTAATTGGCTTTCCATCTTGAGCATCCATTTCATTTGCTTCTAAACTTTGCACAGCCTATGATAGTATCCACATGAATCCTCCTGCCACTTATGGGAAGCCCAGCCTCCATGCTTTAGGAGATAGCTGAGGTTAAGCTTCATTTCACGAAGTCTTTTCCTAAAACTGGGTACTTGGATGATAGGGCCAACCTTCGGAAGTCAGAGGTCCCTGGCTGCTACTGGGTTATTAGGCAAGGTGCTACCTCTCTAACAAAGTCCTGCCAGACCTCATACTCTAGCCTATACTCTTTCTCCACATACATAGGCCAGAAGAGGATTGCAATTGTCCATCTCACCTCTTAAATGTACAAGTTCAATCTGGAGCTTTTAAAGCTGTCCAGCTTATCTGTACTTCCTTCTACCATTCTCTTCTCTGCATTAAAAAAAATGCCTCAGTAATTTTTCCTTTGCTTTTTTCCTCCCTTTTTCTGTCCTTTTTTGCTACCCTATGGGAACACATTACTAATAACTAATCTTCACTATGAGGTTTGGGGGCTGCCCTGAGGAGCTGCTTGATTACATCATCAAGACTCCTACTCTACTTTGCATGTTGGAGATGATTTTGGGGTCATAGAACACGCCTGTTAATGACAATAACTGGAACTGCAGTCAGGAGAAATGGATTCAAATCCTAGCTCTGACTAGGGACCTCCAGTAAATTGGGTCAATAGTATTTGCACTGCTCAGTTCACAGGGTGGTTGCTTGGAAAAGCATTTTGTTAACTTTAAAGGGTCGCTCTACCTCCTTTTACATTAGAAGAAACCGAGGCCCAAAAGGGTTAGGCAAATTGGTAATAACCGTTAGTACTACCCACTCATTTGACATTTTAGGAAACTTGAGGCCTTGGGAAGTTAGGCAGTGGAATCTTGGTTAATCCTACCCATTCATTTTATAGATGAGAAAATATAGACCCAGAGGAGTTAGGCAACGCATTTATTGCTCTACTCAATTCATTTAATTGATGGGAAAACTGAGGCTTTGAGAAAGTAAGCCTCGTAAATTTGAGCCCAAATCACCTAACTTCAACTCTAGAGATCTTCCCATTAGTTTGAAATTTTAGATCGTCCATAAGCAACCACTACTATGTGCCAGGCAACTTGGTAAGCTCCGGAAATACAAAGAAAAGCAAGAGACACCCCATGCTCTCGGGGAGCTGACAGCATACTGGGGGAAGACAACATGCAAACAATTGAGTACACACGAGATCTACATAGAATAAATTGAAGCTCAGGCAACAAAGGCAAGGCATCAAAAGGGATCAGGAAACCCTTTTTTGAAAACTTTTAGTTGAGATTTGAAGGAACTAGTCAGGAGGTTGAGATGAGGTGGTATGGGATTCCAAGGATGGGGGACAATCACTGAAGATGCCTGGTGTTAGGGTATGGAGCTTTGTCGTTCAAAGATCAAAAATGAGAATGCAAGAATGAAAGAAATGTGAGATAGAATAAGGGGGCATCTGCACTTTAGGAAGACTGATAGCTGAATGGAGGTTGGACTGGTGTGGGGAAGACTTGAGGCAGGGAGCACAGCAGGCTACTGTCCAGGTGGGAAGTGACGAGAGGCCACTGGAGAAAAACAGATGTTGCAAAAAGGTAGAATAGACAGGCAACAGATTGGATTTGGGGTGGGAGGGGTGGAAAGAGTATGGAGAATGATATCGAGGCTTGTGAGCCTGGATAATTGGGAGGGTGGTGGTGCCCTTGGCAGGAATTAGGCAAGTTCAGGAGAGTAGAGTTTGCGGGGAAGATGACTGGTTCTACAGTAGACACTGTCTTGCCATTTACTACTTGTGGTACCAGACATTCCCTTGGGAATGCCTGCCACTGGTAGGATTCATCCTTTATAATGTACAGTATTTAAAAATATTAATACTATGTTAGTATTTATCAGTTAACAAAATATTAGTTATTGTCATTTATATAGCATTTAAGACTTTAAAAAACTTTTAAGAACTTAAACCCCAAACAGATGAGCATTTCCACACCGAAGAACGCAAGAGGGTTGCATATGAAACCGAAACTCCCGTTTCATACTACTTACTTTTTGGAAAAAATAAATCTTAGATGTTACTTTCAAAACTGTCCTGCTTGTCTGTGATTCCTTCTGAGCTTCATTTGGAACTATGTGTCAGTGGTCTATTTTTGGGCGTCACTGTTACTAACCCCTCTTCCCTCCCAAGCCCTTCCCCCAATTAAGAACAAAGAGGGGAGAAAAAACAAAACTTTTTGAACAAAATGAGTTCTCTTTTACAAAAATGTCCTTGTATAAAATGTTCCCCCAAACCCAAGATTCTCTAAAATCCTCTCTCTTACGGGACAAAAACATTCCATTCCATTCCTATAGAATTTGTTCAGTCATTCCCCAGTTGATGGGCCTGCTCCTTAGATTTCAGTTGTTTGCTTTTCTCCCTTTTAATTCTCTTAAAAATCAGGAAGGGTTTTTTTTTAATTTTTGCCCATGTCCCTCTCTGGGACACCCCTCCCTCCTCCTTGCTTGTTTTCCTGTTGAGTTTGATGTACTCCTAAGCCAGAGAGGGATTGTGTGTGTTTGTTTACCCCTCCTTTGTGTGCTTCAGGTAAGCGTGACTTGGTCTCAGTTGCCTGGGACAGGTCACAAAATAGCAGGACTTGAACTCAGGTTTTCCGTACTCCAAACTTAGTTTACCATACCTTCTCTCTGCCAGGTCCCTCCTCCCTTCAGGTTTTTCTTTTCACAGCAGGCCCCCCTCCCCCCCATCTCTTTTCCTCATCCTTTTGGCTCTATTTTTCAATCCCTGGAATGCTTTTCTCCTGTGGAAGTTCTAGCAAGGGACCTGGCCCCTCCCCACTGGTCCCTGAAGCATTCCTCATTCTGTCCAGTGAGATTCTAGGCTAAGATGGCAGGCCCTGGATCAGTGGGAGAATGGTTTTTATGTTCTAAAATCCTCATACTGGTATGTACACTGTACAACACTCATTCTGATGGTGAGAATCTTTCCTATGGCACAGATAAGCAGCCTCAGTGATGGTGGCCAAGGGGAGAGGGGGGGAGCCTCGGCCTCTCCCAGCAGCTGAAGTAAAGAGTCCTTCACCTGGCTGCTACTTCCAGGACTACACAGGGATTCTTCTAGACCCACTCAATGTCAGAGCTGGCAATGAGCGGCCTTGGATATCATGCCCAGGCCAATCCCCTCGTTGTACAGAAGAGGAAAATGAGGCCACAGAGAAGGGAGGGACTGGTCCAAGGTCACACAAGCAGTAAAAACGGGGCCAGAATCTACCACTATCAATCTAGAACCCCAGCACGCCAGAGCCATGTAACCTCATTTTCTAGCAGCCTAGAGGGGAAGGGACTCCTCTAACCCAGGTCTCTAGCTGACTGCCTCAGTGTTCTTTGCCTTAGTTTTGGAGTATATAGGTTCTTGGAATTCTCTTACCAAAAGAATGGAACAGCCCCCCCTTTAATCCATCTTTCGTGTAATTGCTGAAGTGCAATCTGGAAGCATAGGTCCAATCACGCCACTCACCTGTTCGAGAACTTTCCGTAGCTCTTCATTACTCAACACTCAAACGGAGCTTGGATCTCATTGACTCAGATGTTGCCACCAATAGTTGGAGCTTGTAACCCATCCATCCCAGCCCTCCCATATAACTTTTATCCATGCAACAGGGGGTCCACCCAATTTGCCGGAGGGACCTTCCTCAATTTTTCCTGACATCACAAGGGTAAGACATTCTATCTCAGGATTCAGAGTATTCTTGCTGGCTGGCTAGCTTCCCCACCCCTGCCTTGGCTTCCCTCAAGCCCCAGCTAAAATCCCACCTTCTGGAGGAAGCTGTTCCTGATTCCTCTTGGTTCTAGTCAGCCCGCCTCCCTTTCCTATTAGAAACCATCAACAGATCATTTCCAGTTTATCTTGTATACAGCTTGTTCGTATATGGTCATCTGTGTCACTACCGCATGAGTTCCTTGAGAGCAGGGACTGTCTTACGTTTCTTGGTATCCCCAGTGCCTGGCACATAGTAGATGCTTCATAAAAGCTTAGGGGTCTGTCTTCCAGTTTGTCTTTGTATTCCCGGGACCTAGTACAGTGCTGGGTACAGAACAAGACTAACAAATGTGGGTTGAATTGAACTGAATTGTCTGGCAGAAATCAAGCTAAGCAGGTCCACTGAGGTAGAGGCCTGAGAAATCCTATCTACCCTGGAGAAAATCTACAGGGGCCTACCCTGGCCCAGCACTGCCCAAAACAGCCTGACTGGAAGCTGGGAGGTGCTGGCTGCTCCAGCCCAGTGGTTAAGGCTACTTGGGCCAAACTAATTAATGATGGGCAAGTCCCCCCTTTAGAATTAAGGAGAAAGTGACTGGGCCAAGTACAGGCTTCATCTGAGCTGAAAGGAGACATGCAAACTTATAGACAGAACCTCTTCAGGCCACATGTCAAGAAACAGTTATAAATTACCTACCAAGTACTAGGCGCTGTGCTAAGCAGTGGGGATGAATGTTGTTGTTCAGTCTTTTAAGTCGTGTCTGACTCTCTGTGGCCCCATCTGGGGTTTTCTCAGCAGAGATACTGGAGTGGTTTGCCATTTCCTTCTCCAGCTCCTCTTCCAGATGAGGAACCGAGGCAAATAAGGCTAAGTGACTTGCCCAGGGTCACACAGCTAGTAAGGGTCAAGAGCTCAGGAAGATGAGTCTTCCTGATTCCAAACTGCCTAGCTGCCCACTTGGGATGATAGTAATAGGAAAAGAAAGACAGTGCCTGCCCCCAAGAAGCTTACAATCTAACAGAAAAAGACAACATACCAATGAAAGCTGAAAAGGGTGGGAGAAGAAAAGTCCAAAGGAGTCCAGTTTGGGTCAGGCAATGTATGGGCTCTGAGCTGGGAGGCATGGCCCTTGGGAAGACTACTGCTCAACGTAGCTGATCACCTTTCCCATATTGTGGTTCACCTGGGTGTGTGTGTCTGTGTAGAGGGGGCAGAGGTTCTCGGGCTCCTGTGCTCCTGGGATGTGATAGCATACTCACCCACATGCTGGCTGCTGAGGTGCCTTGTTGATGCTTGCGGCATGGCAGCTGCTGGTTTGTTCCTCACTGGCTTATCACATCCACCCAAAGGGCTTTAGACTTGGAAGCAGCAAATCTGGGTTCTAGTCATGGCATTTATCAGCTGTTTTCACGGGTACGAACGGCCTTCCTGTAGGGGAAGGTGGTGAGAACAGCTCTGCTTGGCGTCAGGGGTCACCCCCCAGGAGCCACGGAAAGAAATGGCTAATGTGGTACAGTAGGAAGAACACTGGATCTAAAGGCAGACTGTTCCTTGCTGGCTGACTTTGATAAGGCCCTAACCTCTCAGACTCTGGTTCTTCTAGAAAATAACAGGGCTGGACCCATTCCAGCACCGGATCTGGGATCCCTCGAGGCCACATGTGGCCCTCTAGGTCCTCACCTGAGGCCCTTTGACTGAATCCAAACTTCACAGAACAAAACCCCTAATAAAAGGATTTGTTCTGTAAAACTTGGACTGGCTCAAAAGGCTGCACCCAAGGACCTGAAAAACTGCATGTAGCCTCAGGTTCCCCACCCCTGCTCTAAAATCTATAGAGATGAGTGAGTTAGAGAAGGTGTAGTAAGGCCCATTTCAGTTTGATGTAAGGAGAAACTATAGACCCATTTCCCTAATGAATACTGAGGCAAATATTTTAAAATATAATCATAGGGATTGTGACTGGAGCTGGGATTTCACTAGAATAGGGAACTCCCAGGTGAGGAAACTTCTCTTTACCAATGCAGTGCCTTCTCTGTATTATCTTAACATTAACTAACATTTACATTTGCAAAGCACATTACTTCATTTGAACACTACAACAACCCTGTGGGGCAGGTTCTATTGGGATTATTATTCCTGTTTTACAGATGAAGCAAGTGAGGCTCAGTGAGGTTAAGTGATCTTCTCAGGGTCACACAGCTAGTGTGTCTATCAGGCAAGATATGAAGCCAGGCCTCTATGACTCCAAGGAAAGCATCCTGTTCAATATGTTATACTGCCTCTTGAGATAGCAGCCAACAGACCAAAAATATGATTCACTGCAATCAAGGTGCATTTCCTCCAGGGATGCAAAGAGGTTTCTGTTACTAAAATAATGAGGACAATTAATTATATAAACAAAAAAAAAACCTTACCATATGATTCTATCAATAAGGAAAAGTCTGCAATGAAATGCAGCATTCTTTTCTGTTAAAGACTTTGAAAAGCAGAAACATGAAATTTAATGATCCGAAATAGAACATAAGCTAATCGAGGACAGGGACTATCTGATTTTTGTCTTTGTAGCTCCACTACTTAATGCAGTGCCAGGCACATAGTAGATGCTTATTTATTTGAACTGAAGCAATCCCTTTGCAGCTTTTCTTGAAGATATCTCAGGGCTGGAATCCTCCCTTCTTCTCAGGGCAGCCCAGTCGTCTCCTAGAAAGAAAGCTCCCACAGAGGAACAGAATCATGTGATGGGCATTTTTCATGCCACGGCTGACTGATGGAAGGTGACTGGACCTCCTGCCCTGGCTTTCTCGATGCCAGGCCAGAGCTTTGTACACATGGAAAGCATAAATTCACACACAGGAATGAGTTATTCACAATTGCAGGGTATTGTTCTGAAGAACAATTAAAATGAAAATTACATTAGCCGAGCAAATACACTGAGGGCATGACTAAAGGATCAAGGAGGATTGGGGGCCCCAGAGACACTAACCACCCCTTTGCAAAACGACAGACAGAAAAGGAAACAGACACAAAGCAGAAGGCGTTTTGCCCAGACACTCTAGCCATCATGTCAGAGCTGCAACTAAACTTCAGATTCCCTGAACTTTCTACTAATTTTCTCTTTCTCCAGTATCCCAGTGTCCCTGGTAAATGCCAACACTGTATACCATACCCATCTCCAAGTATAGATTGCGGATTCCTCCTTTTGCTGCTTAAGGCATCTCAAATGCCAGTCTCATCATGCAAAGTGCCAGGGAGCAGACAGAATCTAGATGAAGGCCAGTGGCGGCCCATGTGGCAGGCAGCCCAAAGGCAATGTGACCCTTTGGACAATGCAGTGGCAGAACCTGTTTCAACCCGTCCCCACCAATAAGAATTCATTAAGCACTGTACTAGTGCAAAGACCAAAATGAAACCCTTCCTACCATCAAGGAGATGACATTCACCTTTAGGAGGAGACACAACACATACACAGGTGAACATACTCATGTTAATTTGAGAAGGGAGAGAGAATGAACAATTAAGACAATAAAGTTTTCTCAAAAGGCGATGGCATTAAGAAATGCCATTACCTCCCACTCTTTTTCTGATGGGTGGGGAAAACTGTATATCACATCTTTTTTGATGTATTAAGGTTTTGCTTAGTTTTTCTCTTCTTTTTTCTTTTAAAAAAATTATTTGTTATAAGAAGGAGGTAGAGGAGGGATATAGGTAGAAAGTTACGTGATGTGAAAATAAAAGATGCCAATTAAAATTTCTTGCACTCCTTTAGAAATGACTTAGCAGCAGTTTGAAGGATGAACTGGGGGAGGGAAACCCTGGAGTCAGGGAGGCTGGTTGGGCTATTCTGAGTCCGGCTGAATGAGAGGAGTTCAGAAAAGCAATTCCAAGCCTGGTATGGAAGCATGATGTAGTAGTGATGGGGAATTTGGGTTATGTGTTCCTCTTTTGGCACACTCTCTGTACCACACGTAGAACAACTAATCAGTTCTTGTCTTGTCTTGATAGTTTCACTGTAAGGATTATTTTCCTAGTTGCATGAAAGATGGAACAGAAGAGGAGAGAAGCCGGAGGCAGGAAGATCGGTTAGGAGGCTTTGCCAATAGTTCGGGTCAGCAGTGGTGACATCTCAGCTTGGGCGGTGGGCCATACAGATACAGAGCAAGGGATGGATCTGAAGCATGTTGCAGAGGTTGAATTGCAGGATTTAATAGCTGAATGGCTATGAGTAAGGGGGGGGGGGGTAGGGGGACACGGGTGAATAAGCATTGTGAAGAAGGAAGGGGGAAAATTATTTTGAATTCTCAATCGTGCATGACTGGAGGTTGGTGGTACAGTTCACAGATGCGCGTGGAGGAAGGGAGGGTGAATGAAGGCAAAATGAGAAGCTTAGTTTTGGACAGGTTAAGTTTTGAGATCCCTATGAGACATTCAGGTTGATTCACTGTGATCAAGTTGGATTTCCTCCAGGGATGCAAGGAGTCAGTAAAATAATTAACACAATTAATTATATAAACACTCCCCCCATACACATGATTATATCTATAGATAAGATAAAAAGTCTGCAAGGGAAAGCAGTGCAGAGTAAGAAATTCTGAGCCAGAGGTCAGGGGAGTGATCAGAGCTCAAGATGTAATTTAGGAGAAAGCTGCAGAGAGGTGAATAATTGAGGGAAATCATTAGGGGAGAGCAGATACAGAGCAGAGCAATCAAGAGGAGCCTGGGGTCAAGGCCATGTGTGAGAGGCCTGGCAGTACTGGAAGAGGACAAAGAGTCATGAAGCAGAGAGTGGTCACGTTGGTAGGAAGAGGGCTGAGGGATGAGAGAGCAGCCAAAAGGAAAGGCTACTCAATAGTGCAGAATATGGCAGAGAAAAGGAAGACTGAGAAAATGCCAGGTAATTTACCAATTAAAAGGGGACCTTGGGAAGAGCAGTTCCAACTGAACGGTGGCTTCAAAAGATGGCTTCTGACCCCTTGGAAGTAACCTAAGGATAAAATACAAAGTCCTCTGCAGGCCAGTTAAAAGCTTCACATTTGGGCCGGTTTCCTGTTCCGACAAACCCACTACTTGCTATTCCTCAAATAGGACTTTTTTTTCTTCTTCACCTTTGCCCAGGTTGTCACCCACGTCTGCAATCTGCTCCTTACCTTTGCCTTTTGGAAGTGGAATGCCAGCGTGAGGCCTTCCTCATCTTCCCAGTTGTCACTGCTTCCCTCCCCAGCCTCTCCTCCCCACCCCCAATTCACTTCTATTTTCCATTTACTTATCTCCAAGTGGTTTGCTCTGGAAGAATGTAGAATGGAAGCTCCTTGGGGGCAGGGACTGTTTTCAATTTTGTCTTTGTAACTCCCCTTACCCAGCAGAGTTCCTGGGACACAGTATGTGCTTTCAAAAATAACTACTAAATTAAATTTAATTGAGGAAGTGGCAGCAGTGAATGTAGACTACTGTGGATATAAACTACTGTTTCTAAGAATTAGGTAGTAAAAGAGAGGAAAAGCTTGAGGGGATGGCAGCTTTTTTAAGGATTGGGAAGACCTGAACTCCTTTGTTAGCTGGGGAAAGGAAGGAACCTTAAATAGGGAGACAGACCCGGAGACACACATGCAGGAAATGAGAAAGAGAGCCAGGAGGACATGGGATCAAGGGCACAAGTGGAGGGCTTTACCTCTTCCTCCCTGGCTGGAAGAAAGGAGGCAAAGTTGACCAGCAGCAAGGTTCTTCTTCCAATTCTGGGCCAAGCCTGAGGTTGAGTACTGATCTGCGAGGAGGGACCCAGAGCCCTTTCTTTTCAAGACCCTTTTTCTTATTCCAGGGTTTGCTTTGCCCCTGCCAAGGGATAGTGGTAACTCGTTACAATGATCTTTCCAAGGCCAAGCCAAACCAGTGTGAGACTGTGACTAGGGGAGCTGAATGCACCCCAGCACTCTATCTTCTCACCTTGTCTTCAGACTGGAAATTGAGTTGGTCTGCATCCCCACAGGCTTAAAACCAATGCCAAGCCCATCTACTTCACACAAGCTTGCTCAGACCTTCTCAGGGCCAAAGTGCTATATAATCTGCACATGGAAATCCAGCCCTTCCACCTTGGGAAGGCAGTGTAGTGCAAGCGAACTGGCTGGAGTCAGGGGTGGGATTGGAATCGAGGCCTTTCCGAGGCTTTCTAGCTATGGGACCAAGTACAAGTCACTCACCTCTCTGAACCTCAGCTGCCCTATCTGTAAAATGGTACCTAACTGTGAGGATCAATGAGATAAAGTGCTTTGCAGACTTTAAAGCCATACGTACATCTGTCAGTATTTAAAGCATTCTGGTAGAAATGAGGGAAACCATGAGAAGCACCAAATGAATAGATTGGTATAGACACAAAGGGTGATATCATAATCAATTTTTCAGATCTATGGATAGGAGAATAACAAGCTCATTACAAAACAAGAGACAGAGAAGATCACAGATCAAATGGACAATTTAGACTACCTAAAATTAAAGTTTTTGCACAAACAAAACCGATGCAGTTAAAATTAGAAAGGAAACAGAAAATTTCCAAAGAATATGAGCAGATAGCTTTCTAAAGAAGAAATTCAAGCTATCAATAGCCATATTAAAAAAAGTTCAAATCACTAATGATTAGAGAAGTACAAACTAAAAACTCGTAAGTTTTTACCTCACACCATCAGATTGGCAAAGGTGACAAAAATGGCTGCTGGAATGAAACAGCTCAGCAATTTAGTCACTCGGTCTCCTTCTGCCAGTCTTTCCTCACCATAAGGGCAAACCACTGTCATTATCCCCATCCTGCAAAGGAGTATTTTTCCATTACAACCCAAAGGAGTTTGGGTCCAGAGGATTTGGACATGTGGGATGAAATCCTGCCACTTACTGGCAACATGATCCTGAGCAAGTCACTTAACCTCTTAAGAATCAGTTTCTTCATCTGTAAAATGGGGATAGTAATAGCAACTATTTTAGCAGATTATAAAGATCACAGCTAGCCGTTCATTCAATCTCCAACTATGGCTAACTAAACTGGATGAAGTCTCAGAGCTTATAATTCATTCTTGGTCTACAGTCAAGGCTCACCTAAAGGCAAGGAATTTCTTCTAAATTCTTTTCATAGTTTTAAGAGCAATTACTTAGCAGCTTTAAGCCCCTCCCACCATAAGCACCCTGATTCAGCCCAAAGACCCAGGGCTTTCACCTAATTTAGCCCTAAAAGTCACTTCCTGGTCATTTCCAAGTCAAGCCACCAAGGCCACCCTCCCCCACCAACCTTCCCCCCTCCCCCCATTCTCTAGCTCTCCTTTTTGGGCAGTTTCTCTCCTTTAGAAAGTCAGTTCCTTGAGGGCAAGGATAGTCTAGCTTGCTTGCATTTGTAAGCACTTAAATGCTTTTTCATTCAATTCAAATCCAGTAGGGTGAAAATAAAAGTAAATGGCCACAGTTTAAAGTTAACCACCCCTACCTCTTCCAAGCACAAAATTCTGGGGGGAGTTTCTCCCCCTTCAGGGGAATCCCTCTGGAGGTTCTTTTGTGAAGCTCGGAGGCCCAAAGAGACCCTTGGAGGACCTCAGCATTTCTTCTTAGTAAATTGGCGGGTAAAGGTAATTGCCTAGGGGGTGCTTCCTCCTTTGCCCTCACATATCCTTCAGTTCCTGTTGGATAGGACTAACCTAGGGGTACAGTTAGTTACCTTGAAGTGAATCTGTGATGCATAGGTGGACCTTCATTCAGTGAGGGGAAGGCCGAAGACATACATCCCTTCTTCAGCTTCCCTTCCTGATTGTCCTACTTGCCAGACTCCTCAAGGAAGGGTAAGAATTGGGGCTGGGCCTGGGAATCCACAGGACCACAAAAATTCAGAGTTGTGGAGGCCATCTTGTCCAACCTATACCAGAGAAAGAACCCAATAAGTGGTCATCTGGCCTCTACTTGAAGACCTCCAATGGGTGGGAGTGATTCCGCTTTGAGATGGTTCCAATAGTTAGGAAGATTGCCTAACCTAAATCTGCCTCTTTGTAGCTTCTACCCTTGGACCCCTATTCTACTACTGGGGCAAAGCTAGACAACAAGCCTAAATCCCTTTTCCACAAAACTGCCCTTCAGATATCTGGAGAGCTAGCCATTCCCTCTCTACCTGTTCCTTCGACTTACCAGACTTGAGACTCTTTACCATCTTGGTTGTCCTCCTCTGGACACTCCATCTTATCATCGACTTCCCAAGAGGTGGTAGTCAATATTCCAAATGTGGTCAGCCCAAGACTATCTCTTCTTTACTCTTGGAAGGCCAGCCTATCCATGCAACCCACGATTTCATTAGCTTACTTAGCTGTCACATCCTACTGTTGATGCCTACTGGAGGCATTGATGCCAATGGCTAGAGCTGCTGAGGGTACTCGGCTCACTTTGGGTCCTTGTGCTTTTCTCACAGCACCCATCCAGCATTTCAAGGATGTACTTACTATTCAGGAAGGTGGACAGTTACCAAGAGTGGGCCTCTTCTTTCCCTGGCTGTACCCAGATGGAAATTTTAAGTTCAGTTCCCTTTCCATCTTGGCCCCAAGATGGAGCAGGTTGAAAACAAGGCCCACTCTGAAGACAGAATTTTTGGAGGGGTAAAACAAAAACAAAAAAGAGAAATCTTAGCTTGGGGAGTTCTTGTGACACTTATCCTGAACAGAGTAGGAGTTCATAACCTGGGATTCATACACATATTTCAGGGACATCATGCAACTGAACAGGAGAAAAAAAATCCTACCTTTATTTTCATTAGCCTCTAATTGAAAGTTAGCCATTTCCTTCGATGATTTAACATTTTTCTGAGGAGTCCATAGGCTTCATCAGAGTGCTGCCAAAGGCTCTGTAACACATAGATACATTAAAAACCTCAAACGCTGATGGCACCAATTTGGAACCAAGCCCAAAATGCCCCTAAACTATGCCTACCCTCTGACCCAGGTAAACCACTACTAAGCCTATACTCCTGAGATTGAAGAAAGAAAAGGACCCTTATATACTAAAACATGTATAGCAGCTCTTTTTGGGGTAGCAAAGAATTGGAAATTGAGGCAGTACCCATCAATCAGAGAATGGCTGAAAAAATTGTGTGATGGAATACTTCTAGATATATAAGACGTGATAAAATGGATAGTTTTAGAGGAAACTGGAACGACCTCTATGAACTGATGAAGAGTGAAGTGAGCAGAACCAGTAGAAAGATTTAAACAACATTGTAGAGGAAAACAACCTGGAAAGACTTGAGAACTCTGATCAATACCATGATTAACCATGAGTCCAGAGGACTGTAGAGGAAATACATCATTCACCTCCTGCCAGAGGTGGTGGTCTTAAAATGCAGAAAGAGACATCCATTTCCAGTCCCTAGGGACTATGTATGCTTATGATAATAGGCTTTGGGTTTTTTTAAATAGAGGAGCAGTTGGAGAGATAGATTATAAATTTATTATAAAATAAATTCATTTTTTCAAAAGTTTGGAAGATTAACTGGGTTCACAGAATTCAAATTACAAGGGTTCTTAAGGGCTATGTGGCCCAACTCCCTCATTTTATAGATCAGGAAACTGAGGCCCAGCACAAATGCTGGTATGCTTAATAAAGGCTAGTTAAATTGAATTAACCATGGAAATTGGGCATGACAAATTTATCCTGAAGAACACCAAAAAGATAATTTGAAGTGTAATTTATCAGACCACATACAGTGTGTCATGTCTAGCAGATGCAGTTTTCTCATTACAAAGATTTACTGTCTTCTGAGCTTATTAAAGACAGAGCCTTGAATCTTCCTTACCCCATGTGCCTGGGGGGATGGGTGGGGGGGGGGAGGTCAAAGAGATTAAAACAACGGAGAGCTCCCCAATCCTGGCAGTTCTGTGTCCTGGCTCCGTGGAATACCCCCAGTCTTCATCCCCAAGTGTGTGCTCTTTGATGTTAGCACTTCATCAGTGCAGCTGGGAACAATGTTTTGTAGGGTGACCCACGCTGCTCCCCCACCCAAGGCAAAATTACCCATGTTCCAGTTCCATGATTAACCACCAAATGAGAAGAGAAAGAGATGGTGTTTCTCTTGTCAGCTCCGCTGCAAATAACATAAATCCATTTAATTTCATTTAATAGGGTGGTATATTTTAAAATTCAGTCATTCTGTGTACAAAAATAACCCCAAACGAGCTCTCCCTATGCTGCTTTGGATTCACTGGAAAACAAAGGCAGAGCTCTCAGCCCCCCACACCATCCTGGTCACACTCCAGCTAGTCAATGTCCTTTCTGAAATGTAAGGCAAATTGAACACGCTGCAACATGGGTTTGGTGGCATTAGCTGCAGATGGGAATTAGGAGATTGGGCCTCAGCTTCATCTCTTTCACTTGCCATGCAACCTTGGGGAAGTAATTTCCCCTCTCTATGCCTCAGTTTCTCTACTAATCTGTAAAAGGTAGGAGTTAGATGGCCTCAAAGGTTGTTTTTAGCTCTAAATTTATTGTTTTATGTGATCTGAAGAGAACAGAGGATAGGACTCTCACCTCCCTTGTCTTGGACAAAGTCTTGTTAATGTAATCTAAGATTACACTATCTTTTGTGACTATCATATCATACTGTTGATTGATACTTAAAGCTCTTCTATTAAAAAAACAAAAAACACGGGAAAGTTACACCATCTTTATCTCCAGAACTTCACAGTGCCTGGCACATAGGAAGCCCTTAATAAATGCTGGTTGTTATTTTGTTTTTAAACTCCTCTCAACAAGAAAAACACAATCCTCCAAATAAGCAGAGTCAAGGAAAACAAATTCCCAGGTTGGCCACATTCAACAATGCTGGTCTCACTCTGCTCCCTAGGTCCATCATCTCTGTCAGGAAGTGGGCAGCAGGCTGGGAATCCTGTTGGTCACTGCACTGATCAGAGTTCTAAAATCGTTCAAAGTCATTTGTCTCTGCCATGTTGTTGTTCTTGTATAAATTGAACTCCTAGTACTTCTCATTTTACTCTGAATCAGTCTTCCCATGTTTCTCTGAAACAGTCTCTTTCATCATTTCTTACAGCCCAATAACATTACGTTACACTCAACACACCATAATTTGTTCAGCTATTCCCCAATTGATGGCCGCCCTCTTTGTTTCCAGTTCTTTTGCTGCAACAAAATTGCTGCTATAAATATTTTTGTACATATAGGACCTTTTCCTCTCTCTTTGATGGCACAGGCCTAGTAGGTATATCACTGGATCAAAGGATATGTGCAGCTTAGTGGCTTTTGGGGCATAGCTCCAAATCATTTTTCCTAATGGCTGGACCAATTCATAGCTCCAACAACAGTGGACCAATGTGCCCATTTTCTTTCAGGTTCTCTGACAACAGTCATTTTCCCTTTTTTGTCATCTTTGTTCATCTGGTAGGTGTGAGGTAGAATGCTAGAGTTTTCAAAATGGGCATTTTTCTAATCATTAGCGATCTGGAGCATTTTCCCACGTTTGTTGATAGCTTTTTTTTCTTTAAGACTTGCCTGTTAAATCTTTTCACCATTTCTACACTTATATACTTCTCATATACTTGAATTAGTGCTTTATTTATCTTAGCTATCAGATCTTTATCAGAGAACCTTGCTGCAAAGATTTTTTTCTCCAATTAACTGTTTCCCTTCTCATTTTAACTGCATGATTTTGTAAATTTTATTTTTTATTCTGAACTTGAAAAACACCAAATAAAATGGGCATTTCCATATACATAACAGAAAAAGTGGACGGTACGTGGAATTCTGATTACACATATCTTGTTTTTCTATGTAACATATAATAAATTCAATATATGTATCAAAGCTCCCCTGTTTGTGATTTCTTCCTTCCATTTTCCTCTGTGCATTAAAAATTGCTCCAACAACCTTTTTTCCCTTTTAGTTTTTCTTTTTTGGGGGGTAGGGATCAACCTTATCCCTACTTGCCCTCCCCTCCTTTGGAGAAAAAAAACAAACAAACAAAGCCCTTGTAACAAATATGCAGAGTCAAGAAAAACACACAATTCCACATTGGTTGTATGTGAAGATATATATCTTCTACTTCATCTTGAGTCTACCACCTCTCTGTTAGGAGGTGAGCAGCAGTGCCTTTCATCAAGTCCTCATGGTCAATGCTTTAATGAAAGCTCTTAAGTCTTTTAAAGTTGTGTCTTTATAATGTTGTTGCCACTATATAAATTGTTCTTCTAGTTTGGCTCCCTTCACAATGAACTAGTTCATGCAAGTGTTTCCAGGTTCCTCTGACAATGTCCCCTTCATTATTTCTTGTAGCACAATGGTGTTCCATCACATACATCCACCATTTTCAGCCATTTCCCTGTTGATGGGCATCCCCTTAACTTCCAATTCTTTGCCACCCCAAAAATAACTGCTATAAACTGTGTTGTACATACATGTCCTTGTCCTCTTTCTTTGAGGGTACCCACCTTGTAGTACTGCTGGGTCAAAGAGTACGCACGGTTTAGCGATGGGGGGGGGGGGAGGGGTGGGCATCATTACAAATTACTTTGGAAAATGGCTAGACCAATTCTCATGTCCACAAACGGTGCATCTGTGTGTCTGTTTTCCTTCAACCCCTCCAACATCCTTTTTTGCCATCTTTGCCAATCTGATGGGTGTGAGGTGGAACCTCAGTTTTTTAAATTTGCATTTCCCCAATTATTGGTTATTTGGAGCATTTTTTCCCCCACATGGCTAATGACAGCCTAGATTTCTTCCTTAGAAAACCATCTGTTCGTATACTTTGACTTACTGGAGAATGCCTCCTGTTCTTGTAAATTTGAATCAATTCCTTATGTAACAGTGACTACTCTGGCTCCTCCATTGCCTGAGAGCCAAGTTTATTACATTCCACCAATGCCTTAGGGTTCTCCAGTATCTTGAGGCTTTTGGGTGTACCTAGTCTCTCTGATACTGGTTCAAGCCCCAAAATTTAGAGGTGCCCTTCTTCCCAGTTCTATTTAAGTCAGAAAGTATAGCGAGACTATACAAACATGTTTCCCTAATACTTAAAGGCTATAATCATCCCCTTATACCACCTTAGTCTCTTGGCAGAGGAGGGGGCTTGGGTTCTCAGCTTAATGAAGTTCCCATATGGCATCAGTTCCGCCAAGTTCCAAGTCCAACGCCACCCCCACCCTCCAACTCCTTTTGTGTCCACACACTTTGGCTTCTCCCGGCCTACCTGCTGAGCTGGCCGGGCGACATGTGGCCTAGAATCCTGCCTCCTGGCTCTGGGGAATCCGCTGCCTGCACCTAGAACTGAAAAGGACGGATGAAACAGAACAAGGTCGGGTTTGGGGGACCATGAGGCCTAGAACGGACGTCCCGGGGCGGGAAGGGACCGTCACTGTGTCCTGCACGCACGGTCACGGGGCCTGGCAGGGACGGTCACGTGCTTACGCCGTGGGTGGATATGCCTGTCCAGGCCAGTCACCTCCTGGGCGACCGGAAAGGGAGAGCGCGCGCCGTGCATACGTGTGAGGCAGTCCCCGGCTGTTAGTGTTCAAGACGCAGGCACTTCCGGTCACGTATAGCCAATGGGAAGAGGCTCCCCCCCCCCCCCTCACGTGGTAGCAGAATGGAGAATGTCTTCTCCTAGAAGCAGGGCGCTGGCATTTTGATCAGACATGAGTGCCTCCATTTTAGGTGGTCTGTGTATTCTCAAAGCCCTGTTACACTCATATCTCTGTCTCTCTGCCTCTGTCAATATATAATATGTAGGATATATTTTATGTGTATAAAATATGTGTGTGTATATGTGATGTGTGTGTGTGTGTGTGTATGAGACCTTAATCAGAAATGTACGGCAAAGAATTCCCCCAGTTAACGGTTTCCTTTCTAATTTTAAATCCATCGATTTAGTTTGTGTCAAAACTTTTCCATTTTATGTAATCAAATTTGTCAGTTTGACGTTCCCTGTCGTTCTCTTTCTCTTGTCTGGTCACGAACTATTCCTCTATCTATAGTAGCGAAAAATATTTTCTTCCTTGCTCCTCTCCTTTGTTTATGATGTGACCATTATGGTGATTTAAGGCGTGAGGTGTAGGTCTAAATCTAATTTCTGCCAGACTGTTTTCCAATTTGTCCAGCCATTTTTGTTGAATAGTGAGGCTGTACCCCAGTAGTTGTGGGCATTGGGACCCCCTTCCCACTTTTTCCCCACTATTTCTCTTGAGCATCTTGACTTTTCCCCCCTCTAGATAAAATGTGCTAATATCTTCACACAGCTAGTATATTATTTTTTCCTCTAAATCCTCCACTCTTTCAAACTTTCTTATTTCTGTTGAAGACACCACCATCGATCTTTCCAGTGTCTCAGGTTCATAATCTCACTGCTATCCTGAATCCTCACTCTCCCTCACTCCCATTATCCAATCACTTGCCAAACCATGCTTTTTCTACTTTTACAACACCTCTTCCATTTATCACTTTTCTTCATTCACACAGTTACCACCTTAGTTCAGGTCCTCATCATCTGTATTCTTGCAACAGCACCCCCCCCCCAAGTTTCCCCATTCCAGTCCATCCTCTACTCTGCTGCCATAGTAATTTTCCTTAAGCACAAATCTGACCATGTGACTCCCTCCCCTAACTCAACCAACCCCAGTGGCCTCCTGTTGCCTGTAGGATCAAATATAAACTGGGCTGTTTAACTTTAAAAGCCCTATACAAACTATCTTTCTAGCCTTCTCAGACATTATTTCTCCACCTGCATTCTGTGATCCAGCCAGATTGGCCTTCTCTCTGTTACTCACTCTGGACACTCCATCACCTATTTCCATGCCTTTGCCTGGAATGCATTCTCTCTTTGCCTTTGTTTCATACAGTTCCTTTCTTCCTAACTAAGATGCATGCTTTCTATATGAATCCTTTCCTGATCCTCCAATTGCTAGTGCCCTCCATTCTAAGCTACCTTGTATTTACCTATTTTGTATATATGTATTTATATTTATCTAAAGATACGTACTTGTGGTTTCCTCTTAGAATATCAGCTCCTTGCAAGGAAGGATTGTCTCAATCTTTGTACTTGTATCCCCAGTAACTAGCTCAGGGGTGGGGAACCTGTGGCCTTCTAGGTCCTTGGGTAAGGCCTGTTGCCTGAGTCCAAACTTCACAGAACAAATCTTAATAACCACAGGGTTTGTTCTGTAAAACTTGGACTCAGTCAAAAGGCCTTACCCAAAGACCTAAAAAGCCACATGTGACCTGGAGGCCAAAGGTTCCCCACCCCACCTGAATGCCTGACACATAGTAGACACTTAATAAATACTTGATGATTAATATTGGAATGAATTGTTCTTTGAATGTTTGATAAAAGTCATTGTAAATCCCTCTAGTTCTGGAGTTTTTTTCCTCTGGGAGTTCACTAATGGTTTGTTCAATTAATTTATGAAACATTGAGTTATTGAAATTTTCCATTTCTTCTTTTCATGTGGGTATTTTATATTTGTAGCTATTTATTCACTTCACTTAAATTGTCCATTTTGTTGGCATATATAATCTGGAAAATTGTTTCTAATTCTTTCCTTTGTTTCTTCATCATTTGTTGTGATTTCTCCTTTCTCACTTTTTTGCTGGCAAGATTGTTTTCCTTTCCCTTTTCAAAATCAGACTAGCTAATGGTTTATGAATGTTTTGTTTTGTTTTGTTTTTTTTTCCCAAAGCCAGCTTCTCATTGTATCTATCAGTTCAGTGGATTGGGGGCTTTCAGTTTGGTCAATCTCAGAATTTCTATTATGGTATTTAGTTGAGGGTTTTAAATCTTTGTTGGTTTTCAAAACCTTTTTAGCTGTATGCCCAATTCGTTGAGCTTTCTCTTGTTGATAAAAGTGGTTAGATATATAAATTTTCCCTTCCAACCTGTTTGGGCTGCTTCCCATCAGTTTTTGGTATGTTCTCTCCTTGTTTGAATTTTCTTTGATGAAATTTTCTATTGTTTTTGTGTTTTATCCTTTGACCTAACAATTCTTTAGGATTAGCTTGGTCTCAATTCATTTTTGATCAAAAAGGCCCTTTACTGAATGTAATTTTTATTGCATTGTGGTCAGTAAAAGATGTATTTAGTATTTCTGCTGTTTCTGCATTTGTTGATTGAGATTTTATGCCATAATAGATACTCCCTATCCTGTATTTTCACAATTGATTTTTTTTAATTCAAGCATAGGACTTCATCTTCATGCCTATTCAATTTCATCTTATTAGGGGAAGCTTGGGTAAGAGAACAATCATTTATTAAGAGCATACTTTGTGTCAGACACTGGGCTAAATGCTTTTACAGATATCGTCTCATTTGATCGTCACAACATCTCTGTGAAGTATATGATATCATTATGCCCATTTTAAAATTGAGGAAACTGAGACAGGCAGAGATTAAGGGACTTGCCCCCAGTGTCATACAAGTAGTAAGCATTTTAGGCTAGATTTGAATTCAGGTCTTCCTTACCCTAGGCTCAGGACTCTATTTAATGTATCACCTCTTACTATAGTATATCTATTATTATTCAACTTGACCAATCATTCTAGGCTGTTGACATTTTTTGGATGCCCAGTTCCATTGTGAGAGGTGTCCC
Organism: Phalanger gymnotis; assembly: GCA_028646595.1. Lineage (NCBI taxonomy): Eukaryota > Metazoa > Chordata > Mammalia > Diprotodontia > Phalangeridae > Phalanger > Phalanger gymnotis. The sequence continues at coordinate 21,316,571 of CM053628.1, read as the reverse complement.
TAACAGTTTTGTGTGCTGCTAAGACATTCGGCAAGCAGATCACCTCTGCTTTCATCCAAGTCAGCATAGAGCCATTTCCTACCAATCCACTGATCATTACTCTTTGGGTGCACTCACTCCTTCAGCCATTTCTGATGCCACCCAATTGGACTGACATCCATCCTGACTGGCCAGCACCTTACTGCAGTCTAGCCAAAGTCTCTCTTCCTTATTTCCCAGGCCCTTGCAGGCTAGTATCAAATTCACAACCATCGTTTTAGGGCTTAACTACAAGCTGAGTGTCTGGAAGTTTGATGATTCCTCCCTCTTCCTCTTTTTCACAACTGGGAAAACAAACATTGCCCATCTCCAGGCCTGAGGCACCTTTCCCACTCCCAAGACAATTTCAAAGATCACTGAAAGTTGCCGCCTTTTTGTGGGTATGTGTGGGGGTTGGGGAGGGGAGGAGTAGGGAAGGAATGAAAACTAGTGCTGGACGCTTCTCAGAGGTTGTCATCATGCTCCAGTTACTAAGAAACAAGCTAAGGCCCAGTGCTAATTGAAGACCATAGATTTAGAAGGATGGGGAAAGAATCTCTGAGGTTATTTGGTCCAAACCCCTCTTTTCGCAGATGAGGAAATCAAAGCCCAGAAAATGAAAGTGATTTTCCTAAGGTCACACACAGCTGGGCAGTTTCTGAGGCAGGACCCAAGATCATAGATAGAGAGCTAGAAGGCATCTCAAATGCCATCATTTTATAGTGGAGGACACAGGCTGAAGTGACTTCCTCCAGGTCACACAGACACCAGGCAGGAGAACCCAGGCCTTAGGACTCTAAAGCAAGCCTTTTTTGACAGTACTATGCTGCCTTTCTGCTGGGCCTTGGCCTTGGGGCTATTGCCTCCAGGGTATTTAAGGGAAACCTTGTTGGTCAAGGGGAGGGGGCAGGGAGTATGTGAGAGATTGGGAGAGAGAAAGAGAGAGAGTATAGAGCCAAGGTGTACCCACATAGACTCTGCAGTTTGCCC
>CM053628.1:21291713-21315063 GCA_028646595.1 Phalanger gymnotis | reverse complement strand
ACTCAAAGTTTTAAAAAATAGATGTTCAAAAACAAAAACAAAAACAAAAAAGTTTTTGCAGGCAACTAGAAAATAAGATACACAGGCAATGGGGTGTAGAAATTTATCTTGCCCTACAAGAAAGGAAAGGAAAAGGGGATGGGAGGGGAGTGGGGTGACAGAAGGGAGGGCTGACTGGGGAACAGGACAACCAGAATATATGCCATCTTGGAGTGGGGGGGAAGGTAGAAATGGGGAGAAAATTTGTAATTCAAACTCCTGTGAAAATCAACACTGAAAACTAAATATATTAAATAATAATAAAAAAAATAGAATAACTTGAGCCATGGGTGGGACACTTGGTCCAGCACTGGACCATTTCTGGGCGCCAAGAACGACCATCCCCAACCTAGAAGTAGGAAGGGCTTTGGAGTGTGGGAGGGTGGCCACACCAAGGATTTGCATGAAGTAGTATCAGGAGAAAGATTGTTGCAGGAAGAGGGGGAATAGAAATATGTATCGTCCCTGAAAAGCAACTGGATTTTTGTCACAGAGTGTCTCTTCCTCCTTAAGGCCAACCTCTGGTCTTCTGCTCCTCCAGCTTCATGCTGTCCGGTACCACCTCTTATGCTCCTGACTCTCTCCCAGGGTTGCCTTCTTCAACCATCAGGTTTTTCTCTCTGTGAGTCCCCCCACTCCCTTCTCCCATCAGCAGTGCCATGACAGTTTGGGGCCCAGAATCTGGAAAAGACAGGCTGTTCCTTGTGCCAGAATGATTACATCCTACCAGGTGGAGGGAAGAAGGAGCTATCCTGACTCTCCCTACCTACCCCCAACTGATTTTGCCCCAGGCCCTGAAAGACCTAACTTAATGTACCATTAGCATCATAGCATCCTGGGTATGGTTAAAAGGGACCTCCAAAGGTGGGGTTAGGCCTGCTCCTTCTTATAGAGGAGGAAGTTGAACCCCATGGAGGTGAAAGTGCCTAGGGTGACACAGGGAGTGGACATCAGAGGCAGTATGGGATGCCAGCTTCACCAGGGCTCTTTGATTTTCCATTCTGCCTATATGGAAGGGGAAACTCCTGGTCTGACACCTGCTTGTGTGTGACTTCCTAAGCTCTGCTAGAGATGTGGGGCAGTGGGAGAGGAGGCCTGTGGGGTTCACTCTAAAAGCATCGAGAGCATCCAGCCTGGGTGGGGGAGGCCCTCTCCTCCCCCACTGCCCCTCCCCACCCCAAGGATTCCACAAGTGGACTCCTTCTAAGGACATGCCCAGCTGGGGGCAGCAGAGCCCCACAGCTCAGGCAGATGCTTTGGGGGGGCGGAGCAAGGATTGCAGTCAGCTCCAGGCTGCTGAGCAGTCTCTGGAATCGGCTACGATCTGGGGCTCCTTTCCCTATTAGGCAGATAGATAAATGGGTGTTTGAAGGAGGAATGCAGTTCTGAGCACATTTCAACCTCTCATAGAGACTTGGGTGTCCTTAATGGTAACTGGATGATAATGAGCGGGAAGTCCCAAGGCCCCTCAGACAGTCAGCCCATTCACTAGGCTCTCTGGGCCCTGGGCTTTCTGAGGGAGTGGTCTCCTTCCTAGGGCTTGTATTTTAAGGCCTGCAAAGCACTCCCCAGGTTGTATTGTGTAATGATCCCCACCCTACCCCACTCTGGTTATAGAGGAGGAAAGCGAGACTCTCTGAAGGCTAGTGACTGACCCAGGGTCATTAGGTAGTAGGTGCCTGAGGCAAATCTTCAATGCGGACATCTGCCTCCAGGGCCTGGCCCCACCTTATCCTGCCCTTCCAACCCACAATGCCCTTTAACAAACCTTCTGCATGGGCCTTATTGGAATAGACAACTGTAGCATGAGTGTGCTGGTAAACGTTTACTGCCTGGCTCTTGGAAAAAAGCCCAGTGCTTTTCCAAGCTTAATCTGCATCATTAATATTTTCTCCTTCACTTTCTTAATTCAAGACAATCAACAGAACAACAAATCAAGCCCCAATTTGTGATGTTTGCCTATTTCCATATGCTAAACCTGACAATTTAACAATGAGCTCTTGCGAGCACACCCCTCCTTACTGTCAGCCAGGACGGAATGCCAACAATGCTGAAGGGTTTGGCCAGCTCCTACATGGTGTCATGGAAAGAGCCCTGGATTTGGAGGCAAAGAACCTGGGTTCTTTCTGACCTTGGCCAAGTGCCTTCTCCTCTCTGTACCTCAGTTTCCTCATCTGTAAAATAAAGATGGGTGCATTAGACAGCCTATGAGATCCCTTCCAGCTGTAGATCTATGATCCTTACCTCCCTTACTTTCTTCTACTGAAGGGATTGGACAAGCTGGTCCCTGAGGTCGACGCCAACTCTAACTGTGATCCCACGCTCCAGGAGGTGGAGGAGTTTGTTGCCAGTCTCATTGTCTCCTCCATCGTGTCCACCCCTGGGGAACCTCATTACCCCATCTAGCTAGCAGGAAGCCCTGGGCTGGCTTCAGTCACAACGGGATCGGTGGTACATAAGCCTCATTCTCAAAATGGCTTAGTAACTGGGCTCTGTTTTTCTTTCTTTTTTTCAATGACAGGCAGAAAAGAGTGAGGAGAGGGAATCTAGTGATAGATTGCCAGAGAAAGAAAGAAAGAAAGAAAGAAAGAAAGAAAGAAAGAAAGAAAGAAAGAAAGAAAGAAAGAAAGAAAGAAAGAAAGAAAGAAAGAAAGGAAGGAAGGAAGGAAGGAAGGAAGGAAGGAAGGAAGGAAGGAAGGAAGGAAGGAAGGAAGGAAGGAAGGAGGGAGGGAGGGAAGGAAGGAAGGAAGGAAGGAGGGAGGGAGGGGGAGAGAGGGAGGAAGGAAGGAAAGAAAGAAAGAAAGAAAGAGAGAAAATAGGGGCATGGAAGTATTTTTTAAAATGCACAGAGGAAAAGAAAAGGCAGTTCAGAAGGAAACACAGATGAGTAGGACAGCTTTGAAAGTACCAAGTTGATTTTTTTTCTGGTAAACTATACATAATAGAGAATGGTGGTTTCATATGTAAGCCTCTTCTGTTCTACTTTATATATGGAAATACTCTCTTTTTTGGTGTTGAAGCACAGAATAAAAAAATTTAAAAGGGAAAAAAATATTTCCTTGAAATTTCCTTTTGGCTTGGGCCCAAAGCAGCTATGAAAGATTACTCCTTCCCTGTCATGCTTCCTTAGGAGCACCTTAAGGGTTGCAAAGCACACATCATTGGTCCCATTTGACAAAGGAAGAAATCAGGGGTCACAGTGAGGAAATATCTGAGGCAGGATTGAAGGCCCAGGCCTCTCTCATTCTGGGTCTCAGCACCATAGCCACTAGGCCACATTGGGGTTTTGCTCCTGACATCTACCCTGTGAATAATTTGCTTAGAAATTTAAGCACAGTACTCCTGTCACAGGGGAGAAATTGTGGCATGAGATATTCTCAGAGGCACTCGCTAATTATTATTGATTTCTCTTAGTGGTCCAAATGAGTCCATTTGTTAAAGTCAGGTTGAGCGATTGGCTTCTTAGAGAAGGTCAGAGCTGGAAGACACCTTGGGGATCATAAACACCAACCTCCTGCCTGGTTTGGGAATCCTTTCTACACCATTCTCCCTACATAGGTTTGTCCCCTAGCCTCTGCTTGAACACCTCCAGTGATGGGGAGCTCACTACCTGAGAGGAGTAGCTCTTTCTCGGCAGCTAACCTTGGGTCTCATAGTATAAAACTTGCAAGGCCAGTGTGAGGTCCCTTTCAATGATTGAGTTCTAGTGCTCATCAGATCTGCAGAACAGATTAGAGCTAAGCCACAGTGGTGATGGTGGGGAGAAAAGGGGGATAGAGAAGAGGCAACAATGCCTTAGTCTGATTAAACTCTTACCTTCAAACCTGGGAAATGAGGCTGGCAGCCAACTGTGAGTGAAGGAGATGTAGCAGTGGGTCGTGGGAGAGCAAAAATGATGGAAAAGAAAAATATTCTTCTCAAACATTACTCACCAAGAATCAATTATCATCTGCAAGACAGAATAGAATGAAATGTGAGAGTTAGAAGGAACCTTGGGAACCATCTAATAAAACTCCTTCATTTTGCAGACTGGGAAACTGAGAGCAAGGCAGAAGAGGCAATCCGATGGCCAATACAAATGCAGTTGGAGGTAGCGCAGGGTACGTGATGATGAGCAGAGAGAGATGCCAGCCCCTGCAGCATGCTGGGACTCCCTGGGAGCCAGAGAAGGGTCAGGACTCTTAGGGCAGAGGTGTCGAACAGAGGCTGCTGGGACCTCCTTGTCACCAGATTAAAATGTCATTGGGAAATAGCTCACAAAATAAATAAAAATCCAATAAAACATTAAAACTAAGTCAATATGCTGCCCGCCGGGATCCTTATGGAGGATTTAGTGGCTTCCTTTTTGTTTGAGATTGATACCACTGAAGGGGAATGGGAGCGGTGGCTCTGAGCTGGGGAAGGTGTGGACCAACTTAGGACAAAGAGCTGATTGCTACCCCCGACCCCCCAGCTCCAGCTCTCTGCTCTAAAGAAAGGAAGGGAGTTGTCCAAGGTCACACAGCAAGCCAGTATATCCACACTGAAAACAAATAGTGAATACCCTCTGCAGGAGAATTATTTAGATTACAGTGCTTCTTAAACTGTTAGATGCAACCCACAGTTTAAAAAGTGCTGGATGGTCTTGAGTGGAAAAAGTTTGAGAAGCCCTGGTTTAGAACAAAAACCCGCTGAGCCTGAAGACACAGAGACTGTGATTACGCTTTGGTGTTCGGTCATTTTTCAGGCATGTCCAACTGCATGATCCCATTTGGGGTTTTCTTGGCAGAGATACTGGAATGGTTTGCCATTTCCTTCTCCAGCTCGTTTTACAGATGAGGCAACTGAGGCAAACAGGTTGAAGTGACTTGTCCAGGGTCATGCAGCTAGTAAGTGTGTGAGGCCAGATTTGAACTCTGGAAGATGAGTCTTCCTGACTCCAGGCCCAGCACTCAGTCCACTGCAGTGACACCTAGCTGCCCTGTGGCTACACTACAAGAATGTAAAAGGCACTAAGAAGGCAGAAGCTAGGGAATAGAGATGTATCAAGGGCTGTAGAATCTGTGTTTCTGGTTAGTTTTCTCGCCTCAAGTCTCTCTCCCACTCTAATCCATCCTGTACTTGGACGCCAGGGTTATCTGAAAGTGCGCAGTTGACCATGTCATGACACCTCCCCGCCCCCATTCCATAAACTGCAGTGAATCCCTGTTATCTTCAGAATCAAATATAAAATGCTCCATCTGGATGTGATGGCCCTTCACACCCTGGACTTTTTCTATTTTTCTAGTCTTCTTATTTACTTCCACTCCTCTCCTCATTGGTCTTCTTGTTCCTCAAGACACTCCATCTCTTGTCTCCGTGTCTCCACCTTGTTAGTCAATAAACATTTAAGTGCCTACTATGTGCCAAATACTGTCTGTCGTGTTCTGGCCCTTATCTCTGCCTTCTTGGGCTCAGCTCAAGTCCCTGCGCTGTAGGAGGCCTTTGCTGGTCTCCCCCTCCCCCCGTTATCACCAACATATGCTGTCTAGATCTTGCTTATACACACCTGTTTGCACGTCGGCTCCTCTACCTGCCTGAGAGTGGGAATTTGCTTGCTGACCGACTACTGAGTATAGTTTTCAGGGTGATTCTGCTCATTGGATTGGCTTGGTGCAGGGGCTCAATCAACTTGCTTCCATTCCATCAGCGAAAGCTCAAAGAGGAGGCAGGCCTGGAGGGTGATCACAGACGGCCTTGGCTCGTCCAGTTGGCAGTGGTGGGGTAAAGGCCATGTCGCCTGTCGAGAGGAAGGCACAGATTTCAAGAAAATGGGAAAGGAGAGAGGTAAGACGGTTAGCATGATCAAAGTGGAAGGAAGAACTCAGGACACATGAGCCCTGCCATAAGCTGGGGGTGGCTCTGTCTGATCCAGATTGCCTAACTCTAGGAGCAATCCTAGAATATCAGAGCTTGGAGGCCCTAAGAGGCCAACTAGGCCATATGCCCCCTCCCCATTTTCTAGAAGAGGACACTTAGGTCCAGAGAAGAGAGGTAGCGTGAGTCAATGGAGAGAGTGCTGGCTTGGAGTCAAAGGACCTGAAGTCAAACCCTGGCTTTGCCACTGATAAACTGTGAGACTATGGGCAACTCCCTTGCTCTTTCTGGGCCTCAACTTCCTCATTTGCAAAATAGGGGTTGGGGAGGGTCGGATCTCCAGGGGCCCTGCCAACTCCCAGTCTATGGAGCTGCAGATTTTATTGCTCATCCAAGGGTTCGATAGTAGCAGAAACAAAAGCAGAAGCCAATTCTCTCACTCTCATGTAGGGCCCTTTCCTTTAGAAATGGGAGGCTGAATACCCTTTTCTGGAGGTCTGCACTGCACCACCAGGACTGGCATGGCCCTCCTCAATTGCCGATCCCAGATCTTTGCCCAGAGGGCACTTTGCAGATTAACAAGCTCGTCCATTTGGCTCAGTCTCCCTCATGGAACCTCAGTAAACCAAGCCACAGCAGCGCTTGCCCAAATCGGCCCAAGGAGGCCAGGGACAAGATCTGGGAGCCAATGAGGCTGGGCTGCCGCAGAGCTCTCTTCAGGGCAGCTTACATTCTGCAATATTCCCCTTTGCCAGCTCCTAGAGGCAGTGTGTTAGAATAAGGAGGATAGAAACTCCCTTGCCCCCAGCCTTAATAGTGAAATCACTCGTGCTTGGAACTGGGTCCTCTGGGTGTCTTGAGTGTCCACTCAGGACCTCCCAAAGCCCCTGCTTACCCAAGACTTGCCTACCTCCCACTGGATCTCTAGCACTTTAAAAATGTTATGTGGTGTAGTGGATATGGTACTGGCACTAATGCTGGGAAGACCAGAGTTCAAAAGCTGCTCGTCACCCTTCTAAGCTGTGTGACCAGAGGCAGGCCACGCAGCCCCTGCTGACTTCTGCAAACGCTTTCAGACTCCAAGTTAGAAGTCAGTACTCCAGTATGGGGATCCTGAAATTGGAGGTCCAGACCCAAACCCGTCCCTGCCCCTTACGAGTTCTGTGACCTTGGGTGAGTCATTTTGGTTTTGATTTTATGTTTGATTTTTATTTGATTTTTATCTCAATGTACATGAACAAAAATTTTCAGCATTCCTTTGTTCCCTAAAATTGGACATGTCACTTCTAACCCCTTTAAGCTTCAGTTTTCTCACCTGGAAAATGGCCATAATAGCAATAATAAACCTCTAGAGCAGTGTTATCTAATACAAATAGGAACTGGGACCACTATCCATTCACCAGGATCCTTGCACACTGCATATTGACTTGGGATATTATCTCTTAAATATTTCCCAGTGACATTTGAAGCTACACCGGGGAATGGCGTGGGCTCATGAAGCCCCTCGGGACCATGTGTTCGACCCCTCTGCCAGTAAGAGTTGCCAGTGAGTCAAAGGAGCTAGAATAGCGGATGGACAGACAGATGTACAGCCCTTTGGACGCCTCCGAATGCTCTACAGATGGGGCGCTTGTTCTGAAGTGGGCCCAGCAGCCAGCATCCACCGTCCAGAGTACCACCTTTTAATGGGGTCACCCTCCTGGCTGCCTTCTGTACTCCGTGTCCATCAGGCTTCTGGGTGCTCTGGGAGCGCGGGAGATGTGAGAAAGGCAAGAACAGCCCCAGCAGAACATTGGGTTCACCGTGTTACCCTGTCTAGCATCCCCCAGGGCAAAGTCCATGTCACCAGCTGGGGCCATGTGGCTGATTAAGTGCTCTTGGCTTTCTCCAGCAGCAGCTCACCCATAAGCAGGACAGCTGCCTAGGCTGGGCCCCACATCTCGTGTGTGCCATCTTCCAGGATCAGTGCCTGAGGAGTTACCCTGCCCAGAAGAGGAAGCCTGCTTTAGTTACAGCTACGGCTCAAAACACCCTGTTATGAAATAACTCAGTTTGTGCAGCCAAAAGGCAAACAAACCTGCCTGGGGGGAGTCTTCCTTGAGAGTCAAAACTGTCTGCTTTTTCCCGGGCAATGCCAATAACAGATCCCATTTCTCTTAGCACCTTAAGGTTTGCCAGTGGCTTGCCTGACCATAAGCTGCTCAGGGGAAGTATTACCATCTAGATTTTACAGATCAGGAAACTGAGGCTTACAGAGGGAAAGTCAGTTGCTCAAAGTGGCACATGTTGCAGGTGGGATTAAAATCCAGGTGTCTTGGAGCCAAGGCCGGTGAGGGTTGCTGTGGAGAATGGGATGCGGCTTTGGGTAAGGTGGGAGATGGCAGGGTACCAGAGGCAAGCCAGGCAAAGGCATTTCTGAGGGACAAGGTCAGCTTGAGGGCGCAGGATTTCTCCCATCCTCCAGGTACCAGGCAGATTGGTAGGTTCATTTTTATTCTGCTTGCCCATACCAATATGGTGGTGCTGTGCAGCTTTTATTGACTGCATTTGAAGTCATACGAGCTCCCAGATCAACAAAGTATCCTTTAGGTTGAACTGATCGCTTTAAACCCTCTCCACTCTTCATACCCTCTCCACGCTATTTGCTTTATTAACATTCTCGAACATGGAGGTCCATATGGACTTTGTATCCTTTCTCAATCCATTTTCAAGTGCCTTGGTGCATTATGGGACAGGAATGCCCAGTCGACCTCTGCTCTTTACTGTTCATTATTTTTGCTAGTGCTAGGGCTATCTCCTTTGTCTTCCAATAAGCTAATCCTTTGAATCTCTTCTCATTAGACAGTTCCCTCTTGGTGCCTGGCCAGAACCATTGCTGCTGCTTTCTCTAGGTGTGGCTTGGTAACAACTCCACTCTCTGCTGTGGGAAGATCCAGTGGCCCCCATGGCCAGTCTGCTTTCATGTGGGCCCAATCTTCCTTTCTTCCAGAGGGGTCGCGAATCCTCAGCCAGTTATTAGCACTCTCTCTTGAAATTACTTAGTCTTTACTTGTGTACGTTCCCTAGAGGAGAGGCCCCTTAAGAGTAAGATTTATTGTGCTTTTCTCTGTATCCCCAGCTAGCTCTATAATGCCTAGCCCAGAGTAGATGCTGAACAAATGTATGTCGAATGGAACTGAACATGGCTTCTGTCGTCTGTCAAAGCTCTGGGGCATCCTTATCCCTACTTCCATTCCTACTGAGGAGTCGGGTCCTGAGAGCTTGTCTACATCTCCTCAGGGTTTTAGGGGTACCCCTGAGGGGTGAGTGGTGGCACTGGAAGAGAGCTGATGCATTTATATGATTTCCAAACCTTCCCTTCCAAATGGTGAGGGTGGCAAGTTCTCCTTGCCCTCAAAACAAATAATGATGGAAAATTAATTCTGTTTTGAGATTTGGAGAATTCTCCAATAGACTTTGGAATTGCATGAGACATTTTGGTATCACAAGCAGCAGTGGGGATCATTAAATAGATGCTGGTTGGTCTTATTATTTTGCTTGGGTAAATATGGTAACTGGGCCTGATATGGTACCAACTGAGAACGTTGCCATCGCCCATCTGGGAGCCTACTGGAGCAAGCACCTGGCCTATTTCTGGCTTGTCTTAATCACAGTTTCATTCTTGAGAAGGTGATAAGGAAAATGGCAATTCTGGACCTTACTCGGGGCAGCAAAGAGGAATTCAGTGCTGAAAGGAAATGAGGGGAAACTGAGGTGAAGGGACCAGTCCATCTTACATTTCCAACTCAAAGCCTTTCATCCTGTAGATGGTACTAACTAAATCACCTCAGAAAATTTGGGGTAATGATAATAATAATAAAAAATTAAAAATGACAACAATTAGAGCAAAAGTCTTAAACCAAGTCAAAAAGGAAGAGGTTAAAACAGATAAACTCCAAAATCTCCTCCCACCTCTAAGTCCAAAGGAGCATATGAATTAGTGCTGAAATGGATGGTAGAGGATCTTGGGCAAGTCATTCCTCTCATTTTCCTCATCTATAAAATGGGGGGATTGAACCAGATTGTGTCAAAAACAAGATCCAACACTCCCATGTAGCCTGAACCGGATTCAAATGTAAATGGGCAATATGTAATGAAATAAGTAAAAATACAACAGAATGGAGATAATGTCAATATGTGGTTTTAAAAGTTAATATGGTGGCCCACAGAGATCCTTATGTATGGTTTAGTGGCCATAGTTCCCGCTGGTCTAAGGTACCTTCTAGCTTTAACATGATGATCCTCTGGCCTCTGACTAATTCAATTCCTTCCTCAGTCTTTTTTTTTTTTTTAGTCATGTCTGACTCTCTGTGACCCCATTTGGGGTTTTCTTGGCAAAGATATTGGAGGGGTTTGCCATTTCCTTCTCCAGCTCATTTTAGAGATGAGGAAACTGAGGCAAACAGGGTGAAGTGACTTGCCCAGGGTCACACAACTAGTAAGTGTTGGAGGCCAGATTTGAACTTGGGCAGAAGAGTCTTCTTGACTCCAGGCCTGGAGTTCTATCCATTGCAGCGCCACCTAGCTGCCCCAACTAATTAAATTACTTTAGCTAATTTGTGGTAATAAAAATAACTGAGCCAAAAAGAAAAGTAGTGGATACCCAAGATTCCATTCAGCTCTGAGTTCTGTGGTTAAAAGGCAGCAGGATCTTAAGCCAAAAAGCCTTGACTCAAAAGCCCTACTGTGGAGTCTTAGAAAAGGCACCTGACCACTCTGGTCCTCAGTTTCCTCATCTGTCAAAAAAGGGGGTTAGAATAAATGTCATCTAAGGTTTTTCCAAGCTCTTAGAACTAGGCTCATCCTAGGAACAATCAGGTCACCTTAGCTGATTGGCAGCATGACATTTTTTCTTAAGTCAATAAACAGAGAAATAATAAAAGTAAATAAACATGAGACTGAGGCATTGGAGTTGGGAGTCTCTGGCCCAAAGTACTTTGAAAGACAGCGGCATGCCTGGGTACTAAACTTTACTTTGCTCCTTACTTGCTGTGTGTCTTTAGATAAATCACTTAACTTTGCTGGTCCTCAGGTTCTACATCACTTAAAAAAAGGAAATAAAGGTTGTGATGAATGTCATTGAAGATTCCTTCCAGGTCTAAAAATGTGACCTAATGACGTCTAAGGTGCTGACTGGCTCTGAAACGCTGACCCCATAAACTCGGATTCATTAAATCACCTGATTTATGGCCATAAAAATAGTATTTTAGGGGAAAAAACTGTAAGGAGAGGGTTGTATCAGGTGACCTCCAAGACCATTTGAGGCAGCAGCAAGACAGTGGGCTCTGGAGCCATAGAAACTCTCCCCCAAAGCTTTGTCCTCTATGGATATACTTGGTGTTTGATCTTGGGCAAGTCACCCTCCCTGGTCTTCCTTTTCCTCTTTTGTAAAAGGAGAAGGTAGGACTAAATGGCACATGGGATCTCTGCCAGCTCTGAAAACGGGATCCTATGAACACTGGTCAACTAGACCACCTTAGCTCATTCTATATGAATAATAAAAAGACTTTAGCCAAAAAATATTGCACCTAAAATCAAACTAGGTGAGTTTCCCAAGCCTTTCCAGTTCCAGATTGTTTAGTTCATGGGAAAGTGAGGCAGATTGGGAAGCAGACCCCTGGGGGCTCGAAATGGACATCTCCACTTACTTGCTGTGTGATTTCGGGCAAGGCTCTGAAACTCTCTGGTCATTAGTTTACTAAAGGTTCAGAATTAGTGATGGATGAAGTCTCCCCTAGCTCTAAAGCTCTATGTGTCTCTGGCTAATTAGAGAAATGGATCCAATTTAGAGTAACAATAAACAGGGGATAATATGTCAATTAAAATGATATAAATGTAACATATTAAAAATATAAAAGCCCTAGAAAGAGTAGGTTGGATGACCCAATCTCCAAGATCCCTTCCATATGTAAATCTAAAGTGGGCTGGGCCAGGAACCAGAGGAACCGGGCTAAAACAAACACCATGCTCAGAAACTGGTTTGCTGTGTGATGTTGGCCAAGAAAACACCTCTCTGGTCCAGTTTATCTTCTACAAAATGAATTTATTGGAGTAGATATTGTCTTGAAAGGGACAATACAGAGCCCTACAAGCTTGAAGCCTACTATCTCATGAATTTTGATTAATTAAAACACTTGAATTAATTTATAGTAAGATTAAAAAATACAAGTTAAAACTGTGAAAGCTAATGAGGAGATTGTACCAGGGTGGGGTTAGAAACCCCTTCCAGCCCCAAATTGGTCTGTGAATGGGAACTAGAGGTCCCAGGCTCATAATGTGCTTTTCCAGCTTCTTGCTGTGTGACTTTGACCAATTGCATAACCGCCTTGGTCATCAATTTTCTCTTCTGCAAAATGAGTTGGCTGGAATAGATAACATCTAAGGTCCCTACCAGCCCCCAAACCATATGCCAATATGCCTGGATTAAAAATGCCTTAATTAGTTTATGGAAATAGGAAAAAAAATTTAGGAAAACCCCCCACATTTTAACTCTGCCAAGGTTATTTCATGAAATAGAGTCTCTGTATCCAGGTAGACTCTTGCCGAGGCTTTCAGATGGTCTTCGAAAACCTCGCCTACAGTGGCAAGAGAGATCTAGGTTTCAAATCACTGTCCTGACTTGCTGGGTGATCTCTAGTGAGTCACTTAACCTCTCTGGTCCTTGGTTCTTTGAATATAAAATGAGGGGGGTGGGACTAAATGATGTCTAAGGTCTCTATGAACTTGGGCTAATTTGACCACCTTGACTAACTTAGAGTAATAAGAAAAAAAATTCAGAAAAAAATCCACTGAAAATGAAGACATTGAACTAAATGATTTCCAAGATTCCTTCCAGCTTCAAAATCCTTTAGGGCATGGTAAAGAGAATGGGGATGGCAGGCAGAGGAGGTAGGCTCAAATTTGCTTTGCCACCCATTTGCTGTGTAATCTTGGGTGAATTCCCTAACCTCTCTGGTCTTCACTCTCCTTATCTGTTAAACGAGGGAGTAAGACTAAAGAAATGTATGTATAAGGCCTCTTTCAGCTCAAAAAAAAAATAGCCCCGTGAACTCCGACCAATTAAGTAATGTTAATTAATTTATAGTAGTAAAAATATTTCAACGAAATAAAACTTAATTTCTAGTAATAAGAAAATATTTTAACAATATAAAACCAAACTCAAACAAGGAGCTAGATGTGGGACCAGAGAATCTGGGCTTGAAAAAGGATCCTCTGCAATTTCCTAGCTGTGTGATCTTGGACAAGTCAGCTACCCTGTCTGGTCCTCATTTTCCTCATCTATAAAATTAGATCTTAGAGTATTTATAATAATGATGAATATTTTTAAAAACCACAATAAACCATGAAGAATAAGTTGTAGTAGAGATTTGCCATCTGGATCAGGAACCTAATCTAAAAAATCCTGCTCTGAAATTTACTTGCTGTGTGACATTGGTCAAAACACTTGACCTCTCTGGTTCTCAGTTTTCTCTTCTGCAAATGGATTTCACTGGAATAGATATTGTCTCAGGCCTCTACTACCTCTAAGCCTATGATCCCATGAAGTTTGGCTAATTAGCTAATGTTAATTAATTTATAGACATAATAATTTTTTTTTGAAAAGTAAAACTAAATCTAACTAATATATTGTACCAGATGCCCTCCCAGGACCACTGGCACAGGGTCAAGAAAGTTGGACCCTGAGCAAGAGAATCTGACCCCAGCACCATTGCTCTTCCGTTTACTTGCTGTGTGATCTTGGGAAACTAGCCTAACCTCTCTGTTCCTTGGTTTCCTTGCGTGTAAGATAAGATGCTTGGACCAAGTGATGGCTAAGGTCTCCACCAGCTCTAAAAATGTGACCCAAAGCCCTCTGACTACTTCAATCCCCTTAGCTAATGTATAGTTATTATTCAAATATTTTAGAAAAGCAAAGAACTGCCTAAGAACTAGATGACTTCCAAGAACCCCTCCAGCTCGAAATCATTAAGTACAAAGGAAAGAACTAACTTGGGAGGCAGCTGAGCCTTGGGGATCAGAATCTGCTTTGTTACTCATCCACTTTAGGAAAGTGAAGAAGTCTAACTGAATGATGTGCAAGGCCCTCTTCAGCTGGAAAATGATAATCCTGTGAACAGGGAATAATTAACTCACCTTAATTCGTTTATAGGAACAATAAAATATTTTTTAGGGAAATGAAACAAAGTAAAATGAGGGGATGGCATCAGGTGATCTCTAAGACCCTGCAGGGCAGTAGCAAGAGGGCAGGACCCAGAGCCAGAGAATCTGGCCTCAAAATTTTGTTCTGATACCACTTGCTGTGTGATCTTGGGTTAGTCGCCTACCCTCTCTGTTCCAGTTTCCTCAAATATAAAACAGGAGGATTGGATTAAATGATTTCTAGGGCTCCCTTGGACTCTAAAAATAAGATCCCATGAACTCTGACTAATTAAATCACTTTACCTTGTTTATAGCAATAATAAAACTATTTTTAGGTAAACAACCCAGTAATGAGTATGCTGGACTAGAGAATCTGCAGGATACCTTGTACATCTAAGTCCAAAGGAGCACTTGGTTTAGGAACCCAAGGACCTGATCTAAAAAACTCTGCTCTGAAATTTACTTGCTGTGTGACATTAGTCAAAACACTTGACCTCTCTGGTCCTGCGTTTTTTAATAAGTTTTTTTCATAAGATAAGCAACCAGCTTTTTCTTCTGGAAATTGATTTCATTGGAATAGATATTGTCTCAAGCCCCTGTCACTCTAAACCTATGATCCCATGAAATTTGGCTAATTAATGTTAATTAATTTATAGACATAAAAACCGGGTTTTTTAAGAAAACAAAATCTAACAAGAATATTGTACCAGATGCCCTCCTAGCCCACTGGATACAGAAGCAAGAGAGGTGGACCCCGAGCAAGAAAATCTGACCCCAGAACCATTGCTCTGTCATTTGCTTGCTGTGCAATCTTGGGCAAATCATCTAACCTCTCTGTTCCTCGGTTTCCTCAAATGTAAAATAAGAGATTTGGATTACATGATGGCTAAGGTCTCCACCAGCTCAAAAATACAATCCAAAGCTCTCTGGCTACTGAAATCCCCTTAGCTAATTTATAGCCATCACTAAAATATTCTAGCAAGTGGCACAGTGAGTAGAACACTGGCCCTGGAATCAGGAGGACCTGAGTTCAAATCTGATCTCAGACACTTGACACACTTACTAGCTGTGTGACCTTGGGCAAGTCACTTAACTCCAATTGCCCTGCCTTCTCCCCTCCAAAAAAAATACTTTAACAAAAAAATCCACTTAAAATGAGGAGATTCGAATATATGATTTCCAAGCCCCCTTTCAGCTCTAAATTGTTCAGTGCATAGGAAAAGGAATCGGAATGGGACCCATGGAAGCCGGGCTCAAAATCTGCTTTGCCGCTCATTTGCTGTGTGATCTGGAGGAGGTCACTCAGCCTCTCTGATTATCACCTTCCTTTGCAGAAAAAAAACTGAGGAGGGTGGACTAATTGCTGTATATGGCCCTTTTCAGCTCAGAAATGATGATGTCATGAACTCTAATTCATTCACTTTAATTACTCTTAATAATAAAATTATTAAGCAAAACAAACCCCAAAACAAGGAGATTGTACCAGGTGATCTTAAAGCCCCTGAGAGTTGAAGCCAGAGCCAGAGAAGCTGGCTTCAAAACATTGCTCTGCCATGTCCTTGCCGTGTGATTTTTGGATTAGTTACCTAACCTCTCTGGTCTTCGATTTCCTCATGTGTAAAAGGAAAGGGCTGGATGATATGACTTCTAAGGTCTCCCCCACTTCAAAGCTGATTATCTCAAGAAATCTGACTCATTAAAATCACCTTAAGGTTGATTCTAGCAATAGGAAAAATTTTTTTAGATAAATATCTCTAAGGAGTAGGTGGCCGAGGGACTCTGTTGGAGACTTCTCAGTGGAACAGTTGGAGGAGAGCTAGCTGGGAAACCTGAAGAGCCGGGCTAAAAATCCCCCTCAGAAATTTGCTCGGTGTGTGACATTGCCCAAAACACTCGACCTCTCTGGTGTCCAGTTTTCTTTTCTGGAAAATGATTTCCTTGAAATGGTTAATGTGGAAATACGTTTTGCATGACTTCATGCCTACAATGGGTACGATGCCTATTGAACTGGAATAGCTATTGTGTCAGGCACCTACTTCCTCTATACTTATCATCCCATGAGCTCTGCTTAAGTACATAACCTTCATTTATAGACTTAAGAAAAATAAAAACCCCAAATCAAAGGAGGGGATTATACCAGACGCCCTCCCAGCCCATCAGGTAAGGGGTAAGAGAGCTGAACCCCGAGTAAGAGAATCCTACTCCAGAACCATTGCTTTGCCATTTACTTGCTGTGTGATGTTGAGCAAGTTACTTCACCTTTCTGTTCTTTGGTTTTCTTGAATGTACAACAAGGAGATTGGACCAAATCTTGTCTAAGATCTCAATAAGCTCTAAAAATATGGTTATGGCCAATCTCAGCTGGCTACTGGAATCCCCTTAGCTAATTTAGTCATCATTAAAATATTTTTACCAAAAAAGGCTACCTAAAATGAGACTATACCAGCTGATTTACAAGAACCTTTCCAGCTCCAAATTACTTAGTGCATGAGAAACACAAGTGGGTTGGCAGCTGGAGAATCTGAGCCGGCAATCTGCTTTGCTACTTGAGTGCTGTGTGATATTGGCTTAGTCGCCTAATCTCTCTGGTCCTCACTTTCCTTATCTGTCAAATAAGAGATTGGAGTAAATAACGAACAACATACAAGACCCTCTTCCCTTCAGAAATGACAATTTCATGAAATCTGACTTAATTTATAATCTTAACATCTAAATTTATAATCATAATAGAATATTTTAATTAAAAAATGTAGGGGTTGGACTGAATGTTGTCTAAGAACCCTCCTAGCTCTGAAAGTCAGATATTTTGAATTCTAATTAAATCACCTCGCATAATTTTTGGCAATAAAAATTTAAGACATATGTTTATTATTATATTATATATACATATATATATACACTTAGAGAAAATAGAGAGAGAAGGGAGAAAGAGGAGGGGTGGAGAGTAGTTGGAGTAGAGAATCTCCAAGATATCTTTGACCATTTTGTCACAACACTCATACTCAGAAATTTGGGTGTGATCTTAGACAAGTCTTCTGACCTCTCCGAGGGACCTTCATTTTCTTGACTCTAAAACAAGAGGATTGGGCTAAAATGCTATCTTAGGTCTCCATCAGCTCGGAAAATGTGATCCTTTGCATTCTGGCTAATTCAATCCTCTTGGGGAATTTATAGTAATAATCGGAGGGCTTTCAGGGGAAAGAGGAATCCACCTAAAATGAGAAGATTAGAGCAGATGATCCCAAGGTCTCTTCCCACTCTACTTTGTCTCCTGCAGAAGAGTTGGGTGTGAACTCAGTAGCTCTAGGTTCAGTGCATGCCGTGCCATGGAGGTGCTCTGTGGCCTTGGCCAAGTCACTTAACCAGTGATCACCCGATCTCTGTGGTCCTCAGCTTCCTCTTGTATAAAATGAAGCCCATGGAATAAATATTGTATAGGGACCCTTCTAGCTCCCAAACTGTGATCTTAGGAACTCTTGCTAATTTATGGCAATAACAAAAATTATTTAGCAGGGCAGAAAAAGGAAAAAGAATAGTAATATTCCTGATTGTATTAGAGGTTCTCCACAACAGTCTTGCTTTAAAGCCTCTGGTTCAGTGGGAAAAACTAGATTTGGAGCCAGAGGATCAGGGTTTAAGACCCTTGTGTCGCTACTTATTTGCTGTGTGATCTTGGCCAAGTTGCTCACCCTCTCTGTTCTTCAGGTTCATTACCTATAAAATAAGGGAGCTGAGCTAAATGCTTTCTAAGACCCCCATTTAGCTCTAGAAGTACGATCCTATGAACTCTGGCCAATTCGATCACCTTCGCAAATTGCCACTAACATTTTTAAAATTAGCCTTTTCTTTAATCTCTAAGAAAGCAGGCTGCAATGATGATTTAAGGAAGCAGAAAGAGAACTGGAGCCAGAGATGGAGAATCTGGCCCGAAAAGCCTTCCTCTCTTCTCTACTTGCTGTGTGACAAGTCACCTAACCTCTCTGGTCCTCAGTTTCTCCTTATGTTAAATGTGGGAGTAGGACTAAATGTTGTCTCAGGCCTCTTCTAGCTCTAAAACTGAGATTTTAAATTCTGGCTGATGAAATAATTTTATCTAATTTTTGATAATAAAATTTTTATTAAGCAAACAAAACAAAACAAAATGGAGGTGTTAGAGTAAGTTTAGCCTTAAGATACCTTCAAGCTTTAAGGTCTGTGGCACATCCAAGACTCTGATCTTTTTTTTTTTTTTTAGTTTTTATAATTTTTTTTGGAGGGGGGAAGGCAGGGGAATTGGGGCTAAATGACTTGCCCAAGGTCACACCGCTGGTAAGTGTGTCAAGTGTCTGAGGCTAGATTTGAACTCAGGTCCCCCTGATTCCAGGGTTGGTGCTCTACTCACTTCACCACCTAACTGCCCCCAAGACTCTGATCTTGAGCCAGAAGTCCTGGGCTCAAAAACCCTGCTCTTCCATAATTTGCTGTGTGATGCTGGCCAAGTAACCTCTCTGATCCTCAGTTTTTTCACATTTAAAATACAGAGTTTGGACTAGATTTCTCATGTGGTTCGTTACAATTCTAAAACTCTGACACTATTAACTCTGGTTAATTAAATCACCTTAGCTAATTTGTGGTAAGACAAAAATTATAAAGCAACAGCAAAAAAAACAAGCCCATACCCACTCACGATCGTGAGGTTCATGTTAGATGATCTCCCACCATCCTTTTCATCTCTGGATTGTGCAGTGGAGTCAAAAGAGAGCTGAATCTCTAGCCAGAGGAGCTAATTTTAAAATTCTGCTTTGCCACTTGCTGTGTGATCTTGGGAAAATCACTTAAGGTCTCTGGTCCTCACTGTCATCATCTGTAAAATGGGTAGGGGAGGAATCAATGTTGTCTAATGTCTCTTTCCAGCTCTAAGCCTATGATCCCATGAATTCTGGCCAACTCAATCTCCTCAGCAAATTTGTGATCACATTAAAAATACTTAAGCAAATAATAAAAGAGAATTGTACTTTATCTCTAAGACTTCCTTCCCCCTCTCTCTCTCCCCCCCCCCCCACCCCAACTCCTTATAATAAGGCCAAAACTTTTTCTCGGTGACTGAGTTTTTTTTTTTTAATTCATAAATCCGTGAACGTTAAAAAAAGTTTTAGGATCGAGGGAAGCAATTCTTAATTGAAAGAACAACTTCGGATTACTTTGGAGCCACCCAGTATTTGGGAGGCTCCTTGCTTACCCAGGAAGTTGGGGCTTCTGTCTGGGAATGAAAAAGGACAAACATTTTTGGGGGTAAGAATTTTTTCCTTTTAAATTCATGTGATGAGTTCCAAGTAAAAGTGGAAATGATTTTCTGGGCTCTCCGGGACTTGAACCCTGCACATCACCATGCCTTTTTTTAGATGGAAAGTGTTTAAGGCTTCTGGAAGTTCAGGGTTCGAATTCTAGGTCTGGCTGCTACTGGTTGACAGAGGTCAAGACGCTTGGCTCTCGGTGCCTTGAGCAGTTTAGAGACCAGCTCTGTAACCTTCCTTAGGAGGATTGAGTCGCATCTGAAATCTCCTTTTGATCCATACCTCTATTACGTAATAATTTGGTAAAACTTACGGGGGCGGGGGCATGGGGGGGGGTTGACAAGCCATCGGATGCTTAGTGGACCACCTCAGGCTGGACATGGGTGAATGTGCGCAGGGCTTTGCACTCTGTGGATAGCTGCAGGCTACCGGGAAGAAAGTGAGTGGGACCAAAAGCATTGAGAGGGGACCCGAGTGTGAAGGTGCAGGCTGCTCCAGGGAGGTGTGTATGCCTGGCTCATAGCCCTGGGGCGGGGTGCTGCCTCCCCTCGATCCCTCCCGCTGCCTTTGGAAGTTCGCTCTGGACTTGTGAGCTAGACAATTTCGGCAGCGGGTCTAGCTAAGATGTGCCAGATTGCATTGACTCCCCCAGCCCTCGGTGACAGAGATGCCTATTTAAAGACCAGACGCAGGCCTCCCTCTGTTAAGAGTTCAGGCCTGGGCTAGGATTGCCACTCAGACTTCGTGTAAAGGGAGTTGGGGCTATTGCAGCCCCTCTGTGGTCAGGTCTGCCAAAAGGGGGGGTGGCCAAAGGTCTCCCAAGGGGGTTTAAGTGCTTACAGGTGTTTGGGAGGTTGCCCCTGTCATTAATTTTGATGTCGTAGGTGTTACGTCGGAAGTCAGGTGGTAAAGATTGCTATAAAAGCTCGGCCAGCTCGGCCAGCTCAGTTCAGCAGCGATGTTTCTGCCGGACACATCTCGGCTGCTGGGGGACCTGCTGCCTGCAGTGACCGGCGCCGCTGGCCAGGAGGGCGCTGCCTCCGGGGATTACAGCCCTTACCGTAAGCTCCAAGGCTGTGGTGAGCGGCCGCCCGCCGGCTTGGGAGTGGGAGCCAGGGGTTTTTTTCTAGAGCTCAGCCAAGCCAGCAGCGCTTTGCCTGCCTGCCTTTCGCGGGCTGGCCAAGCCGCTTAGCGGTCGCCCGGACTATCCCTGGCTGCAGCTTCAGAGCAGGGCGGGGGTAAGGGGTGGGGGAAGAAACCCAGATTTTTTTATTTGGTTGGATAAGAGAGCAGATTTCTCTTTCCTGTGCTCCTCAAAGGGAGAAAGGGAAAGAGAAGCGGAGGGAGAAGAGGCATCGGGGGTCCCCCACAATCGGATCCCAGACAAGCCGGGAATTTGGGGGATGGAGTGGGAGCGAGGCAACGGAGTCTGCTCTCCACATGTTTGCTGAGCTCCGTTCTGATCCTGGACTCTAGCCGGTACGGGAACGGCTGCAGCACCCTTCCTGGGGGCTCCGGGTCCCCCAGCAATGCTCTGGTATTTTATGCAAGGCGGCAGCTCCCTTGGGGGGACTCCTGAGCCTCAGCCATGCCCCAGCACTTTATGCTCGGCGGCAGCACCCTTCCCGGGCCCCGGATTCCCTTCCCGGGTTCCCCGGGCTCCGGATTCCCCTCTCGGACTCCGGATTCTTCCAGCTATGCCCCGGTATTTTATGCGCTCTTTACGGGAAGCGGCAGCCCCCTTCCCGGGGACTCGGGAGTCCCGGCCATGCCCTGGCACTTTATGGTAGGCGGTAGTGCCCTTCCCGGGGTCCCAGAACCCCAGCGATGCCTCGGCACTTTATGCTCGGCAGCAACTTCTCTCCCAGAGGCTTAGGAGTCCTAGCAGCGTCCCGGCACTTTATACGCTGCTGCATTGGCCATTCCAGAGGCTTAGGAGCCCCCCCGGCTCTTCAACAACCTTTCTGGAAGCTCCGGAGCCCTGCTAGAGACCCGGCACAAAGTGCACGGTGGCAGCCCCCTTTGTGGGGGCCGCGGATCCCCAGCAGTACCCTGGCATCGCTCTGGCACTAGGTGCGCTGAGGCCGTGTCCATCCCGGGAGCTCTGGAGCCCTGCTAACGCTCTAGCACTTTGCGCGAAGCCGCAGCACCCTTCCTGGGAGCTCCGGCACCCAGATAGTGCCCTGGAATTGCACTGGCATTTTGCGCGAGAGGCAATGTCCATTCCTTTTGCTCTGGACTCCGGCACTGCCCTGGCACTCTGTGCGAGGTGGCACCGCCCTTCCTGAGGGCTCTGGACCCCGACACCGCCCTGGCGGCGCTCTGGGCACTCTGTGCGAGGTGGCTGCGCTCCTCCTAAGGGCTCGGGAGCCCGCACTCTGTGAGCGGCAGCTGCGCTTGGCTGGGGGAGGGCTTAAGAGCTCGCACTCCGTGCAGGCGGCAACGCTTGTCTGAGGGGCTCTGGCATCCGCGCACTCGCGCGGCGGCAGCAGTAGCCTTTCAGAGGGCTCGCCAAGCGCCAGTTTGTGGGGGCGCTGCCAGAGAGCCCCTAAGCTCTCGCTCCTCTGACACCGACATGCCATTGGGCACCACGCCCTGGAGACAAAACCTTGGTGCCAGGGAAATTCGAGCGCTCTGGGGCTGGAGGTGGGAGCGTCTTCAGGCGAGCGGGTGGTGAGCAGGTAAAGACTGAGGCAAAGTTCCCTCTCCAGGACGGACCCTTGGTGCCGTCCCCTCGGAGAGAATTTAGGGGTACGAAAGCTCGAGGGGGTCGGCAGACACTTAGCAGCCCTCCCCTCGACTTGGGCGAGTCCGGGGAGTATTGGCTGGGGGCCGGGAGCTTGGACCGGGTGGGTGTGATGCCGGCGGTGGCGGCGGCGCTCTCACTCCGTCTCCTCTTTCCCCAGCTTCCACCACCATGGAGGCAGCTCACAATGACACTACTACTGTACCCGACTGGTGGCAGCCCAAGACCCCTCGGCCCCAGAACGTGTTCCTGACCAGCTTCTTGTCCTTACTGCTTTGTTTCACCATCGTGATGGACCTCGTGGGCAACTCGTTTGTCATCGCTGCTGTGACCAAGAACGAGAGACTCCGCAACCTCGGTAAGCTACCGGCACCCCTCTGCAGTCCCGAGCCCTGCGCCCCTGCTGCCTCCTTGGGTATCTGTGTCCCCCATCCCTGTGGTAGCCCCGGCTCCAAAGTACCAGCGCAGCCAGGCTGGCATAACAGCACGGTGCGGAGCCCTTTCAGAGTTAGCGCCCACCTGCCCGAGCTCCAGACCACCGGCAAGCCTGGGGGGTGGTAGTGGAGGGTGCGAGACAGAGTCTAGTAGGGTCCAGCCGGAGTCTGCCGCACCTTCCACGGCCACTCCGTGGCCGGGCAAATGACACAGTAAAGGAATTCTAACTGAGCCCCGTTTCAGGAGGGACACAGGGCTGGCTCGGGACTGGAGTGACCACAGGGAGAGAAGGCAGGGGCTGGGGCCACTAGCATTCCCCGCAGCCTGCGGCGGCCGGTGAGTCCGCATAGCAGCCAGAGCGTCTGGAGCTCGAATCCAGCCTTGAGTGCGGGGAGGCGGGAGGGGCAGCTGTCTGGGACTAGGAGACGCTCCCCAAGACTAAATGTCGGGGTCTCTAAGCTTAGGTTCCTGGGGATCCCGAGCTGGGGGTGGAGGGCTGCAGTCCAGAGCTTGGACAGAGGCAGAGAGCTGAGCAGGTAAGTGGTGGGGCTGCCGAGGGGCTTGGGAGCGGCTGGCTGCAAAGCTAGCCCCCAGGGGGCTTGGAAAAGCCTCTCCGTTCCTCTGGGGTCCCCATACTCGCGCTGTTGGGGCTGGCAAAGAAGAGCCGCTCTCCTTGGCGTCCAGAGCAGGACCGAGCCCAGGTAAGTGTCCAGGCTGTGAATAGACGCCGGGGAAAGGACAGGAATGTGTCTGTGTTTGATTGGGAAGGGGTCACTAAGTAGGGTCCTAAAGCTGGGGGCGGACAAGAGAAGTTGCCTGCCTGGGGCTGCCAGAGCCAAACACC
>CM053628.1:21281050-21291613 GCA_028646595.1 Phalanger gymnotis | reverse complement strand
GAAGACATCTGGGAGACAGGCTCCCTCGCCTAGGGCTAGGAAGAGTGCTTCGTCTGAAAAGCATCTTTAAAAAGAAAAAAGAAAAGAAAAGAAAAAGAAAAGAAAGAAAAAGTGTGTTTGACTGAAGTGCCGTGCTGCAGAGGCAGCTCCCTCCCCTCCTCCCTCTTTCCCCCTCCTCCCCTCCCCCACGGGACACCAAATTGGTGGGGGGTGGCTCCTGTGCCTGTTTCAACTCCCCAACACTGCTGGAAAAAGCTTCCGAGGGTCTAATGGGTTAGCTCGGGGTCTTTGAGTCCTCGGCAGCCACTTCTGGGACTGCAAAATGGGCACATTCACCCTCCTAGACCTGGGCAGGCAAAAACCAGAGAATACAGCCAAAGCCTGCAATGCCTGGTGGGAAGGGGGCTCAGAAACACGCTCAAGAAATAGAGGGGCTACATAATTTGGGGAGGGGTTACAGTCCCCTACTGACCAGTTTGGTGTCTGGAGCCGATCTTGCCCTAAGTATGGTCTCCTCTGCAGGGGGGAAGGGGCAGAGCCCCCCAAATATCGGTGGGGGGGTCCTTGCAGGCTACTCTAGGGTTTGGAGAGAGCCTAGCTGAAACCACACTAAATATCCTCTCCTCTGCAGAGGGAGAGGAGCAGAGCGCCCCCAAATATCGTGGGGGGTCCTTGCAGGCTACTCTAGGGTTTGTAGACAGCCTAGCTGAAATCACACTAAATACCCCCTCTTGTGCAGGGGGGGGGCAGAGCCCCCCCAAATATCAGGGTTTCTAAGTTGGTAGGGGGTCCTTGCAAGCTACTCTTGGGGTTGGAGAGAGCACAGCTGAATCCAGCCTAACCATAAACCCTTCTGCAGAAGTGTGGGGTACTGTCCCCCCAAGTTAAATGTCAAGGTGTATAAGTTGTTAGGGAGTCCTTGCAGGCTACTCTTGGGGTTAGACAGAACCCAACTGAACCTAGCCTAGATATACGCTACTATGCAGAAGGGAGGGGCAGTGTCGCCCCCAATAAATATCTGGGTGTCAAAGTTGGTGAGGGGTCTCTGTATGTTACCCTTGGGGTTAAAAGGAACCTAAGTATGGGCTCCTCCGTAGAGGGGGTCAGAGAGACTTTCTCCCAGTAAATTTCAGAGTGCCTAGGTGGTAGGGGGTCCCTCACTGTCCTTGCCTGGCATTGGAGAGAGCGCAGGTAAATGCAGAGTTAAATCCAGCCTAAGTATGAACCTTACTGTCAACTTGAGGGAAGAGGCTGGTGATCCCTCCCCCTAGTAAATGTGGGGGTAAAGTTGGTTAGGGGTCCTCACTGCCCTCCTAAGATGGCAGATGAGTGTCAGGTTGGGGGCTGCTGAACCAGTGCCTCCAAGCAGGGAAATGGGGAGGGGGGAGTAGGGAGAGGGAGAGGCTATCTATCCATTCAGAGCAATCCCCAGTGGAATAAGGGCCTGGAAAGAGCAGGGTTTGGGAATTAGGTGAGCATAGGTGCTGCCCAGTGTAGGAATTTGGGAAAGCTCAAAATAGGTGCCTGTTTTGGGGTTCCCAGCATCTTGTGGGAGGGCGAGGTGGGCTGTAAGCTAAATGCCTTCTAAAGTCCTTTCCAGCTATGAAACAATGACAATGATAACCCGAGAACCTGGCAGAGCTGTGGGGCAAGGGAGGTGAACGGTTACAAAAATCGGTTTATAGAGGTACAGTTGGCAAGGAAAGAGGGGGGCCTAATGACCATGTGGAGGGAGCAAAGTGGCTGGATTTCCCTAGGGAGACCAATGAAAACACTTAGCCAGTGCACCAAGGCACGCACCTAGCTTTGATTGGCTAGTCCCGGCACGGCTGGCAGAGATGATGCCCTGGGTGGACACACCCTGGTGCAGTATCTGGCCATTTTGGGGGAATGAGTTACCCCCTTCCCCCAGTGGCCATGGCTAAGTCGCAGTGGCTAGGGTAGGCTAGACAACCATGCTACAGAATTGGGGATGCCAGGAGCCAAGCAGAGGTTTGGGGGAGGAGGGGTGGAGCCTAGCAAGAGTCTGGGAGAAAGCAGGCACTTCTGTGTCTGGACGTGAGCTGAATACAGGGCAGTGCTGCAAGTGGCAAGGTACTTAGTATTTCACCCACCCATCTTACAGAAGAGGAGACTGAGGCTCATGCCATGTAAGATGGCAGTGGAGATGAGTCCCCTCTTCTAGGGTACTTGTCTACATGGGCTCTACTCTCTGAGCCTACGAGTAGGGAAGGGAGGCTCTGCTTATCACAGCCCCCAGCTCCTAATGCAGTGATAGTGCCACCCAATTAGTCCCAGGGACCTATGCCTAGGCAGGAGGATGAGGTGCCCCAGTAAAGACCAGAAGTGTGGGGGCCAAATCCTTCTCCCCCAACCAGGCACAGCTGCAAGGTCCTAGAGCAGGGCTGAACAGCAGCCGGGTTGTGGAGTTGTGTGTGTGTGTGTGTGTGTGTGGGAGTTGGGGGGGGATAGAGAAACCAGCATTGGGAATTAGTGACGACTGCCCGTTAGTAGGAAGGCTGCTAGCCAAGGCACAGCTGCCAACAAGCCTTGCCACTGAAATGAATGAACTGAAAAGCTGCCCAGACGGGGGCAGAATCTTCCCAGAAAAGAGGCCAGTCTTGGCTCTTGTTCCAACTTCTGGGAAGGTGGCAAATCTTAGCCCCAAGGACCCCCCCCCCCCAGTCCCCCAGTTCAGGCCTTCCTATAGGACCAGTCCCCTGAGCTGACTCCAAACCCATCATGGGGCTTGTTATTCTTTTCTCCCTCTCTTCTATGCATTTGTGAGAAATCCCCTAGAGACAGACGGTGGCCCTGCAAAAGAGCAGAATGGTATTTCTGCCCCCCCCCAGACCCCCAGAGGCGCTGCACGACCCTCCCCTTCAGCAGAAGCAGCAGGGGTTCAGGGTCAGCCTGCTGCCACTCCTGATACCTTCATTAACAGGCTGCTACTACAGTCAGAGACTGGCCGTTGTCTTCCTTCACATAGGGAAGCAAGGAGCAGGAAGGAAATGCGATTCAACTCTAAAGGCATTTTGCGTTGTTAAAAGCATTAGCAACAGAGAAATAGACACGGATACAAGACTTTCAGGAACGGGCAGTCATTTCCCATTTTTGCTCCTTGGCTCTGGGCTGCTTCATTTGCACAGCAGCCTGCAGCCGGGGCTGATTTTCCAAGCCTCTCACATTTTTCTTTTCTCTCCCTCTGGCTCCCTCTTTTTCTGTCACCCCCAGATGATGCTACTATAGCCTATATGACTGCCTAGCAACAGTCCTGTGTGGAAATCACTGCCAATAATGGGAACAGTACTTAGGGAAAGAAAAAGGTGACGAGGGGGAGAGAGAGATGCATTTACTTGTTTATGGGAATGCTTTAAACCAAACCCTGGCTGGCCTTTCAAGGCCCTGCTTTTTTGCCTTTGCAACAGTAGGGGAACGGGGTCTTGGGAGACCTTGGGTTGGACTGTGAGATGCTACATGACTGCTCATGGCTTGCGGTATTTGACTGGTTTTTGGCCAGTGGCGTGGAGATTAAAGCAGCCAGGACGGCTGCAGTGATGTCGAGAGTGTAAATGGTGCATTTCCCAGGGTTTTCTCTGGCTGCCCCCTGCTGTGCCCTGCTCTGCAGTCTACTCCCTCTTCTCAGGCAGTTGTACTTTGGAAGCTCTAGCATAGTGGGGGGCAGGAGGGAGTGCAAAGGCGCAGGGTGTACAAATTTGGGCACCTCTTTGGGTGTGGTGTGTGTGTGTGTGTGTATGTGTGTAGAAAAATACGATTTTATTTGTCACCAGCCTAGGCACAGCCCTCTCCAATGAATTAAAATATCACCTAGAAAAAAAAACACACCACTATAACAAGTGGTTATGTATAGATGGCATTTAAATTAATTTTTTAAATCAACATGAATTCAAGGGTTCTCAGCTTTCTTCTAGTGTAAATCTGTGCTCCTAAGACAGTGGTTTTTTTGTTTCTGGTTTGGTGGGTTTTTATATTTTGATAACTGTATTTCAATACCATTGATTTCCTTTGCAATCTTATATATGTTGTGCATTTTAAAATGTAATTTTGAGAAAGGTTCCATAGGCTTCACCAGACTGCCCAAGGGGTTCATGATACAGAAAAGGTTAAGAATTCCCGATTTAGCCTAACTCCCTTGTTTTACAGAGAGGGAAACTGAGACCTAGGCATGTTAAGGGTGTTGCCCAAGGTCATCAAGTTAGTAAACCGCAGGGCTGAGATTCATACCTAGGTTCCCTGACTCCAGAAGCAGTTTTCTTTCCTTGTCTCCCCAAAGTTCAGCTCCCTCCAATATATTAAGATATTAAGGGAGGAAATAAGGCCAATGTGTCAAGCTATTTAATATAGATTACACATCAGTGAATTTTAAATTTAAATTTAAAATAAAAATGAGGTTTTTCACCCATGAAAAGGACATTGTTTACGCCAAATGGAGCTTTGGGGCACCTCGGACCTCTTCTGTGGGGCCCCCTAAAGCCCACTGCCCCTGCCCCCTCCTTAATTATAATCTGAAAGGGCTTTTCAGCCATTTGTTTTCCCCGAGCAAACAAATGAATTTCTTGGAGGGGGCTTATTATTATTTAAAAATCTGCTGAGCTAAATGAAGATTGGAAAAAAGAAGTGGGGGGGGGGTCACCTTTTGTGAGGTTCTGGAACATCATGCCCTATGTCAATGTGTTGTGTTGAATTTATGGAAAAGTTTTTAGCGTTTGATTAGTATGGCTTGCTGTAGATAGGGGAAAGTGTCGTTTATGTCCATGGCCTTTGGGGCCTGGGGGCAGGGTGGGGAGGAAGTGTGTGTTCAGTTTTAACTGATGCGTTTGAGAAGGGTTCAGCAAGATGGCCCGCTGTGTGGTATGACACAGGCGCCCCACGCAGACTGGGCCAGCCTTTGGGCTCCTAGCACTAGGGCAGCTCGTGTAAAAGCAGAGACAAATTTGAACTGATTTCGTTGGTTTCTTTCTTTCTTTTTTCTCTCCATTGAGTGATAAGGACATCACCTCAATCCCTGTCATTAACTGTGTGGCTTTGCTTCTTGGCTTTCTCTCAAACCTCAAGCTGTGCTGTGAAATTTCACTTGAGCAAAAGCTCCCCTAATCCACTTAATTGTTGTAGATGAAGTTGGCAGGCTGGGTGCAGAATGAATTGAGAAAATGCCTTCTAGGGAGCCAGCAACTCTCTTGCTAATGTATTGTATGGGAAACAAAGGCTACGTTTCTGTGAAGGCAGGTCATTGGAGCTGAGTCTGGTCCTAGATTTAGCTAGAAGGGCTCTCAGAAGTCATCTAGTTCAACCCCTTCATTTTATAGATGAGGAAATGGACACCCGGGCTGGGCTCAGAGTCACACAGCTAGTAAGTGGCAAAACCAGAATATTTTCCCCGACTCGCCCCGCCCCCCCCAACTCTTTAGACCCCAGAGTGGGGCCTCACTTTTCCCTGCTCCATGCCGCTGTAGGTCTAAAGTCTGCCCAGATCCTGGTGGTTCAAAGAGGAAAAATCCTCTCCGGGCCAATGGAAAACAAAATGGCGAAAATCTGCTAAGTACCTGGTACAGAGGATTTCTTTGGATTCTGGAGCATTTGTGTAGAGAATTGCTAATTCTAACCAAACCAGTTTGGTTTTTATAGCCATGGGCATTAAATTAGACCCCAGAAGAAAGCCACCCCCACCTTTAGAGAAGGTTGGCATTGACTGGTAGAGCCGGTGACATAGATTTATCTCCCCCCCACCCTCTTCTGGAGCAGAGTAGAAACTTTCTGGGCTTGCTTCTCAACGCTAGCTTTTATCCTGTGGCTACATTTGGCATTAAGGCCGAGGGAAAACAGCATTGTTAGAAAGCCCAGTTTTTAGTTGAGGCAAATGTTTTATAAACCAGGACTTTTTATTCTGAGCAGTTAGAAAGCACTTAGAATTGCTGACCTGCTGTTCACTCCATTTTATTGGCTCCTTTTATGCCTTGCAACTACTCCAAGAGGTAGTTGTTAACAAGAGCCTCTGGAGGGTAAGAAATTTGTCCACAGCTGCACAGGAAATGGGGAGGATTAGAACTCATTGCCCTCTCCTTTGAGGAAACTGCTAATTCTACTGAGCCCTGCTGTGCTTGAGCACAGCTCCTGGCAGGAAGACCAGCTCTTTGTGACTTGTGCCAGAATGCTTGCTTAAAGCATGCTTTGCCCCTTTTTCTTTCTTATCTTTCGTTTGCTTTCTTCTTTCCCTTTCTTTCTTCTTCCCTTCTTTCTCTTCCTCCTTCTCTCTCTCCCCTTCCTTTCTTCTTCCTTCCCCTTTTCCCTTATGCCTTTCTTTCTCTCCCTCCTTTCCTCTCTTCTCTCTCTCCCCTTCCTTCCTTCTTTCTTCCCTTTCTTTCTTTTTTCCTTCTCCCTCCCTTCTTTCTATCCCTCTTCCCATCTTTTCCCTCTCCTTCCTTTCTCCTTCCTTCCCTTTTCCCTTCCCTTCTTCCTTTCTTCCTCTCCCATCTTCCCTTCCCCTTCCTTTCTTCTTCCTTCCTTTTCTCTCCCCTTTCCCCTTCTCTTCTTCCCTTCTTTCCCTCCCTCCTTCCATCTCTTCCCTCCCTTCCTCCCCCTTCCTTCTTCCTTCCCCTTTCCTTTCTCTTCTTCCTCTACCTTCTTCCCTTGCTTTCCTCCCCCTTCCTTCCTTTCTTCTTCCTTCCCTTTCTCTCTTTTCTCCTCTTCTTCCCTTCTTTCTTTACCTCCTTCCCCTCTTCCCTCCCCCATTTTTCTCTTTTTCCTTTCCTTCTCTCCTTCTCCCTTCCCTTTCTTTCTCTCCCCTTTTCCCTTCTCTTCTTTTTTTTCTCTCTCTCCTTCTTTCTCTTCCCTCCTTCCCTCTTTCTTTCCTTCCTTCCTATGCTACCTTTTGCAGTCGACTAGAAGTATGAAGACTTGGGTTTGAGTTCTACCACCAGTACTTAGTTTAGTAGCCTCGTGCCTGTGAGCAAGTCTCTTAACTTTATTCACACTTCTCTATCTGTAAAATGGAGATAATGTTTACTCTAGGTAACTCACAGGTTTGTGAGGATAGAGCAAGAACCTGTATGTTATGTATTTCACAACTAGGTTTTCAGGAGGTTGTGACAGCCTTCAGGCATCTATGATGACACATACTTTATGGCTGTAACCATAAAGTGCTTATATGTAGAAGATAACAATTCTTGCTCAATTACCTAGGAGCCTAGTCTCTAGATCTTGAAGAGAAGAGCTCTTCATTATATAGACAAGGAAATGAGGACTAGACAGGAGACATTTTAAATTTAATTTTAGTTGTCCAAATCAAAATCAATGTCTTTACCTTTATCCATTTCCCATTTTTCACAGTCAACAAGTTTATTGAAATTGTTCAGGTTGGAGTTGTTTGTGAGTGCATGCAGTAGCTTCTTATCTTTGTCTTTCTTCTAATTTGGTATTGATTTTGAACTTTCCTCTAACCAGTCATTGATCTGCCTACACACAGACAGATGATTCTGAAATGACTCCCCAGTAGGTAACCAATCATTTCCTGCCTGTTAAGATATATTCAATTTCATTCGTTGTGACATTGTTCAGCCCTTTTATTTAGCTGCAGCTTCTTGGTGTTTTTTGATCATGGCAAGAATGCAGTTAGTATATTAGATTGTTGGGTACTAGATAAAAATCTCTTATTATGGGACTTAAAAGACTGGGTTCAAATTCTGATGTCTGCTACTTACTACCTGGGAGATGTTGGGCAAATCACTTAACCTCCATGGGCTCTGGTTTGCTCCTCTGTTAAAAGGAGGGGGCTTCACTAGATGGTCTCTGAGGTCCCTTCCAGCTCCAAATTTATGAGCCTAGTAGTATCAAAAATAATAAAATCTAAACCTTGTCATTTTTAGTAGTTTTATCTTTTTACAGTCTTTGGTCATGGCAAACAAATGAAATCGAATGAAAGCTCAGTCTCCCTTAATTGAGACACAGTGTCCAGAATGAAGGAGAAGTGTGTGTGTATGGGGGAGAGGATGTCTGAGACAGCTATCTTGGAGAGGTAGCATAATGTAGTTGAAAGAGCACTAAATGTGAAATCAGGAGAGGCCTGGGTTTGACTTGTTTCTGACACTTACTAGCTGTGGACCACGGGCAAGGGCATTTAGTCTCTGAGCCTCAGTTTCTTCATCTATAAAATGGGACTGCTAACATCTCCCAGGGGCACTGTGAAGATCAAATGAGAAGATGTATGTAAAGCACTTTGCAAATCTGAACCCACTATCTGTCAGCTCTTATATTTATTGTTATCTACTTAATGTTTATTCATTCACATTGTTAGTGGCTGTTCTGAGCTGGGTGCAATAAGTCTAAGGTGGGGAGGCACACATGGGTCCATTTCCTAAAGGGTAGAGCTGGGCCAGAGTTGAAGGTGCTGCCTTAGGAGTTAGGGGGTCATTTTCAGTAGAAGTCTCCTAGCAGAGGCTGTTTGACAACTTTGATGGGGTCAGTGCTAGAGAAGATTCCTGTGCCGGCATGGGCTAGACTCAATGTCTTCTGTAGTTCTTTCCAGCCCTGTGGAGCTGGCTGTCAACCTGTTGGGGAGCCCAGTCCAAGTCAGCCTAATCATTTGTGGCTGATAGGAGACTTTGCAGTGACAATTTGTCCCATAACTTCTCAGAGCCCCCATTAAATACATCGCCCAGTAGCTGCAATTTGCACCATCAATTGCTGTCATTTTTCTTTCTCACTGATTAATCTGCAGGAAAGATGCAAACCCGGGTTTTGCTTGGGTAAGCAGTAGCTGTGTAATTACTCCTTACAGCTTTACATCTGTTGTAGCGGTTTGTAAATTCTCAGCATGAAATTAAACCGCCTCTGAGAGCTTGGCTAGGAAATGTTTTTAGTTGGGAGGTGCAAGAGCCAGCAGGCAACCTTGCAAACAAGTGATGGCAATTGAGCTGCTCTCCCAGAGTTACATCCAGCTTCCCCACCCTCTAGAGAACCCCAAATGAATCATTTCCGAATTTTTTGGTCTTCATCTGCCTCAGGGACCAGCGGTCTGTTTGCAAGACAGCTTCCTCCATGGAGATCTCTTCTTTGCTGTAGGATAGCGTTGCATGCATTCATAAATGCATTTGCTCATTCAACAAACATTTATTGACACTGTGCCCAAGTCTTTGCTAGGTACTCTTTTGTTCATCCTCATTATCTTTCCCTATTTTTCTTTTTCACTAATCTCATCAAGTGGGCATCTATTTTTTTTAAACTAAGAGAAAATGGAAACGTTGGAAATGTTGGTAGATTAAGCCACACAGCTTCTTGTCCATGACACTTGAACTATTTTTTTAAAACTGATTTTCAAATACAGAGCTCAGTGTTAGCTGCACCCCCTCTCATTCCAGCAAACAGAACGATTACTTTCCCCACACACACCCTTTGAACAAAGGTCCTTAAATGAGCAAACTTCATCTTGCAGGAATATTTTCAGAAATGTCTCCCAACACTAGAAATCACCCCATTAAATGGTCATAGCTTTTCCCTCTGGAATTTCTTTTAGCTGTGAACTGGCAGCCACACTAGGGGCAAGCCACAAATTATGAAGCCTGAACATCCAGGACAAAGTAGAGTGTTTGTAATTAAATACACCTTCTGGTTATTTGTGTACGTGTCAATTCAAAGAATGTGAGAGCTGGAAGGGACTCCAGAGATCACCTAATCCAGCCTTCCTGCAGCGCCTGCCTCCCCCACAGCCCCCTCCCCCTCCCCCATTTTGCAGATGGGAGAAGCAGATGAGGCCCCGAGAGGGGGAAGGGACTTACTGGGAACAGCTAGTTAGTGGTAGAGCTGGGTCTGCTCTTTCTAAGCCTACTCCCCCGCTTCCCCCACTAGACTGGGAGCTTCTTCAGGGCAGGGACTGGGACCCACTGAGGTTTGTCCAGCCCAAGTGCTCAGTAAGGGTCTGAATGAAGAAAAAAATACAGCAAAATTAATATGATACCTTTTTAATGATCTGCCTACTTGTTACTAAGTTGTAATTAGGCATAAATGTTATAGTTGATGTAAATTTATGCAAAACAAATGGGTATTATTTTTCCTAAGCTTTTGTGGGTCCCTTTTTTGGGGGGTGGGGGAGGACATAACTGGGAAGTACAAGAAGTTATCTGAGGGTCCTCAGATACATGACTGGGGAGGACCTGGGCAGCCAGGTCCTGGGCATCTTCCTTTCTTTCAGCAAGGGGCATCTAGGGATCTGGGGGGCCACAATTTCTGCTATTCCTGAAGTGTAGCCCTCTTTCCTGCTGGAACCAAAGTTCTTGTTTAGCTGCTAAGGCTGCTCTGTCTAGGCTTTGTTATTCCCTTAGGGAAGGTAATGGGAGAAAAGCTTCCACACACTGAGATGCCAAAGTCTGCCTTTCCCAGCCTTCCAGCATCTTGAGATCAGTCAGTCCATTCCCCCATCATTTTGCAGAGGATCAAACTGAAACCCAGAGAGGGAAAGCAATTTGCCCAAAGTTCCACAGCCAGTTGGTGGCAAAATCAGAGCTAGAATTCCCTTCTCAATTGCCAGGGTCCTATGTTATCTCTCTCGGC
>CM053628.1:21268332-21280950 GCA_028646595.1 Phalanger gymnotis | reverse complement strand
TGTATGCACACGCGCATATGTGTATGTGTGTGTGATGGAAGGTGATATGGTAGAGAGCATAACCATAATGCAAGTTTAGAATCATGCGTTCTAATCCTAAATCTGCTACTAGTTACCTTGGATGAGACCCATCCCTTCCCTGGGCCTCAGTGTCCTCTTTTGTAAAACCAGGTTTGGCTCTTAGTTTCTCCACAAAATGAAGGGGGGAGGGGTTTCAGACTAGACACCTTCTAAAATCCCTCTGTTCTATGGCTCTAGTCCCATATGAAGACCACTTTCTTGGTCCCAGACTCTCTGCCCCCAACCCCCCATCCCTTTTAAAATCTATTTAAAAAATTTTCTATTTTCCCTTTTCTCAAAGATAAAACAGTACTTCATAGGTTAAGCCCTGGTTAGCAGGAAGATTTTTCCAGAAAAAAAATTTTTTTTCTAGACAAAATTAATACCCTTGTCTACTATCTTTATATTCTTTGAAAAGGTTTTATTTTTTGCAAGTAGCAGCTAGCTTGAAGAGCTTTGGACATGCTAAGAGGAGTCTGCTTGCAGCCCCACTGTGGTATTCATTGGGATCATGTAGCCAGAGTGCTTAGAGTCAATCCACAGCAAGGGCCATGGCCATCATGGAGAGGGCAGCTATCATAGCTGAATGTGGAAGATTGAGCAGGCTCCAAAATCAAAATAAGTTGCCATAAATGCATCAAGACTTAGTCAACAGATAATCTGCAGTGTGCTTGACTACACTGGACTGTGTTCACAGGCAAATGATAAACTAGATGCTAATATTAATGGCTTTCCAAGAGCAGAGTCCTGGTACTTTTTTCTGCTAAATATTTCTTTTATCTCTAAATTATTTTTTTTCCCCTGGGACTACATTTCACAAGTTTTCTCCCCTTGTACCTCCATGCTAAAGGGCTTTGTCCTCTTTTTCCCCAAAGAACTATTTCTTAATTTTCACAGTATCTCCACACCCTTCTATTTTTTCCTTTTGGCCTCCATCTCCCTTTAATCCACAGAACCATTGCTTTATTCTGTGCCCCAAACTAAAAAAGAATGGCCAGATGCCACCTCTGTCACTCCTCGACTACCTGTTGGGCAAATCAGCCTTCCGGAGCCTCAGTCCCGTTTTCTATAAAATTCAGAGGTTGGACTAGCTGATCCCTAAGGCCCATACCAGCTCTGCCATCCTAGGAGTCTATGTATCTGTAGCCTAGGCAATCTAAGACAGAGAAAGGATTAAGGTCTCTGCTTTTGATGTTTCCTGGGAAATGGAGAGAGGCGCTAGTAGAAGTGGAAAGACTACACTAAGAAATTCAGAACATTGAGATTGAGTGTTTCTAAATCAAATGTCACCTTTTCAAACCCCGGAGCACAGCACACGTAACCAAATAACTGCTGCTTCTACTCAGGCTGATGAGGGCGTCAAAACAAGCGGGCAAACTCCTGACAAATTACAAATTTTTCCAAATCGGTCTTAAAGCACGTTATTCTCTTGCTGTAGATTAAAATCCTCTTCAGAGGAGTGACTCTTAGAACAAGAGTTAGTGACCTTGATTTATACAACGGAGCTCTGGTGGCAGTCTGGGTGCTGGGAATTTATTTCCAATCACAGAAAAGGGTAATATGCAAAAGATCGAGCGGTGGCCCTTGATCGATTACCAACATCAACCGATCTTTAATCATGCCATTGTTAGTCTGCGTTGGAAGGCTGTACTGCTTCAGTGGATGTGCCAAAAGCAAATTGTCTTATTGGAAGGCGAGCTTCACTTAGCTGGTTATGCTAACCTTGCAGGCATTGCTCCAGGCTAGGGAAGGTCAAAGGGAAAGATACGTCCGGGTTTGGTGTGTTGTCTAACCGTGACCTTGTTAATGGACTTAATTGCTGAGCAAAAGGATTGTAAACCACAGCCACAATTTTGATTTTTGAATAAAGGAAAATTGCTTTGTCACTTTCTCCTCAAGTGCCCCTCCCCTCAAGCAAAGGGAAGATATCCCATTTAAACACATAAAAATGGAGGGAAGGCTGATTTCTTGGGAAAGGAGGATAGCACTGTGAGGAAGAACACCTTCCTTGCCTACTGTCTCCAAGTACCTTTAGTAAGAACAGCAAAGACCCCTAGTATCCTGAAAGAGTTAACAGACTTCTTTAAAAATGCCTATCTTCATCCAAGGAAGTAGCTTAGGGGCGCCATAGACTGTAAGCTATTTTACCATAGCCTTTTCCTCTTCCCTATACTTCCGCTCCATTTATATCTGATCCCATAAAAAAAGCTTTTTAAGAAAATGGCATCCCTAATGCTCTCTTTTGCAGCCATTTATCTCGAGTTATATTTTTGTCATTGTCTTAATGATAGTCCAGAGAAGAGCGCAATCCTTCAGACTGCATGGTTGTGAATTTCATTAAGCTGCCTGGCTCTGGATCTGGAGTCCAGCCCTGTGGCAGGGAGCATTCTTGATTTTCAAAGGAGACCTCACTTATTTAAAGATAGGCAGAGTTAATCTCTATTTGCAATGGGGACAATTCTGAACTGTGGGATGTCTGGGATGGAAATGGAGCCTTGTTACCGGGGCATCAGGAAGGGACAAGTTTGTCTTTAGCACCCTTCCTTCTCCTTCGCCCTCCTCCTCCTCAAGGGCTCATTTCTCTCGAGCCGCCCGGAGCACTCCACTTCAAGCTTCCTGAAAATGGGGACACAATTTGACCTCAAAAATTTGGAAACTTTTGCTTTTTTTTTTTTGGAGCACAGTTGTGGGTATTATGTTTGAGGTCTAAAGAGAGCTCAGAGCCCTGTCATCTATGGAAATTGCAGTGCTTGCCCACCCCATGTTAAGAGAGGGGAAGTATTGGTGGGGGACAGTAAGATGCACAGGATATGTGACAATGTGTAGCCAGGCTCCTAGAACCTAAATGCTGGCAAGTCCACCAACGTGGAAAAGCTTTGAGGATAGGATCTGCTCCTGCTTGGGATTAGATATCTGTTCCCTGAGGATCAGCCTAACTAAATATAGAGACAAAAGCACATCACTGGAGGGTTGGGCACCACAGGTTGGATTCTGAGGGATCTAGCTAGCACTGTATGCTGCCAGATTCGGTCTCAGTAAGTTTGCAATTCCATTAGCTATGAACAAGGGTCTCTGTTTCTGCACAGTCCGACTGTCCACTCTGAATTTCATTGCTTTCAATTTTTTCTCTCAATATCCTTCAGGTCTTGTCTAATTCCAACTGACCTTTTCTGTTAATTAGACTAACTCAATGAGATTTGAACGTTCTGCAGTTGATTCTTTTTCTTCCTTCTTCTCTTTTTTCCTTCTTTGTTTCTTTTTTTCCCACCCTTCTCTTCCAGGGAACGTCTTTGTAATCAGTTTATCTGTGGCCGACATGCTTGTTGCTGTGTATCCTTACCCTATGACCTTGATTGCCATCTTGAACAACGGCTGGACCATGGGAAAACTCCATTGTCAACTGAGCGGCCTCCTTACAAGCATTAGTGCTGTTAGCTCCGTCTTTAACATCATGGTGATAGCCCTCAACCGCTACTGCTACATCTGCCATAGCCTCCTGTATGAGAAGATCTTCACTGGAAGGAATACCATCCTCATCCTTATTGTAACCTGGCTGATGACCATGTTGGCTCTCATCCCCAACTACTTTGTGGCCACCGTGCAGTACAATCCCACGGTCTATACTTGCAGCTTTGTCCACACTTCTACTGCCTTCTACGCTGTTGGAGTGATGGCCCTCCACTTCCTCATCCCCCTGACGGTAGTGGCATTCTGTTACCTGAGGATCTGGATCTTGGTCATTCAAGTCAATCATCGGGTCAAGGTCACCAAGCCGAAGTTCATGCTGGTTGATGTCCGCAACTTCATGACGATGTTTCTGGTCTTCGTCCTGTTCGCTCTGTGCTGGGGCCCACTGAATTTCTTGAAGCTCGCCCGGGTCTTCGATCCTTTGGGCATTGGACCACGTGTCCCAGAGTGGGTATACATTGGGAGCTACTACCTGGCCTACTTCAACAGCTGCGTGAACGCCATGGTCTACGGAACTCTCAACCAGAACTTCCGCAAGGAGTACCAGCGCATCGTCCGCAACACCAAGGACACGGCCTACTACTTTGTCGTTGACCTGCAGGAGCAAATCCGTGAGATGAGGGCGAGACGCAAGCCGACTTATGCTGGGGCCAGGCGTATTCAAGGCGACACCTACCTGTGAAGACAAAGTCTCACCCAGCGTCCTTAGTGATGGCTAAGTGACAGGTCCCAGTTCTAAGTTTGCTCCGCATACTATACGCTTAAATTGCTTGATGCACTGTACTTCTCCCTGCTCCAACACAGAGTCTGCACACATACATACACACATGCCTCCCCTATATGCACATGCATATACATATACACCCCCTATATGCACATGCATGCACACATATGCTCGACACAAACCTACACACAACATACATCACACCAGCAGGCTTCGAGTACAAATTAGTGAGTGTGTTTTAACTCATCGTGCAAATGTACCTCATATTTGCGTAATAGTAGCATATCTTTAAAAATACATAATCCAAATTTAGGGAACTCAAGTTCCCCAGTGTTTGCCATTCTAATTTCCAAGCTACTTCAGCTTTTTCCCCCCCCCCGATCGATCTTCATTTGTCAATGGCTCCCCACGCTAGTTTTCTCTTCTTCTCTTGTCATCCCCGCTCCCCCAGCCTCTTTGTTAAGTGGCTAGTTATCTCTCTAGATAACCAATTGATGTACTCGGGGGAGCTCATAAGAGAAGCTTGTGGTGAAGCCTTCTGTAAATGAAGTATCTTTTGGTCGCATGAATATGACAGCATAGTAATCTGTTTTGTGAGCGTGAATTTACACATATTTAAGCGGGCCCACCTGTGCTTCAAATGGCAGTCACGGAAGCCGGTGAGATAATCCAGTACTTTCAATGAATGGCATCTTTCCTAAATTTCAGCTGCAAAATGTTACTCTGATGTCTACTGAATTCAATTGGGAAGCTCACCTCTGACTTAATTCTTGGTACCTGGCAGTCAGTTGAACGGTGCCGTGAGGGGTTTAGAACACTTCCCCTGAGCCCAGGGCATCAGGCAGAATTCCCAAGGGCAGACGGTACACTACTGCTCCTTCCTCCTGCTGCTGTTCTCCAAATGTCACAAGTGTTCATTCCCCCACAGGTGGGGCAATGTTCTAGCTAGAATCTCTGAATGTGGAGTGCCTGGATCTGAGCAAGTGCTAGCTTTCAGAGTTGGGGAGGGGCTTGGTTTTCCCGGAAAGTTAAGGTAGAGGACAATCCCAAGCGGAGTCTGCTATATATTCGTAATTGAATCTTGCAACCACAAAGGGCCCCGTCCATCTTCTCTTTCCCAGACTGGGCATAAAAATAGAACAAATGAGATCATCGAATTTCAGAAAGAGGTTTGGAGTAGAAGCCTAATTTCAGGGATGCTCCACTGGGTAGTGGCCAGTCCTTGTTGGAAGCATCCCTCCCAGCTTTGGCCATGGGGATTAAGAGAGACACACAGAGCCCATTCTCACCATCTTGTCCATGTCTAGACTTTTACCACATACTAGACGAAATGGTAAAAATACTATTGAGGCATGTGGAATAAAATAGACAAAGGAAAGAAAAGATTGCTGTCAATGGCCTTGTTTGGAGGGGAATAGGGCGCAGGTAGATGGAGCGAAGGGGACAGGAGTAGAAGGCCACTTTGGGGGTGAGTGATGAGTTCTCAGGCAGAAAACCACTCTGATGACCTGCATGGGCTGACCAGTTGGCAATAGGAGTGGTCAGAGGGGCAGAAAGAAAACCAGGGAAGTTTAGTTCACAGAAACGAAGTGATTTTTCAAATGAAGGTTGAGCACACTAGGTGCTGCAGGGAAGTAGGTCGGACAGCAGCATTGTAGGCAGATACAGATCTGTACTTGGGAATCAGCCTGAGAG
The DNA here is from genome assembly GCA_028646595.1 of Phalanger gymnotis. Lineage (NCBI taxonomy): Eukaryota > Metazoa > Chordata > Mammalia > Diprotodontia > Phalangeridae > Phalanger > Phalanger gymnotis. The sequence goes on along the minus strand of CM053628.1, from coordinate 21,275,003 downwards.
CTGCCCAACTGGCACTTTTCATAGTCCCAGCTCAAGGCAATCAGCCAAAAAATTGGAGCATAATCTCCTTTTTTCACAAAATAGACATACCTATTATTATTTATTGCTTAAGAAGTATTTAAGGAACAGATTCTTACACACATTTATTTATCTATTATTTATTACTTAAGAAGTATTAATATGGAAAGGACACATCTTTCCTTTATTTATTACTAGAATGCCTATGTGATGAATTCTAATCTCTCTCTTTTGAACGAATCTTCAACTCACACTCACACTGGAAAAAACATCTAGTTGTGGCCCATGTTTTTCTAGTTAGATTTTTAAAAAATGTTTTCTTAGCAGTTAAATTCATTTCTTTCATTCAACAAGCAGTCTAATGAACAAGCACCATGAATACTCATCAGACCTGTTCATTTCTCTTTGTGGTTATGTAGCTCTGTATGGTTGCTTTTTTTGTTCAGAGAAAATCAAGGCCACCTCAATTGCGAAGAGACTCTCCCCTCTAGCTATGGCACTGTTTGGAATCATGTCTCTTCTCACAGATTTGGCGAGGATTGAGTCTCACTTAGGGCCAAGACCGCAAATCTTTCACTCACTTAGGGCCACAACCCCAAATCCACCCTCTCCTCCTTTATCCAATGGCTCTCACCTGGACAAATATGCAAATTCACTTCTATCTTCTCTCTACTCCTGTGGATTTTCCCAAAGGAAGATGGCACTTTAATCAAAGATTAATTACAATTCTATAGGAACCACCCACATTGGAGTCAATTTAAATGAACCCTATATCCAATGCCTCCTCCATCTGAGCCTGACGTGGGTACAAAGAAGACAAAGAAAACAAAACTGAGGCGGAGGCGACACTGTCCCAATGAAGCCTACCAGGCACTAAGAGAAGGAGCCGTGGATCCATCTGACACAGCGGAAGAGTGTGAGAGAATCAGGACAGAGTGCCACCAAAACTTGGCAGCGGGAGGTGTTACCCTTCGAGCGGGGAGAGAATCACCCAAGAGAAGCAGGGAAGAATGGAGGTCCTTCAGAAGTCTCGCCCCTAGTCCATACCACTTTGGACTCCAGCCCCTCTCTGGGCTGTGAGGATGTGGGGTGCTAATCTTAGTGTTTCTTAATGGCTTTCTTAGCTGCTGGGGTCCCCACTCTGACCTCTTTTCTCAGCTCTGCCACTCACTTTGCTGTCCCTGGGACGCTAAATGGCAAGAATTTTGAATAGTTGAGATGATCAATGGACAGGATTGAGAGATCAGCACCGTATTAAAACCTAGATAGCGATTCTTTCATAGAAGTCAGGAGAGAAGAATAAAAATTCAAATTTATTTAAAAAATTCTATTAGAGTTGGATTTATTATATGAAATCATGCCTTAAAGCACTGGATTTTCATTATCTAACTGCCTTAAAAAGTGTGTGTTTAATGTAACAATAAAACGTATTTTCGTGGCATTAGAAAAAACAAAAAAAAAAAGGTGTGATTGACTTCCTTGAACCTCTTGGGAGACTTGGGGGTGGGGGTGGGGCTGGGGAGGGCAAGGGTGGATTCTGACTGACCTGTTAGGGAGTCAGAGGCTAGCAGGAGGAAAAATGGCTCTCTCATTCTTTGACTCCTTATCAAAGCTGTCATTTCTCTGGACCCTTAGGGTTTACAAAGTGCTTTCCTCCTAGTGAAGCCTATGGAGTAGACAGGGAATGTATCCTCATGGTCATTTTACATTGAAAGAGGTGAAATGATATTTGGCACCCAAGTCAGAACTTTGAGCCTAAGGATTGGAAGGAACATCAGAGGCCATCTAATTCAACCTGTACCTTAGAATGAATCCCCATGCCTTATCGGCCAACAAGTGAGCCCACAGAAAGGGAGCAATTCACTACCTCCCATAGCACCTCATTCTACTTTGGGACAAAATTGGCCATCAAAACCTTTGCATCAATTTATTTCTCAGCTTAGCTAGACCTTGCAGGGCCCTGTGGGAATGGAAGACTGGCCAGAACTCTTGTAGGATAGGGAAAGGAAGGATCTGGAGCATGGTGGCTGAGGGCAGGCAGGCCACAAGTTCACAGAGCTAGGAGGGATGTTAGGGACAATCTAATCTTGGAGTTCTTAACCTTTTTTGTGTCACAGACTCCTCTGGCAGTCTGTTGAAGCCTATGGATCCTTCCTCAACACGTTTTTTTAATGCATAGGTTTACAAAAGAAACAAATTTTATTGAAAAAATTTTTTTAAAAAGTTCACAGACTTCAGGCTAAGAACCCCTGATCTCATCCAATCCCTTGCCTTATGGATGAGGCCTCAGAATCTGGGAAGAATCTGGGAAAGATGGGACAAAAATGGTTGACAGGGAACCCAGACCCCAATTCTTCCAGTGGCAGAGGCTGTCCTCAACATGTCCAAGTCGCTACTAACTAAGTTACTAACACCACTAACTTGCCCAAGATTACACAGCCAATGATTGTAAGATCTGGGATGGGAAATCACACTGAGGAGAAGCCCCACACAGCCAGGGGACACCCTCCATCCTCCTCCTCTCAGCTGCTACAATAGTCTTCTGAAGGCACATATCTACTCAGGCCACTTCCCCGCTCAAAAGGCTTTAGTGGGTCCCAACTGCCTCTCTTATAATGTCTGAATTCCCCTTTCTACACACCATTCTCCGGCTAGACTGTTCCCCCAAGTCGATATAACTCAGGATCCAGTGCCCCAAACCTTGGGTTTAGACAGATTGGATCCAATCTTGGCCCCAGCCTCCAGAGAATATCTCTTTGCCCCATCTCAGAAAGTAGCTTGAATAAAGCTTGTCCCCAGGTCTCCACACATGTGGGTAAAAGGGTGCCCAGATTCCGTTACCATTCAAGCTAACAATGTTTAGGACAACTTTTATTTCACCTCACAGAAAATACAGAAAGACACAGGATATAAGGGCCCCAAAGTGGCCCACAGTCATACCACCCCTCCTCCACCCCATCCAGCCTTCTCATTCTTATGGAGGAGACTCAGAGGCACAACCTGTCCAATCCTGTAATACTCCACGTCCTTGGATTCCCTTTGGGGGAGTGGGAAACCGAACTTGCAGCTGCTAGTGGGGCAACCCCCTGGCATTCTGGTGAATCCTGCTTTTGCTCCAGAGATGAATACAGGTTTCCAGCTAAATGGTACTACCCCGAGGGCTTGGACTCCCCTGGAAGTCACTAGAAAAGCATCCTTCCAACATTCTGGTGAGTCTCATTATCACCTTCCTCCCCTTTCACCCAGGGACCCACACAGGCACAGGGGTGTGGTCTAGCCAGCTCAAACCGGAGCGATTATGACATTTTCAGTATGAACATTATTTACACCTCAGAAATTGGCAAAGTTACAAAGCAGAACTTGATTTATTGTTTTGTTGATCATCTGGACTTAATTAAGAAAGTGATGGACAAAATCTTAATATCACAGATTAAATTTAAAAGTGTGCCATGAGTACTTTTTTTTTCTTGGAGAGCTGGTTGTTAATCAAACATTTCCCAGCACACCCCTGCACAGGAATTCAGCCTTCTGGTACTATCTTGTTCTAAGGGTTTAGACATCTCCAAGAAAGAAGTCACCCAGTGTTGCTGCAGAGGCAACCCCTTGCTCATCAGACCTGCAGTGTCTAAATGATTCATGATACACTAGGAAGGCAAAGACCAGTATTTTGCTAGCCAATTCCATGGCTTTGGGCCCTTTCTACTTTTCCCAGCTGTAGTGGTCCCTACCTCTCCCCAAGAGGTGAGCCCTGCCAAGAATTTCTGTTCTCTTTTCTGAATGAGGACTCCCCAAACTCCTGAATTTGGGTAAGCAAATTTGTAACCCTGGGGTTTAGGAGCCTCCACCACTGAGCGTGCCTCAGAAACTCAGAGCTGGAAAGGCCACTACTGTCTTGTCCAACCCACATCTAAAATAGAATCTCCTATCAAACAGCTCCTGATGAAAGATGGCTGGTGAGAAGGAAGCCACTGGAGCCTGGAGCAGCCCATCCCCTTTCCCTATGTGTGACACTCAGATCCCCCTAAGGCTTCTCCAGGTTCCCTGTCTTCATCTTCTTTAACCAATCCACATATGACCTAAATTTAAGACTCCTTACCAGCCTGAGTGCTTATGTCTGGACACTCCTCTCCAGTTCGTCACCAGTCTTTCCTAGGCTGTGGAGCCCAGAACTAACCACAACATTTCAGGGGTAGAGTAAGCTGGCCCTGGATAGAGGCCACTGGTACTCCCACTTCCCAAGTCCTGGGCACTGAGACTCTTTATGCAGCTCAAGATGGCATATGGCTCCCAGCTGCATGGGTGCCATCTTTTGGGCTTAGAAGTTATACCATTGTCTCTCCAAGGCTAGGTCTGGGACTGTGGGGTCCAGGAACTCCTCTTTAGGAGGTGTGGATCAGAACACATATAATTCATTATTACATAGTACTGTTTTAAGGCAGCCATGAGTGGTTTCTGGGGGGTGAGGGTATGTGTGTGTGTAGGGGGGGCAGGTTCATAACTGAATCCATCTGAAAAGGGGGGAAAGGCAAAATGGGCAAAAAAGACAAAGCCTGTGATGAAGGCTAGCACAAAGGGGTGGCTCTGACCACATAAATTAGTCCCATAACAGCCCCAAACCACCAATTAATCCCCAATTGTTCCACACTGGATTTAGAATGAATCAACTGGGCATGTGCAAACCCTTCTACAATCCACAGGCCCAAACCAGATCCCTGTAAAGCTTCTCAAGTTCATTTGAGCTCCTCATCTCTCTTCACCTCCCTCCCCCCCAGTTCTTAACCTGGGGGCCATCAACTTTTAAAATGTTAAAAGTGTTGGCAACTATATTTCACTACCAATGGTTGCCTTTGTAATACTCTGTATTTTATTTTATGCATTTAAAAACATTATTCTGAAAATGGACCCTAGGCTTAACTAGACTATCAAAGAGGCCCACCCCACACAAAAGGTGACGAACTCCTGCCCTCCAGCAACATTTCATAGCCCATCTCCCCGGCTTTCAGCACACGCTGTCCCTCATGCATGCCTGGCAGGAATGGACTCTTCCTACACTCCACCTACACCTGAATCCTGCATGGCTCATACCTCCTACCGAAGCCTTCCCCGAAGTCCAAGTCGTAAGTGAGCTATTCTTTTACTTTGCTTTTATTTGTCTGTGTTTTCCACTCTCCCGGCCCCCCATCTTGCACTTTTTGATTTAGGGGTTCCAGCTCCAAGTACAGGGGCTTGTGCATAGTAGGTAATTAAAATGTCAGGCTGGATTGGAGGTTCAATGAGGGCCCTGAGTGTGTGGGTGGGGGAGAATGGGGCTTCAGCCATGGGCATCAGGCAGAAATAATGGTCTTTTAGGGCCTAACACTGGGAACTCTGACTACACCTTGTTCCTTGGGGGAACGGGGGCTTCCGGGAAACTGGTACTTTGCAGTGGTAAACACCTTGCTAATTGATTACACAATCCTCCCCCCCACTCCGTCCCCCACCCCCACCCCAGCTGCCACCTGTGCATCCCAGGCTACCGGATAAATGCAGGCTCCAGGCGAAGAAGAAGGTGTCTTCATTCTCATTCATAGCTCAGGTCCTATTCATAGCTCTGAGGTGTTCTCTCCCTTAACTAGAAAAGAGCCAGCTAGCTGTCCCAGGTTTCCAGTAACTTAGCTCCTTAGCCTAGTGCTCAGAGGCCCTGACTCCCTTCCTTCAGGCTTTGCCTTTGCCAGTCTTCTGACGAACTAGAGAGCCCTGCCTCTGAACTCCAGCCCCTCTGCTGGGGCCAAACCACTTACCCTGCCCAGACTTCTAGGCACTGTGGTTTGGTGAAAGGTGGAAGAGGTGGACCGAGAACCGCTGCTCTGGAATCTGGATCTGAAGCCAATGGCCAACTTAGAAGTTCTCAGGTGAGTCCTGTTCTCGGTCTCAGTGTCTTCATGTGTAACATTGGTGGGGGGGGGGGGGCGGGGAAGGGGGATGATCAGCCATCTGGCTATTTTCTAAGGTCCCTTCTAGTACTAGACCTTGTAATAATCACGTGGCTTTCAGCACCCTGCCCTTATCCACAGCTAGACCTCCAAAATGCCCAGCAACCTTTCATTTAACAGACACTTAAGTGTGCTATGTGTGGGTCAGTCACTGGGTCTTGTGTTGGGAATAGAGAGACCAAAAATAGTTTCTGTCCTTATGCAACTTATGGATGGGGGGGACCTATCCTGGCAGCTCGCTCCCTACGCCAGCTCGTTGAGCTGACCCTACCACCCTCTGCCAACACCTTCGGGTCCCCGGGGATTCTTCAAGTAGTCAAAGACCATATTCCTAACAACAACTCCGAGAATGTTCCCTCAACTTTCATAAGCCCCCAGGCCTGCTTCCTCTCTGGAGTGAGCCAGTGCTTGGATCATCCCCCTCCAGGTGCCCCCTTGGATCTCTGCAGGAAAGGATTCACTCAGTCAGCCAGCTATGGGCCAGGCACTAAGGAATGCTGGGTGTAAATAAGGAAAAAAAGGAGGACAAACAGTCCCCGCCCTTGAGGAGCTCATAATCTAATGGGGGGCACTACATGCAAAGACCTGTGCCCAAATACCCTACATGCAAGATAAAGTGAAGGCAGTCACATAGGGAAGCCACTAGTTGGAGAAGGTGAGATTTCAGCTGGGATTGGAAAG
>CM053628.1:21243865-21268232 GCA_028646595.1 Phalanger gymnotis | reverse complement strand
GTCGAGAGATGGAGGCTTTTGGATGGCATAGAGAAGACTGGAAAGGTAGGAGGGGCTGTTTTAGGACAGGCTTTCAAAGTCAAAGGGAGGATTTCATATTTAATCCTGGAGGGAAGAGGAGGGGGCCACTGGAGTTTGTTAAAGGGGTGGGGTGGGGTGGGGTGAGGAGTCACATGAGTCAGCCCTTCACTTTAGGGAGATTACTTGATAGCTGAGTGGAGGGATGGACTGGAGTGGGGGGAGACTTGAGGCTGGGAGACCAACCAGCGGGCCAGAGGTGATGAGGGCCTGCAACAGGTGCTGGCCTTGTCAGAGGACAGCAGACATATAAGAGATGGGCCGAAGTCAGGCTTGCCAGAACGTGGCAGCAGATTAGCTGGGGGAAGGGAGAGCCAGGGAGGAGCTTTTCAGCCTGGGCAGCTTGGAGGGTGGTGGTGCCCTCCACAGTAATAGAAAGTTAGAAAGGGGGAGCACTTGAGGGAGGGGGAGATAATGAGTAGTCAAGTTATTACAAGCGGTTATTAAGCAATTAACTAAGCGTTAGGCATGGTGCTAAGTATAGGGAGAGGGGAGAAGACAATCCCTAATCCCTGCTCTCAAGTAGATCGCAATCTAATGGGGCAGACAACTTGCAAACAAGATGCATACAGGATAAATTGGAGCTAGTCACCAGTGGGAAGGCACTAACTTATTAAGTAGGCTCAGGAAAGGCTTCTAGCAGAAGGGGGTATTTGAGCTGAGACTAGAAGGAAGCCAGGGAAGCCAGGAGGTGGAAGTGAAGAGGGGAGAGCGTTCCAGGAATGGGGGACAGCCAGAGAAAATGCTTGGAGTCTGGAGCAGTGTCTTGGACAGTGGAAAGAAGACTGGGAAGGTAGGAGGGGCTGTTTTATGATGGGCTTTAAAAGCCAAAAGGAGGATTTCAGATTTGATCCTGGAAGGAACTGGGGCCACTGGAGTTTGTTGAATGGGGTGGGGGGGAGTTCCGCGAGTCAGCCCTGCACTTGATAGCGGAGTGAAGGGCTGGACTGGAGTAGGGGGGACTTGCGACAGGCAGTTCTCCCAGGAGGCTATTGTACTCTCTAGTACAGGTGTGAGGTGATGAGGACCTCTACCAGGGTGGTGGCAGTGTTGGGAGAAAAGGGGGTGCAGATGAGAGATGTTAGAAGGCCAGAATCAACAGAACTTGGCAACAGATTGGGTATGGGGGGTGGTGGGTAATAGAGAACGGTGGGTGCCCTCTACACTCTTTAGGAAGTTAAGAAGAGGCTGATGAGGGATTAAGGGGAAAAGAGACTGAATTTAGATGTGTGCTCTGAGAGCCCTCTGTGGACAGGGGTGAAGAATAGATTTTAGAGCTGGAGGGAACGACTCTCAGATTATCCTGTCCCCCCAGTCTTATTTTACAGAGGAGGAAACCGAGGGCCAGAGAGTTGAAATCTTGCCCTAAGTCACACGGTTAAAAATAAAGGCTTTAGGCCCTGTTCCTCTGACCCCAGATCCAGTTCAGATATGAGCCATGTCCTACTGGCTTAATCAAAGGCAGAAAATTTCTCCCCACTTCCTTCCTTTCCTCTCTTCCCCACCCATAACTGAGGAGTTCCCTGCTGGACTCCAATAAACCTTCCAGAGCCCCCAAGGGAAAGGGGCCATTCCTGGAATGCCCCTGGCACCTCAGTGTAGCCTTGTATACTGATCTGTTCTAAGCTCTGTTCTCCTTGGGCCTGGCCCCTTGGAGTCATTCAATTCAAATTCATTGAGAATCATTTAAAGAACCTACACGTGCTAATTACTAGGCTTCATCAGGGGTGGGGTGGGGTGGGGTGGGGTGAGACTTAGGACTGAAGTGGAGCCTTCCTACCTTCCAGGCCTCCCAAAGTCCATTCAGCTATGCAAGGCTGCCCCCACCCCCATCCCATCCCAAAGTCTCCTGGTTAAGCCTGACACCGAACTCTTTTCAGGGGGCTCAGTTATTAGCATAGAGAAAGGCACCAATTAAGCCCTAGCTCCAGAGCCTTCTTCTCTTGCCTGGGTCCCTGCTAGTTTCACAGTACTTTCTTCCCCTCACCTGCCCCCCAAGTTCTCTGTCTGGGTCTCAATGCTTTTCCTCAACCAGGCAGGGCAGCGGGATCCCCTCTCCCCCACTCTTGGCCAGGAGAGCTCAGATTCTTGACTCTTCAGAAGCCAATAGAATCAGATGATGCCCCTAGCTCAAAGAAGTCCAAGGAAGCTTTCATCCTCTATCAGGGTTTGCTTTCCTGGTGGGTAAGGTATATCTGTGCCTAGTTCTACAAATCCTGTTGGTTCCCTAGGACTGTAGACCCCAGCTACTGTGCTTGCCCTCTCACCCCCACTGCCATCAGCCCACCTCCCTCCCTCCACCAAAGACCCAGCCAGGGGCTCACTTATCAGAGTTCTGATAAAAACACTGATAAAAATCATCTTAGATGGAGCCAGAGAACCTTTGGTTATCCAATTTGCTGAGGACACAAAGCTGGGAGGGATGGCAGAATCAAGATTCAAAATCATCTCAACAGGCTGGAAATGTGGGGTGGAAGTCAGCAAGATGAAATTTCCCAGGGTTAAATGTAATGTCTTATGTCAGGGTTTATAAAAATCAGCTGTCCAACTATGAGACAGGCGACCAAGCTTGGCAGCTAACAGGGTGGGGTGGCCTGCAACAAATTAGAGACAAGGAAATATGCAGGAGAGGTGGTATCGAAGATGCCAGAGCCTTGGAGGAGGAAAAGAGAAGCTGGGCTGGCCACTTGGAGAGAGCAGCCTCGAACCTGTGGGGAGTCCCTTGCTTCCATTTGTATCCAAGAAAAGTCAGCACGCCTTGGGTGGTCTGGCCCCCTAGTGAACAATTTAGAAGAACCTCTAGGCAAGAGTCACATGGGACAGGCTGCAGTCTACATTGTTGGGGGGAACACCCACAGCTGCTGGGGTTGGGCCATACATGCTTTCTAAGTCAGTACACATTTTATAAATGGACAGTAATACAATATAAAAATATAAATATATCAACTTCATGGGCTATTTTGTCAAGCTTAGTCAGGGCTCAACTCACCTTGATAAGTAGGACCTACTAGTGGCCAGAATAACCAAGGTGGTCACTTCTCTGTCCAGGTCATACCTGGAATGCTGGGTTCGGTTCGAGCACTAGATTTTAAGAGATGTTGACAAACTGGAGTACATCCAGAAGAAAACCATGAAACTCAGTGGAAGTAACTAGTTTAGGGGAGCCCTAGGGCTAGGCCCTCAGGAGAGTGGGTGGTAGAAATGGCACATAGGGACTCTATTGGCAGAGGGAATGGGAAACAAGAGCTCTCCAAGGATCCGAGGGTCGTGCTGTTTGGCCCCAGAGAGGGCCAAAGGAAGATAGATTTTGACAGGGACACCGACACTCAGACTCCTATCACTATTCCCTTGTGGAATCCAGTTGTCTCTCTGAAGTGTTGTGTTCATACAGATGTTAGAAGGAAGGCACCCACTGGATGGGAGGCTGGCCTGAACCCACCTCTCTTTCATTTCTCGGATTCCACTATTCATTTCTTATAATATATCATTCCCTTCCCCCCTTCCTTTTCTTCTTTTAAGATCATCAAAACATAAAAAAGATAATTACCAGATGTCTTACTTGACTCCCTTTATAACTTCTGATGCCATTAGGGTTCTTACATTAGAATGAAGGTCTGCAGACTATAGCCTGAGGGCCAGATCCTCTTGGCCTAGGCTGGGGGAGGGGCACCCAAGAATGGATTTTACATTTTAAAATAACAATCAAACTTTATTTTCAAATGTAAAAACCATCCTTAACTAGGAGCTATTCAAAAACAGCCTGGCTCCTGAGCTCCATAAGTGCTAGCTATTATTATTGTCATTCTGCCGGATCTGGGCAGTTTTCTTTCATTATTTCTTTAAACAGTGGCGATATCCAAACTTTTTTTTTGTTTTGTCTTGGCTTGCCAAGGAGTCCAGTGATTCTTAAATTATGCTTTCTTGATCTGTTTTCCAGAGTCCGTTATTTTGTATCGGGATACATTTTTTTTCCTGCTTTTTTGATCTTTTGGTTGTTTAAATATTTCTTGTGTTATGGAGTCATTGAACCTCTCATGTTAAGCTGCTGATACTCTTTCCAAGTTTTTCCTCTTAAACTCTCATTTCTTTTCCAATTCTTTTCTCTACCCCTCTCATTTCATTTCTAATATCACTTGAAACTTTTTTTTTCAAACTCTTGCTTTATTTCTTTGACGAATTCTAGTTGATCTGGTGGCTAAACTGTGTTGTGTTGTTGTTTGAGGCTTTGCTACTTGTAGGCAATTTGGATTTATTCTCCTTTTCCAGCCTTACTTCCCAAATCAGGACTTGGTGTTTGGGCCAGGTTCTGTACTTCTGGAGGACTGTCATGATGGCCTTATATGGTCCTGGCCTATCATATTTAGGGTTCCCCCACTACATTCTTTGGGTATTCAGGGCTGTGTTCTTCAAGGATCACAGGAAGCTGCAAATTTCCTGTGAGTTCTAGGCAGTCAGATCAAGGGTTCAATCTGATCCAGTTGTTAGGAGTTAGTTAGGAACTGCCTAATTCCAGTGTAGGCAAAATTAACTTGTCCCTAGGGTTGTGCTCCTGGGCTGCTGGCTTAGCCTACTTCAGAACCCTGGGGCACAATCCTGGTCCATAGCTGTTCCCATAGTTTTTCTGCTCCAGTTACTTGCCAGTTGGTAGAACTGGTTATCTGGCTAGAAAGGAGAGTCTTTTGAATTTCTCTATGACTAGCCAAGCCTGATACACTTGTGAGATCTTGGCTGTAATTGTAGAGGGATTCCTATTCCACCACCATCTTGGCTGTCTTTCAACATTAATCCTAGTCATTTTTTTATGCTCCCTGCTTCCACTTTTCTTTTCTTTTTTTCTTTTTTGCACGGGGGCGGGGGAGGGGGGTGAGGCAGGGCAATTGGGGTTAAGTGACTTGCTCAAGGTCACCCAGCTAAGTAAGTGTGTCAGGTGTCTGAGGTCAGATTTGAACTCAGGTCCTCCTGACTGCTCTACTCACTGCACCACCTAGCTGCTCTGCTCCCACTTTTCTTGATGAATGTTTCAAGTACACATGATTTTTTTTTCCCCTGCCACATCAATTTCACTGGCAAAGGGAAGTCCTAATGAGGAAACTCGCTTTACAAGATTGTAGGAGGGCATTTGCTCTCCAACTTAGTGTCTTGGAAAGTAGCCCTAGGGCACTGAGTGAATGAATAAAAGAGCATTTATTAAGCCCTTACTGTGTGCCAAGCACTGGACTATGACTTGCCCAGGGCTACATAAAGCAGTATGTAGCAGAGGTGAGACACGTATATGTATTATATACACTGTAATCGTGGAATGGGCTTAGTCTCTGGCAGTAAAAGCTGTCCCGGGACTGGAGGACTACCAGGATCCTACCAGGGCTCCTGTTCTGTTCTGTTGGCTTAGCACCCAGCTAACAAGGCTCATTAATTAGAATGCAAAGCTCTCTTCCTTCCTTTCCCATTCTGCTCCTTCCTCAGGCAGTGGCCTTCTAGTGTCACTGGCTTTTGGTTTTCCCACTATGGAGCCTTGTGTCCTGAGGTCCAAGTTTTCTTTCTGTCCCCTATTAGCTGATTTTTCATAAAAAGTTGATTTTAGGATGGCTCTGCTCTTCCTGCCCCATCCTGGGAGGTCCATGTTCACTTCTCTGAAACATCGCCCTCTTGTGTTGGGCTGGAGTAAGACCTCACAAAGTGATTGATCTCTGGGTCCCTAGAACTAGCATTCATTTTTTTTAACTACAGGTCTATGCCTGCCTCATGCACAGAACACATAAAAGGGTGGGGGTGGGCAGGGACCAGGCCAGGGTTGGTTCAAATAGAAACAGGGCCATTAAATAGTACATACTAAGGATCCCTGCAGGCCACATGGGCAGCTAGGTGGTGCTGCACTGGATAGATTGCCAGGCCTGGAGTCAGGTTTAAATCTGGCTTCAGACACTTAACAATACGTGGTCTGCAGGGATCAAGGGAGAGCGTCTAAATTCACATAGCAAGTAGGCTGCTGACCTAGGTAGGGTTTAAACCAAGACTCTCTGACTGTAGACCCAGTGTTCTTCCTAGGGCACTATCCTGTATCCCCTGCTGTAAAACGATTGATTCGATGTTAGAGCTGGCAAGGCCTTAGAGACCATCTAGCTAATCTTCCCCTCCCTTTTTAAATGGGGAAACTGAGGCATATAGGAAAGGATTTTACCCAACATCATACTGTGTTAGAGCTGGGACTGGAATCCAGGCCTCCAGGCTGCCTTATTCTCAGGCCAGTACTTTCCAAGTAACATCTTTGTAAATTCAAATGAACAAACATCAATTCCGCCCCAGCTATGTGCAAGCACTGCTACTGCTTAATAACCTAGCCCTACCTATCTCCTCTCCCCCAAATAAAAGTCTTCCTAGGGCAGCTGAGCTTACTGTGAATACCCACCCATAGGCTCAGCCTGGCTTCTCCCCCAGGGTGTGGAGCTCGTCTTGGTCCTGGGTTCGAAAACTACTCCCTTAGCATGGTCATTTCTCGGGCAGGCCCTCTGCTGACCTTGATTTTCCATTCCGCCCCCCCCCCCCATCAGGGCTTTTAGTGTGGAATCTTCAAAAGAGAATTCATTATCCTCCCCCACCCCCTCCCTTCTTTTTCAAACTGCCCAACCATCAGGAGTATGCTGGTAATTGTATAACAACTGGCTCTCAGGGAAAATTCACACATTCAAGTTAAATCTGCATTTTTAACTTTTTCTCCTTCACTTTCTTAAGACGAGACAATCTACAAAACAAATCAAGCCCTGATGGAAATCCCCACGCTGAAATCTAGCCATTGACTCCAGCACACCTCTACCTTCCCTATATTCACTATAGCAGGGCACCGCTATAGTCCAGGTCCTCTAGGCTCCCAGCCTCAGTTGGTCCTTGTCTCTTCTCCCTCACCCCACGCATACAAAATCCCTCACCAATCCTCTTCTAGTTTCTACCTTCACAATATCTAGGTCCCCTTCCTTCCGCTCACACCCCCACCACCCTGCTTCAGGCGCCTCAACACTTGCAACAGCCTTCTGATTGGTCTCTCTGCCTCAAGTCATTCCCCCTTCCATCCACTCGGCTGAGAAATCTCACATTTGACCATGTCACCCCCTCCCCTGCTATGCCGTGCTAAGCACCAGCTTACAAAGAAAGGCAAAAGAAATTCCCTGCCCTCAAGAAGCTCAGAGTCATAGGGCAGACAACATGCAAACAACTATGTACAAACAAGTTATATACAGGATAAATTGGAAACAATCAACAGAGGGAAGGCACTACAATTAAGAGGAATGGGAAAAGGCTTCCTGTAGCAGGTGGGATTTTAGCTGGGACTTGAAGGAAGCAAGGGAAGCCAGGAGGTGGAGATGGGGAGGGAGAGCATCCCAGGTATGGGGGACTGCCAGTGCAAATGCCGGGAGTCTGGAGATGAAGTGACATGTTTGAGGAACAGCAAGGAGGGCGGTGTCTCTGGATCTCAGAGTACTGTGGTAGAGGTGGTAAAGGTGGAGGTAGTGGAGGGGGGCGTAATAAGGTGTAAGAAGACTGGAAAGGTAGGGAGGGGCAGGTTATGATGGGCTTTAAAAGCCAAATGGGATTTTTTATTTGCTCCTGGAGGTGATAGGGAGCCATTTATTGTAGAGAGGGGGTGACATGGTCAGACCTGAGCATAAGAAGATGTGAACATGGCTCTCTTATTACCTCTAGGAGCTATATAAAGGCCTCCTGGCCCCTTCCTATTGTTCCAGTTTTCTTACCGTTACTCCCCTCCACATACTGATCCAGCCACTCTGCCCTTCTTGCTGTTCCTCCATCTCCCATCTCTGTGGCTCTGCACTGTTTCCATGTCTGTTCTCTTCTCCCTTTCCATCTGTCTCCCACCTTTTGCTGGAGGCCTTTTCCCCTCCCTTCTAGCTCCTAGTATCATATCCCCTGCAGATTAGCTTCCATTTACTCTGTCTATATTTTCTGTGCACCTAATTATTTCTACATTGTTTTCCTCTTTAGAATGTAGGCTCCTTGAGGGTAGGAACTGGGTTTTTGTCTTCCTTTATATCTCTAGTGTTCAGCATAGTACCAGGAATAGTTAAGTACTTAGGAAATGGTCGTTGACTGATTTTAGCTTGAATTAGGTTTTCTGATTCTTTCCAAAATATTTCTGAGAGCTCAGTAGAAAGAACACTGGCTTTGGAGTTAGGAGGACCTAGGTGTGAATCTCTGGTCTGCCACTGTGACCTTGAGTGAGTCACTTCTCCTTGGTGGGTCTGGTTCCCCCTTCTATAAAATGAGAGCATTGGACTAGACTTCTCTTCTCTGTTCAGTCAAATCTATCAGGGGCCTGCCCCTTCCTCTCCCATTTTCTCTTGGGCTTTCTTTGCCTTCCCACATCCTCTAAGCCTAGGGCATCCCTAGAAAGAAAGCCTCCCTTCCAAGCTAGGGAAGCCTAAATGAGTTTCCCAGCCTGGAGCATTTGCATTGTAAAAGGTGGGGGCAATGGGTTGGGTTGAGCAAATAAATTCAAGGGGAGAAGGCATTAACAAAGTTAGGTTATCAGTAAGCATTTGTTAAAGGCTTACTGTATGCCAGCCCTGGGGATATAAAGGCAAAACAATAACAACAACCACAACCCAACCCATTGCCCCTGCCCTGGGAGTCCACAGTAGACTCTGCTTCCAAAACCTGTCTCTAATCCACCTTTTGTCTCCATCCCTGTGGCCACCACTAGTCTAGGACCTCGCGGCCTCCAGCATAGACAAAGACTAGGCTCACTTCCAGTCCAGTAGTTTTGCCAATGCAGCTTTCCTGCTCTATATCTCGTATTCCATCCCAGCCCTCTGACCCCAACTAGCTGGGTAACCACGGGTGACCACATGGGCAAGTCACTTAACTAATCTTCATCCCCAAACTGGACTAACAATACCTGTCCTACCTATGTCATAGGACGGTTGGGAAACAGGACTAAAAGGTATCCAGGCAGGAGACCAAGAGGACTAGCTTCAGCCAGGAGGCCTTGGGTTTGAGTCTTTTCTGAGGACTCATCCCTGCTGTAGGAGGCCAGGTTAAGTCACAGAGCCTCTCAAAGTCCCAGGCAATTCCCAGCTCAATGGCTGATCTGCATTGGTCAAGATTTTATCTCCTCTCCACCAAGTGTTCTTTGTCTCAGCCAGTGGAGTCCCCTCTCTTTTACAATGCTTTCATGTTTGTTTCCCCAGCACCTATCACATCTAGCACATAGTAGGCACTTGTTTGTTGAATGAATAATAATGAATGGCCCACTGGCTGGCCGAATGAATGAGACAGATAGTATGAGTACTACTCTGTCTGTACAATCTGCTCCACCTCTTTTCAATCCATTTAGAGCACAGTATGGGGCTTTGCAGCCACCACCACTAAGCCACTAACCTATTCCATTCAGCAGCCAGTGTCGACTGCAGGAGCCTGGAGCTGAAGTCAGCACTTGCCAGAGTCAGAGCAGCCAGCCAGTCAGTGTTATCTTAGGCCACAGCAAGGAAGGCAGAAGGAGAGTAAACAGAACAGGCATTTAGGGTTTTGGGGCCCTCTTCATTATGGCCTTTGAGCCAACCCCCCTCCCCTCCCTACCATGCTGGGACAGAGGTGCCCCAGGCATGCCAGAGTTCCAGGAAGCTCGATCCCGGAGACAGGATCCCCCAGACACAATCCCCGAGACACGAGTTGACTTCCTTCCTTTTGCTAGCTCCACTCTTCTCTGCCCTGGCCAGAGCCCATCTAGAGGATTCTGAGGATCGTATTCTAGACTAACAAACTAGGTAGTGACTAGGATGGTGAGGGGACAAGAGACTGCCTTAGGAGCATGGAAAGTACTGGGAATGTTGAGTCTAAAGGAGACAAGACTCATGAGATGTGATACCTGTCTTCGGTTCAGTTAAAAATATTTACTGTGTAACTATTATGGACAAGACAGTAGGGATCCAGACACAAAGCCACATATACCCATGCCTAGACATATATGTGTATGTATGTGTGTATATGCATATATATATGCACACACACTATGTTTAGAGGGGGGGTGTGGGCTCTACCAAAACTGTTTCCATGACACACACAAGTTTAATCTTCATTGTAAACATTTTTCATTAGTTTCATGTCTAGACAATTCAACAAAATAAATCAAACCCTGCTTTGTAGTTTGAGGTTTTAAATTTTCAGCATGAAAAATTTAACAACTGAATTGGCTTCAGGTGTGCACCTTTGTTTGTACATACATGTACATATGTGTATATCCCCTGTTACATGTCTCACATCTTACTGGAGGAGAGGGGGATACAACATATTCAGAAATAACGCAATGGTAAAGTCATCTGAGGAGGGAGAAAGCACTCGGGGTAGAGGTCAGGGAAGGCCTCACAGAGCAGAGGCTTCTGCTTGGGACGGTTTCACTAATTGGGTATCTCCTTCTAACTGGGTGATTGCATGGCCTCCATCTTTCTGTCTCATTCACAAAAACAGCAAAAGAGCAAATAGTTTGGTGAAATCCAGGCACTGTGGAGCATTCTCCTGATCTACTAACTCGGGCCAAAAAAGAATAACTTAAGGCTGGCAGGACACATTCCAGGACAAGATCCCTGGTGCTGGGGACTTTCCCTTCTAAGTGCTCATCCAGCCCTTTAATTCGCTTGCCTAGCATTTTGCCAGAAATCCAAGGTAGCCTCCTGGGTCCATCATTTGCAGGTTCCACCCTCTTCCCTTTTCTGAGGATTGGGCCTATCTGGCCTTTGCGGGCCTCTTCCATTTGCTTCATGCCAAGCCTAAATGGATCTCCGGACCTTCTCCCCATTGTTCCTCGCTCTGCCCTCTGGGTCCAAGCAGAGAAAGTCTTAGCGTCATTCCTTTACATACTTGAGGCCAGCTCTCATGTGCTCCCTCAGTCTTCTCTCTTCTCTCCAGGCTTAAACAATCTCCAGTTCCTTAAATCGATCCTCCCGCGGGACATTCTTGAAGCTTCTGGTTGCCTTTTCCTGAAAGTTCCCCAATCTAGTGACATCTTTCTAAAATGTAGTATCTAGAACCAAACACAGTACTTGAGGCTGACCGGGGGGAGGCCGTTCTCATTTCTTTCGTTTTAGACACCCTGCTTCTCATAGTGCAACCCAAGATCACATGACCTGTGAACTGAGTCATTTGGGCATTGCAGTACACTGATTCCCCCCTCCCCCCAAGTCTTTTTTGGTGATCTGTGGTCTAGCCAAATATCCTCCATCCTATACTTGTACAACTGGTTTTTTGAACCCAACTGTATGACTCTCACATCTATCTCTATTTGGATTCTTCTAAGGTTCAGTCCATTATTTTGGCCCATTGATGTCTTTCACAAAAGATCCTATGGCCCAACATATTAGCTTTAGATGATACGCAAATTTCTAATCCTGCCTTTGCTATTTACTACTTGTGTGACTATGGACAATTTTTTCTTCCTCTCTGTTTCCTCATCTGTGACATTAGAGAGTTTGGGTGAGATGCCCTCCAAGATCTAAGATGGTTGTTCTTTAGTTGTTTTTTGGTCGTGTCTGACTCTTGGTGACCCCATTTGGGGTTTTCTTGGCAAAGATACCAGAGTGGTTAGCCCTGTTCTTTAGCTCATTTTGAAGATGAAACTAGAGGCATCTAAGATAGTCCAGCTCTAAATCCTGTCATGTGACCCTTCCCCAAGCTGGCTCCCTTGGACTCACTTGTGGCGGCAGGGGGTGGTTATCCTCAGTGCTGGTTGGGTGGGGAGAAGGTTGTGAAGAGGCCTTGGGTTGAGATCTCGGCTCTCCTACTTACTATCTGTGTCACCTTAGGCAAACTACTACCCTTCAGTGGGCCTCAGTATGAAGGGCTTGGGCAAAATGGCTTTATAAGCCACCTTCCTGCTCAATCTTCTGATTCAAAATCTGGTTGGGAAGCGGGGAAGCTGGTTCAGGGATGGAGGGCAGTCACTAGCTCCACCCCTTCCTGCTTTAAAGCAAGACCCAATTGAGTAGTGGGATTGCCTCTTTCTAGAGGAGCCCAGAAAGGTCCTCATTAATCATGTGGACCATGGGCCAGAAAAACGGGCAATGATGTAGCCGCTGGCGGCCGGCTTCTGGGCAGAGCGTTTAACCAAATGAAGTCTTGACAGCTCCCATTTAGATGAGCATTTTATCACTTGCATAATTGCGGCCGTAATTCATTTCTGTGGCTCCTCAAACAGAGCAATTGTGCCTGTCCCAGCCAATGGTTTTGGAGGCTTTGCTGCTGCTAAGGGCTGGCATCGATCGGCTTCATTTAATTACGATGTCTTTCGGATCCTCTGGCCTTCTCTCAGACTCAATTAGTTTAATAAGACTGAAGACCTCTCCTTTCTCTGGATTCCTGCTGCATTTTCTCTCTGCACCACACATTTGGCAGGGCGCCTATGCCGCAGCTCTCCTTCTGAGGGGCCACCCACTATGGGGGATGTTTTGGGAACCTGGGTTCAAGTCAAACCCCACACTGTATCCGTGTGATCTTGGGTCAGTCACTTTCTTTCCTTCTGGGCCTCCATTTTCCTCACCTGTAAAATGGGGATAATACCATGTCCTAGGATGGTCGTGAGGCAAGGACTTTGTAATCCTCAAGGTGAGACAGAGAGGGAAAAACTCCAAGCTATTAATGCTACATCAATCAACATCCTATCTTCTCTACTGGGCTATAAGCAAGGTCCTTGAAAGCAGGGCCCATGTCTTACTTGACTTGGTATTGCCGAAGGTGCCCAGCACTGTGCTTGGGGATGAAGGCAGCTATTACCAGAGAATGTATTTTGGAAATTCCTAGAAATGGCTTTTCTTGAAGTGCAATGGAAGCACTGCTTTGGATGTTTGAATATCTTCTCCTTTCTCCTGAGCACAAAGGGTCAGGCTTCTTAATTGTCAAGGCCTTGGTAGAACAAGATAGCACAGATAGCTTTTTCAGGGTGAAGTTCTCGCCTGCTAAAGTTTCCTTAATAAATAACGATAGGTCATATTTCTATAATGTTTTTAAGATTTCCAAAGTGCTTTCTTTCTCCTTCAAGTTATAAAGTATATATAGTGTTAGTCCCATTTTATAGGTGAGGTAAACTGAGGCTCTGAGAGGTGGTAGAGCCAAGATTTGAAACTGGGTCTCTTGACTGCCAGATCGGCATACTTTCCACTGTGGCATGCTGCCTCTTGGGAATAGCTGCCATTTATGTAACGTCTTATGGCTTCCAAAGCGTTTCATATGCATTCCTTTACTTGGTCCTCATACTAAGTTGGTAGAGTGGGTAGTGTGAGAAGCTGAGGCCACCGAGGCACAGAGAACAAAAGGGACAGACCGGAAGCAGCAGAACCAGGAGTCACACGAAAGTTCCCGACTCCCAAGGCCTGTGCTCTTTCTCATGTAACTAACACTGATTGCAGAACGACTCTGCTGATGGGCTGAGAAAGCATAGCTGGCTGGCTGTTCCCCCTTCAGCCAGGAGCGCTAATAGTCCCATACAGGCAGCAGGAGGCTAGAGGGACCAGCCATGTGGAGATAACCCAGCCATCAGACCACCAGTGTAGCTTCAGACCCTGGCATGGCAGGAGGCAGCAAAATGTGGGGGATGGAGTCCTCAGCTGGCTCCATAGCACGCATGCTTTCAAAAAGTCACTGTGTGGCCTTGGGCAGGTCACTTCCCTCCCTGGGCCTCAGTTTCCTGAGTGTTTTCAGATTAGAACTGGAAAGGACTTTGGATATCCAAGTCCCTCATTTGACACAGGATGAGCCTGAGACCTAGAGGAAGACTGATTTCCCCAAGGTTACGTAGCCAATGAATGGGAGAACCCGAATTTGAACCCGGATTCTCTGATGATATATTCTTTCCATTGTAGCACCCTGCTCCCTTGCCAGCTCTAACCAGTAAGATTCTTGTGTAGTTAATTTCCTGAAGTTCCACACACGCTACAGAACCACATAATATGTTACAGTGTGGTCCTTCTGGGCCTTCTAATAATAAATCCCTTTGGACAGTAGTCTAGACAGACTTGCCCTCTAGCATCCCCGCCTGATTGATCACTCCTGCAAAAAAAATGCCACGTTGGTCACATCCCTGCCCTGCTCGAATGATAAAAGTCTACATTCCTTAGCTGGAATTCAAAGTCCCTTATTCATTCATTCATTCCCTCAATGTGTATTTATTGAGCACCTACTATGTGCCCAGCAGTGGTTTAGGCAGGATGAGGACTAAAGAAACTGATAAACCATGGTCGCGATCTTCAAGGAACTTAAGAGTCTGGTCAGGGAAGTAAGACATACAACTTAATTCCCAGTATTGGGTAGGAGATGATTAATGGATGGAACAGAGACGGTAAATGTTAGGGGAGTTCAGAGGATGGAATGATCTGTCAGTGTTTAATCAATATTTGCTGAATAACCAAATCATTGTGGGCTGGGATGATTAAGAAAGACTTCCTGGAGAAAGGAAGGAGAGCATTCTGGGTAGAGGCACTGCATGAGCAAAAGTACTGAGGTGGGAATGAGTGGAAGCCTGGGAAAAGGGGAAGGGCTAGAAAGGAGGCTGACTTGGCTTGGTTTGTGTGGGGTAAGGCTAGAAGAAGAGGTCGGGTGCCCAATTAGTGAGGTCCCCTGGATCTAGTTTATAGTAGAGGTGAGATTCAAATCTGAGTCCTCAGAATACCATGCTGCCTTCAGGGCCTTGGGTGTCAGGCAAAGGAGCCTGGGCTTGATCCCACAGTCCATCCATGGGGAGCCATGGAAGGCATCTGAGCAGGAGAGGGATGAGATCAGATCTGGTGGGAGTGGTCTTTGGCAATAATTTGGGTTTCAGGTAGACTGCGGTACAGTCAAAATAGAGAGGAGACAAATGTGGTGAGATGGTCACGATAGATGAGGAAGGTGTGAGGGCCATTTTAAAGAAGAAATTGGCAGGGTTAGGGAGTTTATATATATATAGGGAACTCTGAGAGGGAGGAGTGTAAGAGGATTAGTTTTACATTATTCCTCTTTGCCCACTCTCTGTTCCAGCCAAACTCTCCTTTGCTGTTCCTTGTGGGTAACATTCCATCTACCACCTCCATGCCTTTGCATGGGCTGGAATGCTCTTACTCCTCACCTGCCTGTTGGAATCCCTAATTCTCTTCGAGGCTCAGTTTAAATTCCACCTCGTAGAAGAAGCCTTTCCTTATTCCCCCAGTTGTTAGTGTGCCCCTCCCCCCCATTACTTTATATATTGGTAATTTATTTTTTGTATTTTTATCTGTAGCACGTAAGCTCCTAAAGGATGTTCTGCCTTTTGTTTCTGGTGCCTAGTATATAGTAGGGGCCTAGTGTTTGTTGAACTGAATTTAAATGACTCCCAAGTTTTCCTGCCTGAACAATGGCCAGGGGAGTTTGGAAGAGGCCCTGGCATGAGGAGAATCGAGATGGCATTGGGTTTGGCCTTGCAAAGGCCTGCCCTGTCCAGCCAATGTGGGCAGAGCACAAGCCCCTCCTCACTGGCCCAGCCAGCTCTCCTTCCTTTCCACTCTCATATGCCCAAGGGCTGCCCCTCTTCGTCTTTCCCCCAACTCAGTCCTACCCTGGGGCATTTGCTCCAGTTAAAATGCCTTCTCTCCTGGAATCCTGTCAGTGCCTTTAAGGACCCACTCAAAGCCTTCCCCCTCCCCTCACACCTTCAGGGATCCTTTTTGGTCAACTCTGATTCCTGCTGCTTCGCCCCACCCCCCCTCCCTTCAATTCCAACATCACCCTATAATTGAACCTTTTTAACTCATGCCCACTTACTCTTCTCAGGAGAGCCCTAATCTGCCATTCTCTCCCTAATACATAGGATTATGGCAGGGCCCTGAATTATCATGCCATTTTCTCTCCTGGAGCCCAATAGGGAAGCTTTTTAGCGTTTGGAGGGGAGCCTGGGCGGGGGACTCCTTCCCCAGAGCTTTTAAGCTCTTTCCAGGGGAAGTGCCCATGGGATTCTAGTGAACTGCACCCTCTGCCCTCTTGGAACTCGAGAGTCTAGAGGCTGCCTTCAAACATGTAGTTTACTTAGTGTTTGGGATGGATTTGAAACATTTTAAAAGTAAAAATTCACTTAGATCATAGCCTACTCTCTTTAGCACTTTCTGAGGAATTAAAGATGGGAATATCCTCTCTCCGACACCCTAACTCACACTCCCTCATCTGGTTCTAACCCTGGCATCCTGTAGTGGGCTGGTACCAAATGTGATGCTTGTAGATCATTCACCAGTTAAAAAGGGCTTTCTTCAGCCATAGTAGGGAAGAGGTACTCAAGGATTCCACGCTCAGCTCCGGTAGACCTGGGTGGCCTGCATAGTCAAATGAGTGCAGGGTTTCGGTTTGCCTGCCACAGGATATCTGCCAAGTCTGAAGTCTCTCACTCCGTGCAGGCAGGACATTTTAGTCCCTTAGGCTAGCAGGAGGCCACAGCCACATGGCCCAAGGCCACTGGGGAGTCAGCAGCTAGGGAGCTTGAGTCA
Organism: Phalanger gymnotis; assembly: GCA_028646595.1. Lineage (NCBI taxonomy): Eukaryota > Metazoa > Chordata > Mammalia > Diprotodontia > Phalangeridae > Phalanger > Phalanger gymnotis. Next base: position 21,251,670 of record CM053628.1, on the reverse strand, counting down.
ACCTAACATACTTGGGGTGAATGGAACCAGGACCCTGGTGGATAATGATCCAATCTTTCCCCCCTTCCTTTTGTCCTGTCCTTTGGGACAGGAAGGACCTCACCCAAAGTCACACAGGTAGGAAGGTATAGGACCAGTGCTTAAACCTTTGGATTTAAACCCCTGGGCTCAGTTTAGACCCTCTTTGGACGTCTCTGATTCCCCTTAGTTATACTCTCCATTTTCCTCCTTAGATTATTGTGTATATCCTTACCTGTTTATTACCTATTGCACACCCTGCCCCACCTTGAGAGTGTAGAGACTGTTTTAAAATGTTCCGTACCTAGAACAGTGCCTTGTCCATAGTAGACACTTAAATTCCTGTTGGATTGCTCATTTGGGCCTTTAGTGTTCCAGCAGAAGGGCATGCCATCCTTTTGGGTTTGAACTCAGTTACCTGCCCTTGACCCTCCGTCTTGCCCATGTTCCTCATTTAACAGAGGAGGACGCTGAGGCCCAGAGAAGCGAAGTGACTTAGATCATAGAATGAGAGCTGGAAGGAACCTCAGGGGCAGTGCCAACTCCTTCATTTTACAGATGAGGGTACTTGAGGCACAGAGAGGTTAAGTGAATTGCCCAAGGTTGCACAGCTAATTAAGTGTCTGAGGCAATATTTGAACTGCCTCTGGCTCCACTACTTGCCCAAGGTCACAGAGAGAAGCTGTAGCAGAGTAAGGAATAATACTCATAACACCCACGTAGCTGAGTAGCTCGGGAGCATCACGGCCCCTGCTAATGAAAACAAAGCGGGAGGAATGGGCTGCCGGACCATCAGACAACGAAAGCACAGCTCAATTGACTGAGCTGTGAGCAGTTATTTTAGCTGATGAATTGACAAAGAGCTCCAAGGACAATGGCATTTCTGCCGTAATCGACGCTTCCCTGGATTTTGACATTCATCTACAAGATGGTTCGGCATTCGAGTTAGAGATGCAGAAAGCCAACAAGGGAGAGATTAGGGGAAGGACTGAGACAGACCTTGAAATGCTCCCTCTCCCTCTCCAGGTCCCATCTGTGCTGTCCTCCCCCCACCTCACCTCCCCCCATTCCTGGCTGCCTTACAGAAGTCAAGATTCACTCCAGGAGACACAGCAAGAGCTGCTTGCTTTCTTGTTTGTGGAGATTGTCCTTTTAAAGATTTTTTAAAAAATTCTTTTAAATCAAATGGAAAAGAGGATGTTAATTAGTGTCGAGGTAGCATGGGGTCAAGGCCCACCCCTGATCCTTACTGGCTGTGTGGCCCGGGCAAGTTCCTTACGCTAGCCTCTTTTCTAGGGTACAAATGGATTGCCCATCTGCGTAGGTGAGGGAGAATTCTCCACATTGATTTTATCCCAGGCTAGGCCCCCAAACTAGGATCACCATGAAAATGCAATTCAGGGTGAAGGCAAAGGCATCACCAATCTCCCTTCCACAAAGGAGGAACATGTACCTTGTGGAAGATCCTGTGCTAGGCTATACTATGGGCAGCTGGGATGGGCACAGAAATGTTAATGTCAATAGATGATCAGCTCCCCAGGGACAGAGACCATCATTTTTTGGGTCCTCAAACAGAATAGGGGCTTAATCATTATTTGTGGAACGGAATTATTCAGAGCTTTGAGGGTGGATGCTCTCAGAGGTGCTGGAGGGATACTCGAAGGAACATCAGTGTTTGGATCCCCCCCAACCACATCCCATCCCATAATGTGAACAATGATCCAATGGCCTGGCTCTGGTTGGGAACCTTAGCCTCGCCTCCCTTTCCCCTGGGATGCCAAGCACTTGGAGGGGGTCTCAGTGTGTGTGTGTCCTGTAGAATGGAGCAGTCTTAGAGGCAACTACTCCACTTTGCAGCCCTGCCTGATTCCCTCTGTCCCTGTCTCCCCATAGTCTCCAGATTTCCTAGAGGAAATGAATGGGGGAAACTGGATTTATGCTCCTGTGAGGTTGGATGGATCTGTCAAATGAGTTTGACATCTGTGGGTATGGTACAGCGGAGACAAGCTTTGGGCTGGGAGTTAGGGTGCTCTAGGTGCTAGGATTGGCCCTTCTCCTCACTAGCCTGATGACCCCCCCCCCTTTTCAGTTTCTTCAAATAGGAAGTGGGATGGTTCGCTATGAAGCTCAGCCTTAAGATCTGAATCCCATTAGCTGAAGGCATCTTCTGGTGTATTGCCAGCTCCTTATCACCAGGACTAAAAGGAATACCTTATCATCTAGAGAGGGTAAGTAAGGACCTTTACATTGCTTTTGTCCACATAGGTGTTGAAGTAATGCTGGTTGGTTGGTTTGCCTAGGGTTGATTGATCAGCAAATGTTTGTCGGATTCTGTGAGATGGGTTGCAGCATGTAGAGTAGATGGACAGCTTGGGCTTTAGGAAGACCTGGATACAAATCTGGCCTCTTGGCCCCTACTAACGACGTGACCCTCCTAAGCTGTTGTTGTTCAGTCATGTCTCACTCTTTGTGACCCATTTGGGCTCTTCTTGGCAAAGACACTAGAGTGGTTTGCCATTTTCTTCTCCAGCTCATTTTACAGGTGAGGAAACTGAGGCAAAGAAGGTGAAGTGACTTGCCCAAGGTCATACAGCTAGTAAGTGTCTGAGGCTGGATTTGAACTCAGGTCTTCCTGCCTCTAGGCCCAGTGGTCCTAGCTGCCCCCTACGAAACTATACCTCTCTGAATTTTAGTCTCCATCTGTAGAATGGGGCTAATAATATCCATGGAACTTATTTCACATGAGGCTAAAATGAGATAAGATATGAAGTGCTTTGAGAATTTGAAAGTGCCATAGAAATGTCAGCTTTGATTATTATCCTTTGTGAAGGTACATAATAGGTTTGGCTTTGATTGATCCCTGTCACAAAGCATAGGGAAAAGAATTTTTTTTTTGGAGGAATGGTTTTGCAAATCAGACAGTGAGAAAACCATGTTTAGACCCACACCTTATACCACAGCATTTGGGCCTCGAGGATTTAGAACTGGAGAGGACTTTAGAGGTCATCTCATCTAATGCCTTCATTTTTAAAATGAGGAAACTGAGGTTTAAGAGGGGAAATTTCATGCCCCAAATCCCCAGGGTTGTAAAGGAACAGAGCTAGCATCTGGAAGCAGGGCTTCTGACTGCAAATGGAGCTCTCTGTCTACCGTGCTCGGCTGCCTCTTATATTACAATAAATTCCACTTGGATCAATGTTTGCAAAAACAAGCCATTTAAAAAGGGAAGAAACAGGAATGATATGTTTACCTCAACACCAGAGAGGGGGAGAAAATCTTCTCAAACTATTGGAAGAAGTTGTAGGAGACAGAATAGATGAATTTGATTATTTGGAAATAAAGGAGTTTGGTACAATGGAGGTTTTCAAAAGGAAACCGAGTGGTGGGCAAGCAGGAGGGGCCACACCACGTCTTTGGCAGCCAGATCTGATACAAAAAACCCCCTAACATCTAGATTCTATCTAGATTTTATAAGAAGAGTAAGGCCCAATTTTTGGTGGATAAATGAGTTAAATGGAATTCTTAAATAAGGAAATTCAAATCGCTAATGAGCACTTGAAAACTGTTCCAACTACTTAATAATCAGAGAAAAGCAAATGAGACCAACTTTCAGGTACCATCTTCTACCCATCAAAGTGACAGAGAGAGATTCGATCCAGCACTGGCCAGGTTGGGGGAAGGGTTAGGGACAACAGGTATTCTAATAACTCTGGATGAGACTGAATTCTTTGGAATTCTAGCTTTGGAAAACCAAAGTTTTGGCTTTGAGTTGCAAAATAAAAGAGTTGTATGACTCCATCGTACACATCCTTTGCCTTAGTGATGATCCCTCTACCAAGACTATACAGAGTAGGTAGCTAGGTGGGGCAGTGAATAGTGGAATATGGATAGACCTGGGTTCAAATCCAGCCTCAAACACTTACAAGCTGCGTGACCCTGGGCGAGTCACTTCACCCCTTCTGCCTCACTTCCTCATCCGTAAAGTGAGAATGGTAATAGCCCCTCTTTCCCATGTTTGTTAGGATAAAATGAGATAGTGTTTGTAAAGCGCTCTGCTAATCTTAAAGTGCTATATAAATGCTAGTTATTCTGCTCTAAGGATGTTATTTATTTTAGTCTGGACCTCTGATTTCAGCTGCATAGAGCACTCTCTAGTGTGGAATCTTTCTTTGCTAATGTAGACTTTTGACTTCTGGACTTAGAGAGTTGCCCAGGGTGCTCAAAGGCAGCGAAGGATCAGGGATTTGAGCTAGGAGGAATCCTTGAGGCCCTTTAGTTCACCACCATCCCCAACCCCCATCCATTTTAGAGATGAGGAAGTAAGGCTCAGAGAGATGAAGTGACTTACCCAGGGTCACACAGCTAATAAGCATCTGAGGCGAGATTTGAATCCACGTCTTTACAACTCCAAGAAAGAGGTCTCTTCACAAAGCCACACAGCCTTTCAAGGATGTTATTTAAAGGAAAAAAAAAAAGATCTGTACAGATCCCTAGGGCCCTTCACCAGAGACCTCCTAGCAAAATTCATGTAGTTTAAAGTGGTAGGCCACTGCTATCCAGTGAACTTCAAGCCTTTGCAGTGAGGCAGGTAGGAGAAGCATGGACCAAGGAATACTAAACCCCTTGTGCTACTTGGAGGGAAGAGGAAGGTATAATTTGGTAGAATTTCCACACCCTGGGGCAAACCAAGTTGCCAAAGTCCCTCATCTATACAGCCATGTCCCACTTCCTGGGACCATCTGAGGGTTACATAGGAACAGCATGAAAGATTTTGTCAAATCTAGGTACACTAGACCTATAGCATTCCCTTGACCTACCAGTTGAGTAAACTTACCAAAAAAGAGAATGAAGTTAGTTTGATGTGACCTGTTGGCCCTTTGCGATCATTTCTTCCTGGTTCCTAGGCATTCATTATCCATTTCTTAGCTGGACCTGTTCTATTATTGGGCTATACTATTGTAACAACATCCTCAACTAGCTTTCTGTTTTGGTACAAGCACTACAGGCCGTGATCAACCCTTTAATCAATTCATGTACTTCTTGTTTATCATCATCTCATTTCCTCCACTGTTTTTCCTTCCTTCCGAGTGGATTACGAACTTTTTCTACACTTACTTTAAGGCCTTTGATGATGGATTGCGTAGAAAGGTGGTCTCACCTAATGAAGGTGTCTGGCATAGACCATTCTGCTAGTTACTTTCCTTGGGGTTGTAATGATTCATTGCTTCATTCAGTCTACCCTCTCTTCCCTTAGGAAAGTCAAACTCAGGGCTTATAGGTTGAAGATACATTTTCTTATCTTAAAAAAGATCCGTTCTCTAAAATTGTTCTCCACCTTCCATTCTCCTTCATCTTTCAAAGATCAGTGACAATGGTTCAGCAATCAAGTCTCTTCGTTCTTTTTCCAGTACCTTGAGGATATAGTGCACTGGGCCTTATGACGCCAACTCATCAAGGGAAGCTAGTGGTTCTCTTATCATTTATCTTGAGTCTCAGTCCTTATTAGTCATATTCAGTCTGCCCTTTCCAGGCTCAAGATAATTCTCCTTGGCAGAAGAAACTGAACCAAAGTGAGAGCTGAGAAGCTGTCTTTTATCTCTCATCCATTGCCACAGCCTCGTCATCCATCCTGATAGTGGTCCTCTCGCTTCTTTGATTTTCTTCTCTTCCTCAATTTAAACTGTGAATTTTTGTTTGCGCTTTATCTGATGGCATGATTGCAACCCTCTTTTTTCGATTTACTCCATGCATAGTAAATTTTGTTCCAGATTTACCATTTTTATTCTATGTATGACTTGGCTTTTGAGATGTGGGTTGTTTGGTTTTGTTTTTTTTTTTGGTAAGCAAAGGATTGTGAGGTTTTGATTTCTTATACAACTACAACTACCTCAATATAGTTAACAAAGAAGAACTCTTTCTGTAGTTTGGGGCTTTCTTTTCTTACTCCAAGCTTTTAGTGCTTCTGATGACATTCCTGTTAAGACTGGGTCTCGCTTTCCTATTCATCTTCCCTTACCCACCCTTGCTTCCATCTTTTGCACGTCTTAAAATCTAATGTCCGATAGGAGAGGCCAGGGACCGTTCCACCAACCCTCTGGGGCTCAGAGTTGACCTTATGGCCAATAGGAAGGAAAGGGTAGAAGGAAGTCCTTCCACTGGGGCATGTCACATGCTCTCTTGTTTCTTCCTTAGCAGCCAACCAGAAAGGTCCTCTTCACCACGCAATGACTGAACATGAAATAGCCACGGAATACTTGTACATGCTCTGAAATGGAGAGCCAGGCCCCTCCATTGCACCTCATCAAAAGCTTCCCAAAAGCTTACCTAAGCAGCTTCACTGAGTCTTCATGTGGGCTCCTGCTTCACAGCTACACCGCCCCAATGGATCCTCATTGGCCAATTCTCATCGCGACAGCATATGATGATGTTGCCTCATGATTTCTAGGCATTAGGGCTAAACCCTGTAGTTATGGTACCTGGAAACAAAATCGCTAAAGGTCTTTTCTCATGAAGTACTCTTAAAACCAACTACGAACCTAGGCATACTTAGGTCAGAATAAATAGAAAGTGTACCCTTTTCCCATTGTTGCTGTTGAATAAGGTAGACTTCATTCCAAAGTTGAATTGATATGTAAATTCAGCTCAATTAATTGACTTTCCCAGCTGTGGCCAGAGGCAGAGATGTATTATTTATAAAGTGTTCTCTCTGAGCTTCTGGGAGAACTTAATTTAATATCAATGAAAGTTATAAACCGATAGCGAGAAGAGGGGGTTTTAGGAGCATTTGTTGGATTTTCCTGCAAAGAACTAGACTTTGGCCTTGTTGTAAGTGAAATCTTCCGGGGGCTGCTGGGTCCTTTAAAGCCCTTTCCTTGACCATGGCCTGTGGTGACTGACAGAGATGAGGGAGTGGATAGCATTTTGTATAGAATCCATTGTCATTCCAAATATATTGAAACATATTTTGTATCACTGAGGTTAACTCTGGCTCAGTATGGTATTTCAAAATTCCTTTTTATAGGTCAGTCTTGGTGCCCGGGTTCATCAGTTTACCTGCCCTCAAACAGTGGTGATCCCAAAGAGCAAAAGCATGACTTTTCTTTTTCTTTTAAATTCAATTTTATTTTTTCTTCTAAATTTTCTCCCTTTCCCTCTTCCCCCTACCCCTTAAAAAGGCAAGAAAAATAGAACCCATTACAAATTTGCACATGACAAATGCCTGCATTAGCTATGTCCTCTCCCCCCACCTCCCTAAAAAAAAGAAAAAGGTAAGAAAATTGGCTCTCTCCGGAGGTGGATAACATGTTTCGTTCTATGTCCTTTGGAAGTACCCTTAGTCTCTGTTTTGATCAGAGTTTCTAAATTTTAGCAACTAATTACTTACAATACTACTGTTACTATATAAGTAACTTGTAAGTGTTTTAACAATCTGGCTAGCAGCTTCTGTGAGGGGTCCAGATCCACCCACAGCCTGCACCCAGAAAGCCCAGGTTCTTTTCATATGCCTTAATAAGGAGAGCAAGGTTAAGGGGTTGGCAAGCTTACTTTAATTCAGCACACAAATATCATTCACCTAGTTCAGGGGAAAAAACCAGCACCCTGAACTTCAGAACAAAATACAAGCAAATTACAAACTTCAACAGACAGACCTTGTCTGATTCAAATCCCAATACATAAGTTACCAGAGTTCAACAAAGTCTCAGCATCCGGGTTTACAAGCTGGAGGGCTCCTTAGCTACAGCTGCCCAGAGTCTTAACATCAACACCGTCTTAAGAGCCCAACATCT
>CM053628.1:21208071-21243365 GCA_028646595.1 Phalanger gymnotis | reverse complement strand
GTATTGTTCCCTCTTAAACCCATTCCCAATGAAAGTAGGTTACCAGAACTACCAGCCCTCTTCCCCCATCTAAGTCCTCTGTATCCTTTCTTCTTCTTGCACCTCTTTTGTATAAAATAGTTACTGTTTTTAGTTGTTTCTAAATGGTTTTACTTTTTAAATTCATATCATAGTCAGGTTTATCCCCCTCTTTCTTATGAGCTCGACAATTATTAATAAGAATATTAGATATACATTTTACATTTTATGTTACATAAAAGGTAAGCAGTCTGTTCTTATGAATCCCTTATAGTCAGTCTTTGGTGTGTACCTTATGTTTCTCTTGGTTCTTGTATGTCGAATCTCCTATTAAGTTGAGGCTTTTTTTTTTTAAAACAAAGTCTTGAAAGTCTGAGGGTTTGTTCAAAATATTCATTTTTTTTCCCTTCAAGATAATACTGAAATTTGAAGGGTATGATATTTTCTGCCAGAGCCCCAGGTGTTTTGCTCTTCGATATAGTGTTCCAAGACTTGCAGTTCTTTAATGCCTCTGCTGCTAGGTCTTGCATAATTCTAATTGTGGCGCCTTGATATTTAAATTGTTTTAATCTTGATGCTTTTAATATTTTATCATTGAGCTGGGGTTTCTGGAATTTGACTATGATATTCCTATGAGTTTTTCTCATAGGATCTCTTTTAAGTGGTGTGCAATGGATTTTTTTCTATTTCTACTTCCCTGCCTTGTTCTAATGCTTCAGGACAATTTTCTTTAATTATTTCCTCTATTATTGTATCAAGATTCTTTTTTTTTTGATCATGACTTTCAATTACTCCAATTATTTTTATATTTTCTCTTCCCTGATCTGTTCTCCAGATCTGTTGTTTTTCTTATAAGATGTTTCACTTTCTCTTCTCTTTTTTCATTATTCATGTTTTGTTTATTTCTTGATCTCTTATAATTTCACTGGCTTCACTTTGCCCAATTCTAATTTTGAAGGTGTCATTATCCTCCTTAGGAATCTGGATCTCCTTTTCTAATTGGTTGACTTTCCTTTCATAACCTTCTTGTTTTTCTTGTATTCTTTTTATTTTTTTTTAAGCTTTTCCTCCATCTCTGTCATTTGATTTTTAAAGTCTTTTTTAAGATCTATAAATTCTTTTTGGGCAAGTGACCATTTGACATTGCTCTTTGGGGGTTTCTTTACTTCTTTACTTCAGTGTCCTCTAGTCCAGTGCCCCAGTCCTCTATTCCCGTAATAGGTTTCTATGGTTGGATTCTTTCTCCTTTGTCTGTGCATTTTTTTTTTTTGGTAGTAATACCTCTAGCCCTGGGGTATGGGAACTGGTGCCTCTTGCCCCAGATCTTTAGCTCTCTCCTCTAGCCTGGAACCAAAGCCAAAACTCCAACCTTTAAGTGCCCACAGCCAGGGGCTTTCTGCCCCACTGCTTCTGCACTTACCCGGCATATGCTGGTTTCTTCTCGCCCGCACCACTCCTCCCAACACAACTGAGTCTGGCGTTTCCTATCAGCAGAGTTTCCTGCTTTCTTCCTGGGCTCAAACGCACAGCTCCCCTCACTATCCTGGGGTGAAAAGTTCCAGGGGCTGGGGGAGGCAGCCTCTCAGACCAACTAACCCCGGGGCTTGCCGCTAGTTGTTTAAGCGGCTTTCCAGCTTGTGGTTATAAGGGAACCTAACATGGAGGTTTTTACTCCTCGCGGGGACCAAACCTAGTCCTGGGGTTTTTCTTCAGATCTTCTCAAACTATCCGAGGGGTTGTGCCCCTATTTTTCTTTGTCTCCACCCACACTTTATTTGCCCTAAGGTGCTATTTTAACTCTTGTGGGGGAAAATCTTGAGGGTTTGGAATTCCCAGAATCCTCTCAAATATATTACATATATGTATAAAATGCACATACATTATATATAATTTATATTTTAGCTTATAAATTTCACGGATTTTTTTCCCCCAAATCCCTAAGATTTTCTAACTAACTTATCATGTGATCAGCAAATAACAATAGTTTTGTCTGTGTTGTCTATCTTTATGCCTTTAATTTCTCTTGTCTTATTGTTACTGCTGGAATTTCTACAACTACATCAAATATAGTAGGAGAATACATATTGACCTGGGAGAGCTTCTAGCATATACTCCTTGTAGATGATATTTGATTTTGGTTTTAGATACTTTTTAGGGTATTAGAAATGATTCCTCTATGACTGTGCTTTGAAGGGGTTTTAGCATAATTGAGTACTGTACTTTGTCCAAAGCTTTTTCTGTATTTACTGAAATAATTCTGTGGTTTTGAATATTTTTGTTTTTAATATTATTGATAAATCAATTTTAATTTTGACATCCTTTTTGTATCCGTGGTCTAAATCCAACTTGATAATAAATTCCTGGATAAGTTGCTTTAGTCTGTTTGACAGGATTTAAAAAAAATTTGCATCAATATTCATTGATGACAATGTTCTATAATTATCTCTGGTTTAGGTATGGAGACTATATTTGTCTCAAAAGATGTGTGCTTTCTTTTTTGATTTTTTTTTTTGAGAATAATTGGTACAATAGTGGTATCATTTATTCTTTAAAAGGTTGATAGAATTTTTCTTTTCTCCACATTGATCAACACCAGTAGTCTTTTCCTTTGATAATTAATTCCTTTGTAGCTCGTTCTGTTTCCTTTTCTGAGACAATTATTTAAGATCTTTCTTTGGTGTTCTGTTCGTTTGAGAATTTTATATTTTTGAAGTAGTGATTCTCTTGTTGTTGTTAGTTTTGTTGGCATATAAACATTACATAATAGGTTTTTATAATTTTTAAATTTTTTCTGGTTTTGTTATTTTACCTTGTTCACGTGCATGTTCTTTTGTTGATTTTTCTGTCCTCTTTTTAATCAGTTTATCAATTTTGTTAGTCTTTTCAAAGAACCAGGCTTTAGTCGTTTATAATTTCTATAGTATTATTAAGTTCTGAATTGAATCAATTTCCTTTAATTTTCAACATTTCCTTTTTCTGTACTTATTTTGGGTTTTGATTATTTGTTGGATTTCTAAATTTTTAAACATACTTTTCCTTTTGTGTTTTGCTAATGTATGCTCTTATGTATATACAATATTTTCCTCCAAAGACTGCTTTATTTACATGCCAGAAATTTTGGCATATTGTATTGTTTCCTATAGTTATTGTTATCATGATTTGTTTTTGACCCACCAGTAAGACTGATTTGATTGTGCTATGGTCTAGAAATGATACTGTCAGCATTTCTGCCTTTTAACATTTATTTGTAATTAATCTGTATCCTAATTACCCTAATTTTTGTCAAAGTTCCATTTTGATGTTCTTTAGCACTATCATTTAGAAGATGCCATAAATCTTTCAGCTCTTATTTTCCATAGATTTATTTGGTTCTATCTTTTTCTTTACATTTCTCTTAGCTTTGTCCATAAAGTCTCCTGTTATTGTGTTACTATCTATGTTTTCTTGAAATTCATTTATTTTTACCTTTAGGAATTTAAATGCCTTTTATATTGATATAAATTTGTTGTTAATGGTTCTTTTCAACATAATGTAGCTTCCTTATTTATCTTTAAATTATGGATTTCTGTTTTGGCTTTATCTAATGGCATGATTGCAACTCCTTTTTTTTGGATTCACCTGATGCATAGTAAATTTTGTTCCAATCTTACCATTTTGGTTCTTTATATGACTTGGCTTTTGAGACGTGGGTTGTTTTTTTTTTTTTGTTGTTGTTGTTTGTTTGTTTGTTTTTGGTAAGCAACAGATTGTGAGGTTTTGATTTCTTATACAATCTGTCATTCTTTTTCATTTTACTAGATTAGTATATTTACATTTAAAATTATAAGAATTCGGTTTTTATTCCATTTGTGGCTCTACTCCTTTTTTAAATAGGAATTTTGGGGGTTACTCTTTCTCTTTTAAGTTGTCTCTATGAATAATTTTGCTTGATCTACTCTATGGAACTCATTCCCACAGACTCTGTTCACCTCAAGTCTTCCTTCCCTTCCCAATTGTCTCCTTTTCCCTTAGTTTTAGAGTTTTATTTATCAATCCTGTTTTTCTTTATTTCTTTTATTTAGTTATCTCATTTTTCCTTTCTTTCTCCTCTTCTCAGTTAAGTGGTTAATTTAAAACCTTCCATCACCTCCTAACTTCCTTTGTCTAGCAGTACTTCCTTTTTCTGCACTTTTTCCTAGGAAAAAAAACCCTTTTGTTTTCATTAATTCTATTCCCTGTCTATTCTAAACTCTTCCTTGATTTATACTTTTTATACTTATTCATTCTCTCCTTAGTTTTTTGATTATTATAGGATTAAGCACTTAAAGTTTGAGTTTCTTCTAGCCAATTTATGCCTAATAGGTCTTGCCCCCCTCACTCCTTTTCTCTTGTGGCTTATTCTTAGAAGTATCAATTCCTGAGGACAGTAATGTGGATAGAAGTTGCCTGAGGGTAGAAACTTCTCTCTGTCCCAGATCGTCTGGCACAATTCTAAACCTTGGCCTCCTCATGATTATTTTTTCCCTATTTTCCATGCAATCTTCTCTCTGGGTCAATGCCGTCCCAGTGTTATTGATTCCAATAGCTCCCAGGAGCTCTGATTTCCCTTCTCCTAAGCCAGGATGTTGTCTGTGGAGGTATAACACTCTCAAATGATATAGTCTCCTTTCTTTCCCTCTATTTCAATCCCTTCCTTCCTCACCCCACCCGTTCTCCTGTAAGCCCTTCTTGCTGAGAAGTTACAGGAATTATTTATCACCCATTTTAATTATTCACTATTACCCACGGATTTGATCAAGGTACATCATAGTCTCTACCTCATCCCTTCTCCCTTCTTGTGCACACTCCAATTCTGCAATTAAGTCCCCTCAATGTGCTACTACCAGTTTCAATTAGTTAACTCTAGGAGCTAAACCAGGAGATGCCCATCTCTCCTGCCACCATTCCACCTTGCCCCAGTTGTACTTAATGTTACATTTTAATAGTTGGTTGAGATTACCCTGAAAACCCCTCGATGACGGTTTATCTAGATTTTGAGAAAACTTCGAAGGACATGGAATGGAAGGGTTACAGCCTCTAAGCGCATTTCATTTTCTTTGTGGATAGCTCTGATTTTTTTCTCAGCTATGCTGTGGAAAAGCTTCATTTTTAGTCAGGAGGATGGATTGGTAGACCTGAGGCCACTTTTATCTCTGAGATTGGAAATCAGAGAATTGCCTACTGTACTGAGTGGTTGGTGGATTGGATCTAAGGCTAAAACTTTGAGAGAACTTATAGGGTTGAATTCTCAAGATTGTACTTTTCCTCTTTCAATCAGCTTCATCCACGACTTAGCAATACTATGTACTATGATTGGTTGGCTCAGAAGAATGAATATATAAAGCAGAAAAACAAAGACCCTGCTACCATCCTTTCCAACCGCCCCATGTGGAAAAGGTCCTCCATTTTGTGGATTCTTCCAAAAAGAGGCCCTTGTCCATAGAGGCTGTTGGCAAAGAGTCTTCTAGCCAAACAACCAGTAGTATGGAAGGACTTTTGGGAGAAGGCAACAGAAAGACAACTCTCCTGCCTCCATCTCTTCCTGCAGCCCTACGTGGATAAGGCATTCTATTTTGTGGATTTGGCCAAAATAATCACTTTATCCACGGAGGCTGCTGGCAAAGAACTATCCTCCAGCCAGATGACCAGAAGTATGACGAGACTGTCAGAACAAGGCCACAAAGTCGATTCTCCTGCCGTCATCTGTTTCTGCAGCCCTGCTTGGATAAGGCGCTTGGTTTTTGCGGATTCTTCCAAAGTAAGGACTTTCTATCTGGAGGCTGTTGGCAAGGAGTCTTCTAGCCAAATGACCAGAAGTATGGAGGGACTGCTGGGACAAAGCAACAGAAGACTGCCACCATCTCTTCCTGCAGCCCTACGTGGATAAGGCATTCTATTTTGTGGATTTTGCCAAAATAATCACTTTATCCACGGAGGCTGTTGGCAAAGAATTTTCTAGCAAAACGCCCAGAAGTACAGAGGGACTGTTGGGACAAGGCAACAGAAAGTCTGCTCTCCCAGCCACCATCTCTTCCTGCAGCCCTACTTGGATAAGGCACTCTATTTTGTAGATTCTGCCAAAATAAGAACCTTATCCATGGAGGCTGTTCGCAAAGAATTTTCTAACCTAACAACTGGAAATATGGGGTGACTATTGGGACGAGGCAACACAAAGGCAACTCTCATACCATCATCCCTTCCCACTGCCTCAGCTGGATAAGGTACTCTATTGTACATGCTGTCAAAATGAGCACCTTATCCATAGAGGCTGTTGGCAATGAACTACGCCAAACAACCAGGAGAATGGACAAAGCTCGCTACCCAGCAAAAGCCCCAATTGACTGCGCATTCAGCTAGAAACTCCAGGGAGGTAAGGAGAACAAACTAATCTCTCGGGAAAGTCATTCTGCTTTAGGATAATTCTTATTATTCTGATAGCTTTCCATACATTGCAACTTAATTTGCTTCTAACATTCAACACAGTGCACCGATCATTCATTTCTGAGTTTTCTCAATTTTCTTTCTTTTTGCTAGGGGAATGGAATAACTGACCTGGTGTCACTTTTTGTTCTGACAGTCTATGGAAGCCAGCTTCTATACTTAGTGTGGGGTTGGACAAGGTTAATACTCTGAGCTCTTTTAGCTCAGTGATTCCTAGGTATTATGTTTACTTTTTCAATGAGACTCATCAAATACATACCAGTGTGACAAATTTCACACCTTGCTGCCTTTATTATAGGAGAAAAATGAAGAGATGGCTTTTTATCCTACCACCACCTATACCTTCTAGCTACCCTCGTTATACCTCATTTTACCCATTATATTAAAGTGGGGGGCTCCTTCTAGGTAGACAACCATGCATTATATAGAGGTGATTGAGATAAGAAAAACTATCCTCTAAAAACCCTGATGGTTGTTTGTTCTGACTTCTCTTGATGACTTCCAGGGAGATGGAAGGTCCCTTGTTCATTCTTATGAAGAACTCGTTCCTTCTTCTCGTGAATAGCTCTGATGGGCAGCACAGTTTTCCTGACAGGAGACCTAAGTTTGCCACATAGAAATACTTTAAGAAAACCACAGTTCAGAGGGCTAACGATGAAGGACACCATCCCACCTCCTGACTGAGAGCTGATGGACTGAAAATGCAGACCAACCTGGGCATTACTGAATGGGACCAGGGAGGGAATTTGCTTTAAGTAAGTCTCTTTATTGTGGCAGTTTTTTTTTAGAAAAAATCTTTCCTGGGGCAACTAGGTGGTGAAGTGAGTAGAGCACTGGCCCTGGAGTCAGGAGGACCTGAGTTCAAATCCAACCTCAGACACTTGACACACTAGCTGTGTGACCTTGGGCAAGTCACTTAACTCCAATTGCTCTGCCTTCCCCCCTCAAAAAAAGAAATAAAAATCTTTCCTGATGGTTGTTTTTGTTCAGTGGGAATGGGGAAGTGGCAGGAAGAAAAAATAAATGCTTTTAAAAACAAATACAAAATTGAATTTAATTGACTTCAACTGACCATTCATCTCTGAGCCATGTTGTATATATGCAAGCTTCTGACTTTAGGCAGGAATGTGGATTAGTTGACCTCCTAGGTCCCTTCCGTCACTGAGATTGGAAATCATAGAATCACCTTCTGTACAGAGTTGTGGATAGGACGCGGTAAAGAAAAAAAAAATTCAGGCCTGAGATCCCATAATTAATTGTACTTTAAAAAATAGTTTTTTATTTTTTCCAATTACATTTAAAAACAATTTTTAACATCCTTGTTAAAAATTTTGTATTCTGTCTCCCTCCCTTTTCCTCTTTCTTTTCCCCCTCCTTGAGATGGCAAGCTATTTTATATAGGTTATAATGTGTAATCATGCAAAACCTTTCCATATTAGTCATATTGTGAAAGAAAGCAGACTAAAAAAACAGAAAGAAAGTGAAAAATAATATGCTGGAGGTGGACATGACTGTGTTTTTGCTCTTTCCATAACCATCATCTACAGGCTACGATTGGTTGGTTCAGAAGTATGAACACATCTAACAGGAAAAGCAACTATCCCTGGCACCGTCCTTTCCAGCCGCCCCCATTATACAAGGTGTTCCATTTTGTGGTTTCCATTCAAAGGAATATCTTGTATAATGGAGGCCGTTGGTAAAGATCTGCAGTCAAAGGACCGAGGACCCAGAGGGACTGTTTGGACCAGGATCACTACTCTACAAAACCTCTTAGGATTGGTCATCTCTACTCTGTCTGAAGACCCTCAGCAGTAATGGGATACTACTGCCATCTTAGGAACCAATCTGTTTTAGCATAGCTCAAGAGCTACTTGGATAGTTTCTTATCCACTAGTCTTACATTTGCCTCTAACCAACATATGTTCGGTTGACTTATGTTGTTATGTCTTGTGTAACTTTCTGAGCTATATTGATGTATTTTCCCTCTTCGGTTAGGGGAATGGAAGAATTGACCTGTTGTTACTTTTAGCTCAGATTCTACAAGATAAAGCAAAGTTGATATACTAGGCATGAAGTTCGATAAAGTCAATGCTTGGACATCTTTCAACTTGGTCATCCCAGGATAATGTTTCTTTTTTCAACCAACCTTACCCAATACACCAGTGCTACTACCTGCTACCATTTACCATTGGCTGGCTCTTCAGTGGGAGTATAACTAACAGATAGATGCCTATATCCTGGCACTATACTCTGCATCTGCCCCAGTTGTACCAGATGTTACCTTTTATAGATTGTTGAAAAAGGTACTTCCAGTGCAATAGCGGCATTTGGAGAAGCGCATTTGTGTCAGAAAACCAAGAGTTCAGAGACAGTTGGAACAACTGTAAAATCCATGATTGCTTCATTCAGACTTTGCTTAAAGACTCCAAGGTAGGTGGGGATCCCCTACTTTGGTATTGTTTATTTGGGGTTGTGGAAGTGGTGGTGGTGGGGAGAGAAAAAGGACTTTAAAAACAAATGTAGAACTGAATTGAATTGATTATTTCTGACCTTTTTAGATGGTCTTCATTCTTTTGGCAGGGGTATAGGGTTGATCTCTAGGTCACGTTCATCACTGAGGTCAGAAAGAAAAAATTGCCTACCGTCCTCAGTGGTAGATTGGATGAGGTAAAACTGAAATCTTACAGCTCAGTCCCATCATTGTCCTTCTGCTCTTTCAGTGAACTCTGTCCAGCACTTATCAGGCCTACAAACTATAATTGGGTGGCTCAGAAGAATGGGCGTATTAAACAGAAAAGCAACTATCTTTACAGCCGCCTCAGTTGGTTAAGATTCTCTTTTTGTAGATTTTGCCAAAATGAGGATCCTAGCCATAGAGGCTGTTGGGAAAGAACTTATGGAGTCAAGCAAATAAGAAGGCATGGTTTACTCTCCTACAAAAGCCTTGACGATTGTTCCTCCAGACCTTCCCTGTGAAGATTTTCCAGGAATTTGGAAGAGCACATCCTGTCTCCAATTAAACTCATGTCTAACCTTAATTTGGACTCTAATTGACAGCATGTTTTTTTTTTTTTTTGCCATCAAGCCTCTCTCAAACTCGCCTCTCATAGATACATGGAGAGGACCATGATTCAAGAGCACCAAAGATGAAGCATGCTCTCTACCTTCTGACAGATATGATGGGTTTAAAGTGAGATGTATATACATTTGTCATAATGGTTTCATTTTTCTTTCTTCCACTGTTGTTGTTTGGTGTCTGACCAGGGCAGTTCTAGAGAAAAAAAATTTTATTAAAAGTATATGTCAAATTGATTTGAATGGAATTCAGTTAACCATTTCAAAGCTATGTTGCAGATAAGCTTTATTCTTCCAACAAGTGGGTAGACTGGTTGACCTCTGAGTTCACTTTCATTTCTGAAACAGTGAATGATAGAACGTCCAAGTGTACTGCGTGGTATATTAGATTAGGTAAAAACTCTTGGAGATCTTGTAGGCCTGAGTTCCCAGGATTTTATTTTTTGTTATTTCCAGTTTCATCCAGCACTCGCTGGTCCTATCAGCTACAACTGGTTGCCTAAGAAGAATAAGCATGTCTAACAGAAAAGCAGCGACCCTACCTCCATTTCTCCAATCATTTCCTG
The DNA here is from genome assembly GCA_028646595.1 of Phalanger gymnotis. Lineage (NCBI taxonomy): Eukaryota > Metazoa > Chordata > Mammalia > Diprotodontia > Phalangeridae > Phalanger > Phalanger gymnotis. The sequence goes on along the minus strand of CM053628.1, from coordinate 21,233,247 downwards.
TGGACGATATTCTTCAACTTATAGATATTGCACAACGAAGAATAGGGTCCATAGAAAGTGCTGGCAAAGAACTTTGCAGCCAAACAACTGTTTAGAGAAGGATCACTCTTCTACAAAATTCCTGATGAGCGTGGATCTAGATTCTTGTCTAAAGACTTCCAGTGGGGAGAGGTAGGCATCACTGTCATCTTAGGAAACCTATTCATCTTTAGGCCAGCTCTCATTATTTGGATATTTTCCCCTTACATCCATCTGAAATATGCTTTTAATTGACATATGTTGAATTTAATGTAACTGCTTTGAAGCTGTCTTCTAGATTTTTCTCCTTCCTCCATTAGAGGAATGGGACATCCCTCTAATGTTACCTTCGATTTTGAGATTCTACAACATAAAGGTTAGTCCCATTTTGAGTATGTGGGTAGATAAGGTCAACTCTCAAGAGATCTTTCAGCTTGGTCAACCCAGGATATAACTTTTGCTTTTTTTTTTAACCAAACTTATCAGCTGCACTCCAGTGGACGAGTTACAAGTTGGCTCCACAACAGGAGCACAGCTAAGAGATGGCCATTTCTCCTGCACTGCGCCCTCCTTCTGCCTCAGTTGTACCAGGTGTTCCATTTTATATATAATAAATGATACATCTAGTGCAACAGTGGCCGGTGGAGAAGAACTTCAGAGCCAGAGAATCCGGATTCTAGAGATAGTTCAACAAGGAGCTCTCTCTACATACAAAACCTGCTGACTTTTCATCCCAACTTTATTGGAATACTTCATGGAAGATGGAGGCCCTTTTCTTCATCCTAATTCAGATCGTTTGATCTGTGGACAGCTCTCATTGAAAATATAGTTTTCCTGAAGTCAAACAGAAATGTGGACAACCTTTCCCAGAGGGCCAAAGCTGAGGCATAGTAACTACTGCCTGCTGATCATGCTGGTAATACCACCTGAAAATATAGAATGAAATGCATTGTCTATTAGTTGTCATGGTTTTCTTTTGCTTTTTGTTGTTCAGCTGGAAGGTTGGAAAGTGGGGAGGGGAAAGAAATGCTTTCGAAAATACACACAGGGGGCAGCTAGGCGGCACAGTGAATAGAGCACCGGCCCTGGAGTCAGGAAGACCTGAGTTCCAATCTGGGCTCAGACACTTGACACTTATTAGCTGTGTGACCTTGGGCAAGTCACTTAGCCGCAAATACCTTGCCTTCCTCCCTCAAAAAAAAATTTAAAAAAAAGAATTGATTTCAATTTAATTCCATTGACTTCTTTTCTGATCCTTGTTGTAGATGAACTTCAATTTTCGGGCTGGGGATTAGACTCTGAGGTCATATCTGAGATTGGCAATTAGAGATGCTCCTGCTATATCAGATTGGATGAGGTAAAAACTCTGAGGGATCTTACAAGCTTAAGTTCCCGTGATTGTATTTTGCTCCTTCAACCAACTTCATCCAGCATTCACAAGAACAATAAATTACAATTTATTCCTTCATAACTAGGAGCAATTTGACCTGAAAAGCAATTCTGCTGCCTCCATCTGCAGATGCCCTAGGTGGATAAGGTTCTCCTATATCATAGATTCTACTGAAAAGCAGATCTTTATCCATAGTGGCTGCTGGCTAAGAACTTTGTAGGAAATGAAGAAGAAGAGTATGACTAGGTTCCTTGGAGATAAGGATTGTGTTTCTAAAGCCTCCAGATGAGTGTGCTTCCATTCTGTACTTGAAGACTGATAGTGAAGGAGTGGGACAGGCCACTATGGTCATCTCAGGAAACATTCTGCTATAGGATAGTTCTCTTTGTCCGGACATTTCTCTTATATCAAACTGAAATTTGCCTCTAACCCATACAAGTTGAATTGAATGCAATTGCCTTGACCATACGTTTCTGAGCTACGTGGTAGATGTTTCTCTTTTTTTGTTGAATGGATTGGGAATGTTGATGTCTGAGGTCACTTTCTGCTCTGAGATTTGACAACATGAAGTGAACTCCCATATTGGGTGTAGGGATGGATAAGGCTCAGCTCCGAGGTCTTTCAGCGAGGTGGTACCAGGATATTCGATTTGTTTATGAACACATCAACCAGTGCTGATTACAATTGACTGTCTCTGCAACAGGAGCCTTAGCGATACGCATCTATGTTGGCATCATGCCCTCCATTTGCCCCATACGTACCAGCTGTTGTGCTCTTTAGATTGTAGTAAATAGTACATCTTGTGTAATGGTTCTTGTCGGTGAAGAACATCTGAGTCAGATGACCCAGGGTTCTGAAACAGTTGGAACAAGGAGCTCTACTCTGCAAAACTGCTAGTGATTGCCTCCTCCAGACTTCACTTCAAGACTTTCTGGTAAGTGGATATTCCTTACCTCCTATTAATGAAGCTCATTCTTCCTGTTCTTAGCTCTCAACAGTGGCATGATTCTCCTGACATCAAGCCTAAATTTTCCTCCCTCAAATACAGAGAGAACCCCAATTCCAGAGAAATGAAGATGAAGCATATTGCCCTTCTCATAACTGAGATAATATGGGCTTAAAATGCAAGAGATGTCAATTTATACACATGGCCAATGAGGTAATTTGCTTTGCTTGGCTATGTATATTTATTATGACAGGTTTTTCTCTTCCCTACTCATGTCAGGATGGAGATGTGATAGGTTTAAAATGTGTCAAATGAAATTTGCCTTTCTGCACATGGCCAAACGAGGGTATTTCCTTCCTTTGACTATGGATATTTAGTATTCAGATTATATTTTTTCCTTCTTTTGGCACTTTTGTACGTTGGGGTGTTGGAAATAAGTAAGAGAGAAAAAAGAAACACAATTAAAAATACCAACTAAATTGAATTGCATTGACTTCAATTGAGCATTCATCTCTCATCTTTTTCTAGATTAGCTTCCTTCTTCAAACCAGGGATGAATGAGCTTGTGATACCATTTTCACATTTGAGATTAAGAATCATAGAATGGTGGAGTAGAGGGTGAGATCAGATGAAAACTCTGAGGAATCTTACAAGCCTGAGACTTCTGTGGTTGGACTTTTTCTTTGGTAGCCCACTTCCTCCAGGACTGACCGATACTTCAGGCTACAATTGGTTGACAGAGAACTATCATAGAAAGTCAACTATCTTGCTACCATCCCTTCCAACAGACCCACTTGGATAAGGAACTCTATTTGGTGGTTTCTATCATAGTAAGGACTTTATCCATAGAGCCTGTTGGCAAGGAACTTTCCAGCCAAACAACCAGAAGTACAGAGGAACAGTTGAGACAGGGCAATAGAAAGCCAAGTAATTACTGTAATTACTACCTGCAGCCCCACTTGGATGAGGCGCACTATTTTGTGAATCCTGCCAAAATAATGACCTTATCCAAGGAGGCTGTTGGCAGAAGAACCAAACAACCATAAGTATTGAAACAAAGCTGGTTACCCAAGAAAAACCCTTGATGATTGCACAAGACCCTGTTGGAAGACCTTCTAGGAGGTAAGGAAGGCACTGCAGCTATTTTAGGAAACTCAGTCTGCCTTTGGAGAGCTCATATTATTTGAACACAATTCCAACTTAGATTCGCCTCTAAACAAACCATGGTGAATTGTACTTAATTGCATTCACCATCCATTTCTATACTATATTCTAGACTTGACTCCTTGTTCTCTTGGGGGATTGGAAGAGAGTTGACCTCTGAAGTTACTTACTTTTCTGAGATTATTCAAGCAAAAGTAGTTGAATATGGTTAACTGTCACAGACATCTTTCAGTTCTGCTATCCCTGGATATTATGTTATTTTTTAACCAGTGCCATCCTACATATACCATTGATACCAATTTCCATTAGTTGGCTCTGAAATAAGGGCATAAGAAATACAAATCATACACCATGCCCTCCATGTGCCTCAGTTGCACCAGATGCTCCATTTTCTAGACTGTCTGAAACGTTGCATCTTGTGCAATGGTGGCTGTTGGAGATGAACCTTCCAGCCCTATAGCTAAGAGATGGTGGGGACAAGGGATACTGATTATCCTCTGAACCCCCTCCAACCCCCCATGATTGTTCAGACTTTTCTTGAGTACTTCCACAGAGATGTGTGTATAGGTGCCGCTACCTTCTCATGTATACTTGTACATGGCTCTGAATGTTGGCAAGATATTCCTCACATCAAGCCTAAATTTGTCCCTCACAAATACTTGGAGAATAAATATTCCAAAAGATCAAATATATGAAATACACTCTTCATATAATGAGATGCTTTGGGGCAGGACTAATAAAGAAGCTTATTTCAATTGGTTATTTATTATAAGGGATTTTTTTGTGGTGATTTTCAAATGGATGGGTGGGGGAAATGAAGTGGGTACTAAAGGAAGTAAATGCTTATGAAATATATGTAGAATTGAATTAGCCATTCATTTCTGACCTACGGTGTAAAAGACCTTCCTTTTTTTAGGCAAGGGGATGGATTAATTGAACTCTTAGGTCACTATCGAGTATGAATGGAAATCTCAGGAACATCTGCTCTCTTGATGGCTGTATTAGATGTAAATTCTCTGAGAAGTTTATAAGCTTTTATTTCCCATGATTATACTTTTGTTCTTGCAACCAGCTTCATCCAGTACCACAGGTTAAAACCGATCATTCAGGAATATGAGAGTATAAAAGAGAAAAGCCCCTATCCTGCCTCCATCCCTTCCAGTCGCCTCATTTGGACAAGGTGCTCTATTTTGTGGATTCTCCCAAAAAGAGCATCTTGTCCATAGAGGCTGTTGGCAAAGATCTTTGCAGGGAAACACCCAAGAGTTTGGAGGGACCTCTGGGAGAAGGCTTCCTACCCTAGAAAACCTGGGGTAAGACATCCTCTGGAGCTTCCTTGAAGAAATCCAGAGATTTCAAGAAGGAGGAATCCTACTTCTTCCTGATACAACTCATTGTATTTATGGAGATCTTGGATTAACAGCACAGCTTTCCTGTCATTAAGGGTAAATTTGCTGCTAATGAGTACTGGCAGGGCACCAGGATTCTGGAGGACCAAAGAAGCACACCACTCACCTCTTGGAGACGGGCATTTTGGGATAAGTCTGCTGAGGGTTTTGTTTCACTTTACTAGGTACGTTTGATATACTGGTTGTAATTTTCTTTTTTGGTTGTTGACATAGTGTGTGTGTATGTCGGAGAGAGAAAAAGTTAATGCTTTTATACATACTTGTTGAATTGAATTTAGTTGATAATTTTGGGACCATGTTGTTGATGAGTTTGACTCTTCAAGCAGGGGGATGGATTGCATTGACCTCTGAGGTTACTTTTATCTCTGTTTTCTGGAAAGTACAGACCTCCAGGTCTGCTGTCTGGTGAATTAGACGAGCCAAAAACTTTAGAGAATCTTGTAGATCTGAGTTCTGCTTATGCTTTTTTGTTTCTACCAACTTCACCCAGCTCTCTGTGGCTTAGTCTCCCAGTCCCCCAAAACAAGCTACAGCTGAGTGGCTCAATAGACTGAGCATATCTAACAGAAAAGCAAGGATCCTTTGACCCTTCAATTGCCTCATGTGGACAATGTTCATACACTTAAAGGTTTTGAGTAAAGAATGGGGTCCTTAGAGGTTGTTAGTAAAGTGTTTTGTAGCTTACCAAAAGTGTGGAAGACTGTTGGGACAAGATTTGCTAGCCTACTGATCCACTGATCAGTTTCTCCTTCTAGCGCTCACCAGTACTACGGGATACAACTGGTCCATCCAGAAATATGAACATCACAAGTAGATAAGAACCCTTCTTTCCTCTATCCTTTCTAGCCCCACCCTATTTGAAAAAGATGCTCAATTTCATGGATTCTGCCCAGTGGATGTCTCGTTCAATGGAAACTGTTGGCGCAGAATTTTGTAGCCAAACAACCAAGAGTATGGCGGGAGAAATTGTTGTTGAAAGAATCACTGCCCTATATAACCTCTTGATGATATTTGGTCCAGACCACGTGAAATTTATCTCTCACAAATTCATGGAGAAGACCATTACTCCAGAGGATCAAAGATACGGCCTAACTCAACCCAGGGCAGAGAGGTGATAGGCTTAAAATGCAGAATGAGGTTTCTATTTGTATACGTGGCCAAATGACAGCACTTACTCATTTTTCCATGGTTGGCATTAGGATATTATTTTGTTCTTGTTTAGGTTAGTTTTGTATAGTGAGTTGTGGAAAATGAGAGAGAGAAAATAAATACATTTAAAATATTCATTGAATTGCATTTAACTGGAGTTCAACCAACTGGCGATTTCTGATCTTTCTTGCAGATGACGTTACTCCTTCACCTCAGAGATGGATGAGTTGATGACCCGTGCAGTCACTTTCACGTTTAAGAGTGGAAATCATAGAATGATGTACTTCCAGAGTGGAGGGTGGCATCATGTCAAAGCTCTGAAGAATTTTACAAGCCAGAGATCACATCATTTTTCTTCTCTCTTTTAGCTAACTTCACCCAGCACTCACCAGTGCTTCAGGATACAGTTACTTGTCAGAGAAGTATGAGCAGATCTAAAAGAAAGTCAATTCTCCTGCCACCATTCCTTCCTGCAGCCCGACTTGGATAAGGCACTCTATTTTGTAGGCTCAGTCAAAATAAGAACCTTATCCATAGAGGCTGTTGGGAAAGAACTTTGCAGCTGAACCGCCAGCAATACTGGGGGACTATTGGGACAAGGCAGCAGAAAGGCAATTATCCTACCATGATCACCTCCAGCAGCCTCACTTGGATAAAGTGCTTTATTTTGTAAATAATGCTGAAATAAGGACTTTATCCATGGAAGCTGTTGGCAAGGACCATTCATCCAAACCACTGGAATCATGGAGAAAAAGCCACCCTGATGATTGTGTATCTGGACCCTGATCTTGCTGGAACTCCTTCAAAGGAGGTAAGGAAGGCATAGCTGCCATCTTCGCAAAACCTATTCTGCTTTAGAATAGCTCTCATTATTTGGATAACTTTCTATCTATTTCTGTTATCTCATGTCTAGTCCATTCATGTGCAATTGAATATAATTGTATTTACCATCCATTTCTATTCTATGTTGCCTGCTTGTTCCTTTAAGTTTCTGAGGTTATACAAACACAGGCTGTCTTCTATGTTGTGTTAGTGGTTGGATGTGGTCAAATGTCAGGTCTTTCAGCTCTGTGACCTGTAGGTATTGGGGTTTTTTCAGATTGGTTTCAACTGGTTGACTTTAAATAAGGACCATGACTAAAACAAATCATCTATCCTGCCATCATGCCCTCCATGTGCCCCAGCTGTACTAGATGCCACATTTTAGAGATTGTGTGAAATGTTGCATCTTGTGCACTAGTGGCTGTTGGAGAAAATCCTTCTAGGCTGAGAGCCATGAGTTGAGAGATGGTGGGACCAAGGAACACTAACTATCCTCTGTAACCTGTAATGATTGTTCAGGCTTTCCTTAAACACTTCCATGGAGGTGTTTCTGTTTCTTTCTTTCTCTCTCTCTCTCTCTCTCTCTCTCTCTGCATATTGGGGGTCCCTACTTCGTCCTCATGTAGCTTATTATATTTGTGCTTAGCTCTGGAGGCCCAGAAGGTTTTTCTCACATGAAGCTTAAAACTGCCTCTCATAAATACTAGGGGAGAATGAAGCAAAATTCCAGAGACCCAAAGCTGAAGTACATTATTCACCTACTGACAAAGAGCTGATGGGCCGACAATTCAGAATGACGTACATGTTTTCAAGACTCACAAGGAGGGAATTTACTTCAATCGTGTATTTGTTATGAAGGATTTTTTTCTTTTTTTTGATATTCAAAAGGTAGATGGAGAATGAAGTGGGAACTAGAGAAAATGAGGCCTTGTTAAATGTATGTATAAGTGCATTGAAAAAATTAAACTTTCAATTCTCACCAATGTTATAAAAGATCTTTATTTTTTCAGCAGGAGCATGGATTAATTGAACCCTGGCAGGTCACTGTAATCTCTGAATGACAATAAAAGAAATATGTGCTGTACTGATTGGTGCAGTAGATGAGGTAGGAACTTTGAGAGGCCTAACAGGCCTGACTTCTAATGATTGTGCTTTTGCTCTTTCAACCAACTTTGTCCAGTACTACAGATTCCCATTGGTCATTGAGGAGTATGAGAATATCATGCACAAAAACGTATCCATCCTTTCTAGCCACCCCTTTTGGTCAAGGTGCTCCATTTTGTGGATTTTCTCCAAAAGAGCATCTTGTCCATAGAGGCTGTTAGCAAAGAACTTTGCAGGGAAATATCTTGGAGTATGGAACGACTTCTGGGACAAGGATCGCTAACCTAGAAAATCCCCAATAACAATTTTTGACTGGTAGCAGTTTTCCAGGCATCAAAACTGAAGTTGCTTCTAGCAATACTGTTGGAGAAAGAGGATACCAGGGCACCAAAGAAGCATACCACTCATCTCCTGGCATGAGGTGGCCATTTTTGGATGTGGCCAATGAGATTTACTTCCATTACCTAGGCACATTTCATATGATAAATTTCATTCTTTTTTTAGTGTTCTACTCTCTCTGTGCATGTGTGTGTGTGTGTGTGTGTGTGTGTGAGAAAGAGAGAGAAAACAAGTTAATGCTTTCAAAAATACTTGAATTGAATTTGACAATTTCTACTCTATGTTGTAGATGAGCTTGATTCTTCAGGCAGGGGAATGGATTGCATGACTTCTGAGGTCACTTTCATCTCTGATTCTGGAAATTACAGACCCACTAGATATGAAATCTGGTGAATCAGATGAGTTAAACACTCTTGGACATCTTGTAGAAGCTAGTTTCCCCCGATTATGCTTTCGTTTGCACCAACTTGACCTAGTCCTTTCCAGGACTACAAGCTACAACCGAGTGGCTTAGAAGGATTGAGTGTTACGAACAGAAAAGCCCTTGTCTTGCTCCCATCTCTTCCATCTGCCCCATTCAAGAAAACAGACTCCATTTTGGGGATCGTGCCCAAAGAAGTATCTTGTGTAATGGGAGCTCTTGGCACAGAAGTCAGCCAAACAACTGTGCATAGAGGCTGTTTAGATGAAGTATCTCTTCCCTATAAACCTCATGATTGCTGGTCTGTAATATCTTCAGATTGCCTCTTCCCCAAATCCATGAATAGGACCATGATTCCAGAAGACCAATGATTTAGTGCCCTACTCACTCATCTTAGAACAGAGAGGTGATAGAATGAGATTTGCATTTCTACACATGTCCAACTAAGAGCATTTTCATGGTTTGATCATGAATATTAGGCATTGGCATTTTATTTTTTCTTTGACTGTTTTGTATAATGGGGTATGGGAGATGTGTGTGTGTGTGTGAGAGAGAGAGAGAATCTGCTGAATTGCATTTAATTAAAATCAACTGACCATTCATTTTAGATCTTTTTTGTACATGAGCCTTCTTCTTTGTACCAGGAATAGATAGGTTGACTTACGAGGTCCCTTTCACATTTGAGATTGGAAATCACAGAAAGATGTATTGTACAGAGTAAAGGATTGGATCAGGCAAAAATCCTGAGGAATCTTATAAGCCAGATATCACATGATTTCCCTATTGCTCTTTTAGCCAACTTCACCCAGCACTTAGCAGTGCTTCAGGATACAATTGCTTGGCAGAGAAGGGTGAACAAATCTAAAAGAAAGTCAACTCTCACGCCACTGTCCCTTCTAGCAGGCCCAGTTGGATATTCGGAGTAAGGACATTCTCCATAAACGCTGTGGGAAGGAAATTTCCAGCCAAACCACCAGCAGTTTGGAGTGGCTGTTAGAACAAGGCAACCAAAAGTCAACTTCCTACCATAATCTATTCTAGCCGCCCCCCTTGGATAAGGCATTTTATTTTGTGAATATTGCCAAAATAAACACCTTTTATCCTCGGGGGCTGTTGGGAAAGAACTTCAAGCCAAACAACTGGAAGCATGAAGGCACTTTTGGGACAAGGATGGCTACAAAAGAGAACCTCTTGGAGATTGTCCATCCCGACCCTGCTAGAAATATCATCGAGGAGGTGAGGAAGGTACTGATACCATCTTGGGAAACCTATACTTCTTTAATATATTTCTATTTGGACATCTTTCCATATATTCCAGCTTAAATTGGCTTCTACCCAGTCGGTGTGGAATAACCATCCATTTCTATACTGTTCTAGACTTGACTCCTTGTTCTATCTAGCTAATGAAAGAGTTGATCTCAGAAATTACTATCCTTTCTGAGATTCTACCACAAAAAGGTATCTCCCATACTACTGGGTTTGAGGTTGGATGTGGTCAACTCTCATAGATATCTTTCAGCTCTATGATCCCCACGTGTTGTGGTTTGGTTTTTTTGTTTTTGTTTTTTTTACACCAGATAATGCCAACCAGTGTATATCTCCACTATTGGATTCAATTGGTTACTTCTAAGTAAAGAGCACAAGACCAACCTACCCTGTCATCATGCCTTCTTTGGGCCCCAGTTGTACCAGATGCTACATGTTTTGATTGTATGAAACGCTGTATCTTATGCAATAGTGGCTGTTGAAAACCTTTCCAACTTGACAACCAAGAGATCAGAGATAGTGGGACCATCTAACTAACCTCTAAAACCTTACCCTGACGATTGTTCAGACTTTTTTTTTGAGCACTTCCACAGATGTGTGTACATGGTACCTAGTCACTCCTCATGCTTACTATACTTGTACATACATAGCTCAGGAGGTCAGGAAGGGCTTCCTCACAGCAAGCTTAAATTCGCCTCTCACAAATATTTGGGGGAGAACCAAAATTCCAGAGATCAAACATATGAAGTATACCATTGACCTCCTGACCAAGAACTGGTGGGGCTCATAATTCAGAGAGAGAGAAATGTTTAAAGACAAAACCAATGAGAGAATTTGCTTCATTTGACCATTAATTAATTAATTTTTTTCGGAGGGGGGAAGGCAGGGCAATTGGGGTTAAGTGACGCGCCCAAGGTCACACAGCTAGTGTGTCAAGTGTCTGAGGTCAGATTTGATCTCAGGTCCTCCTGACTCCAGGGCTAGTGCTCTACTCACTGCGCCACCTAGCTGCCCCTGACTATTTATTACAAGGTGTTTTTTCCTCACTTTTTGTTGTCTTCAAATGTAAGGTGAGAATGGGATAGAAAAGAATGTAATGGGACCTAGAGAAAAAAAATACTTGTAAAAATACACGAAGAATCAAAAGAAAATGAATTAGCAATTCATTTCTGACCTGTGTCATGAAAGACCTTTGGATTTGTTGGCAGAGGAATGGATTAGTTGAAATTTCAGGTTATTCTCTGAGTAACATGCTAGGATCTGCTATACTGATTGGAACATTAGATGAGGCAAAATGTCTAAGAGGTCTAAGTGGCTTGATTTGCCATGACTGTACTTGTGCTTTTTCAACTTCCTCTGGTACTATAGACTGCACATGCTCGTTGAGGAATATGAGAATATCATACACAAAAATTCCTATCCTGCTTCCATCCTTTCCAGGCACTCCTTTTGGACAAAGTACTTCATTTTGTGGATTTTTTCCAAAACAGCGCCTTGTCCATACAGGCTCTTGGCAAGGATCTTGGCTGTGAAAAACCAAGTGTATGGAAGGACTTGTTGGACAAGAATTGGTCCATGGAAAATCCTAGTTAATAATTTTTCTGGCTTTTCCTCGAAGACTTTCAGAGATTTCTGAGTGGGGGCAATTTCTACTTCCTAGTCTTTCAGTTCAATATACTTACAGATAGCTTGGATTGATGTCAGGGAAACTATGCTATTATACCAAATTTGTTGCTAACTAGTAGTGACAGAGTACAAGGATCCCAGGAGATCAAAGAAGAAACACACCACTCACCAACTGGCAGATGTACATTTTGGGATGTGACCAATGGGAAGTGTTGCTTCAATTGACTAGGTAATTTGATATGATGGTTTTCATTTTTTTTTGTTTTGTTGGTGATATGTACTGTGTGTGTGTGTGTGTGCGCGCGAGAGAGAGAGAGAGAGAGAGAGAGAGAGACAGAGAGAGAGAGATAGAGAGAAAGTTAATGTTTGTTTTTTTTTACAGGGGGGGAAGGCAAGGCAATTGGGGTTAAGTGACTTGCCCAAGGTCACACAGCTAGCAAGTGTGCCATGTGTCTGAGGTCAGATTTGAACTCGGGTCCTCCTGACTCCAGGGCTGGTGCTCTACTCACTGCACCACCTAGCTGCCCGTAGCTAATGCTTTTAAACATACTTGCTGAACTGAATTGAATTGATTTCAGTTGAACATTTCTGCTCTATGTTGTAGGTGAGCTTGGTTCTTCAGGTAGGGAGAAGGATTGTTTTATCTCTGAGGTCACTTTTCTCTGATTCTAAAAACTGTATGATGGAAAATACTGTCCACATCCAGAGAAAGAACTATGGAGTCTGAACGTAGATCGAAGCATACAATTTTCTCTTTTTTTGCTTTCTCTTTCTTGTGGTTTTTCCCTTTTGTTCTGAGTCTTCTTTCACAAGACGACTAATGTGGAATTGTACATGTATAGCCCATATCAGATCGCATGCTGTCCTGGGGAGGGGGGGGGGGAAGAGAGGGAGAAAAATATTTGGAACTCAAAATCTTATAAAAGTAAATGTTGAAAACTATCTTTACATGTAATTGGAAAAAATAAAATGCTATTAAGTGGGGAAAAATTGTCAATCTACCAGGTCTGCTGTCAGGTGAATCAGATGAAGTAAATACTCTTGGAGTTTTTATAGGCCTGAGCTCCCCTTATTATGATTTTGTTGTTTTCACCAGCTTCATCTAGCCCTTTGTAGAAGGTCAAGCTACAAATGGGTGGCTCAGAAGAGTGAGCATATCCAAGAGGAAAGCAGCAATCTAACCCTAATTCCTTCTACCCTTCCTCCAATTGCCTTGTGTGGACCATATTCTTCTATTTGTAGATTTTGAGCAAAGAAGTATTTGGTCCATAGTGGCTGTTGGTAAAATGCTCTGCAGCTTAATAACCATGAATTTGGAAGCACAGTTGGGACATGGTTTGCCAACCAACTAATCTCTTGTTGAGTGTCCCTCTGGGGTATTTTCCTGGACAGTCACCAGGCTGTAAATGGTTGGTCCCATAAGTATGATTGTCAATAACAGAAATGCCTCTCTTCTGCTTCTATCCCTCTCAGATGCCCCATTTGGACAATGGACTCCATTTTGTGGATTTTGCCCAAAATAAATGCTTTGTACAATGGCAGCTTTTGGCACAGAAGCTAAACGCTGGAGTATGGAGGGATGAAGGCTCTCTCCCCTAAAAACCTCCTGATTGTTGGTCAGTAGTGACTTAAAATTGCCTCTCACAAATCCATGAATGAAGAAGACCAAAGATATAGCACCTTATTCACCTCAGAACAGAGGACATGGTCTTAAAATGCATAATGAGATTTGTATTTCTGCATATGGCCAATTGAAGTCAGTTGCTTAATTTTTCTGTGTATATTTGGTATTAGGATTTTATTTTTCCTTCTCTTAGAATATTATAGAGTGGAGTATGAGAAATGAGAGAGAGAGAGAGAGAGAGAGAGTGCGAGAGTGAGCGGACTTTAACAACATTTAAAAAGACCTATTGGATGACAGCATTTAGTTGAATTCTATTGACCATTGGATCTTTGTTGAAGAAAGATGAGCTTCCTTCTTCACATGGGGGATAGATGGGTTGACTTGAGACTTGAAGTCATAAAAAGATAAACTGTTCAGAGCGAAGTGCTGTTCCAGGCAAACACTCCGAGGAATCTTATAAGCTTGGAGATCATATAATTGACTTCTCTTTCAGGCAACTTCATCTGTCACTCACTGGTGCTTTGGCATACAGTTACTTAGCAGGCAAGTCTGTGCAAATCTAAAAGAAAGTCAACTCTCCTGCCACCATCCCTTCCATCAGGCTCACTCGGATAAGGCACTCTATTTTGTGGATTTTGCCAAAATAAATTACCTTATCCTTGGAGGTTGTTGAGAAAGAACTTCCTAGCCAAACCACTAGCAGTATGGAGGCACCATTGGGAGAAGGCTCCCGAAAGTCAACTAGACTACCTAGCAGCCCCGCTTGGATAAGGTTTTCTATTTTGTGAACTATGCCAAAATAAACACTTTATCCTTGAGGGCAGTTGGGAAAAACGTTCCAGCCAAACCAGCACCAGTATGGGGAGGTACTATTGGGTCAAGGCAACTGAAAGTCAACTAGCCTTCCTAGTAGCCCCGCTTGGATAAGGCCTTCTATTTTGTGAATGTTACCAAAATAAACACCTTATCCTTGAGAGCTGTTGGGAGAGAACTTCCAGCCAAAAAACTGCAAGTACGAAACCCCTGTTGGGACAAAGATGACCACTGAAGAAAGTTCCTGGAAGCTTCTGGTTGGAAGACCATCAAGAAGGTGAGAAAAGTACTACTGCCCTCTTAGAAAACCTATCCTACTTTAGTATAACTCTCTTTATTTGTACATCTTTGCATCTAGTCTAACTTAAATCTGTCTCCACCTAATCCATGTGGAATGAAACAATTAGCATTTACTATCCATTTCTATACTATGTTTTAGACCAGGGGTGGGGAACCTGTGGCCTCCAGGCCACATGTCACCTTCTAGGTCCTTGGGTGTGGCCTTTTGACTGCGTCCAAGGTTTACAGAAGAAATCCTTTTATTAAGGGGATTTGTTCTGTGAAGTTTGGATTCAGTAAAACACCCCTGTTTTAGACTTGCTTCTTTGTTTCTTGGGGAGTGGAAGAGTGTTGACCTCAGTAGTTACTTTCCTTTCTGAGAATATACAACAGAAAGGTTTCTCCTATACTGGATTTGAGGTTGGATATCATCAATTGTCAGAGATATCTTTTATCTCTGTAATCTCTTGGTGATATGTTGCATTTTATTCAGCCAATGCCATCCAACTCATGCCTCTTTTAAATAAACACATTCAACTGGTTGGCCCTGAATAAGGAGCATAAGAAAGAAAAACCATATATCCTTCCAATACTCCTTCCATGTGCCCCACTTGTACCAGGTACTCGATTTTCTAGATTTTTATGAAACGTTGCAAGATAGCACAATAGTGACTATTGGAGAAAATGATTTCAGCCTAATGATTGTGAATTCAGAGATGGTGGGGCCAAGCAACACTAACTATCCTCTGAAACTTCCCCCAGAGGAATACTTGTCCAGACATTCCTTGAACACTTCCATTGAGGTGTGTGTGGTCCCTATTCACTCCTCAAGTGGCAGCCTAGTTCAGGATTTCAAGAGGGTTTTCTTCACATCAAGCCTAATTTTACCTCTCACAAATACGTGGGGAAGATTAAAGCCGAAGTACACTATTAACCTCCCATCCAAGAGCTGATAGGCTTGCAATTCAGAATGAGATGTGTTTTTGTTCAGATTTAATGAGGGAATTTACTTCATTTGAGTGTATATTTATTAGAAAGCATTTATTGCTTATTTTTTGTTGTCTTCAAATGTTGAGTGAGGTGGACTGTGTGTGTGAGAGGATTGAAGTGGGAATTGGAGAAAATAAATACTTGTAAAAATACATGAAGAAATGAATCGAAATGAATTTGATTAATGATTCACTTCCGTCCTACGTCATAAGAGACCTTTGTTTGTTTGTTTTTTTTTTGTCAGGGAATGGATTAGTTGAACTTTTAGGTTATTCTCTAAGTAGCACCCTGATATCTGCTGTACTGATTGGTATATTAGATGTGGTAAAATGTCTGAGGTCTGACAGGCCTGACTTCCCATGCCTGTACTTAATGCTCTTTCAAGCAACTTCTTTGAGGCTACAGATTCCCCAACCCTGTCCTACACAAAAGTCCCTATACTGCCTCAATCTCTTCCAGCCACCCCTTCTGGACGTGGCATTCTATTTTGTGGATTTTCCCCCCAAAAACCTCTTGTCCATATAGGCTGTTGGCAAAGACTTTTGTAGTGAAACAGCCATAGTATAGAAAGAACTTCAGGATAAGGATTGCTCTGTAGAAAACCTCAGATAATAATTCTTTTGGCTTTTCCTCATAGACTTCCAGAGATTTGAGTGGGGCAATTCCTTCTCCTTCAGTTCATGTTTATAGAGAGCTTGGATTGACAGCACAGTTTCCCCGACATTACACCAAATTTGCTGCTAACTGGTAATGGGATACCACCAGGATTCTAGGGGACCAAAGAAGAAACACACCACTTACCACCTGACAGGAGACGTGCATTTTGGGATGTGGCTAATGGGAAGTGTTGCTTCACTTGACTAGGTACATTTGATATGATGGTTTTCATTTTTCTTCTTTATTTTGGCGTTGATTTACACTGTGTATATATTTGTATATGAGCAGGAGAGATAAAGTTAACACTTGACGAGTTAAACATTCTTGTTGAATTGAATCGATTCAAGTTGAACATTTCTGCTCTATGTTGTTGATGAGCTTGGTTCTTCAGGTAGAGAGAAGGATTGTTTGATTTCTGAGACCACTTTGTTCTCTGATTCTGGAAACTGTAGACTTCCAGGCCTGCTGTCTGGTGAATCAGGTAAGGTAAATACTCTTGGAGTTCTTCTTGTGGGCCTGAGTCTTGCTGATAATGCTTTTGCTCTTTTCAGCAGCTTCATCTAGCCCTCTGTAGAAGGTCAAGCTACAAATGGGTGGCTCAGAAGAACGAGCATATCCAAGAGGAAGGCGACACTAACCCTAATTCCTTCTACTCTTCCTCCATCTGCCTCATCTGGACTATGTTCTTCAATATGTAAATTTCAAACATAGAAGAATAAGGTCCACAGAGGCTGTTGGTGAAGTGCTTTGCCGTTAAACAATGAGTGTGGAAGGACTATTGGGAGATGGTTTGCTAGCCTACTAACTCCCTGATGAGTGTCCATCCAGGATCTTCTTTCTCAAGCACTTACCACCCTACAGGTTAAAAATGTTTGGTCTCAGAAGTATTAAGCACCTCAAATAGAAAAGCCCCAAGCGTGCCTCCATCCCTCCCAGAAGTCCCAGTTGGACAGGGTACTCTATTTTGTGGATTCTCTAAGGACCTTATCCATAGAAGCTGTCAGCAAAGAAGTTTTCAGGCAAATCACCACCAGTATGGAGCCACCATTGGAACAAGGCAACTGAAAATCAACTATTCTGCCTAGTAGCCCCCCTCTGATAAGGCACTCTATTTTCTGAATATTGGCAAAATAGACACCTTATCCTAGGGGGCTGTTGGGAAAGAACTTCAATACAAACAACTGGACTTTGAAAGGCACTGTTGGGACAAGGATGGTTATTTATGAGATGACTCCCCCCACGATGATTCTGCTGGAAGACCATCATCAGAGAGGTAAGAAGGATACCACTGCCATATTAGGAACTCCATTATGCTTTTTAATAAATGTCTTTATTTGTTCATTTTCCTATCCATTCCAACTTAAATTTGTCCCTCGCTAATCCATGTGAAACAGAACATAACTGCATTCACCATTCATTTCTATACTATATCTTAGACTTGCCTCTTTGTTTTTTGAGAATGTAAGAGTTGACTTCTGAAGTTACTTATTTTCTGAGAATCTTCAACAAAAATGTATCTTCCATGTTGGGTTTAAGGTTGGGTTTGGTCCACTGTTGGAAGTACCTTTTAGCTGTGTGATCCCTGGTATTACTTTGTTTTTATTTTCAGCCAGTGTCATCCAAAACATATCTCTGCAAACACATTCAACTGGTTTGCTCTGAATAAGGAACATAAGAAAGACAAACCACTATGCCCTCCATGTGCCCCAGTTGTACCAGATGCTCGATTTTCTAGATTTTATGAAACGTTGCATCTTGTACAACAGAGGCTATTGGAGAAAACTCTTCCAACCTGATAACCAAGAGATCAGAGATGGTGGGGCCAAGAAATGTTATCGGTCCTGTGAAAGCCCTGATGATTAATTTGTCAATACTTCCCTTGAACATTTCCATTGAAGTGTGTGTGTGTGTGTGTGTGTGTGTGTGTGTGTGTGTGTGGTCCCTAGTCACTCATTATGTAGCTTATTATCCTTGTGTATACATAGCTCAGGAGGTCAAGAGGGGCTTCCTCACATCAAGCCTTAATTGGCCTCTCACAATTAGTTGGGGAAAACCAAAATTCCAGAGGATAAAAGATAAAAGTACAACTATCGACCTCTGACCTCTCATGCTTATGGACTTACATTTCAAAATGAGATAAATGTTTGTGGTCAGTTCTAATGAGCGTGTTCACTACTTCATTTGACTGTATATTTACTACAAAGCATATATTTCTCTTTTGTTGTCTTCAAATGTGGGGTAGAGATGAAGTAGAGAGGAATGGAATGGGAAATAGAGAAAATAAATATTTGCAAAAATGCATGAAGAATTGATTTGAATTGAAAAAGCAATTCATTTCTGACCTTTGTTGTGAAAGACCTTTTTTTTTTCAAATTAGGAGAATGGATTAGTTGAACTTTCAGGTTATTCTCCGAGTAGCACCCTAGCATATGCTATACTGATGATGGTGCATTAGATGAAATAAAATGTCCGAGGTCTAATAGGCCTCACCTCCCATGATTGTACTTTGGCTCTTTCAAACAACTTCCTCCTGTACTACAGACTCCAACTGCAAATCGAGGAGTGTGAGAGTATCCTACACCAGGGGTGGGGAAACTGGCCTTCTAGGTCCCTGGGTGTGGCATTTTCATTGAATCCAAGTTTTACAGAACAAATCTTTTTTTTTGGAGGGGCTTAAGTGACTTGCCCAAGGTCACACAGCTAGTAAGTGTGTCAAGTGTCCGAGGCTAGATTTGAACTCAGGTCCTCCTCACTCCAGGGCCGGTGCTCTACTCACTGTGCCACCTAGCTGCCCCACAAATCCTTTTCTTAAGGGGATTTGTTCTATGAAGTTTGGATTCAGTCAAAGGGCCGCACTTAAGGACCTAGAGGCCTTGAGGCTGCAGGTTCCCCACCCCTGTCCTACACAAAAGTCCCTATCCTGCTTCCATCCCTTCCAGCCATCCCTTCTGGACAAGACACTCCATTTTGTGCATTTTCTCAAACAGGGCATCTTGTAAATAGTGGCTATTGGCAATTACCTTTGTAGTAAAACACCAGAGAGTATGAAGGGGCCTCTTGGACTAGGATTGCTCCATAGAAAACCCCAGATAATAGATTTTCCTTGAAGACTTTCAGAGGTTTTGGAATGGGGGAATCTTATTTCACTATGCTTAACTATAACTTAGTTTGAGAACATGTTTTCCCCGACATTATGCAAAATTTTCTGCTCACTACTAGTGAATGAGCATCAGGATTCCAGGGGACCAAAGAAGAAACACACCACTCACCACCTGGAAGATGTGCATTTTGGGATGTGGCCAATGGGAAATGTTGCTTCACTTGACTAAATACGTTTCATTATGATGGTTTTCATTTTTTTTTTTTGGATTGGTAACATGATGTGTGTGTGTGTGTGTGTGAGTTGGAGAGAAAGTTAATGCTTTTAAGCCTACTTGTTGAACTGAAATTAATTTCAGTTGTACATTTCTGCTCGAGTTGTAGGTGAGCTTGTTTGTTCAGGTAGGGGGAAGGACTGTTTGAACTCTGAGGTCACTTTCTTCTCTGATTCTGGAAATTCTAGACCCACTAGTCTGGTGAATGAGATGAACTTAAAACTGTTGGAGACCTTGTATGCCTGAGTTCCCCAGATTCTGCCTTTGTTGTCTTCACCGCCTTCATCTAGACCTCTGTAGGATAACAAGCTACAAATGGGTGGCCCCGAAAAATGAGCATATCCAACAGAAAGACAAAAATCTAATCCGAATTCCTTTCACCTTTCCTCCAACTGCCTCCTGCAGACTATGTTCTCTAATTTGTACATCCTGCACATCAAAGAATAAAGTCAGTAGAGGCTATTGGTGAAATGCCATGAGTTTCGAGCAGAGCTGGGACATGGTTTGCCAACTTACTAACCCCCTGGGTACTGCCCATCTGGCTCCTGCTTCTGCCAACATTTAATAGTACTACCCGCTGTAAATGGTCGGTCCAGGAAGTATAAGCATCACAAAAAAGAGAAGCCCCTATCCAGCCTCCATCCCTTCCAGTCACCTAATTTGGACAGTGCGCCCAAAGTCTTGTGCAATGGAAGTTATTGGCACAGAACTTTACAGCCAAACAACTGATCATGGAAGGAATGTTGAAGGATCTCTCTCCTAAAAAAACATCCTAATGATTATTGACCAACAATGGACCAATAATCCCGTAAACTTTCATCTCCCAAATTCATGAAGTAGACCTTGATTCCAGGGGACCAAAGTTGTAACCCCTTCCTCACCTCAGAACAGAAAGGAGATGGGCTTAAAATGCAGAATGAGATTTGCATTTCTCCACATGGTCAATGAGATCATAACTTTCCTTTGACTACCTATATTTGACATTAGGATTTTATTTTTTCCTTCTTTGGCAATTTTGTTCAGTGAGGTGTAAGGAGTGAGAAAAATTATAAAATAAATGCATTTGAAGGTCCTTCTATTGAATTTAACCACACTCAATTTGCCATTAATTTCTGATAGTTTTTCTAGATTCTTCATTCTTCACACAAGGGAAGGATGGGTTGACATGTAGGGTCACTCACATTTGAGATGAGAAATGATAAAATGATGTACTTTACAGAATGGAAGAATGGATCGGGTAAATGCTCCAAGGAATCTTACAAGGTAGGGATCACATGATTTTCCTTTTGCTCCTTCAGCCAACTTCCTCTGGCACTCACCAGTGTTTTAGGGTACAACTGGTAGCTAGAAAAGTCTGTGAGCATTTAAAAGAAAGTCAGCTCTCCTCTACCAGCCTTTCCATCAGGCTTACTTGGATAAGGCACTCTATTTTGTGGATACTACCAAAATAAATGCCTTGTCCTTGGGAGGCTGTTGAGAAAGAACTTTCCAGCCAAACCACCAGCAATATGGAGACTTTTGGATTGGGGCAAGATAAAGGTCACAGTCCTGCCACCAACCTTTCCAGTCGCCCCACTTGGATAAGGCACTCTATTTTGTGAATTCTGTCAAAATAAATTACCTTATCCTTGGAGGCTATTGAGAAAGAACTCTCTAGCCCAACAAGTGGAAGTACAAAGGCGCTGCTGGGAGAAGGATCACAAATGAAGAAAACTTCCTCATGACTGTGTATGCAGACCCTTTTGGAGGACCATCAAGGAGGTGAGGGGGGTACTATTTCCATCTCAGGAAACTCATTCTGCTCTAGAATCTCTCCATGTTTGGACATCTTTCCATACGTTCCAACTTAGATTTGCTTCTAATTAATCCATAGGAATTGAATGTAGTGACATTCACTATGTATGTCTATGCTATGTTCTAGACTTGCCTTCTTGTTCTCTAGAGAGATGGGAAGAGTTGAGCTTTGAAGTTTCTTTCCTTTCTGATATTATGCAGCAAAATGGTATCTCCCATATTGTGTCTGACATTGGATGTAGTTTGCTTCTGCAGGAGGAGCAGAACTAAGGCAAACAATGTATCCTGCTGCCATGTCCTCCATGTGCCCCAGTTGTACCAGATGCTCCATTTTCTAGATTCTTTGAAACGTTGCATCTTGTGCAACAGTGGCTGTTGGAGACAAACCTCTTTCAGCTGGATATTCAGGTGGGCACATGAGATACAATTAGCCTCTGAAATCCCTGATTATTGTCTTTACTTGAACCCACCCTTGGGTGTGTTTATTGGGGATCCCTCCACACACTCATGTAGCTTATTCTTACAGATAGCCTTGCATGTCAAATGGATATTCCTGAGATCAAAGTCACAAAGTCTTGGATAGAACTAAAATTCATAGGAACCAAAGAATGAAATACACAGTTCGCTTCCTGACCAAGAGCTTGTGGGCTTACGATTCAGAATAATATGCATTTTTGGACATGTTCAATAAGGGAAATTATTTCAATTGTGTATGTTTTTTAACAAGGATTTCTCTTTTTTTGTATTTAAACACAAGGGAGGGGAAGGAGAATGAAGTAAGAACTTGAGGAAATAAATACTTTAGAAATCCTTGCAGAATTGAATTAAATAGAATTAATGATTCATTTCTGACCTTCCTTTTTTTGGCAAGAGGATGGTTTAGTTGAATTTTGGGGTCACTGAAATCTGAGCAGCAATGAAAGAAATACCTTCCATACTGACTGGTGAATTAGATAGAAGTCTAACAGGCCTTTCATTATCATTATTACTTTTACTCATTCTACCAACTTCATCCAGTGCTATACTAGTCAGTCAGGAGCATGAGAACGTCAAAACAGACAAGCCCCTGTTTGCCTCCATCCCTTCCAGCCACCCCATTTGGACATGGTGCTCTATTTTGTGGATTCTCTACAGAATGTAGAGAATGTGCTGGAAAGACCTTTGCAGTTGAAGTACCTAAGGGTCCAGAGGGACCTCTACAGAAGGATCACTACCCTAGGAAATTCTAGATAATAGCTCCTTTAGATTTTCCTTGGAGACTTCCACAGATGTTGAGGTAGTAGACTCGTCATACTTCCTATACAGCTCATTGTGCTTATGAATCACTCTTAGGGGGAGCTCAGTTTTCAAGGCTAAATTTCCTGTTACCAAGTACTGGTGAAGCACCAGGATTCCAGGGGACCAAGGAGAAAGTTGAACACTCACCTTCTGACAGAGCTGTGATGAACTTCAAATGTAGAACTAGCTAGTAGAACATTACTAATGAGGGACTTGGTTTGTTGGAGATGATGTTTTTTCTTTTCTTTTTTCTTTGTGTTAAAGAGAGAGCGAGAGAGGGAGAGAGAGCCAGAGTGTGTATGAGTTGGAGAGAAAGTTAATGCTTTTAAATATACTTGGCGAAGTTAACTGAATTCAGCTATACATTTCTGAGATGTCACAGATGAACTGCCTTCTTCAGTCAGGTGATGGATTGTTTTATTGCTGAGATCACTTCCATTTTTGAGATTAGAAATCATAGACCCCTCAGGTTCATTGTCTGGATTACATTTAGGAAAAACTCTTGGGAGATCTAGTAGGCTTGAGTTCCCCTGATTATGCTTTTGTTGTCTTCACCAGCTTCGTCTAGCCCTCTCCAGGAGGGCAAGCTACACGTGGGTGGCCCAGAAGAATAAGCCTATCCAACAGAAAAGTCATGATCTAACCTCAATCCTCCAACCATCTCGTGTGGACCATGTTCTTCAATTTGTAGATTTTGAGCAAAGAAGAATTTGGTCCATAGAGGCTGTTGGTAAGGTGCTCTGCAGCTAAACAACCATGAGGCTGGAGGTATAGTTGGGACGTGGTTTTGCCAACCTACTGACCCTTTGGTAAGTATCCCGTTGGATTCTGCTTCTTTGAGTTCTCACCAGGATAGAACAGGTTTAGAACTGCTTGGTCCCAGGAGTATGAGCATTCTAAAAAGAAAAGCTCTTATCTTGCCTCCATCCCTTCCAGTCACCCCATTTGGACAACAGGCTCCATTTTGTGCATTCTGCCCAAACTTTGAATGTCTCATGCAGTAGAGGTTGTTGGTATAGAACTTCACAATCAAACAACCAAGTACAGATCATCCAACAATGGAGAATCATTCTGTTGACTCAGTTTTCCTCTTATGGACCATACAGATTAGATGATGATTCCAGAGCACCCACAACTAGCCCTCTCCTCATTTTGGAACAGAATGGTAATGGCTTTAAAATGCAGAATGAGATTTGCATACATACATTTGTTACTGATTTCAAGTGGTGGGCTCCTAAGCATAAGCAAATCTTATTTTAAGTAAAGTAAAACAAACAATAAATAAAACAATCTATCCTACCACCACGCCCTCCATGTGCCTCAGTTTTACCAGATGCTACATTTTATAGAAAAAGTAATCTTCTACATGAAAAACTAAATCTTCTACAATAGTGGCTGTCGGGGAAAACCTTTCTAGCCCAATAACCAAGAACTCAGAAACCCATTGATGATTGTCCAGACTTTCCTTGAATACTTCCAGCAAGGTATACACCTGTGTATATGTGTGTGTGTGTGTGTGTGTGTGTATGTGTGGGGGGGTCCATACTACCTCCTCCTGCAGATTATTAAATAGTTCACAATATCAAGAGGTTTTTCCTCACAGCAAGCTTAAATTTGCTTCTCTAAAATATTTGAGGAGATCCAAAATTCAGTATTTTCTTCACCTCCCAACTCAGAGCTGATGGTCTTACAATTCGGAAATGAGGTATGTTTTGGTACATGTTCAATGAGGGAATTTTCCTCATTCCAATGTATACTTATTACAAGAAACTTATTTTCTTTTGTTATTCTTGTTTTGAAATAGTCAAGGGATATTAAGTGGAAAGTGGAGAAAACAAATCCTTGTATAAGACACATACAGAACTGTATTGAATTGACTTCATTTCTGACCTACGTCGTAAAGGAACTTCTGTTTTTAGGCCTTGGTGTGAATTAATTGAACTCTTAGGCCACTGTCATCACTAAGATCTAAAACCATAAAAGCATCTGGTGGTATACCAAATGGCGCATTAGATGAGGTAAAGCCTCTGAGAGTTCTAACAGGTCTGACTACCCACAATTGTACTTTTCTTCTTACAGGCTACAATTCATCTTTCAGAAGTCTGGGCACATCAAACAGAAAAGCACCCATCCTGCCTCCATTTCCATCTGCCTCTTATGGAGAAAATGCTCTCTTTTGTGAATTAAGTCAAAACGAGCTTCTTGTCCATAGCGGCTGCTGGCAAACAATGCCGCAGGCTAACAACTGACAGTCTGGAACAACCTTTGGGACAAGGATCACTGCCCTAGGAAAGTTTCCTCAAAGACTTCCATGGGTGTCAAGGTACAAAAATCATACTTTCTCCTATTACAATGTGATTATGCTTATGGCTAGCTTGGGTTGATATCACCATTTTCCAGACTAAATTTTTTGGTATCAAGTGCTGGTGAAGTAGCAGGATTCTGGGGGACAAAAAAGGAAGCAAAGTAATCACCTTTTGACAGAAGTGATGATGAATTTAAAATAGAAATGGTGATGGGCATTTTCAGCCATGGCCAATGAGGGTACTTGTTTCACTTGACCTCGAACTTTTGATTTGATGGTTTTCTTACGCTTTTTCTTCCCTCTCAGTTGAAGAGAAAGAAAGGCAATGCTTTTTTTAAAAATTTTTTTATTTTTAGATTGCAACAAACAGTTCTACATAATTTTGGGTTCCAGATTTTCTTCCCTCCC
>CM053628.1:21186395-21207571 GCA_028646595.1 Phalanger gymnotis | reverse complement strand
GGTGCATTGCTCTGAACATCACGTGGGTTTTCTTGACGTCAAGTCTAAGTTAGCCTCCAAGAAATCCACAGAGCACCAGGGTTCCAGAGGGTAAAAATGAGTCATGCCCCTTGGTTAATGACAGAGATGGATGGGCATGTAATACAAAAAGAGTCGTGCATTTTTGGACACAGCCAGTGCAGGCATTTGCTTCACTTGACCATGCACATTTGTTATGATTGTTTTCTTCTTTTATGATTGTATGGTATGTGTTCGTGTGTGAAGGGACTGAGGAATCTGATTTAGAGGGAGTGAAAGCTAATGCTTTTTTGCAGACTTCCTGCATTGAGTTTAATTAACTAGAACCAAAAATGCTAAATTGAATGAAAACCTTCCAAGTGACCATCCATTTCTAGGGTATGTTCTAAGCTTTCCTCCTCATCCTCCTTTTCAGAGGAAGGGAATAGCTGTCCTGAGGTCTCTCTGCAGGTTGAGATTTGATACTAATTCTCATCCTGAGGTGATGTCTGATAAGAAAAACTCAGATCTTATAGTTTGGTGATCTCAGGCTATTTTGTATTTTTTTTCAAAACTAAGACTATCTAAAGCACACTATTGCTACAATTTTCAAGTGGTTGGCTTTGCCATAGGGAGCATCACTAAGTAAGCTAAGCCATCTATCTTACCACTATGCCCTCCACCACCTGCCCGTTATACAGATATGGTATTTTAGAGATTGTGATACTATAGTCTTTTACAACAGTGATATTTGGAGATGAACCTTCCAGTCAGACATCCAAGCTTTTCAGAGATGCTTTGGGTAAGGAAGGCTATAATTGGGTAGCTCAGATTAATGAACATATCAAAGAGAAAAGCAACGATCTTTCAACCATTACTCTAGTTGCTTCATGTGGGCAATGTTCTTCCTTTTGTAAATTCAATACAAAGACAAATAGTGTTTACAGAGTGTTGGGCAAGAACTTCACACTAAACTAGGGGTGGGGAACCTGTGGCCCTCTAGGCCCTCAAGGGCAGCCTTTTGAATCCACACTTCACAGAACAAATGCCCTTAATAAAAGGATAGGTTCTGTAAAACTTGGGACTCAGTCAAAAGGCTGAACCCAAGGACCTAGAAAGGCACAGGTTCCCCACCCCTGCATTAAACAATCATGAATATCCAGGCACCATAGGACAGGGATATGGATTGATAGATATTCTGTGAGAGGACAGCCTAAGTACCATCATCTCGGGGAAACCTATTCCATCTGAGTCTGACTCCGATTATGGGGACATTTTCCCTCCATTCACCTTAAATTTTCCTCTAACCAATTCATGCTGAATTGAAAACCTTCCAAGTGATCCTCCATTTCTAAGCCATGTTCTATATTTTCTTCTTTTAGGTTGATGGGATAGCGGTCCTGAGGTCACACTCCAGGCTGAGATTTGCCAACCCAAAGGTAATTTCCACCCTGGGAGTGAGATTAGTTAAGGATAACTCTCAGAAAATCTTGACATGTGGTGATCACAGCATGTTATAGTTCTGTTTTTACAACTAAAGATGTCCAAACACCACTGTTACTACTATTTTACTTTATTTGGTTCTGCGGGAGGAACATAACAATGAAAAATTCTCTGTCCTGCCACCATACCCTTCATATGCCTCAGTTGTACCAGATACAACATCATAGTTGGAAAAGTTGTATCGTGTAGAATAGTAAGCCTTGGAGAGGAACCTACTAGCCGGATAGCCAAGATTTCAAGAATGGTTTGGACGAGGAAATCTTCCCCTCTCCTGCTCCTGTAGATTGTTGGTCCATACTCTTCTTGAACAATTCTGTGGTGGTGATGGAGGGGACACCTCTACTGCCGAGTAACGAAGCTCATTATAGTTGTATATAATTCTAAATGTCAAGAGTTTTCTTTATATCAGGCCTAAACTTTTTAATGTGAAATCCACACAGACGATAGGCATTCCAGAGGATAATATGCTTTGCTTCCCAGAAAAGATCTGATAACGTATCGAATACAAAATGAGTTATACATTTTTTGCACGTGACCATTGAGGGGATTTACTTCTTCTGACCATGCACATTGATTCATTAGAATGCTTTTTCTTTTCTTGTCATTGTACAGTGTGTTTGTGAGTGGGCATGGTTAAGGGGGGAGAATTGGAGAAGATAAACATTTTTGCTTTTTTACATACATCCTGAACTGACTTTAATTTATAGTAGTCTCTACTTGACAAGGTTGATGTAATCAAATGACTAATAATCAAATGACTATGTGGTCAGTTATCCTGTATTCCCCTATTAGATTTTCTTCCTTCTTTTAGAGGAATGGAATCTTTGTCCTTTGCGGTCACTCCATGCTAAGATTCAGAAACATAAGGCTAATTCCCATCCTGAGTGTGAGGTTGGATAAGAACACTCAAATATCTTTCTATCTGGTGATCCTAGGATGTACGTATATTTGAAGCAATGACATCTAAAGCACACCATTGCTACAACTTTCAAATGGTTACTCTGGAGGAGTTTGACTAAGCCAGTCTATCTATCCTATCATTTCCTCCATTTGCCCCTGTTGTACAGATGTTACATTTTGTGTGTTATGATAAAATAGTCCCATCATGTGCAACAGTGGCATTTGGAGATGAATCTTCAACCAATTGGGATTTCCACATCCAACGTTCTCTAGTATTATAAGCTATAACTGGGTGGTAAAGAAGAATGAACGTATCAAAGAAAAAAGGAATGA
Organism: Phalanger gymnotis; assembly: GCA_028646595.1. Classification (NCBI taxonomy): domain Eukaryota; kingdom Metazoa; phylum Chordata; class Mammalia; order Diprotodontia; family Phalangeridae; genus Phalanger; species Phalanger gymnotis. The sequence goes on along the minus strand of CM053628.1, from coordinate 21,204,838 downwards.
TCTTTCCACCATTCCTCTAGCCGCCTCATGTGGATAATGTTCTTCGTTTTGTAAATTCTGTAAAAAGAAGAATAGTATCCACAGAGGCTGTTGGTGAAGAACTTTGCGGTTACACATCCACTGGTGGATATGGAACCTTCTAAGTTCCTTGGTTAAGTACTACCATCTTGGGAACCTCATTCTGTTTGCAGCTGGCTTTAATTATGTGGATGTTTTTCCTTCATTTATCAAAATGTGTCTCTAACCAACACATGCTGCATTGAAAACCTTCTAAATGACTGTACATTTTTTAACTATGTTCTAGTTTTCTTCCTTTACCTTCTTTAAGGTTGATGGAATAGCTGTCCTCTGAAGTCTCTGCATGCTGAAATTTGAAAATGTAAAAATGATTCTTATCCTAGATGTGAGCTGGATGAGGAAAATCTCAGATCTTTTAGCTTCTTTATTTTAGGCTATTACACACTGTTGTTTTTTTTTCAACTAACACAATTCAAAGCACACCCCTGGTACAATTTTGAAGTGATTGACTTTGTAGAAGTAGCATACTAAGACCAACCATTTCTTCTGCCACCATGTTCTCTACTTGCCCCTGTTGTACAAATGTGACATTTTATAAAATATGATAAAATAGTCACATAATGTGCAACAAGGGCACATGGAGAAGAACCTTCATGCCAAACAACCAAGAATTCAGAAATGGTTGGAATCAGGAGCCTCTACCCTTTAAAATCAGGGTAATTTTTGGTCCAGACTTTCCTCCAAGTCTTCTGTGGTAGTGGGGTAGGGATCCCTACTGCCACTTAATGCAGGTAATTATTCTTGTGTATAGTTCTGAATGCCATAAAGGTTTTCCTGGCGTCACCTCAGTTTGGCTCTCTTAAATACATGGACAGGACTCAGAGAGGACCAAAGATGAAGAATGCTACTCTGACCTCAATGGAGATGTGCCTGAATATCAAGAAAAAAATGAGTTGCATACTTTTTGACATGGCCAACGAGGGGATTTGCTTCATTTGACCGTTCACATTTCCTATGATGATATTTTATATTTACTATACAGTCAATGTGTGTAGGCACATGTATATTTCTATCAAGGGCGTGGGAGTTAAGGGAAAAGATTTAGAGGGAATGAAAGTTAGTACTTTTACACATATTGCCTGTATTCAGTTTAAGTGATAGTAGCCCCTACCTGGCAGGGTTGTTATAAGGATCAAATGAGTTAATGTGTAAAAAACATTGTCTGGGAAATAGTAGTTGCTACATAAATGCTTACATATTCCCTACCCCTACCTTTTCTCAACTGTCATCAATGAGTTTCATTCTTCAGGCAAAGGAATGATAGATAGATTGACCTTACAGGTCTCTTTGGTCTCTGAGAATAGATATCATAGTCACCCTACTCTGTGGTTGATTAAGGGAGGCAATTACTCTTAGGGATCTAATATGGCTCTGTTCTCCTAATTAGATTTTTGTGATATTCACCAACTTCATTCGTTTGTCATGAATACTGCCCATTACAGTTGTGTCTCAGAAGAATGAATATAAGAAAGAAAAAAGCAATGATCTTCTAAGCTTTCTGCCAGTTGAATCATGTGGCCATTCTTCTTCATTTTGTAGATTCTGCTCAAAGAACATTGAGTACTGGTAAAGTGCTTTGTAGCCAAAAAACCGTGAATGCGGGAAGACTTTGGGAGAAAGGCTGCCTACCCAATGAAAGCCCCAGAGATATTACATGGACACTCTGATGACCTCCCATGAGAAGAGAGTGTAAGTACTGCCATCTTGAGAACCTTTTCTGTTTTAGGCTAGCTTGAGTTATTTGCATATTTTCTCACCATGTAACTTAAAGTTCCCTCTAACCAGCACATGCTCAGTGGGAATACTTTTATATTGACCATCCACTTCAGGCTTTGACATTTTCCTCCTTTTCCTTCTTAATTTAGGTGAACGGAATAGCTGGCTTCTGAAGTCACTTGTCACACAGGAAATCAGCAACATAAAGCGAATTCCCTCCCTGAGTGTTTGGACGGAGAAGGAGCTCTCTCAGAGATCATTCAGACCGGGGATCCCAGTGCATTATGGATTTGGTTTTTCAACCAATGCCATCTAAAGCACATTACTACCACTTTCCTTTATTTAGTTGTGCACTAGGAGCACAACAATGAAGACACAGCTATCTTGCTGCCACAACCTTGATGTGCCTCAGTTATACCAGATACATTTTACGCATTGTGATGAAAGTCAGATCACGTGTAAATACTGGCCCTTAGTCCATAGCCAAGAGATGGGTAGGACAAGGGACTTGGTCCTCTTCAGCCCTTAATGATTGTTGACCTAGATTTTCTTTGAACATCTCCATGGCGTTGGAGGTGGTCTCTAATGCCACCTAATTCTACTCATTATACTGGTACATTGCTCTGAATCTCACGAAAGTTTTCATAACATCAAGGCCAAATTTGCCTCCATGAAATCCATCCACACATGCGAGGATTCCAGAGGATCAAGAATGAGGTGTGCCTTTCTTCCTGATGGTAAGGTGATGGATATACAATACACAATGAGTTATTGATTTCTGGATACAGCCAATGAGTAGATTTGCTTCACTTGACCACATACATTTCTTAGAATGTTTTTCTTTTTGATGATGTACAATGGATATCCAATTCCCATTCTGGCTATTAGTTTGGACAAGAACAACTCTAAGACATGTTTCAGCTTGGTGATCCCAACATATTATGGTTTTTCGAACAACGCCATCCAAAGGACACCATTACTACCATTTTCCAGCATTTGTCTCTGCATTAGGAGGACAACAGTGAAGAATCATCTATTCTGCCGCCATGCCCTCCATGTGCCTCAGTTGTACCTGATGCAACATTTTATACGGTATGAAGAAAGTTGTATTATGTACAATAGTGGCTCTTGGAGAAAAACCTTCTAGCCCAATAGCCAAGACCTCAGAGATGGTCAGAACAAGGAACTAACTGTGCCCTTTCAATCCTTTGATGATTGCTTTTTCCAGAATTTCCTTGAACATTTTCATGGCAGTGTGGTAAGCCGTTATGTAAAGGCAGCTCATTATACTTGTGGGTAACTCAGTGTCAACAGGGTATTCTTCACATCCAATCTAAATACGCCTCCATGAAATCCAAACCGAAGACAAGTATTCTAGTAGATAAAGGATGAAGCATGCCACTTGCTTCTTGATGGAGAGGTGATGGATGTACGAAGGGTTGTGAATTTCTGGACAAGGCCAGCGAGTGGATTTGCTTCATTTGACCATGTATGTTTCTTATGGTGATTTTTTTCCTTATTTTTTTTTAGTTGTACAGTGCATGTGAGCATGTGTGTGTGTGTTTCTGTCTGAGATGAGAGGGTTAAAGGGGAAGATTTGGAAAGAATGAAAGTTAATGCTTTCAGGCATACTTCGTGAATTGAGTTTAGTAACAACTTCTATCTTACAAGTGTTGTGAGGATTAAGTGAGAAAGTATGTGTAAAACACACTTAGCTTTGTGCTTAGCAGACAGCAGATCATTTACAAGTTCTCATTTATTCCATTCAGTACTATTCACTATTCGTTTCTCAGCTATGCTAGAAATGAGCTTTGTTTGTTTGTGTGTTTATCATTCACGTCCTTTTGGTCTTCTGAGATTGGAAATCAGAACTAGTACTTTGTGCTTGGTTAGATAAAGTAGAAACTGTTGGGAAACCTTGTAGGCTTGTTTTCTGATGATTGGACTTGTTTTGTTCACCAGCCTCATCTGGCACTCTCTAGTATTCCAAGCTTACAGCTGAGTATCTCAGAAAGAGTATATATAGGAGGAAAAAATGATCATCTCACCATTCTTCCAGTGGCTTCATGTGGACAACGCTCCTTTGCAGATTCTCCCCAAAGATGATTAGTGTCCATAGAAAATGTTGGTAAAAGCGCTTTGTAGCTAAACAACAAAGAATGTGAAAGTTTGCCCAAAAGATCTCTACTTTATGAAACCCCTTGATGATTTTGGATCTAGAATCTGAGGGATGACTGCCAATGAAAGGAGAATGTAAGTATCCTGAGAGCCTCATTGGTTTTTGGGCTAGCTCGAATTAGTTTGACATTTTCCCACTATGTAAGATAAATTTGTCTCTAAACAATACAGGCTGAATTGAATATTTCTACAATGACAATCTAGTCTTGATTTTGGTATTTTCCTTCTCTTTTAGGGGAATGGAATAGCTGGCCTCTGAAAGTCGCTTTCCATGAGATCATCGACAATATAAAAGTAATATCTTACCTGGATATGAGCCTTGATAAGGACTACTCTCAAAGATCTTTCAGCTCGATGATACCAGCATGGTTTTGTTGGTCAATCACCACCACCCAAAACAGACCATTACTTCCATCTTCCATTACTTGTCTCTATAGTAAGAACATAACAGTGAGAAATAATCCATCTTGCCACCATGCCCTCTATGTGCCTCAGTTGTACCTGATATAACATTTTGTATATTGCCATAAAAGTTGTATTATGTACAATAGTGGCTCTTGGAGAAAAACCTTCTTGCCAGATTGCCAAGAATTTAAACATTGTTCACAAAAGAAACTGTGCCCTCCCCAACTTCTGATGATCATTGGTCCAGGTTTTCCTTGAGCATTTCCATGCTACTATGGGGGGTTTCTCTACTGCCACCTAATGCAGATCACTATTATTTGTGCATCGCTCTGAGTGTCAAGAAGGTTTTCAGGACATCAAGCCCAAATTGGCCTCCATGAAATCCATAATATGAGGATTCCAGAGGATAAAAGATGGTGTGTCCTTTTCTTCCCAATGGCAAGGTAATGGATGTACAATGCACATGTTGATTTTTGGACACAGCCATTGGAGTCATTTGGTTCACCTGACCATGCAGATTTCCTACGAAGGTTTTCTTCATGGCTGTACTGTGTGTTTGTAGGCGGGCTGGGATGTGGGTGAAGGTGTAGAGAGAATTAGAGTTAAATGCTTTTATACATATTTCCTAAATTGAGTTTAATTAATAGTATGCTCTACTTGGCAGGGTGGCTGTAAGAATCAAATGAAATAATTTGTGTAAAACACAATTAGCACAGTGCCTGGCAAATAGTAGGCTCTACACAAATGCTTATTTATTCCCTTCCCCCTTCTCTTCCTTTAGTTAAATTTAATTGACCACTCATTCCTCAGCTGTCTTATAAATGGGCTTCATTCTTCAGTCAGAGGAATGGATCAGTTGAACCTTTTGAGTCCTTTTGGTGTCTGAGTTTGGAAATCATGTTGCCATTCAATTGTGTCTCATTCTTGGTGACCTCATTTGAGGCTTTCTTGGCAAAGATATTGGAGTGATTTGCCATTTCTTTCTCCTACTCATTTGGAAGATAAGGAAACTGAGGCAAACAGGATAAAGTGACTTGCCCAGGGTCACACAGCTAGTATATGAGGCTGGATTTGAACTTGGGTTTTCCTGATTCCAAGCCTGGTTCTTTATTCACTAAACCATTTAGATGCTCAAGGAAATCATAGAACCCCTACTATGGGGCAGATTGTGTTTTTGTGGCATTCATCAACTTCATCCGACAAAGAATAAATACACCAAAGAGAAAAGCAAGTATCTTCTACTCATTATTCCAGTTGCTTTATTTGGACACTGTTCTTCTTTTTGCAGATTCTGTCGAAATAAGACTTGTGTCCATAGAGAGTTCTGTTAAAGTGCTTTGTAGCTAAACAAGTATGAATGTGGAAGGACTTTCTAGCAAAGATATCCACCAAACCCCTGATGATTTGGGGTTCTGACTCTGACTGATGACCTCTCATGAAATGATAACGTAAGTACATTGGGAACCCATTCTGTCGTAGGCTAGCTCTAATCATCTGGATATTTTCCCAGCATGTAAGAAATTTGCCTCTAACCAGTCCATGCCAACCTGAATCCCTTTACAATGACCATCCATTTCTGACTCTGCCATTTTTCTCCTCCACTTCGGGGAATGGAATAGCTGGCCTCTGAGGTCACTTGCCACACAGGGAATGAACAACCTTAAGCCGCATCCTGGGTATGAGGTTGGATAAGGACAAACCTCCTGAGATCTTTCAGCTCAGTGATCCCGGCATATTCAAGTTTTGGTTTATAACCAACACCATCGAAAGCACACCATTACTATCATTTTCCATTAACTGGTGCTACAGTTGGAACATAAAAATAAAGAATCATCCATCCTTTCATGATGCCCTTTCATGTGCCTCATTTGTACCTAATACAACATTTTATATAATGCAATGAAAGTTGTATTATGTACAAGAGTGGCTCTTGGAGAAAAACCTTCTCACCAGATAGTCAAGACTTCAGACACTGTTGGGACAAAGAACTGTGCCCACGCCAAACCTGATGATTGTTAATCCAGACTTTCCTTTAACGTTTCTATGTTGGCTTAGTAATCAGTCCCCTCTGCCACCAAGAGCAGCTCATTATTCTTGTGTATGACTTCGAATGTCAAAAGGGTATTTTTTTTATATTGAGTCTCAATTTGCGCCCAGCATTCACTTGAGAGGAGGAAAGATAAAGCATGCCTGCCTACCACCCTCCTGACAGAAGTGATGGGTGGCTGAGCCCTAAGAGTTGTGAAGTTTTAGATAAAGCCAGTGAGTGGATTGGCTTCACTTGACCGTACGTATTTGTTATGATGGTTTACTTTTTTTTTTTTAATTTTTGTGTTATGAGTGTTTGTGCATGGGTGGATTGACAGGGGAGATTTAGAGTGAAAGTTAATGGTTTTTTTTTTTTACTTATTTCCTGAATGGAGTTTAATTAATTGTATGCTCTACTTGGCAGGGTGGCTGTGAGAATCAAATGAGATAATATATGTAAAACACTTTTCACTGTGCCTGGCAAATAGTAGGAGCCATATAAATGTTTATTTATTCCCTTTCTCTAGCCCCTCTTCCCTAAATTCAGATGACCATTTCTCAACTATGTTCTCTGTGAGCTTCATTCTTCCTGCAGGGGGGATGAGAGAGTGGAAATTATAGCAGCCTTCCTATGTGAGGGAATCTGTTCCTTCTATTGGATTGTTGTGCTTTTCACCATCTTCAACCAGCACTCATGAGTGATGCCAGTTATAATTGTGCCTCTTGCCTCTGAAAAATGAACATATCAAAAAGAAAATCAGTGATCTTCTAACTATTCTGCCAGTAACTTCCTAATATTGTTAATTTTCTAGATTGTATTCAAAGATTAGGGTCCACAAAGAATGCTGGTAAAGTGCTTTGTAGTTGAACAACCAAGAGCATGGAAGGACTTTAACATAAAGAATCTCTGCCTTAGAAAACCCCTGATGATTTTGGATCTAGACTCTGCCTGATGACCCCTCCTGTGAGATTAGGGTGAAAGTACTGTCATCTTAGGAAACTCTTTCTGCTTTAGGCTAACTCTTAATGATTTGGATATTTTCCTATAGCATTGTAACTTCAATTTGCCTCTACCCAATACCTGCCAAATGGAATGACTTTATATTCCTTCCATCTCTGATGTTGTTTGACATTTTCCTCCTTCTCCTTCATTTAGGGGACTGGAATAGCTGACCTCTGAGGTCACTTTCCAGAGAACTGATAACATAAAGCTAATTCCCACCCTGCGTGTGAGGTTGAACATCGATAGTTCTCAGAGATCTTTCTGCTTGTTCATCTGAGCACATTATGTCACTGTTTTTCAAATAATGCCATCTGAACCACTGCATTCCTAACATTCTTTCACTTAGTTCTGTTAGGAGAACCACAAAGTACCATCTCCTGCGATCATGAGCTCAACGTGCCTCAGTTGTACTTGATGCCACGTTTTATATTATAATAAAAGTGGTGTCATGTACAATTGTGGCTCTTGGAGAAGAACCTTCTAGCAAGATTGCCAAGACTTCAGAGATAACTGAGACAAGGAACTATGCTTTCTCCAACAACTGATGATTATTGGTCCTTACTTTCTTTGATCACTTCCATGGTGGTGCTGCTAGAGGAGATCTCTATTGCTAACTAATGAAACTCATTATTATTGTGCAATACTCTTAATGTCAGAAACATTTTCATGATATCAATACTAAATTTGTCTCCATGACATCCATACACAGGAGGATTGCAGAGGACAACAGATGAAGTGTGCCCCATGCTTCCTGAAGAGATGATGGGTGCACAAAGCATGATGAGCTGTGAAATTCCTGGACATGGCCAGTGAGATTTGCTTCGACATATACATTTCGTTATGATGATTTACTTTTTAATTGTTGTACAGTGTATGTTTGTGTATGCACAGGTTGAGGTGGAAGATTTGGATAGAATGAAAGTAATGCTTTTTATCGAGTTTAATAGTCTGTCCTACTTGGTTGGTGTCTGTGAGGATCTAATGAGAGAATGTATAAAATGTGTTTAGCACAGTACCTGGCAAACAGTAAGAGCTACAGAAACGTGTATTTATTTCCTTCCTATACTCCTCCTCTTTCCTTTTCAATTCACTTGACCATTCATTTCTCAGAGATGTTGTAAATGAGATTCATTCTCCCTGCAGGGGCATAGATTGGCTGACATCTGAGGTCCCTTTGAACTCTTGAGGTTGGAGGTCATAGAATCCCAATTGCGTAGTGGCTCAGAAGAGTTTAAAACTTTTCAGGTCTTATAAGCCTATGCTCCCACGAATGAACTTCTGTTCTTTCCATAAAATATTCCAGTATCCCAAGCTATGGTTGGGAATCTCATTAGAAAGAGCACATCAAAGAGAAAAGCAATGGTCTTTTAACCATTCTTCTAGCTGCCTTATGTGGATACAGTTCTTCATTTTGTAGATTTTCTGTAAAGAAGAGTAGTGTCCATAGAGAATGTGGTGAAGTTCTCTGTAGCTAAATGACCAAGAGCATGGAAGGACTTTGGCATAAAGGATCTCCATCTTATGATTCCCCTGATGCTATCACATCCAGACTCTGACTGATGACTTCCCATGAGAGAAAGGCATAAGTACTGCCTCCTTGGGAAACTCATTCTATTTTAGGCTAGTTCTAATGATTTGGGTATTTTCCCAGCATGTAACTTCATTTCCTTCAACCCATACTTGCTGATTTGAATACCTTTCCATTGACCACCCATTTCTGACTTTGACATTTTCCTCCTCCTACTTCTTCATTTAGGAGAAAAGAAACAACTGATTCAAGTCAACTTTTAATACTTAATCAACAACATATACAGGTAATTTTCATCCTGTGTGTGAGGTTCGATATCGACAACTCTCAAAGATCTTTCGGCTTGATGATCCCAGCACATTATGGTTTTGTTTTTTCAGCCAACACCATCCAAACGCCCATTGTTCATTACTGGCTAAGCAGTAGAAGGATAACAATGAAAAACCATCTATCCTGCTACCACGTCCTCTGTGCCTCAGTTGTACCTGATACAACATTTTGTGTAAGATACTAAAAGTTGTATTATGTACAAGAGTGGCTCTTGGAGAAAAATCTGCTAGCCAGATAGCCAAAAGTTAAGAGAGGGTTGGGGACAAGGACTGTGCCCTCTCCAACTCCTGATGACTGTTATCTTTCTTTGAATATTTCCATAGTGGTGTTAGAGGGGATCTCTACTGCCACCTAATGCAACTCATTAGACTGGTGCATTGAAGTGAATGTCAAGAAAGTTTTCATGACATGAAGCCTATGTGTGCCTTCATGAAATGTACCCAGTGGTCAAGAATTCCAAAAGATAAAAGATGAAACCACTCCCCCCACTTCCTGATGAAGAGGTAATGGGAATACAATGCATCTAACCTGCAGGTTGGTTGGGATGATCACATTAGATACTATTTTTTAAAAGATCTTAGAGTGCCTGGCATACACATGGCAATCTATAATAGTTTATTCCCTTTCCATCTAATTCAATCCAATTGACCATTGATTTCTCAGTTATTTTGAACATCATCTTACCTAGGAGTAAGAAACCTGCAGCTTTGAGGCCACGTGTGGTCAAGTGTGGCCCTTTGATTAAATCCAAACTTCATAGAACAAATCCCCTTAATAAAATGATTTGTTCTGTGAAACTTGGACTCAGTCAAAAGGCTGCACCCATAGACTTAGAAGGCCACATGGGGCCTCGAGGCTGCAGGTTCCCCATCCCTGTACCAATACATGCTAAATTGAATAGACTATCCATTTCTGACTTGGTTTGAGATTTTCTTTCTTCCTCTTCATTTAAGAAAATGGAATTGCTAACCTATTAAATCACTTTCCACCAGAAAATAAACAACATAAAAGCTAATTCCCATCCTGGGTGTGAGGTTGGATAAGGACAACTCTCAGGGATCTTTCGGCTTGGTGATCCCAGCATAAGATGGATTTATTTTTCAACCAACAACCATTTTCTGTTATATGGCTTTGCAGTAGGAGCACAAAAATGAAAAATCCTCTGACTTGGACCTGACTATGCCCTCCATGTACCTTAGTCGCACCTGACAGAACATTTCATATTGTAGTGATAAAAGTTGTGTTATATACAATAGTAGCTCTTGGAGAAAAACCTCTCAGCTGTATAGCAAAGAGTTCAGAGATTAAGGTTTAGACAAAAAAAATCTGCCCCCTTAGAGCCCTAATGATTCTTGGCCCAATTTTTCCTTGAACATTTCCACTGAGGTTGTTATAGTGACTCTATATTGCCACCAAATGCAGCTCAGTTTTGCAAGACAATGTCAGGAGGGTATTCTTGACATCTAGTCCAAATTTGCCTCTGAAATCCAGAGGACAAGGATTCCAGATGATAAAAAGATGAAGCACGCCCCTTGCTTCCTGAGGGAGAGCTAGCTGATGTCTGTGCAATGCATGATAAATGTGAATTTTTAGACAAACAGCGAGGGGATGTGGTTCACTTGACTTTGTACATTTGTGATGATGTTATCCCTTTTTTTTGGCTGAACAGTATATGTTTATGGCTGGGAGGTTGGGGTAGAGGGAGAAGATTTGGACAGTGTGAAAATTATTGCTTTTTTATATACTTCCTAAATTAAGTATCATTAGTAGTAGTAGTAGTATCTACCTCACAGGGGGCTCCTCAAGATCAAATAAGATAATATTCACAAAAAGCACTTAGGGTACCTGGCACACAGTTGGCAATCAGTAATTGATTATTCCCTTTGACTCCTTGCCTTCCCCTAATTCAGTTCAATTGATCACTCATTTCTCAGCTAAGTTGTAGATGAGCGCCTTTCTTCAGGTAGAGGAATGGATAGGCTGATCTCTGAAGTGTCTTTGATCTCTGAGACTGGAAATCAGAATCACAACTGTGTTGGATTAGATGAAGTGCAAACTGTTGGAGATCTTGTAGGCCTGGGTTTCCATGATTCAAACTTTTCTCGTTTCCACCAACTTCATCCACCACTCTCCAGTTGGGTGTCGCACAGGAATGAGCATGTCAAAGGGAAATGCAATGACCTTCCAACTGTTCCTCCAGCTGCCTCACGTGAACGATAGTCTTCAGCACATATGTTACGTGCAAAGAAGAATAGTAACCATGGAGAACGTAGGTGAAGTGCTTTGCAGCTAAACAAAATGTGCTTTCAAAGACTCGAACAAATGGAAGGACTTTTATGGGAAGGATCTCTACCATAACAAACCCCTGATGATTTTCCATCCAGACTGACTGATGACCTCCGGTGAAAGGCCGGCATAAATACTATCTTGGGAAATCCATTCAGCTTTAGGTTACCTCTAATTATTTGGATAGTTTCCCAGGGTGTCACTTAAATTTCCATCTAACCAACACACGCTCAATTGAATGTTTACATTGACCATTTCTGACTTTGACATTTTCCTCTTTATTTAGGAGCAAGGAATATCTGACCTGAGGCAATTTTTCCAGTTATTTAGCTCTACAGTGGGAGTATCACAAGGAAACAACATGTATCCTGCCACCACAGCCGCCATGTGCCTCCATTGTACTGAATACAACATTTTGTATATCGTGATAAAAGTTGTATTATGTACAATTGTGGCTCTTGGGGAAGAATCTTCTAGTAACGCAGCCTAGAGTTCGGAAATGGTTGGGACGATGTCTGCCCTCTCAAAACGCTGAAGATTATTGAGCCACGCTTTCCCTGAACGTTTCCATAGTAGTGACTTGTTATGCCTGTGCGTTACTCTGAACGTCGAGGTTGTCTTGATATAAAACCTAAGTTTGCTTCTATGAAATATGCAGAGAAGATAAGAATTCTAGATGATAATAAAACATTAAGCATGTCCCTCATTTTCTGAGGGAGAGCTGATAGGTGTGAAATGAAAGATGAGTTGTGAATTTCTGGACATGAACAGTGAGGAGATTTGCTTCACTTGACTTTGCGTATTTGTTGTGCTGGTTTACTTTTTCTAGCATGCTTGTGCCTGGGTTGGGAGAGGAGGAAGATTGGGAGTGTGTGAAAGCTAATGCTTTTTTACATACTCCCCAAACCAAGTATAATAGTAGCATGTACCTTACATGCGGGTGCAGAAGATGAAATGAAATCATGTTACAAGCTCATAGAATGCCTGGCACACAGTTGGCAATCCGCAATTGATTATCCCCTTCTACTCCTTTGCTTCTAATTTAGTTCAATTGACCATTCATTTCTCAGCTGTTGTAGATGAGTTTCATTCTTCAGACAGGCGGATGGACTGGACTCAAGTCCCTTTATTCTCCTGAGATTGGCAATCAGAACCACTGTTGTGTGTTGAATCCAAAGCATACCATTGCTTCAGCATTCAAGGGCCTGGCTCTCTCGTAGGAGCAAGACTAAGGGAAACCATCTCCCGTTATTCTCTCGATCTGCCTCAGCTGTACAAATGTGACATTTTATGGATAGTGAATAAAGTAGTCACATTATGTGCAGCAGTGGCATTGGGAGACAAACCTTCCAGTCAGACAACCAGGACTTCAGATATGCTTGGGACAAGGGGCTGTACCCTCTAACACCTCAAATGATTTTTGGTAGGAACCTCTACTTCCACCTAAGGATGGTCATTATTCTTGTTCAGAATGTCAAATGAGGTAATAGCTATAGCAACAACTTAATACAGTGCCTGGCATATAATCAGCGCTATATAAATGCTTATTTCCTTCTCCCACTTCCCCTAATTCATTTCAGTTGCATACTCATTTCTCAGCTATGTCCTCAGTAGCCTTTATTCTTTCAGCAGGTGGTTGGACTGGTTGACCTCTGAAGTGATCTTCATCTCTAAGGTGGACAATCAGATGAGGCAAATAATCTTGGAGATCTTATTGGCCTATGTTCCAATGATTGCACTGTTTTTTTTCTTTCAATCTTCCTTGCCACCATGCCCTCTATTTGCCTCAATTGTATGGGATGACACACACCATAAAAGTTGTGTTACGTACAATAGTGACTCTTGTTGGACATTCAGCCAGATAGCCAAAAGGTCAGGGATGATTGAGATAAGAAAATTTCCTCTCAAACCTCTGATGATTATCTAGACATTTCTTGACATTCCCATGGTGGTGTTAGAAGGGGTCTCTACTGCCACCCAATACAGCTCATTATGCTTAATGTAGTGCTCTGAACGTCAAAGCGGATATTCTTTTACCTTTATAAAATTCCCACAGAAGGGAAGAATTCCAAAGGATAAAAGATGACATTGTGTCTCACTTCATGATAGAAAGGTAACGGACGTACGTTAGTTACTAATTTTTTGGACATGGCTAGTGAGATTTGCATTTTGATGCTTTTTTTTTGGTTCTTTTCATACAGTGTACCGGGCAGTGGGGGGACAGGATTTGGAAAGTTAATGTTCTTATACGTACTTCCTGAATTCACTTCAATTTCTGAACTATACAGGAACTTTATTTTTCAGGCAGGGGGATGGATTGGTTGACCTCTCTGAGATAAAATCATTTCTGAGCTATGTAGTGGTTCTTCAGGCATGGGGATAGATTGATTGACCTTACAGGTGTGTTGGTAAACAAAATGGCCTTTGTTTTCTTTGAGTGGTTCAGTGTATTTCGCTGAGCCTTGATGGGTGCCGGGCCCCAGGCACAAACCCCTTTTAGGTGTGCAACCTATGCAGGTGTGGATTGGTGGCTGCAGTGGGGCTGGCTGAAGTGCTAACTCCAGAGCCATGCCTAAGTGCTAAGCCCCAGGCACTAACTCCTATTACGTGTTAACCTAATCTATGTGGATGTGAACCTCCCAGGATCCTAACAGAAGAGCCAACTCAAGAACCAATCACCAGAGCCTAGGCTCTGGTCATTCAGACCACACTTGATGATGTCAAAGACTCTGTAAGAAGAGAGAAGACAGCTTGGAGATTGAGATTTGTTGGAGCCAGAAGCAGCTACAGCTGAAGCCAAAGGAGACACAGGAGCTGCTGGTAGCAGGGCTGACCCACGTGTGGATTGAGGAGTGCCGACCAAGGGCTTGAGGCCAGTGCGTAATCTTCTTACCTGGGGGGGGGGGGGGGCAGCATGAATATGATTCAGTTTAATGCCATCATGTTTTTCTGTGGCCTCCTGGTTACTCTTGTAAAGCAGATTTATTGGGCCTGAAAGCTTTTGACCAGGTTATCAAAATGGGGACGCTAGTTCACAGGTCTGCTACTTTGGAGCTTGAATAAATGCTTAGGGAATTCCTCATATCCTGGTGTTCTGAACCGTTCAGACACGTATGTGATTCTCTTTGAAACAACAGGTCACTTACATCTCTGAGATTAGAAATCAAAGCTTCTGCTGTACTCAGTGATGGACTGGCTGAGGTAAAAACTGAGGAATCTTGCACTTTGGCTCTTCCAACCAACTTCTCACACTCATTAGTACTGAAGACTGTAACTGGCTGTTCTAAAGTATGAGCATATCAAATAGAAAAGCAGTGATCTTGCCTTCCATCCCTTTCAGCTGCCTCATTTGTACAATGTGTGATGTTTTGTGGATTATGTCCAAAAGGAACATATTGTAAAACATAAGACTGTTGGCAAAGAACTGTCTAAACAGCCATTAATACAGAGGAACTTCTGGGATAAGGAGCACTGTCCTATAAAAATTCTGGAAGATTGTTCCAACAGATTTTCCCTGAAGATTTCCAGGCATATTTGGAGCAGAGGAACACTACTTCCTTCAAATGCTACTCACTATACTTGTGGATAACTCTGACTGATGGGAGTTTTCACGATATCGAGGGCAAATCTGCAGCTAGCCAAGTACTGGTGAAGCATCAGGATTCCAGAGAATGAAAGATGAAATACAACACTCATCACCTGACAAAGCAGTGATGGACTTACAATGTAGGAGGAGACAGGCATTTGTGGACATAGCCAATGAGGGGGGTTTGTTTTGCTTGATTACACTTTGATAAGAACATTTCATTTTTCTTGTCTTATGGTATGTGTGGGAGGGTGGGATGGGGTCTTAACAAGAAAGAAAATTATGTTTAAAAAGTAAGTCAATGGACAGCTCTTCTTTAAGCTACGTTGTGGATGAAGCTCATTCTTCAGGAAAGGGGGATGGATTGGTTGACCTATAAGGTTACTATCATGTTCGAGTAGGAATCCTAGAAGTATCTGCTATGCTGATTAGTACATTAGATGAAATAAAGAGTCTCTGAGAGGTCTAACAGGCCTGACTTCAAACAATTGTGGCTTTTGTTCTTTCAACCAACTTTCTCCAGTACTATAGATTCTAGTTGGTTGTTAAAGAGCATGAGAACATGATACACAAAAATTACTATCTTGCCTCCATCCCTTCTAGCCATCTCTTTTGGACAAGGTGCTCCATTTTGTGGATTTTCTCCAAAAGTCCATCTTACAGGGGTTGATGGTAAAGAACTTTGAAGCAAAACCACCAAGAACATGGAGTGGCTCATGGGCAAAGGATCTTTTTTGTTTGTTTGTTTATAGAACACAGGTATTTTTCTTTTATTCTTCATGATTTGCTTTTAAGTCATCAACACAAAAACTTACAGGTGGGTTATCTATCAGGAGTCTGGACTTGGTCAGTGCAGATTATAAAATGAACCATTAGAAAATATGTCACTGCACGTTACAAAAATTCAGCACTTACTAAACACCTAGAAAGACAGGATCAGATGGTCAGAATTATACACTGAAAGCTTCCTTATCTTTCATAAACAGACAACAAATCTCTTTACTACAAACGTAGACACCAAACTATCTTTGAGAGTTCAACAGATTAACTACCCTGGAAGTAAAATATACAGATAAAACCAAACAGATAAAATTGTTGCCTGTAATTGTCCAGACATAAAAATAAAACTTAAGACCAAGATTTTTAAGAGCCATCATTACGCCAAATGCTCATAATATCCAAACTACATGGAATTACAAGATTTCATGATATAGAGTTGGATGTGAATAATCAACCAAACAAGAAGTCAATCCCTGACTTACAACTATTGCAAATTTCTTAATACTTAACCATCAGGTCTTGAAGCCAGTTAAAACTGCATCCAGTACACTCTTTAAATTTTTTTTACTTTTTCAAAATCCTTTTCTTTAATATTTTTTAGTTTTCAACATTGATTCCCACAAGATTTTGAGTTACATTTCCCCCATTTCTACCCTCTGCCACCCCAAGATGTCCTATATTCTGATTGCCCCTTTCCCTAGTCAGCCCTCCCTTTTGTCACCCTACCCCCCCCATTATCCCCTTTCCTCTTATTTTCTTGTACAATTAGATTTCTATACCCCATTGCTTGTATATCTCATTCCCAGTAGCATGTAAAACACATGTGTTTTTGAGCATTTACCTTTAGAACTTTGAGTTCCAAATTTTCTCCCTTCTCATCCACCTTCCTTGAGAAAGCAAGCAATTCAACATAGGCCATGTGTTATCACTATGCAGAACATTTGCTATTTTCCTTCCATCCTATCCTGTCCCCTTTTGATCCATTTTCTCCCTTGATACTGTCTCCTTTTCTAAGGGGTTTGCTTTTTGTTACCTCCTCCCCTTCTATTATCCCCCCCCCTACTTTCCTGTAGGGTAAGATACCCAATTGAGTGTGTGTGTTATTCCCTCCTAAAGTCAAATCTGATTCCCTCACCTAACACCTCTTCCCTTCCCACAGTACAGCGTTTTCTTGACCCTCATGAGAGATAATTTACCCCATTCTGTGTTTCCCTTTCTCCTCCCAATATATTCCTCTCACCCCTTAATTGTATTTATTTTTAGACATGATCCCTTCATATTCAACTCACCCTGTGTCCCATATATATGTATATATGTATGTACACACATACCACACATACATATATACGTATATATTTCCTTCAACTACCCTGTAAACATAATTTTTCCATGTAGGAATGTAATCAAAACAGATCAACTTTAGTAAGTCCCTTATGATTTCTTTTCCTTGATTACCTTTTCATGCTTCTCTTGATTCTTGTGTTTGAAAGTCAAATTTTCTATTCAGCTCTGGTCTTTTCACTGAGAAAGCTTGAAAGTCCTGTTTTATTCAAAATCCATATTTTGCCTTGGAGCATGATACTCAGTTTTGTTGGGTAGGTGATTCTTGGTTTTAATCTTCGCTCCATTGACCTCTGGAATATCGTATTCCAAATCCTTTGATCTCTTAATGTAGAAGCTGCTAGATCCTGGGTTATTCTGATTGTGTTTCCACAATGCTCAAATTGTTTCTTTCTGGCTGCTTGCAGTATTTTCTTCTTGATCTGGGAGCTCTGGAATTTGGTGACAATATTCCTAGTTGTTTTCTTCTTGGGATCTTTTTCAGGAGGTGATGTGGATTGTTTCAATTTCTATTTTACCCTCTGGTTCTAGAATGTCAGGGTAGCTGTCCTTGATAATTTCTTGAAAGATGATATCTAGGCTCTTTATTTGATTGTGGCTCTCAGGTAGTCCAATAATTTTTAAATTCTCTCTCCTAGATCTATTTTCCAGGTCAATGGTTTTTCCAATGGGATATTTCACATTGTCTTCCATTTTTTCATTCCTTTGGTTCTGTTTGATAATATCTTGATTTCTCATCAAGTCACCAGCTTCCACTTGCTCCAATCTCATTTTTAAGGTAGTATTTTCTTCAGTGGTCTTTTGGACCTCCTTTTCCATTTGGCTAATTCTGCCTTTAAAGGCAGTCTTCTCTTCATTGGCTTTTTGGAGCTCTTTTGCCATTTGAGTTAGTCTATTTTTTAAGCTGTTGTTTTCTTCAGTATACTTTTCAGTATTTTTTTGGGTCTCCTTTAGCAAGTCATTGACTTGTTTTTCATGGTTTTCTCACATCCTTCTCATTTCTCTTCCCAATTTTTCCTCTACTTCTCTAACTTGCTTTTCCAAATCTTTTTTGAGCTCTTCCATGGTCTCAGACCAATTCCAATTGTTTTTTGGAGGCTTTTGATGTGGGCTCTTTGACTTTGTTGACTTCTTCTGGTTGTATGTTTTGGTCTTCTTTGCCATCTGAAAAACATTCAGTAGTC
>CM053628.1:21106567-21186295 GCA_028646595.1 Phalanger gymnotis | reverse complement strand
ACCGCTGTTTTCAGAGCTAATTCTACACAGCAAGCTCTGCCACTCCAGTGCTCCTTCTCCCCCAAGAACCGCCAACCAGGACCTGGAGCCAGATCCAAGCAGGGCAAAGCAAGAGCTCCCTGCACTCCTGGTTCTGAACTGCTGCGTGATTCCTCCCACCGGGTGGGCTGGAAGCAAGCGCAAGAGCTTACTGTTGCTGCTGCTGCTGCCGCTGCCCCCCCCCACCCTGGGCTGGAGCTGGACCATGCATTTCTCTCACCTCAATCCAGCAGTTTTTTACTTACCTGTTGTTTTTGGTATTTGTAGGTCAAGAAATCTGGTAACTGCTACAGTTCAGTGATTCATGGCCTAAAGGCCTGCTCTGTCCAATCTCCTCAGCACCTGGTGTGTCCTGGGTGGCCCATTCTGCAGTGCGCTCTGCTCCCAGTATGATGCAATAGACCCTCCCCAGCAACCATCCAAGCCACCCTGGGCTGGAGACCTGCTTCCCTCTGTTGTTTCGTGGGTCCTGTAGCTCTAGCATTTGTTCAGAGCCATTTTTAGAGGTGTTTGGAGGAGAGCTTTAGTGAGTCCCTATTTTCCAGACACTATCTTGGCTCTGCCCCTGGGTAAAGGATCTTTACCAAACCCATGACAACTGTGGATCCATATGCCAACTATAGGCCTCCAGGAGAGAAGGGAGAGGCAATATTACCATCTTAGGAGATCCATTCCACTTTCAGCTAGTCCCCATCCTTTGGACTTTTCCCCTATATACAACTAAATGTTATTGCTAACCAATGTATGTTGAATGTAACTGTATTGACTGGGCATTTCTCAGCAGTTTTCTCGGTGTTTCTCCATCTCTAATTAAGAGAATGGAAGAATTGATCTCTGAAGTTCCTTTCTTTCCTAAGAGTCTACAAAAAAGTGAACTCCCATACCAGATAGCAGGCTGGGTATGGTCAACTCAGAGAGGTTTCAGCTTAGTGACCCCAAGATATTATATTTGCTTTTTTAAGCCACTATAATCTAATACTTACTAGTACAACTTATTACAACGGGCTGGCTAGTTGGTAGGACCATCACTATGTGATGCCCTTCATGCACCCAAGTTGTATCATGTTACATTTTATAGATGGTGATAAAAGGAACATGTGCAGTTGAGGCTATTGGAATAAAATATTCCAACCAAATAAGAGCTTAAAGATCGTTGTGAAAAGGACTAATACCCTATAAATTCCTTCACGATTACTGGTCCAGATTTAGCTTGAAAGAATTCCAGGTAGTTGTGGGGGGGATCCCAATGCTATTCCGATGTAGCTTTTTCCATTTATAGATAATTCTGATGGATAGGATGGTTTTCCTGACATCTAAAGTTGCCTTTCGCAAGTACTTGTAGTGAAACCACATAATTCAACAGGATCAGAGATGCACTACATTGCCCAACTCCTGACAGGTGATACGCTTAAAATGCACGCTTAAAATGCACACTTAAAATGCAGAATGAGATGTACATGCTTCATTTTGGTTCCTTCCTCCCCTCCCTCCTACTGTTGTTCAGGAACAGGATGAAGAGAATCAATGATTGTAAAAATACAGTAGAACTGAATTGAATTTCTTGATCATTTCTGTCTGAAATATGTCATAGACAAGTGTCATTGTTTAAGCAATGGGATAGACTGGTTGACTTCTAAGGTCACTTAAGTCTTTGAGTAGTAAACTAGATGAGGTAAAAACTGGGAGAATTTGGAGGCAAGTCTAAGCTTTCATTTTCAACCATCTTTCTTTTGTTTCTGCCAGTCTCTCTCGATCTGTCAAGTGAGCTGTGAGTAGCAGTGGAGTTTTTGGCTGTCCAATTCTTAGGAGAGTGACCTGAAGACCCACCACCCAGACCTGCTAGGCTGGGACTTTATATGCCTTTCATTTGCATGACTGTTTAATCTTTTCTTTCCTGAGAAGATGCTTTCTATGTTAAGTTTGTGACTGCAAAATACATGGAGAAAGATTACGTTTGATTACAAACCATATCCTCATCATAGTAACTCAGAGGACCTTTAAGGAACATGTGGTCTCGTGTGATCTAGCGGGGCTCTGACCAACGCTAGAGTCAAAAAATTAGGGTGTACTTGGGCACAAAATACTAAATGGTATTTCTTTGTGCCTGTTTCCTCATCTGTCAAATAATAAGGTTGCCCACCCCTGGCCCAACCTATCTCAGATGGCTGTTGTGGAAGTCAAAATGAGCTTCCCTGTGAGTGGTACATGCTGGAAAGAAGCCAGTAATGGCAATGAGAGGGAGGTAGAGTGGGCTGTAGACTAAGGAGCTGGAACAAAAGAGGACAGGAAAAGCATCTTGTGGGCAGAACCTGATGGATAAAAATTACTTGGAAAGTCATAGCACGAGAAATGAACCTGAGCCAAGGCCCATGGAAGGCAACCTGCCTGCCCTCATATCAGCATAAGGAGTAGCCATCTCAGTGGCCAGGTGCATATAGTGAGTTTAAAGACAAGGGAAGGCAGGTAAAAGCTTCTAAGGTGGGTTGGCATGGAGGTAGAAAAGCATGAAGAACAAGAAGGAAGTGAATTCTACTAGGTTGCCGATTGTTATGAGGGTTCTAAAGAGGAGAGGTCTGAAGTGAAAAGAGGAAAACCCATTCGTTGTTTGTGAGAGGCAGAGGACAGCAGGAGGACCCTCTCCCTTCCAAGGAATGATTTATGGTTTCCCCAGGGATATTAACAGCAGCCTGGCAAGAAATCACGTGCCAGGGACCCTGATTCTTAATTCGGTTGGCAAGAACCCAAGGGACTGATTTGCAGTGATTCAAACCCCAGAAAGTAAAGAATTTGCCACGAACTTCAAATCTGTGAGGAAAGTGGATTTATTTGGGAGGCAGGATCAAGAAAGGATGTTGCCAGGCTATGAGTCATGTAGCATGTCAACCTCCGAAGACCCAAGAAGCCATGGAGAGGCGGGAGGGGTGGGGACAAGCAGGAGGCAACATACTAAAAATAACCAATTAGCACCAAAAATGATGTCATCAGAGAAGTGGACACTGGGTTGTACAACCATGGGGCCAGAGTGGTATCCTTCTGAGGTTAAGAGAAAACGAAGGTACTCGATATTCTGAAGGGACCCTTTGTATCACACATATAAGAGGGAACAGTTGAGAGACACAGGATATATAGCAGCCACAGATTACACACCATTGGAAGGGGTGCCCTTGTTGGCTGAGTCACTGAAGATACTGGAGCACCAGGGGAAAAAAAGCTAGACTACTGGAGAAACTTTGGGGGGTGAGTCCACTGAAACAGGAATGAAGTAGAAGATAAGCAGAAAACACATTGGGATGTATTAATAGCCCCAGTAACAGTAGCAGATGGGCATTAGGTTTAGCTGGCAGAGCACAAGTGTGTAAGACAACTGTGGCTAGGCAAAAAGTGGGTTTAACCACTTGCCTGGCATCTTCCCTTTAAGGGACAGAGATGGCATATAGCTGGAGCAAGACCATAGACCAAGAACTAAAGAGATCTTACAGTTCATCCAGTTTGATCCCCCTTTTTACAAATGAGGAAGCCCAGAAAGGGGAAGTGACAAAGCCATGATTTAAACTTGAGTCCTAGAATCCTAAATCCAGCCCCCTTTCCTTTCAAGGTAGACACACTGCTGCACAGAGGCCAAGGACGCATCCAGCAGGGCAGCCCGGAGCAAGCTGTGTGGCAGGTGGGGCATCCTTACCACCTGTGTGATAAAGGAAGGGCATCTCTCTTCAAAGTGTTGGAGAGCTTGGGAGGCGGGCCCAGTGGCCAAGGGGAAGATAGCACAGCAGTGCGGGTAACATTTGCCCACCAGACTGCAGGGATGTCTCCCGGGGCTGGAAGAGAAGGTTAAGGCAACGAGAGGAAATACTGGGGTAGTGAAGGGGAGAAATAAAGACGATGGATTTCAGGTCGGCATGGGGAGGGAAAAGAGGGGGAAACATAGCTTGGGAAGAACACAATGGGAACGAGGCAAGAACCCAGCAAGACGTCAGCTCTGCAACAGGGAAGGCTGGCAGAGCAGGAGGACCCTGTCAGGAGGCTGAGGGATCTTCGGGTGCCTCAAGGGTGGGTCCAAACCAAAGACCACCTCTTACTCCCTGTGTGACTGGGAACGGGCAAGCCACTTTCTCTGGCTGTGTGCACCCAATACTTCCCAGTTTGTGTGCTCGCTTGGAGTACATGGAATCCAGAGGAAACAGAATGGAAAAGCATCCAGCAAGGGCTTCCTCAGTGCCAGGCCCTGTGCTAAGTGCTGGGGATCTGAACACAAGCTCAAAAGACAGCTCCATTTTAAGAGGGGAAAACAGCCCATATATGGGGAGTGGTGGCCCAAGAGGCATTTGATGAGACAGGCAGGCAGACGGCACAGGACAGCTCTGGCTTTTCTATGACTGGTTGTGTTAAGCTTATGGCTGGTTTTGGACTAGAGTTGGGAGCGGAAGGTGGAAAGGGGCAAGGTACGCCCAAGGTCCAGAGGAGAAATGGAGGCTAGCACAGGCAACGTAGTGTGACAGGGGGATGGCCCAGAAGTGGCATGGCAGGTCTAGGTTCAGGCGATGTGATACAAGGTGAATGCTTACCGACCAGGTATCTAGGGCTCCAGGGATAGTAGCTTGAACAAGTTTTATAACGGAGAGGACTTCACGAACACCAAGCACATACTTAATTCAATCAACATTTACTCAATACCTCCTATGTGCCAAAGACTGAGCTAGAAATAAAAAAAAAGTGAAATTGTTAAGAACATTCCAAATGCAGGGGACAGCTTGTGCAAAGGTATGGTGATGGGAGATTACAGCAAGTACCTTAGATATTTAGATAGAACGCAGAGTTGGAAGAGGGATGGTGAGAGGTGGGGAGTAACAAACAATAAGCTTCAGTCTACCGAGGGGGCTCAAGAGAGACTGCGAAAGGCTTTAAATATCAGACGAATTTGTTTTATTATAGAAGTGATAGGCAGCTGAGGAACACTCTTGAGAAAGGGAGTGCCATGGACACCCCTGTAGATCTTCGTTTCCTCATCTAGTAAAGAACAGGTGTGGGGGAGATGGACTCTAACCTCTTCTCTTGTTGAGTCTATGACATTTGGAAGACAGAGGTGCAGAGAGGAGAGAGCGGATACAGGGACTCAATGAGGAGGCTGCTTCAGTAGCCCAAGGGATGGGTGATAAGGGCCTTCACTGAAGTGGTTGTTGTGGTACGGATAGGGGAGATGTGGATCAAGGCAGCAGCTTGCCTGGCTTGCTGCCCAGAATGCTCTCCACCACAGCGGCTTTCTCCATGCAGCCAGCCCTGGCTGTCCTTTCCTTGGCTGGAAAACTCAAGTGATTTCTCTGCCATCTCTAGACATTCCCTAACACCAAGGGCTTGGTTAACTTTAGACAGGTTTCTTCTTTGGGCTCCTGTGCCCTAAGATAGGAAACTTGGGACCCTCTGGGCATGGTACCTACCCCCTAGCAGTCTTAGCTAGCTGGAACTCTACTTAGAGGACAGGATACAGTTATATAGAGGCCAGTTTGATGTAGGTACAGTTGGGTTGGCTGAAGTGGCCAGCCTTGCCTGTTAGAGGTTTCAGGAAGAAGAATCCTGGGGCCCACCATGACAGGAGCATCATGGGAGTAGCAGTCAGCCTCAGGGAAGAAGCTCAGGCTCTGGAGAGGAAATAGCCCCTCTCACATGGATTTCTGCCCTGGAGCAAAGCCCTTTTTGCCCTGTACTAGTTCTCGCTGTGTCTGCCAGTATGCTGAGACTGACTCCTCACTTATAAGCAGGCAGTTCACAGTACAACAAAAGAAATTCTGTGAAAACATGGAAGATCCTTGAATAAACAAACCATTAGCCCCAAAGACAGATGGCAGGTAGGTGGTACAACAAACAGGGGGGCTGGAGTCAGGAAGTTCCCAGTTCAAGGCCAGCCTCAGACACGAGATGGCTCTGGGTAAAGCACTTCACCTCTGTCTGTCTCAGTTTCCATATTATCAAATGGAGGAATAATGACAGCACCTACCTCCCAGAATTCATCACTGGAAGGCCAAAATGAGGGGTTTCCATAGCACCTAGATGAACACCAGCTATCCTTTTTGTTACTACGTTTCCCAGGATTGCTTCTAATCCCTATAATAGGAGAGCTCAATCTTGTCTTTCCTTGGGTTCAAATCTGGGCTTTGCCTTTACTTATCTGTGTGACTTGGACAATTCACTCCAATTTTCTGGAAAATGATGAGGTTGGACTTAATTGCTAAAGTTATACCCAGTTCTAAATTGAGAGGAAATTTTTCACTTTCATATTTCTTGGGGAGGTGAGGGAATAGTATCAACAGATCTGATCTTTTGATCTATCTAATGAACACTGATAATGTGTAAGTTTCCAACCTGGACATCATCTCTCTTTCAAAAGGGACATACAGTGTGTGAAATAAAAATCCCAAGCCAATGTTGGGCTTCAGTTTCCTCACTCAAAGTTAGTTCATTCTCTCTCCTTTTGCAGCCTCCTGGCTTTGGGTGTATGCCCAAGGAACTGTCCTGGGCCCTCTTGTTTTCTCTCTCTTCCCTACCCCCAGCTCACATGGGAACATCTATATGACTCCTACATCTCTGTATTCAGCCCTAATCATTCTCCTGCTTTTGGAGGGCTGGGACTGTTTTTGTCTGTCTCCCTAGCACTTCTTACAGTGCCCAGCACAGAGTAGGCACTAAATTAATGCTTATTGGATTGATTCCTACCCCATCACTTTCCCCTGAACCACCACCAGCTCCTCCAAGCAATTTCTCAGATATGATGGGGAAGACTGGCTAGAGTTCTCCATCCCCATGTCAATCGAGGGATCCAATCTTTAATGTTTCCTGGGTGCCACTAATCCCCTCCATTTTTACGCAAGTCTCCCTTCAGTTACCAGCCCCTTCCTCTGGCTATCTTTGGTGGGTCCTCCGGCATACAGGGCCCCCAGGCTGCTACCATGCTCCTATAACAGCCAGGGTGAGGAAGGGGAAAAGGAATTTGTTCATCCTTCTGCCAAATTTCCCAGCTGTTGAGAAATTCATTTCAGCTATTCTGGGTACATAATCTCTCACTTTTCCACAACTTCTTTTTTCTCTTGTACATCCATCTGAACTTGGTTGGCCTGTTTCCCTTCTTTGTAAGTCTATTCCGGCACTGGTCCTCCAATTCCATGGCCAGGATGCTTCCCACAAGCCCCACACCATCCCCTGAGCTCAGGACCGCCAGCTGCCAAGCAGGGCTGCTGCCACCTGGCTGCTCTCCACACAAAGAGTCATTTCTTCACTTCTGAGGAAGCAAGGAGGGAGTCACACATTTGCTCCAGTAGCTTCTCCACTGGGGATTGCCTAGGACAGCCAGGCCATTTATAACTTAGAGGGCTCTGTTGGCATATTAGTCTAGCTCTGGGAATCACAGCTCCAGAAGACACCTCAGATCATCAGTTAGGTCACTGTCTGTCAACCCAAACTCTACCGTGTTCTCTTAGGTTTTAAGAAGTAAGGATCTCGGGCAATAAAAGCTTTACAGATTGGGAATAACTTACTACCAACAAGAGGTTGAATCCTGATAGCAGCTTTAAGTCCTTCCCACTCCTCCCCTTTTGCGGGACTCATATGTCAGAAATCTTGAGGCAAAAGCATTATCTGGTATGGCCTACTCCTAGCTGATAAAAATAGACCCTTGGAGGGTGCTGCCCCCAGATGCCTCTCCCCACCATCCAATGCCAAAGTCACTCCCAGATAGTAAATTAAACACTTGCACACATAGCTAGACAGTCATTTGTCTGAAAGGGATCCGGGGGGTTTTGGTGACTCAAGGTGAGCCAATATGTCAAGGTCATGAAGGCAATAAGTGGCGGAGATGGCCACCGAGGACCCTTCCACCTCTCAGATGCTGTGACTCTGTTAAAAAAGACCTAATGTGATTTCCCTGCGTTGCCTCCCCACCCCCAAACACGGGAAAGAAAGGTCAACTCTTGGAAGAGTAAACAGAAGCTGAGAAGCTGCACAGTAAGTGAAGAAATTGGAGGAAAGAAGGAAAACCAAAGAGCAGCTGAAGAGCCAGCCTCCAGATAAGGCTCTAAGCTTGGTGTGTCCTGGACCCCTTGGGCAGGCATTCAGGTGAAGGCTAGGCTATGGGGCCCTCCTTCCAATACAGTTTTTAAACACATAAAATAAAATACACAAGATTATAATGGAACACAATTCTATTTAAATATAGCTATCAAAATAAATTGTTATTTTCCAAATTAATTTTTTTCAAAAAGCTCATGGCCCCAAGTTTAGATCCCGTTAAAGAATCCAGGAGAAGGTTCAAACCAGAGGAAAGATGCCACTTCTTGGACATCCTACAGGAGAATTCAGCCCCACATAATTTATTGAGTGCCTGTTATGTGCTAGGCACTGTGCTCAGCCCTGGGGACATAAATGCTTAAGGAGATTACGTTGGACTAATAGGAAGGCATTTACAGAGAAGCAAGTTAGGGGGAAAAAAAAACCAACCCAAGCTCCAGAGGCTCCTAAGCGCTGGAAGCCGTTCAGAAAAGCCCTTCATAGTTTCCCTTGAGCTGAGCCTTGAAGAGTTCTATGAGGTGGAGGTAAGAATGTTCCAGGGTGAGAGAACAGCTTATACCAGGGCAAGGAGGCGAGACACAAAGTCAAGTTCAAAATATGACAACTGAGTCAGGGAAGAGAAAGTCAGCTGAAAGTTGGGAAAAAGAGACATCAAGATGGTGCCAACAAGAGTCAGCTAGGTGGCACTGCAGCGGATAGAGCACTGGATCTGGAGTCAGGAAGACTTGAGTTCAAACCTGGACTCAGACACTTAATAGCTATGACCCTGGCCAAGTCACTTCACCCTGTTTGTGCTTCCAAGAAGATGGTGTGATTCTGGGAGGAGTATGGCCACTGCTCTTCTGATCTGCACTCTGGTCAAGGGCCCCTTTGTGTCTTCACACATTAGCACTCTTCTCCGCTTTGGTTCTGTGACCAGGGCCCCTCCCTTGTGAGCAACCACCAGCACTCAGAACTGCAGATGGCCAATGGAGCTGCCAATCAGCACCAGTTGTACCCGGTGCCAGCAAAGGGTGCCCGATAAACTATTCCTGAGCTGTTGTCTGACCCCTTCACTATCTCTGGGCTGAGAGCTACTAAAGTTATTGCTGCTGCTGCTGTTGCCAGTCTGGGCTCCCCAGAGACCTTCCCCATACCTTTGCTCTGGTGTTTCAGTTTTCCTGCCTCTCCCTTAAGTTTTCTTAGGCTAGAAAAATCTCTCACCCTGGCTTTTTGTTGGCTCTCTTGCTCTAAAATTTGATTTGGAGAGTTATTTTAAAGGCGTTTGGGGAGGAGTGTTGGGAGGGTTCAGCTACGTGGCTGTCCCTAATCCACCATCTTGGCTCTCCCTCCAGAACTTTCGTTCTTGAAGGAAGATAGCACGGGACTATTTTACTACAAAATTCCTTTCTACAAGGGTATGGGGTGCTGCATTGAGACACCAATATGTATGCGCTTCAAGTTGAGGATTTCACCTTTTGAAACTGGCATCCCCATGAAAGTTCAAATTCAAACACTGGAAGGAATTCCAATCTGTCAGCAACATTTAATTTGGAATAGCATGGAGCCTGAAGATGACTGCTTGAAGGATTACAACATTTCAGAAGGTTGTACCTTGAAGCTGCCATTAGCTATGTGTGGTGAACTATTAAATACTAGAAGTTACAATGGAAGACCCTCTTTGGCAAATGGCTAAATACATGGGCTCCATGTATTTAGCTCTCAGAGAAGGTCTCATATAACCAACAAATCACCTTTTTAGTATACTGAGATCAGTTGAATTTCTTCCATGTAGTGAATAGGAGAAATGGTACTTTCACACCATTATGTGAATTATTAAGCGGTGATTCAGTTTATAATTTCTGTTCAGATGGTAGTGATGATTTAGAAATTGAGCCTTCTCCCTCCAGGCAAGAGATAATTGAAAATTCAATCAGTATGAATAAAATGAAGCTATCGAAGGCAAAAACGGAGACCATGAACCTCAGCAAAAAGCCTAAAAAACATTAAGATAAAACCTTGCACCTATGGCTTCTAACTTTTCAGTGGTTCAATGGCAGCTGCTTGTCACAGATTATCTAGAGTACTCCCCCACATTGGACAGTCTTGCCTACCTCCACACGTAGGAATTCACATCGTGCTAAACTTTCCGAGAACGCACTTTCAGCCTTGGCCACTGCTGGTGGCCATTTATGCCATCTATTGCTACTGATTGCCTCAAGGAAGATAACTGGGAGAGGACCACGCTCTCCCCCAAATGGATCAGTAACATCAAATTACCAGCTAACGTGTCTCATGTTGAATTAGAAAACGCCAAACAACCCATCCCAGATGCTATGGTCCCCTCTTATGTCATCTATGTCACAACTAGTTGTGAGCCATTGAAGAATCTCTTCTCCTGGAAATATGGATGCATTTGCTTTGTTAGCACAAGGAATGTGGCAGAACAACACATTGGTCTGTATGGCACAGAGAAGGTAAACCAACATCTTGTGCTTCCTGCTGGGGATAAAGATGTTAAAACCACAGAGCAGCATCATAAGCCTGCTCCAAGAATGTTGAATTCTGAGACCATGCAAACTATAATTCTTAACACTTGTGAATTAAGCTCTCAGAAGAACATACTCTTGTCACCTCTTCGATATTTTATACTAGTAACACATCACAATTCTCTAGTGAAAACAGAGACAGTCCAAATGCTTTGAGCCTGGGGAACCTCAAGTCCTCCGCCTCACAAAGTATGTTTTGATCAATGGATGTCCAAAATGTAGTTGACTCTTCTTTTCCTAGGAGTACGAGATTTCGTGGTGTTGAGGTTAACTCGACTGGTAAAATATCTAATATCGTATCTGAAATTGAAGCTAGGGATATCACAGAAATGGCTAATAGAGTATCCAAAGGCCCTGTTGGGTCTATAAACATAGATTTTCTTGCTTTGCTTGCACAAAGTGCAAGCAGAGACAGTTTACAGAGCTCATGTGGGGCCAACAGGCTTCGGACTTCTGCCACTGCTCTGTATACAAATCTCCAGCATTTTCAAAAAAAGGAAGCCTTGGAAAAGCTCTCCCCAAAGAGAATGACTTTTTTCTAGTAAATCTTGCCCTTCCAAGTATTCTCCCCTCTGTCTTTTATTCGTATAAAGAGTCAGGAAAATATATTAATATAATTGAACAAAAAGACTTATGGTTAAATTCCAACTATATCATATTAAGCAATGTTTCTTTATGAAGTTGTTGTAGTTTATTCTGTTTACTACATGTTTTCATTATATGATGCAGTACAAAAGAATCCAGTTACTTTTATTCTGCATTTATTTCCACATATTTAAACTCCTTTTAAGTTCCCACATTTCAATGTATTATCTAGTTATGTGTTCTTTTTAAAAAAGTACAAAAGTTCTCGATTAATTTATGGTTTATTTAGCTACACTAGTGTTCATATTTACATAAAAAAAGATCAAGGACAAGTTTGGAGAAAGCAGTTTCAGTGCAATGATGAAATCCAAAGTCAGGTTGTAAAGGATTTTAAGAAGAGAAAGAAATCCTAATGTTAGAATGTAAACCTTCAGTGTAGGGATAGCTTCATTCATTGTGTTTGTCCTCCTAGAACATATTCCAGTATCTGGTACATAGCAAGCCCTTAATAAACACATGCTTATTAGCTGATTGGTGAATGAAGAGGCTCTCTCTTTGCAGGGCAAGAGAAGGTAGCAAGAACAGTGGAAGGTTGTTAGCTAATACTGTGGCATCAATGCTAAGACAGAAAGAGGCTCAGGATTTCATAGTGGACCTCATAAGTAAAGGTTAAACTAGTTAAGAAATGCAGTGCTTCCTGGGTGTGATAACCTTTCCACTGAGGCCTTCTTACTTTTTGAGGATGTCTATTTGAGCAGCCCACAGAACAGGAAGTAAGAAGGACATTTATTAGGCTTGAAGCACAAAACAGCTTTTGATGAGACAGGCAACGGGTTTCTCTCCAAGACCATGTACGTTTATGGTGCCGATGTTGCCAAGATCCACGAGGACATTCTACAGCAGTGGGACTGGCATCTCCACACAGTCTGCTTCAATGAACCCTTGTCAGATGGCCAATTAGTACATACCCCATTCTGTGAGCTTGGGGTTCAGAGATGAAATAGGACA
Organism: Phalanger gymnotis; assembly: GCA_028646595.1. Classification (NCBI taxonomy): domain Eukaryota; kingdom Metazoa; phylum Chordata; class Mammalia; order Diprotodontia; family Phalangeridae; genus Phalanger; species Phalanger gymnotis. The sequence continues at coordinate 21,174,083 of CM053628.1, read as the reverse complement.
TGTGATTCCTGTCCTCAAAGTAGTTATTAAACAGTAGAAGGGAGGGAAAAAAATTAATGCATAAGTTACTGGAGTCAGGCTGGGGGAGGGGTAGCTGAGTCCAGATCTATGATTGCATCAGCATAGGGGACTCCCAGTGTAGAGTCTCCTTCCATTGATGTAGATGGCCAATTTGGTCTGGAACTTAATATTGTCTTAGAGAGTTGCCTGGGGCCATAAGAGGTGGAGTGATTTGCTCCTATTCACCTAGTATACCAGAGACTGAACTTAAACTCAGGTCTTCTGATTCCAAAGTGGGCCCTGTCTACATTAGGCCATGCTGCCTCTCATAACTATATATGAGAATATAAATGGATTGCCATTTTTTCAAAAGCTAGGCAGGTCACAAAAAGTTCTACTTTTTTAATGCCAGTATTCTCCTGGTGATGCCACATGGCTGTCACTCCTAGAAGAGTCACAATTACAGGTAACCCAAACAACAGTGGAAGCATGGTTCAATGGATCACTCAGAAAGTATTTTATTAAACTAGTACTTTGTGCCAGGCACCATGCAAGGCACTGGAGATACAAAGATAAAGAACGAAAAGACTCTGGAATGTGCCCGAGTTGGGAGTCAGAGGACCTGTGTTCAAATTTCTGTTCTGCTACTTGCTACTTTGTGTGACCTTGGACAAATCCCGTACCCTAGGTCTCAGTTTCCTCATCTGTAAAATGAGGACTGTGGACTGGATGGCTTTTGAGATTCCTTCCAGCTCTAAATCTATGATCCTATAACCAACAAAGGCACAAACAGCAGTAATGAAGACAAGCATGGTTGGAAAAAGAAGTGGATTGGGTATGTGGTGAATGAGAGAGAATAGCTACCCTAGGGTCCAGGAAACAGAAACTTCATGTTGAATGGCTCTTCAGTAGATTATTCACCCAAGGACATAATGAGATGAAAATGCGTAGATGGGTGGTGACCTGTACTGGAGAAGGAAATACTCATAATGACAAGATGACGGAGCCATCCCAGTTTGAGAAAACATAAGCACGCAGGAGAGCCACAAACAGGAAGGTGAAACATTTGATCAACTTAGAAGCCAGGACAATCAGAGAGAATCAGGGAGAAACAGAAGAGGCTTCAAGTGACAGAGTACCCAAACTAGGCCCTTGGAGGAAGGAAAAGGCTTTGAGAGGACTTCAGAGATGTATAAAGAGACCACTCCAAACATGGGAGACAGAATGAACAAAGGCCAAGAAGCAGGAAAGGAAAGAGTAAGAAGGGGAGAGTACATACTGGTTTAGATAGAAGGTCCCAAGGGGAGTGACGTGAAAGAAGGCTGGTTACCAGGCTAGGGTAGCAATTTGGTTTTAAGTATCTTTCCCACTCATTAACAGGCCATGTGACCTGCTTACGTCACAGAGAGCCTAAGACACGTGGTAGGAGGAGCTTCCTGACAGGAAAAGTTAGTTACATCACAGGAAATGCTGAGAGAGAGAGAGAGAGAGGAACAACATGGCTGCTAACGGCTGCCTTCTAGAACTAAATGCGTTGACTTAGCCATACTGTGAGTTTGTTTTAGTGAAGACCCTAGCAGAGGATCGGAGAGGTTTTGGGATGGAGAAGCTCCATGTTGTACTATTCCTTGCTGTTATGATGAAGTAGACTGACTAGATATACAGCTTGTGGGATATGGTTCTCTGGTGTCTGAACAAATGGTTTACTACTTCTGCCTTCTATGTGCAGAGTCTCATGTACTTTGCGATACAGAACCACATACGCAGTTTGACAATTATCATCTGCATTGTCATTATTGCCTTACTGGTACACAAGCCTTCCTTAAATTATATTGAGGAAGGCCTTGAAAGCCAGGCTAAGGAGTTCTCTTCAACTAGCAATAAATAGGCACTGTGGAATAGTGGAACTTGGAATCCTGAAGATTTAGGTTTGAATCTAGCCTGACCTTTCTTCCTGTATAACCTTGGCCACAATATTTTACTTCTCTGGGTCTAAGTTTCCTCATCTGCCAAACAAAGGAGTTGGCCGAGACCTCAAAGGTTCCTTCCATTTCTAGAGCTAATGTGACAATAGCTGTTGGACCTGGTTTTTCACCGAGACTGGGAAGTTTTGGTGAGGAGACTCAGACAAGCTGGCATCTCTTTTGAAGCCTAGTCTTAGAGACTCCTTTGGGGCACTGAGTGGTTAATGACTTACCCAGGTCACATAGCCAGCATATGGCAGAGGCGGGACTTAAGCCTACATCTCCTTTGCTCTGAGGCTGACTTTCTAACCACTATGACACACTGCCTTTCTCACGGACCAACAAATTCATATTTATGTAGTGTTCTGACCTTCTGCAAGCCATTTGTATCTCCCATATGCCTCAAAAGCAACAGTCTTGGGCTTAAATGAGTTGTAGCTAGGGTGTGATCTACCTTGGTGGAAGGATGCAGTTCTCATACCTGGACTTCCCCACCCTGAAGTCACATCTCAAGAAGGGGCCCCTGAAGGGAAAGAGCAGAGTACGGAAGATATTCTAGTGGCTTTCAAGGCACGGAACGATTGAACGCTTAGCTCTTTTCTTCTTCCCATGAGAGGACATTAAGACCCCATAATTAAGAAATGGAGAGGAGAAAGAACATTCTAGGGAGGGTAAGTTTGACTAAGCATGTCTGTCCCATAGGTTTCTGCACCTCCTACTGACAGCAGAAGTAATTATGGTCATGGATCTATGGAACAGAGCAAACTTAGAAGGCAGCTCACGTTTCTCCCACTGGTGGGAAGGAAGACGACGCATGGTCAAGACTCGACGGTTTCATTTTTTGTGCAAGTAGTTCAACGTCAACCACTTTGGGGAGGGGAGGGGAGCACTAGAGCCTTGAAATTGTAATTTGGCCCACAGGGTTTGACATCTCCCTCTTCTGGGGCTCATCTACAGTATCAAGTCATGTGAGTACCACCTGGACATTGCATACCAAGTACGGGCATGTCTCCTGGGGAATTTGGTCTGCACTAAGAATAGGGTGCCAAGAGGGGCCTTAAATAGCCAAGATTATTATTCCAGATTCCGGCATCAAGTCAACTGGTATCCTTGGAAGCATGGCAGTGTGCTAAATCACAGCTACTATGTTTTCACTCCTCATCCTTTGCATTCCCCTGAAGGCTCGAATGTCCTTGTCCTTAAGCATCTCATTCCCATCGGATTCCGTGCACTGCTTCTTGAAAGGTTTTTAGGCTAGGTAAAAGGTTTTTGCCTGGGTCGCCTTTTTTCCTTTAAAATGAAGGAGCCTTCTGATTTTATCAGGCATTTTTAAAGCCATTTGGACATTCAGAAGAGAAATGTCTTCCTGTGTTTTATAGTTACCTTGTACCCAGGCGATAACACCAATAGTGCCTCCATCCATTAAAGAGAAAGAAAGCAAATCAAGATCAGAGATTGGTTTTGTGACCCAGAAATTGAGTTTTAGGGGCTTCGAAGACAAAATACATTCAGGAGAAGGTTGCTTGGGAAGAGGAAAAAAAGCCAAAAACCACTCCTAGAACAAACCCAAACAACCCAACAGTCAGCCATTTCCTCTGGGTTTGCCTGCTGAAGGTATTTAATAATGGACATGTTTTTAGGAACTGGTGATGTCTCTCTTGTTTATCTAGGTGGACCCCCCTGGTTCTGTCACATGCCTCTCCCCTAGCCAGGCTGGGTGACTGTTGACTGTGTGTGCATGTACGTATACACGTGTGTGCAGTACTGGTTTTGGCTGCCTTCTCCTTATGTTCCTCACTGCACAATGTGAGGCAGCTACAAGGCAAATGAGGGGCTAGGCAACCCATTCTAAGTGCTTCTGAGATGAAGAGAATTAGCAAACAAAGCTGACTTCCTTCAGAGGCCAACTGGGAGGGAGCCAGGTGAGAGGACTCCCCCCAATTGTGGAGGGCGATTAAGAACATATCACAGTCAGACCTTAGACTGCCTCCTTCAGAAAGCTCCAAGTTATATAAGAGAATTCATTACACGGCAAACGGACAAGGCCCTCAGCAGCTTGAGTAGTAAATCTGGCCGCTACCTTCATGTACAGTGTCTTCCTCAGAGTAATTGCACAGGGGGAGTAATAAACTGTGCCTGGGAGCTTGGCAGGTGGGCCCTGGGAGAGGCTTGCTGGAGGTCCCATAAAGGGTAAAAGGAATCATTCCCTTCCATGGCCCCATCTCATTCAACAGTCGCATAAAACGCACATGCCGATGGCTTGTGTCCATAACAAAGAAGTCATACTTGGGGGAGAATGCCTAAGAAAGATCTCAGCATTTGAGCCAACTATTCTGCCATCTATTACTTAGCTGATATTGCCTGTTCCTGGGGTGGGGAACTGGAGTGCCTGGTTCTTTCTAATGACTTCCTCTTACAGTAGAGAAAATGAGGAGGGAGGTGACTTAGCCAAAATCACTCAGGTAGGAAGCCAGGACTCAAAATTGGCCCTTCCTCTCCAAATCCAGGTTCATTCCCATAGCACTAAAACAATCTTCCTCAATCCTCTTAGGAAATCCCTGCAACTTCAAAGACTCCCTACATGGGGGCAACACTTCTTAGAAACTGTGGATTGTGACTCATACTTTAAAAAGCGCTGAAAGGGTCACCAGTAGCAAAAGTTCAAGAAGTCCTGGGTTCAAGAAGGAATAGTTTTCTCAGCCAGGGCCGAAAGAGATTTAGACTCACTTCTTTACTAGTACGCCTATTTCCTTAATTTCAACTCTTTAAAAATGCTTTCTTATTTCAAACAATGAAAGGAAGGCTACTAGGAAAATACTCTCATTTTAAAAAGGAATGAGTGTAAAGTCACCGTGGCAAATAGTCCTTCAAATACAACCTCTAAAGCATTTGCCATATTCTAAATCTGTACTCTTTGCAGACCTGTGCATATATATTCAGCTTTCAGAAGAGTTTTGCCAATTGTGCACCAAAGGAAAAAAAGAGTGGAAGCTTTTAATAATGTGAATTGCATTTTTAAATGCAGTATTTTCATTTGTTTATAATAAATGATTATACTAAAACTGAACATCTCTAGTACAGTCAACTCCTACCTGTGGAGTGGCTAAAGAGCTGGCCTTGGAGTCAGGAAGGCATGGGTTTGAGAGACAGATACACAGCTAAAGTCTGTCAACATGCATTTCTACATTGCTTGCGACTTGCTCTCTCTGAACACCCATTGGGGAGAGACAACGTGCAATTAAGACACAATTAAGACACGTACAAGATATTTACAATGAAACTAGAAGGTGATCCTAACAGAGAACTCTATTTGATACCGGAAGTAAAAGGGAGCCACTGAAGCTTATTTGAGAGGTATGCATTGGTGGGGGATGAAGAGAGACATGGCGAGACCTACACTTAGGAAGTTAGGAAGAGTCGTCCTATGTGGCTAGCAGCCCTTCCATTTCTCATACCTCTCTTGTAAGATCTGAGCCTCCTTCAAGGCACAACTCAGGTGACACCTTCCAAATGAGACTTTTCCCAATTTCCCCCAGTCATTAGAACTATCTGTCTCTTGAAATTACATTGCATATGCTTTTTATTTACTTAGGTCCTCGTTGTATCTTCCTAGTAGAACATAAGCAACCTGGGGGAATGGACTGTTGTTTGTGTCTGGATCTCTAGCACCTGGCATGATACAGGTACTTGATAAATGCTTGTTGAATAGAATATATATCTATTATATTTACTTATAGATATAGATCTATAGGTATGGCTCTGGTTACATCCAGGAAGCAGCATATTTAAGAACCAAAATGGATGCCAGATGGGGGAGAAGAGTGAGCCACAACAGTGGGGCCCTTTAATGGGAAGCAGGCTGGAGAGGGAACAAGAGCAGACAGAAAAAGCGGGCTGCTCACTGCTCAGTGCCAGCATCATAACCACTCTAAAACAAGGGGCAGAGCCTCATGCCTCCCTGGCCAATTCTCAATGATTAATATGGCGTAATTTCATTAAAAGGGGTCAGCTTGTCGTAAGGTAATGGAGATCCCGGGATCCATCTACTCTGTAACATCATTAAAAGGAGTCAGATTTTTGGCCCTGGCACAGCAGCTTTCTTCCCTGTGATTCACACAATACCCAGAAGGCTGAGACTTCCTGGAAATCTTCATAAAAACTCCAGATCTATCAGAAATAAGGATGGAAGCCCCTTTTGCTTAACAGGGGTATGGTACAAGTGAAGATTTCTGTCTTTAAAGGAAAGTCCAATGACGAAACTGACTAGCTTCACTTCAACTGAAATTCAAGTCAGGGCTGAGGATTGAACCTCAGCTGGGCCACTTACTACGTATGGGACCTTGGGCAAGGTCTTCATCTCTAGGCTTTAGGTTCCTCTCTCACATCTGTAAGACGACAAGGCTAGTATGAAAATATTCTTATTTTAAAAAGTGATCGTGAGTGTAAAGTCACCATGGCAGATAGTCCTTCAAATACAACTTCTAAAGCATTTGCCATATTCTAAATCTACACTCTTTGCAGACCTGTGCATATATATTCAGCTTTCAGAAGAGTTTTGCCAATTGTAAACAAAGAAGGGTGGAAGCTTTTTAATAACGTGAATTGCATGTTAAGTACAATATTTTCATTTATTCATAATAAATGATATTAAAACTGAATCTTTAGGCAAGCTGGATCAGGGTTTAGGCTTGCTGGTAGTTATCAATTCCAAGACCCCTGAAATAGTTCCAAGGGACTCCACTTCTTGCCACCAATCGGCTCTGACCAAAGGACTCAGGACCACTGAATCATTCCAATTTACATGGTTGGCTTCCAAGACTGGCTTCATCTACCTCAGGACTGGTAGTTGTTCATGTCCAATCGATAAGGAACAAATGGAAGAGACAGTCCCAAATCCAACATCAGGCTCACCTAGGAAACGTAGAAGCTTTTGCTGCCACGTTCTCATGGCTGAGGTGGGGGCTAGGGTGAACTGCCCCCCCCCCCCACTCCTCAAGGATAATCTGTTATCCACATAGAAGAAGAAAATCAGAGGACTTAAAGATCCACTGAGTCATCAGCTCTTTCTGCTGAGGAGCCAACAAGAGAATAACTTCATCATCCCCAAAAGTATCCACTTGCTGAGCTAACACACATGATCGACCAGAAAGAATGAGGAAGGGCAGGTCTACGCATGTCCTGTTTAAGCCCCCCCCAGTCCAAAGTACTGCAAGGAGGAAGGAAAGAATGGGTACTGATACCCAGGCCAGGGGCGGGGGGAGAAGGGGTGGCGCCTGAGCTGTTACAAAAGATGCTCAGAATGCTAAGACAAGATGGCTGGCAGAGTCCAACAGTGCCATGCTTGAAATGCTCGTTCTGTCCCTGGGTTAGGGTTCTCTACTGTGGCTCTGAGGAATACACAAGAACATCTGGACTCATTCGTCTTCCTCTTTTTTCTCTAGCAGGATCTTGGCTAGAATATCCTGGGAAGAATTATAACAAGTATCAGGAGGGGATTCCCTCAGTTACCTTCATGTCAAATGCTATCTTCATTCACTCAACAAACATTTGGTCAAGCACCAGTGTATAGAACACTGTGCTCACCACCTTATAGGAAATACCAAAATTAGATACAACCTAGATTCCTGCCTTCATGGCACTTCCACTCTGTGGGGGAGGGAAGTAGTAAGAAACAAACATATCCCTAACAGTGGTACCATGACAACAAATAAGCCTGCCAAGGCAGAAAAGAGAAAAAGGTTCAGGGCAGATCCTTAGGGAACACCCGCATTAAGGGATAGGGATGGCTAGGTGATGCAGTGGATAGAGTACTGGGCCCGTTGTCAAGGACATTCATCTTCTTGAGTTCAAATCTGGCCTCAGACACGTACTAGCTGTGTGACTCTGGGCAAGCCACGTCACTCTGCTTGCCTCAACTGCAGAATGAGCTGAAGAAGAAAAAACAGGAAACCACTCCAGGATGTTTGCCAAGGAAACCTAAAATGGGGTCACCAAGAAAAGTTGGACGTAACAGAATGACAAATGTTTAGGGCTAGGAAGAAGGCAAGGGGCCTGTAAAGACGTTTTGAGTGGCAAGAAGAGAAATAGGAACAATGTTTTTATAAAAGAGGAGAAAACGTTGGGCAAGAGGGAGTAGACGACATGGTCACCTGCATAGAGAGGTAACCGAGGTTGAGGGCTGAGAAAAGGCCATTGTCTTTGCCCATTAGGTCATTGGTGACACTTGAGAAAGCAGTCTCAGTAGGGGCTAGCAGATGCTCGACTGAAAAGGGTAAGGAGAGAATAGCTGATGGGCAAGTGGAAGCATCAGCCATTAACTTTGCCCAGAAATGTGGAGGCAAAGGAGAGAGATGGGCTTGGACACATGCCCGTGGACAGCATCTCTTCTCATCCATCTGAGTCATGAATTCTAAGTTAATCACTCTGGGGGAAGAAAGCCTTGAACGTCACCCACAATACAAAGTAGTCATGTGACTCATTGCATTTGGCAAAAGAATGGCAGCATAACAAACTTTCTTCACTTCTTTTGAGTCTTTTTGTAAAAAAAAAAAAATCCATCATCTGTTCTTTGCCCATTCTTTGCCCAGAACTGACAAATTGAGGTATCTTGTATCTTGTAGGAGGAAAGGGGGTATATAATCGATGAAGGACCTTTCTTGTATCTGACATAGAAAGAATGCAAAGCTCCTTTGAAGGAGCCTCTTTTCTCTCTGTAGGGGAGCAGCTGGTAGGGGAAGATTTGGAAACTTGGGATCCAGTTGGTGACTTTCTAGCTGTGTGCCATTGGGCCAGTCATTTCTCTCAGAGTCTCAGTTTTTTCCTCCATTAAATGAGCTCTCCAGAAGATCGTTGAGTCCTGAAGTTTTCATTTTAAGTTTAAAGAGGTTCTTCCCAGTGCCCCTCACCTCCCACAATACCCCTGGCAACAGAAACGTGACCATGTCACTCTAGAACAAGGGCAACACCCTATTGCCTTTAGGTTAAAATATCAACTTTTTTGCATTTGAAGTCATTCACAGCCTGGCTTAGTCTACTATAAGGGATCATTACCTATCACTCCCCTTCACCTAATCATTCCAACCAAACGGCTGGCCTGCTGTGTGCCTTGGACACAAAGCTTGTATCTCCCATCTCGGAAACTCTCTCCCTCCTTACCCCTCTTTTCTTCCAGTACTAGCTCCCCTTTAGGATGCAGCTTGGGCGCTACTTCCTATATATGGTCTTTTCTGAGGGCCTCAGTTCTTCGTGCTCCTCTCTCCCCTACTGGAATTTGTATTCGCTTTTTGTATACATGTTGAAATTTTTATTCCATAAAATAAAATTTATTCGTTATAACCTCTCCCCCGCCCCAACTTCGCAATGAGAAACAACGAAAAGAAAATCCTCATGACAAATACGCAGAGTAAAGCAAGACATTTTTACATTGGCTGTGTTCAAACGTGCAGGTCTCACTCTGCACCAAGTCTCCCACCTCTATTAGGAGGTGGGCAGCAGGTTTTATTATTGGGTCTCTGGAGACATGTGTTGACATGAACACTAGAGTGTTCAGAGTCCAAGTTTTTCAAAGTTGTCTGTCTGTACTCATTGTTACCGTACAAATTATTCTCCTGGTTCTGGTCACTTCGCTCTGCTTTGGTTCATACCAGTCTATTAGGTTTCTCTCAAACCATTCTTTAGTGTTATTTCTTACAGCAAAATAGTATTTCATTATATTCATATGCCACAGCATTTAGCCATTCAAAGAGTTGCTATAAATATTTTTCTACACATAGATCCTTTTCTGCATCCTTTGACATCTTTGGGAATCACTTCGCTGGGTCAGTCACCAGTTAATGACTTTTGGGGAGCTCCCAGCTCCAATAACAATGCATCAATGTGTAAGTTTTCCTGTAGCCTCCCCAACCTTTTGTCATTTTGGGTTGGGTTTTTTTTCGGTCATAATTGACAATATGATTGGTGTGAGGTGGAATCTCAGAGTTGCTTTAACTTAAAATTATTAGTGACTTGGAGCATTTTTAAATATAGCTATTAATAGTTTAGGTTTCTATCTTTGAAAAACAGCCTATTTATATTCTTTGATCACTTCTCGATTAGGGAATGGTTCTTATACAATTGGATTAATTTCTTGAAGATGTATCTTGGAAGTTAGACTTTTGTCAGAGAACCTTGTTGAAAAGATTTTTTTTCGTTAGCCATTTCTCTTCTAAACTTAGCCATATCGGTTTTGTTTATACAAAACCTTTTTAATTTTAGTTAATCCCAACAGTCCATTTTCTCTTCCGTGGTCATGAATGCTTCCTCTATTTGTACACCTAAAAGGAAGTTTTTTTTTTCTTATTTCTCCAATTGGTAATACTTTTTATATTGGAATCATACTTCCATTTGGACCTACTATCAGTTTATGGTGTACAGCTGGAGCCTAGACCCAATTTCTGCCAGATTCCTTTCAAGTTTTCCCAGATTTTATCTAATAGCTAGTCTTTAGTCTATTAGCAGAAGTCTTTGAATTTACTGAACATCAGAACCCTGTATTCGTTTGCTTCTCTATGTTGTATGTGTAGTTTGTTCCACTGATCAAATTCTTTCTTAACCAGTACCAAATCATTCTGATGATTACTGTTTTAGAGTGTATGTTGAGACCTGATACCATCTGGCTCTTTTCATTTTCCCCTCATCCTTTTTTCCCCATTATTTCTCGAGATGCTTGACCTTTTATTTTTTCAGATGAATTCTGTATATTTCTTTTTTTAGTTCCATAAAGTAATTTTTTTTGGTAGCTTGATTGGTATGGCATTGAAGTGATTTAGGTAGTCTTGTTATTATTAATATTTTTTTGCTGGGTCAAAGGGTAGTTTGATAACTCTTTGGGCCTAATTCCAGATTGCTCTCCAAAATGGTTGGATCAGTTCACAATTCCACCGACAATGAAGTAGTGTCCCAATTTTTCCATATCTATCAATCATTAATTTTTTTTATTATTTAATGTAGTTTTCAGCGTTTTAAAGGGACTCCAACCATCATCCGGTATCCTTTATGTCTGAACAGTAGTGCCTTCCTATATAATTCCTACATGTAGCCATGTAATCTCTGGTTGAAGACCTTCAGTGACAGGGAACTCACTACATATCAAGGCAGCCCATTCTTCCATGGGATAGCTCATTAATAAGAGATGTTTCCAGATATCCATCCTAAATTTACCTTTTTGCATTACACCCCTGGAGCCAAGTCTTCTGTTCCCTTGGCTACATCTGTTCTAGAAATATCAATGTACATATCCCCCCTTTCCTTCAACGAATTTGAAGCCCTTCACTATACGCTGGTTAGCCTCATCTGGACATTGTCCATTTTTGTCAATGTCCTTCCTAGAATGTGGTACCCAGAACAGATATCCCAAGTATGACCTGACCAGGGCCTCCACTAGACTATAAAACTGTTGTCTGTCATTCTTCGCATTTCCAGTGCTTAGCACAGTAACTGACACACAGTAGGGGCTTAACAAAGGTTTGCTAACCGACTGATCAGGCTAGAATACAGCAAGATTACCATTTCTTATTTCTGAACATGGTGCCTCTCCATGTAGCCTGGGAATGAATTCACTTTCTTGGCTGCCATCCACAAACCCCCCCAGGATCTTTTTCAGATGAACTGATCTCTATCTAGGCCTCCCTCACCTTACACTTTTGAAACTGATTTTTGAACACCAACATAAGACTATTTTTATCCCTGTTCAAATAAAGCTTCTTACATTTGGCCAAATGTTCTGGCCTGTCAAGATCTTTGGGGATTCTGACTCTCTTATCCAGAATGTTAGCTTCCCTTCTAGCTAAATGAATTAGCATCTTGCCAGGCCTCCCCATAAGCCTTTGGAGAAGGAAGCCCTTGGTTCAGTAAAAGGCAGACTTGGAAGCGACTCCGGGACATTTCTGTTGACATTATGTTACTTCTTAACTTTGGAAACCCTTTAGCTCTGAGCATTTCTAGGGGCCCCTTCTTCTGTTTTTCCATTGCATAGTATCTAGTTGACTGGGAGCAAATTGGAAGAAATAAACTCAGCTTACTAGGCTCCTTCTCAGGACTTAAAACTTGTTTTCAGTTCTGGTCCTTCCTATGTTAGCTGGGAGACAAGGTTTTTAGTGGAAAATCAGACATCCTGGTGAGAATTTTAAAGCATTTGGTGATACCATGGTTGGAAGCGTTTGTGTGGAAAAGGAAGGGAGAAACCTGGCAGACTCACCGGTGTGAGAGACTCCTGGCAAGAACTGAGCTATTGATTGCTAAGTGATATGATGGCAGGGACTGTATATGCCTTGCTTCTTAGAGTTCCATGGAGCTGGAAAGAAGCTTAGAGGTGACTGGGTGCAACCCTTCATTTGACAGATGAAGAGCACAAGGTAACGGGCCAAGGAAAGTCAAATGACTTGCCCAAGGTCACACAGATGGGACTTGGATGCTGGCCTCTTGGAATAACAAGCTCTCCCTCTCTCTGCTCTCCCCCCATGCACTCCTGACTCGGATCTTTAAAAAAACAGTGACATTGAACCAGCACGTAGACCTCCGAGGAGGCAGGCTGAACAGGTATTTTTCTTTCTTTACTTGTTTCCAACAACTGAGTCTTGGATTACAAGAGTGCTAATCTTATAAAGTCATAGAATTAAGGAGGCCCAGAGAATGAATGGCTTGTCCAAAGCCCCACGGAGGAGTAGGCACAGAACCTGGACTAGAACCCAGATCTGCCAAAAACCAGTCCTCTTTAAGACATAGCGTTTCATTACTAATTGTTAACTTTACTTATGTTTAGAGGTTCCAAACACACAGATTATGTCCCTTCCCAATAATTGACTTTCAACAACAGCATGCCATTATTGTTCAGCACAAATAAGTCGGTAATTTAAGTCTATTTCAGAACCATAAATTTAAGACACTTCAACTAAAGGAGTCCCCAAGCACAACCTGGTTAAAAAACAACGAAGCAAAAGTAGAGACGAGAAATACTAGGAAAGGGCTATGTTGCTTTGCAAAATCCTTCAATGCCAGCAATGGCCTTTATTCCATAATATGGGTAATGACAATGAGGCTCATGAGTTTTAAATAATGAAAACCTTATTTGCTAACACCCTATGCTAAAAAAGGCACACGAAAAGCTTGTCAACATTCTTAAAAGAACTTAATGTTAGCAAAAAAAACCCCCAAATATCTTTTAGTTTGAGACCAAACCCATCTTGATGTTTATTTCATCTGAAACTTTTCATTATAGCAAAATCCAGAAATTATAATTTATATAGGCCCTACAACATTATAGGGTGAACTCAGTGAAAATGAAAGCCAAATTAATCTCAGGACTCTGTGAATGAGATTCACTGAGTTATCAGGGAGTGGAATCTGAAGGGAGAGGCAGTTTGGTGTACTGAGCAGAGCACTGCTCTTGGAGTCTGCAAACTCTGATGTGAAATCACACCTCAGAAACTCCATAGCTGGCTAACTTTGAGCAAGTTACAACCTTCACGAGGAGCCTCGATTTCATCACAGTAAAATAAGGAGAACAGCAGTACTTCCAGGACAGGATTGTTGTGAGGTTCAAATGGGGGAAATAACTACAAAGAGCTTTGCAAACATCCCAGTGGTCCATAAAGCTACCTACTAGCTATCTGAGCACTAAATTTCTAATCTCGATAGATGCGTCATACATTGCTTCCATCTGGCAGCGGCTGCCGCCTCAGAAGATCCACATGGACCCTCTCTCTCAGTTGAAAGTACTGCCTAGCTCTTGGCAAGCCTTCTCCGTTGGCTCAAAGTTCTTTCCCCTGTCCTTTCTCTGGTTCTCAGGCTCCACAAACCTTTGCCTCTGGCTCTGAGGCTCCTCCACCCCCACAGACTCTATTACTAGACTCTTTGAAAGAATTTGAGAGTTCTTAGACGGCTCTCCCAGTCCACCTTACGAAGCCTTATTGCTGATTTTAAATTATAGCAAGTGGCCTGGAGGTGAGGCATTTCTGTGAAAAGGCCGGACTTGGTCCTCCGAGTACATCCACTCCAAGTTCAGATCTAATTAGTACATTATTTTTAAGAATCATAGGACTGACATTTGGAAGAAACTTGAGAGATCATTTAATTCAACTTCATTGTTTTACAGATGAGGAAAACAAGGCCAAGGGTGGGGGGGGGCTTCACTGTGCGGTGGGGTGTGGAATCAGCCATAGATTTCTGGACATAGTCAATGTGGGGTTTTGTTTTGCTAGACAAGAGAGCTGGGCAAAGGGGAATTAGTGATAATTCTGTCAAAAACAAAAAGAAAATAAGGAAAGTAGGTTAATTGAACATTTAAAAAACACACCAAGAAAATAGAAGGTTGGAAGGAAATACAAACAGGAAAACTTGAACAGTAAAAGGTTGAATGGATCAAACACTTAAAAAAAAAAACCTGGTAGTTTCACATACACTCCTCTTTTTCCATGATCATTTTTGTTCATTTGAACATGATTATATTCTACTTTGTATATGGAAATGTTCTTTTTTGTGTTTGTAAAGTTCAGAATTTTTTAAATATCTTTTCATCCTTCTTAACCAGAGGTGAGTCATGATAATTTATTCTGGTAACTAATTTATTCTTCTAACTCAGTGTCCTCGTTATGAGTGGCAATCACTACACTAGGTAATTGGCCGCTAAGGTGTGTCTAAGGCTGTTTGGCCCTGCATTGAACAAATGGCTCCAGACTGTTAGTCTGAGTTCTTTTCTTCTTAAAACATTTTTTTCCAATTAATAAAAAGTCTTTTTACTCTCCCTCCTCCACTGGAGGAAAAATGAACTAAAATTATTTTAACAAATACGTATAGTCAACGAATAATAAATTCCCACATTGGCTAGGTCTAAAAATAGGATCTCTCTCTACACCTGGAACCTAGTACCTCTTAGCATTTGTCTTCATTGGTTCTCTGGAATTGTGGTTGGTATGGCATTGGTCAGAGGTCTAAAGTCTTTGAAGTTGTCGTCTTTACCATGTTGTTGTTACCATATAAAATGTCTTCCTGGTTCTGCTCACTTTGCTCTGCATCAGCTCATACCAGTCTTCCCAGGTTTCTCTAAAGCTGCCAACATCATTATTTCTTACAGATCATATTTCATTACATTTGTATCCTTCAATTTTTTCCAACATTCCTTGATCGATGGGCACCCCTTTGGTTTCCAGCCGCCCCCTTCCTGCTGTGCCTCTAATTGGATGCTACTTATATAAGCTGTGAGCCAGGACAGGAGATTCTCAAACTTGTTAGAATTTCGTGTAAATTGAGGGCAAATTGGTGCTGGGAAGGGACTCAAAGGGGCCTTTTATGAGTTAAGGGCATGGAACCTGTGCCATGCTTAGATAAAGCAGTGTCAAAGTCTAGGAGAAAGAAGGCTGGCTTGGAGTCAGGAGACCTGGGTTCGAATCCTAACATTTTCTAGCTGTGTGACCATGGATAAATCCAAGCCTCAGATTCCCAAACTAGAAAATGGGGATGATGATAATAATAGCATCTGCCTCATAGGCTTATGAGGCCCAGATAAAATAATCCTTGTAAAGTTCTTTGCATACTTCAAAATTCTATATGAAGGTCAGCTGTCATCCTTCTTGGTTGCTCAGTGACTTTTTGTGCTCCCTTCCTAGGTTAGCAAAGTGGCAGGCAGGCTAAAAGCAATTGTGCCATTTTTCTTAGGTCAGAAATGGAGACAGTCAAGCCCCATGAGAGGTGAGGGTAGATCCTTATACCCTCAGTGGGCACCAGATCCCCAACCCCACAGAGCCCTGGGGCAGAAAGCCCTCCAAATGCTCCCATCCATTCCCCTTTATTTCTCTAAGGAGCTTTTCAAACAAAAGGAACTTAATGTCTGTCTGCTCCTGAATATTTGAAGTCAGAACCACTTGGTTCGGAGATCTGTAACTGCTTGCAGTCCTTTCTCCTTTACAAGGACATCATTCCTCTCCAAAGACCACTGACCAATGGGAAGGAGCTAAGTAGGAGAGGGAGGAAACCAGGCTACGGTGGGCAGTAGGAAGGGTGCCATTTACCTATGATAAGTTTGTGGGCTTCTTGATCTTTGTGGTCTATGTGAGGTAGGGAAGACAAACATTGGTGTCCCCAGTTTGCAGAGAAGGAAACAGACTGGGAGAAAGAGATGCGCACTCCAAGTCAGGGCTTCTTCCTGAAATCCCAGGGCCAATTCTGCCTCACAGCACCACGGAAAGGCAAGTACACAAGGCGCTTCTGAAATTGGCCCATATTCCTATGGGAATGCTCTCCTTCCTCACCTCTACCTCCTACAGTTGTTTCTTTCACAGGACATCTCAGATGCCACCTTTTAAGCCTTCTGACCCATCCCAGAAGTTACTCTGGATACACACACACACATATTTATCCATGTATGTGCACATTATTGGGGAAGAACCCAATATACTGCGAGCTCCTGAAGGGCAAGCACTGTTAGTTTTGCCTTTGGATCCCTAGGGTCTAGTACTCAGTAGGCCTGGCACACAGTAGGCACTTAACAAGTCTCCTACGTGCTCAGCCTTCCTTTGGCCATGTCTGCTCCCAAGCCCTGCTCTTCCTTTTTCTGGATTCCAGCTACAGCACAGATAAAGGCCGCTGCCAAAAATGCTTGGTGCGTAGTTAGTGCCTCTGATGAATACTGATAGTCTGCTTTAAGCCCAGCAGCATTTCTTTGCTAAATCATTCTTGCCTAGCGTCTCCTTCCCAGCCCGGCTCATGGGCCCAGTCGTGTGTTCATTATCATTTGGGGGAACTGACAGAGCTGGAGCCCCCATGAGCCCCCCGGCAGATTCAGCAGCCATTGGAGGGCCAAACCCTGACAACCTTAAATGGGAGAGATAAGAGGTAATATGGTGGCTGAGGATTACAGCTTATCTGTCTGGGACAACAGCCGCTTAGAGGAAACTTGATCAAGTTTAGGGGCAGCGAATTAGGCTTTGTCAAGATAAGTTAAAACCAAACCCAGGTCATCCTATGCCGGTTTTCCAGGCATGTATTTTATTTGAAATAATCTGGCCAAGTGGCCTCTCTTCAGAGGTAGGCTCCTGCTTTTCTCTGGAGAGGAAACTCTCTACCAGTGTTATGGGGCAAAAAAGGAGGGAGATCATTTTACTAAATAACCTAGGCTAAGTCAGGCAGTCATTTTGAAAAACATGAAGCCAGGGCAAGGTTTCAATGCCATCCAGCCTGGGTACTGGTAACCTATTAGCACAGCTACGAGAATTTTATTATTGTCCTTTTAAGTGCGGTAGTTAGATGGAAATCATACCATAAAAGAGAAATATGGCTGAATTATTGACCTGGTTTACTCTATTAACGAAGTAATATGCTTATCTTTCCTGCTCTTATAGGGGAGTGCTTTTTCCTGGAAAAAAAGGTACAGGACCCTCTGGCACTTCCCATTGACACAGGGGCTGATGAGGCAGATGTCCAAGTCCACAAAGGCCCACCCCCACCAATCAGGGTGGGCTAGACTTCTGGGTTACTTCATTAGGCCTGTGGCCCTTTCCGCCCTGCCCCCTTCTCTCTCAGTTGGGAAGCTAATTTAGAGAAACCTTAGGCTAATGTTCCAACCTCCTCTCTCCTTCCCTGTTCCGGGGAGGCTGAGAAATAAGAACGAGGTGAGCAGGCCGATCAGAAGCCTGTTGTGGGGGCAAATTTCCCTTCAGGGCAAGCAGAGACAAAAGGAAAAAGACAGGGGCCAGCTTCTCAGGTGGGGGCTAAGCCCTGTTGCTCTCACCCACCTGTGGCTGGCTTTATTGGATTCAAAGGAGAGCATGGGGGGAGGGGGAAGGGAGGCACCTGGCTGTCACCCCCTACCCCCCCCTCCAGTTCTTTTCCAGTTAAGAGTAGGAAAAAAAAAATCTGTGGGCCTGAACACAGTGAGGGCCTGAACAGTGTATTATGTGTATCTCTCTCTCAAGAGAATATTAATTTTAAGGTATAGAATCTAGACCTAACTACATAATAGCTTTAACCTTCAGGAGAAATTTCTTCCCTGCTTGGGTCCTTGGTTTTCCCATCTGTAAAATGGGGGGTGGGGTGGTGAACTACATCAGGGGTCCTGAACCTTTTTGTGTTCTGGAGCTCTTTGTCAGGCTGGTGAAGCCTGTGAATCTTTTCTGTGAGATTTTTTTCTTGTTTCGAATTCAACTTTATTTTCAGTTCTGAAATCTCTCCCTCCCACCTTCCTTCCTTCCTCTCTCTATATGGCTTTTAAATGCATAAAATAAAATCCATATGATTACAAAGGTAACCAGTTACATTGAAATAGCTATGACAATTAAAAAAACCCCAATTCACAGAAAACCCCAGTAAATGACCTCGGAGTCTCAGCCGCGGCATCAGCTATTGGCTTGAAGCCCTACGAGGTTTTACATTTTCTTCGCCTTGGTCAGAAACATGTGGGAAGGTAGGAGAGAACATTGGGCAGAACCTAGGTCCTCCAGCCAGAGTCAGGATCGAACCCTGCTTTCGACACAAGTCTGTGTGAGCCTGGCCAAGTCACTTCACCCCTCCCTGAGCCTGTTTCTCCATCTCTAAAACGAGGGGATGAGACTAGAGCAGTGTTGTCAAACTCTCCTAGAAACATGGGGGTATTAATCCACACATAAGGATCCCTGCGGGCCGTTCATTTTGCTTCATTATAAAATGTGATATTCTGTTTTACTGCCTTTTCCTTTATTTTGTTAAATATTTCCCAATTACACTTTAATCTGATTGGGGCTTCACTTGGGAGCCTGACACCACCCAACTGCATGACCTTTAATTAGACCTTCCAGCTCAAAATCCCTGATCCTATATTGTCCTGTGTGAAATGAGGGGATTGGACCAAGTAATCTCTAAGGCCCCTGGGTTCTAAACCCTATGTAATTTAAGAATGGCTTCGCTGGGGAGGGATAGGGAGGGAGTGGAGTGACTGACTGGCTCAGGTCTCTCCAAACAGCTGTGCAGAGAAGTTTCAACCTGTTGTGGTTTCTCCCCCTTCCAGTGGACCCCCCCCCCCACGTTCTTATGTAGTCAGGACTAGCTTTTAAATTCATTTCCATTGACCTTAGGGCTATGTGATCAACACTTTCACAGGGGTGCTGGTAGAGAATGCTGTCTCTCCTGCATTCAGTTCTCCTGATGGATCTATCATTAAAGACATGAGTTTGGGGACCTCCCCTGTCTCTCTCTTCCAGCTCTACCCTAGATGTAACTTCCAATCTCCAAGTTCTGGGGGTTCACAGAGGCTGGCATCCCCATAACCCGAATCCCCATTTCTGCAATACTCCCTCCCATGTGGAACCGGGAGAGACCTTGGAACTCATCTTGTCCAACTCTCACATTTGATAAGGAAACCCAGGGCCTGAGGAGAACAGGTTTGCTTAAAATTCATAGCTAATAAACCACAGAACTCAAGATTAGAACCCGGATCTTGATTCAAAATTCAGTGTTCCCGTAACAGCACTCACTGTCCCCTGGGAAACTTGTCCTAGGGCGTCCACATCTAATCAATTCCCTTGCAAAAGAAATGCTATGAACAGTAGCTTTGAAAATGAGTAGCATTTAGCTATATGGTTTTGCTTTGTTTTTGTAAAAGTACCATGTGAAATATAAATTCACAGTTTCATAGTGAATCTTCTTTTTTGCTTTGGTGTGTACATAGAAATGTTAATTTGTCTTTATGTGAAAAAACACTAGAAACACCAAGTAGAAAGAGAAATAGCTTTTTTGTTTCCAAATGGACATTCCTTGGGCTAATCTGTGAAAAAGTAACACATACTATGAAGAAAAGAACTAATTTTGCTGTTAATACTAGTTTTAAAAAATCTTCTTATTTGAATGATTAAAGTACCCTTTCCCAGCTTCTTCATGCAGGTGACTGGCATTGGGGGTGGCTGGCTTTTGTGGGCCTGAGGTTATATAGCTAACAAGTTATTTGCCAAATTCAAATTGTGGAGACCTCCCGTGTAGCTGGAGGAGAAGAATCTTAGGACTGTAGGCAGCCAGAGATGGTAGGAGGGACATTATTACACAAAGCATCAAAGGACGAGACATGGAACGTTAGAGATGGCCGACCTTAGAGCAGAATCTATCAGAGGAGGAAGGGAAGGAACTTAAGGCCACATCTTGCTCGACTCCTTCATTTTAAGGACATTTCCCTGAGAGGGGAAAATTACTTTTCAATGACTACGAGAATGGGGAAACCAAAAGAAACTGAAGCCTGTGGCTCTTATGAGCAGGTAGGTTCAATTTCCTTCCTCCTCCTGGCTTGCCTAGAAGCAAAGCTGACCTTTGGCAAAGGGTGTTTTTAGAGCCTCTACCATGGCATTTCTGAGCATGATGGACTCTGGTCAGGGGAGGAGGGGAAGGGATTCCTGGCCTGCTTGGGCCCATGCTTCCCTCCCTCCTCTTGGTTGGGATTAAAAGTAGACCCCAAGAGGGTAACAAGAATATTCCGTGGGAGGCATTCTCTCTGGTGTCCCTTACTTGAAGTGGGGTTCAGTGTCAGCCAAACTGCGTCATCAGCAAAAGGCCGACCCCTTCCATCTGTGATGCTTTTCCAAGACCAGCATACCTCACCCTGGCGGTTGCCATGTTGCTAGGCTCAAAGCATATCAACAAGAGGCAAATCTGTTCCTTTCTGTCTCCGAGATGTCTATTAAAACCCAACTGGGGGGCCCGGGTGGGTGCCTTGCACAACTCAAATTTCATCTCCCATGGCACTGAGAAACATGGGAGATGCTGTACTGCCACCTGCAGGCGGAGAGAGAAAAAACCAGGCACTGGGGGAGGAGCTCATTTCGAATCTTGACCAGGCCAAGCTTTGCTGGAACGGCAGCTTTATGGATGCTGCACGATAGTGAATGGGGACTAGTGACCAATGGGGCTCACTTATGCAGATTTATAGGGTATAATTCAATCAACTGGAAAAATGGGAAAATAAGTTATTGGTCACACATTCAAATTCATTTCAATGCTGGAATTTAATAGGGTTTATATTAAATCTGGGTATGTCCTAGGCCACATAAAACCTGTGATTTATAAACAGCAAGATCACTGGCAGCCTGTCGAAGTTCCTTGAAATGCCACTTATTTCATAAGACAGAACTTTAACGGCAGGAGGAAAAAACAAATACCTATTTGTCGCAGCCCCCCCCCCCCCCTTCCCCAACACTTCCTATTCCCTACCCTCATCTGCCTAGCAACATGGTTTTCCTTGCTGGACTCTGAAAACTGATCAGAGGCTTTCTGGAGAGACCCTGAGCAACACCCCCACCCCTACCCAGAGACCTCAAGCAGAACGTCGTTCCCCTCCCTCCCCCTACCCAGAGACACTCCAAGCCGTGCCCCCATGTATTCGTGATGAGCAAGGGTAGGCTCAGAGATGGGAAGCTCAGTCCAGTGAGGTACAGTGGCAGCCCTTGATTTGGAGGGAGGGGACTATGAGTTTCATGAAAGCCAGAAGAAGCCTTAAAATTATTTACACCATCTCATCTGCCTTATTCTATACAGGATGAAATTGAGGTGGGAGGGGTGGGGAAGGATGTAATGGAAAGAACACTGGGTTTGAATTCTGGCTTGGCCACTACCTGTGTGGCCTTGGGCAAGTCATTTCCTCTTTCTGGACTTAAGCTTCCTCATGTATCGAATATAAGGGGGGAGGGAATTGGTCCCTTCTAACTCTCTATCCTAAAATCTTTGTGCGTATCTGTGCAGTGTGTGGTTAAGAGGCCCGAATCTCGAGTCCAAGGCCTTGGGTTCAATTGCTTACTGATGAAGTGAGTGCGGAGCTGGAGGAAAGGGACATTTACGTGATTTCTCCATTGAAATCTTCTTCTGATGCTTCACTACAGCATGGGGGTGACCCCGAGTCCAGCAGATCCTACTAGGAAAATGAGATTGAGGAAGACGTGGAACTACGATGATACAGCTGGAGCCTTCTCCAGTGATGTGTGCCTAAGCAACATAAGAAATCTGCCTCTTTTCCTCATCTACTCCAGTGCTCTCTGACATGTGGCCGCTTACTCCCATGCAGAGTATATGTGTGGACAGGTGCCCCTCTCCGTCTTCCCTTCATCCCTAGGGGCTGCTTAGTTCCACATGAGGGTGCCATGCATCTTCTTCGGTCTACCTGCCCCCACAATGATGAGATCAGGGAACTGTGACAGCCTTGAAGTCATGGACATCATTCTCAGTTCATTATGTGGCTGAATAACGTGGTACAACGACCTATCCAGAATTAGCTACACTGTGGCCCATCTCATTTATCTGGAGGCTAGGGCCTTAACTTGCCAGAACCCGAGAACCCAGGAGGAAGCAAAACTAAGCGGCCTAGAAATGGCCAAATCAACATCCCAGGACTCAGTGGTGAGTTTCACTGGCAGGCCCTCACTCAGAGCCAAGTTTGGACACGATTTCAACAACCTTGGTTATCTGACTTTCAAACCCACAGCAGCTGAGGAGGCCACAGGGGGAGCAGCCTCAAGTGACAGCTGAGAGACAGACAGGACACTAAGTGAAAGGAGGCAGCTGGGAATCCAGAGACCTCAGGCTCAAGCCTCGCTCTGCCCTGTCCTACCCATGAGACCTTGGGCAAGTGTTCTTAACATCTCTGGGCCTCAGTTTCCTTCTCTGTCATAGAAGAGGCTTGGTTGTCTATGGTCCCTTCCATCTCGAACTCTGATCCTATGAATTCTGGCTAACTCACCCTAGCAAATGCACATTTGTAGTTTTAAAATGCATTAAGCAAAAATGGAATATAATAAAATACAACGAAGAGGCTAGACTACATCCATTCTGTCTTCAAGATGGACTCTGGCTCTAAATCTTATGTGAGAAGAAAGAGCTCCCTCTAGAGTAGGAGGGCCTGCTGTGGAGTTGTGCTGAGCGGACTGTTAAATCTACAGTTTGAGTCTTTACACCTTAAGAACTGGCAAATGCTACAAAATCCTGGCCTGTTTATTGTTTTGTGGTTTGTCTAGACTTAAAGTTATGGTGGAGATATTAATATGCTAATTCAACTTCGGGCATCAAGCACATACGTGTATGTGTATATTATACGAGTAACCCCCTCGCTTGAGCTCAGCAGGAAGGCAGTAGAACACTCAGGGAAAGAACTTATCACCAGACTGCAGGTCTGGGGACTGTAGACCAGGAACAACAACTGGCCTTTATAGAACTCTTTAAAGCCTGCAAAGCGCCTTCACATTCATTCTCTGACCTGAGCCTCACAACACCCCTGGTCTGGCATAGAATTTCATCTCTGCTACTATGTGGGTGAGTAGGACTTGAACAAGTTACTTCTCTCCCTGGACCTCAGTTTCCCTCTCTGTAAAATGAGGGTCATGACAAAATGGCCTCTAAGTTCACTTCTACTTTGAAATCTATGATCCTAAGGGACAGAAAAAACCCCACCTATCTGAGAAAGAAAACCACAACATTATAAGGCCATTTAGTTGGGGGTGGGGCATGGAAGGGACCAGATATACCTCATGATTGAATGAAGCCCAAGGAGAGGCTTAATAATAACCACCTCTGACTTCTCCTGGTGTGGGTGCAAATCTCAAAGATTATACTAACACATCATAAGCTTGGGGAGGCCTAGCACCAAGCTAGAAAGCCCTTGAGGCTAGATTGGGTGACAAAGATGGCAGTCCCAAGACAAAGGCAGAATGATGGAATGGAGAAGGCATTGGACTTGGCGTAAGAACTAGGTTCAAATTCCACCTCAGATACACGAGCTGTGTGACCCAGGGTAAAGCCATTTAACCTCCCTGTGCCTCAGTTTCCTTATCTGCAAATCGAAGGAGTCGGACTCACTTGGCTCCAAGATCCCCTCCACCTGGAAGCCTATGGTCCTATGATCAGGCCAGTTAAACTCAATCTCTTGGAGGATTACTTCTAAGCCACCGAGGGCAGAGATGACATGAGAGTGGGGCTGTTGAGGCTGGGAATGACCTTTAGAGGGGGACAACATCACTGGCCCACAACGCACTTCTCTGCGCCCCCCCCTTCCCCAATTAGGTGAAAAAAATTCTTAGTGACAATCCTGCAAACTGGGTTTTCAGTGGGGGTTCTCAGAATGAATTTACTCCACAGCCCCTGTTCTATCAAAGCCCCCTCTGTCTGAGGAGAAAGCAGAGGAAGGAGGGAACCATTCTTAAAAATTCTCCATTCAAAATGGAACACTGATTAAATGGTGGAGGGAGGTGCTAGGCAGGTAAACCCTCAGTGATCTAGAAAATTCCCTGATCCCCCAGCAGTGCTTGATCAATGGTGTGCCCGTTACCCTAGTAGACTAAACCATGGATTTGGGGCAATCTGATTTCTGCCCCCCCCATTACATTGCACATGGTGGAAAGAAAGGAAAGATGCTTTTTAATCTTTTAATTAAATGTCAAGCTACTACCCAGGTAGCCAAGAGGACAGTGTCTTCAGCAGCTCTGTCGAAGGCACTATCCATCACCCTATGCCTGTCTTCTAGGCAGAAATGGGCTTACATCTTAGAACAGCGTCAATCATTTTTAACTGCAAAAAGTTGATCGGCTTCGATATTATTCACGAAGGGATGTGTTACTGGAAATGTGCAGTACTTTTTTTTGGTGGTGGTGGTGGTGTAGAAGGTGGGGAGGGGAGCCAGGCGGCTGTACCCAGATTGTATTTCAGTTAAGGATTAAACAATTTAATCCACTGGGCTGTTTCTGTCTCTCGCTTTTCTGAAATTCGTGGAAAACATAGCACGGATGTGAAAGAACATGAAATACCATGTAATGGAAAAACAACAGCCTAGGCGAGGTAACAGAAGAGACTTGTGTCTCAAGTGTCAAAACTGGCACTCTGAGCCAGGACATGAGAACATAGATTCTGAGCTTGAGGATGTCATTGGAAACATTATCTGGTCCAACCCCTTCAATCTAACCAGAGAGGCCACTGAGGCCCAGAGATGTTCCAGTAAGTCCCACATACTATAATAAGAGGTCGAGTTCACCTTTGAACTCAGACATTCTGACTCCAAATCTAATCTCTCTCCTTATTCCCTGTGCAGGCCTCTCTTAACTACATTTAACACTATGTCTTCCACCTCCAAAAACTCATGCCACTATTTACCAACCTTGGCCAGAGTAACATTTGATTTAATTCAACCCCCCCAAAATCCAACAAGCATTCATTAAGTAGTTAGTATGGGCAGGGAGAAACGTAGTAGAGCATGGAGAGTAGAGGCTGTGTGACCAGGGATGGGCAAGCCACAATAACTTCTCAGTTAGTCTGGCCAGCTCCCCAGGACAAGATAGAGGAGCTGGTGATGTGTTGGTGGATGGAGTTGACACACTAGGAACTCCCTACACCAATGAAATCAGAGATCTGAACTTCCCTACAACACCACCTCCCCAATATGCTAGGTGCTGTGCCAGTCTCTGGGCATACAAAAACCAAAACAGTATTTCTTGTCAAGGACCTTATAATCTACCGTGGGTGTAGGTACGTTGAGTCAAGACATTTCTTTGCCCAAGACCCGTGCCAATAGGCACTCTATGCCCCGGTACTGTAAAACAGGTGTCGGGTGCAGCATGGCAGCCTAGGAAAGGGGCAGAGAGACGAGTAAAGAGCGCTACTGAGGTAGTACTGTGCCATGGTGGACACAGTCTTCTTGGAGAGTGTAAGTGGAGGGAGGCTGGCTGGCTTTGGGTCTTCTCTAATAGTTTTCTCACTACCATCCACAAGGTTTCTAGTCAGTCTATTGGCCCACCTGGCTGGGTTTGTGGGGAAGACTGTGGACAGTGGGAGTTTGGAATTGGGTAAGAGAGAGAGGAAGGAGGAGAATAACCAGAGGCCTGAAAAAGCAATCAGGATTCAAACTGAGGCACTGGGTTATCATGGCAAGCTTTGCCCACCAAGTCCATTGGCACTTAGTTAAGAAGAAAAATGTGTTTTGTACATATATTAGGCAACTAGGTGGGATAGTGAATAGTGTATTGGACTTAAGAGGCAGAAACTAGAGTTCAGACCCCACCCCCAGTCACTCATTAGTTGCGTGACCCTGTCAGTCACTTTACCTCAGCCTCAATATTTTTTCAGCTATAAAATGGAGATAGTAGCTACTTTCCAGGGTTGTTGCGAGAATCTAAAAAGATATTTGTAAAGCACTATAAAACTTAAGACACTAATATAAATATCTCCATAGAATGATATATTTATCTTCTATATCTTTATTTCTAGATAATCTATTAAGATACGTTTATATATCTGTATCAGAATATATCTAAAATTAAGCTTTAAAAAGCTTCTAACTACATATAGACTTTTAAAGCACCATCTACATATACATATATATTTTTCTATGTATGTACATATACGTATTCCCTTCTTTGTTTATTTTTCCTCCACTGCTGTCCTCTTGTACCACACTATGGCTTGGAGATGTCCTGGGTTATCAAAGGTCATGCCAGGGAATGACCTAGCAGGTCCTTCCAGGCTCAAAAAGCTTCAAGTCAGGGTCCAAGATAAGAGTGTGTGTATTTCATCTGACGGATAGCCAAGTTTAGAGAGACTTATCACCAAAGGGTTGGCCACGAGGGGATGACTTTTTGTGGTTGCCATAGCAACTCCCGAAGAGCATCTGCTAGAAGGGTTGGGGTCCATGTTGGTGGAGTGAGTGCCCACATTAACGTTAAAAGGTTGCTGGCGTTCTCGTTCTCCGGGACATTTGAGAAAAGAGGAAATCATGCTGCCACCCCATTCCCCTCAATTTCAGCCAGAATTGGGGGTCTCTGAAGTGGGGTGGGAGGCAACATCGGACATACGACCCACTCCAAGTGGCCTTCTGTTCTTAACAGCGCAGGACTTTCTTGGTTCACAACTGACCCAACCCTTCCAAAGGGGCAGTGCTCTCCTTTGAACTGATGAGAGCCTGGGTTGCAGAAGGAAGGGGTTTTGCTTCTAACCCTTAGGCTGGACCCTTAAGCAAGAAGGGACTAGACAAAAAGTCCGAAACTCTTCTATTCTCTTTCAGAGATTCTCCTTTATTTTAGGTGGATAGGGCAGCAGGCTTCAACTCTCCCTTTGCTTGTGGGCAACCCAGAGGCTGTGTCACCCTCTTTTCTCTCTGTGACAGCCCCCGTTGAGGGCTGCACTGTGCTCTCGCTCTTTAGCCACCCCTCTCCTCTGTCTCTCCCTCCCCCTCCACCCTCTTTGCAATGCCAGGCGTAGCTCGTCTGTCTCTCTAAGCCTCTTTTGTTGCCTCGGTCCCAGGGCTCTCTAAGCAGACAAACATTGGTAAGACCCCAGATACATTGGCAAGCAGATGGATGGTTCGGCGGAAGCTCGTCCCTGCCCCCTCTCCCCCTTCAAGTCTGATTTGCTTGGATTGAAACTAGGAGGCTGCATGACCTCGGGCCAGGCAAATGAGCCCAATGGGGGTCCTAGGAGAGGGACCAATTTGGAATGCAATTCTATCTTATCCACAGGAATGCTTGTGTGTCTATAGCTTTAAGGTTATTAAGAATTATATTCTCCATTTATAGAGGCCATTTTGGGGAAATTTACATATTTGTATTGAATTAAAAAATTTCCCCAAAGACCATGTGTTGCCTCACAAGTTCTCATTAAATACCCACTGCATCAGAAAGACATGTCTATTTTCTTGAGAGATTCAATCAGTCCCAGTGCCTATCAGCCACTGGCTAAACGATTCTGAGACTGTTGGCTGGGAAGGGGAATCAATTGAGCCCTGAAATCCCTTCCTGGAGCAGGGCTCATAACAGATGGTAAAGAATCCCCATATAGAATTGAAAAAGATTACAGTATTGGTAACACCAATGAAATCATGGATCCGTGAAGTATTTTAAAGCATTGAAGAAGTTTCCTAGTATAAATTCCTTTTAAAAATTCTACACCCAGAGGTACGTAAGCATTAACTCATTTGTTCCCTGGCCCTAGTTTATGGTCTTCTGGTGTAACTCAAACTGGAAAACAGACTGTTAAATTTTCAGTGTGCATATTTACCACCCCATGGAAATTGGCAAATGCCACAAATTGGGGTTTGTTTTTTTTTGATTGTCTTGATTTAAGGAAGGGATGAAGAAAACGCAGATTAAATAAGTATAAATAAAATGATTAAACTTAAAAGTTGGAGGTACATTTTTTTTTGGTGGGAAAGAAGCCAATTAAACATTTACCAGCACACCTGTGCTGGGAGCCCTTCCTAGTCGACCCCAAATGGTGCCTCCCCATCAGTACCCACCCAGGTCAACTTGGGATTTGATTATGGGGGCACTGTGGATTGAATCCATTGAGTTGCTCTACAGTCCTTCAACATGGAATGTGGCTGTTCACATTCCATCCTACTAGGTGGCAATTTCCCTCTCTACCCCAACCAGGGGAAATTCAAAGAAATAAGAAAAAGAAAAGACAGTGCCTTCTCTCAGATCTGGGGCTGTCAGGTAGGGAATCCAAGAGGGAAAGTCATGGATTGATGTGGGTGTTGACCTTTTGGGCCAAGGTCACTTCCTTATGCACAGGATACATCCCTGAACCCAGACTCAAGAAGACTTCAGGTTTGAATATGGCCTCAATATTTCCTAGCTGGGTGACCCTGGGCAAGTCATTCCTTTGCCTGCCTCAGCTTTCCTCATCTGTAAAGTGGGAACAACAATAGCACCTACCTCCTGGGATTGTCGGGAGAATCAAATGAGATACTCGTAAAGTGCTTCGTAAACTATAAAGCACTATATAATGATTACTGTTACTGTTATTTGTGCCAGTGAATTTTGTGCCTGATGCAAAGTGAGCTAGTGGGGTCAGCCCACCATTTTCTCAGCTGATAAATCTCAGAGATCATCTAGATCACCCCTTCCCCCACAACTTTACGGATGAAGAAACTGAGGCAGATCCAAACAATAAGAGGACTTCTATTCCCAGCTCCAAGCAAGCTGGTGTATTGGAGTTAGAGATGGGAGTTAAGGATGGCACACACTTGCTGGTGTTGAGGACAGCCACTGAGCTGGAAACCACTAGATATATGGCTCAGGTAAGAGCTATTAGGAGCCATATGGCCTTATAGGAAGGAAGAACAACAACTTAAGTAAAGGATAAAGCAGAGATGGAAAATCACATACCATTGGAGCTAAAGTATCTTTAGAGATTATCTAGGCTGAACCCCTCACTTGTGAGATGGAGGAAACTGAGGTTCCAAGAGAAAAGGTCCTTTAAGAAAGTCACTCTGCAAGCCAGTGGCCACATGAGGGCTACAACCCAAATCTGCCTCCGGTGTCCTTTTCGTTCCACTACCCTGTTTTCCTAGGCCGACGTAATGTCCACAGGACTGGCCAATAGGGTCTGCAATTGATCACCAGTAAACGTCACAAGGTCACAGAATCGTGGGTTCCGAAGGTCAGAGCTAGAAGAGATACCGTGATACCATTGAGTCTAACCCCTTCATTTTTATAGATAATGCCAGGGGTCATGTAGATTTTCAAGGTCTGAGGCAGAACTTGAACCCAGGTGTCCAAGTCTTCCTGCCTCCAACTCTAGTATTCTAGTCATTCTGCTTCTCATCTGATGACTGCTCTTTCATTTACCAAGGATCTGTTCCATCTTCTCTCCTGGGACAGTCCTTTTGTCATCCTGATTCACGAGGACCTGCCAGGCGCAAAGTCACACAACCCCTAGGGTTCCTTGTTATGAACATTTATTTTGACACTTTGGCTGCAACTAAGGGAGCCCATCGGATTATGGCAAGTGGTCTTTATTTTCATTTCCTGGATGCTGAAGGGTTGGCTGTTTCTAGGTCCCATCTCTTAGAGCTGTCGCTTCGCCACAGGGCACGTAAGGGATCTATCGCTCACAGTACATTTTTCATCACCTGGTCATTAACAAAGGTGCTTCTACCTTTTGCCCTAGCAAGCCGTAACACTGCAATTGGCTGTTTGTATTTTTTAATGTTTTATTTAATTTTCGGGGGTAAAATGCCCATAAAAGGCAGCCTCAAAGAGCAGGGGATGGCTATGTGTCACTTACAGTCTTTATATTCGTCGTAGATTCGTAGAACAGTGTCCTTGGGCTAGAAGGGCTCTCAGGGATCATGTAATTCTCAACAGCCATATCATGGAGGAAAACTAGAACCGAGAGAGTGAAACAGACTTGCTAAAGGTCATGAGTGATCACAGACAATGGCAGAGTGGAGCGAGTTCAAATTTAGCTCCAGACATGTATTAGCTGCATGACTCTGGGCAAGTCACTTAACTTCAGTTTCCCCATCGGTAAAACAGGGAGAATGACTGCATCTACCTCCCAGGATAACAAAATGAGCTAATATTTGGAAAGTGCTTTACAAATTTTAAAGTGCTATATAAATGCTTATTTTATCATTAGTTTTTTCTCTCCAAGATGGGAATTTTGAAACCATACAAATCAAAACTAGCAGCTTTAGTTGTGCACAGGGAGAATTTGAGGGTGTATCATCCACAGGATTTAGAGTAGCATGGATTCTTTCATATGTTGTCTTTCCCCATTAGAATGCAAGCTCCTGAGAAGGGATGATCTGTCTTTTTGCTCCTCTTTGTATCCAGCACTTAGCACAGTGCCTGATACATAGTATATGCTTAATAAATGCTTGCTGTTGACTTGAAGAGAACCACCTCATTCGAGAGAAGAGGCATCTGAGGCACAAAGATGGATGGGGCTTATTCAGGGTCACGATTCGAGTTAGTGGCAGAGCTGCAATTTCCACCCAGGTTCACACTGCCTCAAGTCATATAGATATGAAGTTTCTGCCTAATCTGACAGCATTCATAAATGACAAATACCTCACATCCAGTTTGGGGAATCTGGTGGCTAATCTTCACGCACGCTTTTCAGCCTTAATCACCAAAGATTAGCCCTCACTGCTAGGGCCTTAAGTAATAAATCAGGAGGAAAGCTAATCAGCCACTCAAACCTCTCAAAACACACCTTTTCCCATCACTATCCCCTGCCCCACATACACCATTCGATCCTTGGGCTATTTTTTTTTTACCCTTGATTTCAAGTATAAAACTTTCAAATTTCATCAATGATTCATTCTTCTTCCCAAATTTCCCCTCAAATAACTTGTTTCTTCAACTGTTCTGCGTGATCCCTGGAAAATTGTAGAGTCTAGAGTTGGAAAGGACTCCAGCCAACCCTCCCACCCAGTACAGGATTTCTCCTTCCTTCTCTAGCATGCCTGGAAGACACGTACCCAAGCCTTGCATGAATACCTTCAATATTAAGGAACTCCCTACCACCCACCTAGGTGGCAGGCCTCATTGGCTGCCATTTTTTTTGACAATCTCTTGGCCCTTCCATCAAGGAAAAACGACTCTGCTTGTGAGGACTATTTGCTTCTCAACTTTGCATTCATTTTACGTAGATCCATGTAGCGAGTTGGCCCTTGACTAGGGAACTTGTATAGGATAAACAACCTATCTGAATCACTGAGGCCAGACCTCTTTCTCCTTGCAACTCTTTGAATAAAAAGCCTAAGCTAGCAACTTTGGTGCTCAGAGAAAAGGGTCATGAAACATACCCTCAAATCAACCTTTGAACTTGTCAGTTGGAGGAAATGGGTAGAAAGAGACTTCGGGGCACCACTTCTGTGGTTGAGAGACAGAGCTCTGGACATGTTGATGCAGAAGCCATTTCCCAAGGGGCATGTCAGGGAATGGGGCAAGAGGAAGTGAGCCACCTGGGACCTTCCCGTTTTCATTCTTTTTAATTTGCTACCGTCCTTGGTGTCAGGAAGGCCTGGCTTTAAGTCCCAACCTCTGACACGTACTAGCCATGTGATCTTGGGCATGACACAAACTTTCAGTGTCCTTAACAACTCAGACTAAGTTGCAGAGAAGGGGCCAGACTGAATAGGCAAAGAGAGTTTCCTCACTAGGAGGTCCTTATATCAACAAAATCACAGGTCCAATATGTGTCTCAGTATCTTCCTGAGAAGTTATTTCAACGCTGCTGAAGGAATTCAAGTCCAGTCAGCACCATCCATATTTTGTTGCCCTGGAACAAAGCCCTATTTGCCTGTTGTAGTTATAGGTCCAACTGAGCCAAAACTTACTTTCAGAGCATGTTTGTGACAATGGCATAATATGATATAGTTGCCTCCCTAGCAAGGGGTCCTGAACTCACATAAAGATTGCTTGATTCACCTTAAGAACAAAGCCCATCAGCCTCTCCCAAAAAACAAGCCTTTTCCTAAGGGAGAGCCCAACACATCAGCCTGCCAAATTCCAGTCCAACATTTGTGACAGGAAATTTGCCTTATTAGGTAGTCATTTCTCCCCCATAGGCATGAAATTTCCAGGCACAGCCAATATCTTTCATCTTTGGCTCCATATAGAACCCACAGAACTTTCCAAAGAAGCTAATTTATGTTCAGAAATATCTGAAGTCCCCAATCTTTGCAGGGTCAGCCTTTAAGTTCATTAACTCCATTTTCCAGCCGAGAGGCCCACCTTAGCTCAAAGACCTGCAGGAACTGCACTTTCGTATGCCAGGGCCTATATGTGATTTGAGCTGGGGCCTGGTTACCTTCATCAGGGGATACTATCCTGCGGTTCTGGCTTTGTTTTCCTGAGATTCTCTTGGTATTGGGTTGCTTCTTTGGTTTTTGGAGTTGTTTCTAGGCTGGTACTTGCTCAAAGTGGTTTTGCAGCAATCAAGTATTGTCTTGGCCAAGCTTGCCTGCTTTTCCCATCAGGATCTGTACAAGATCCGGTTTAATTTGCCTTTGCACAGGAGCTGAAAATTCAAGGGAGATAATTGGGTTGATTGAATTCTCTTTCTGAAGCAGAGTAGGAAAGAATGGTACAAGGGTGTCCCCGCTGGGATTAGGCTCTTCCATTCCCATGAGCATCCAAAGGAGCTTGGGCAGGCCAGGAAAGGGAATAATGGAGGCCAACAGGCAGCGACACAGAATAATAGTGGAGAAGGTGCCCAGTAATCCTCAGAAGAGGATAAGTAGGAAGGATATTTATGGCCTCGAGATGTCTATATACCAATGCATAGAGTATTGGGAGCCATAAATAAGGTGAATGAGGAGCGGGAGATTCTATTTATAAAGAGGAATGTACAATTTTATAGGTTATCAGCGGGACTTGTCTCTCTCCCCAACCCCCACAAAGGTCATTATCAGATTTTAAGCTTCAGTGACAAAGGGTGTGTGTGTGTGGGGGGGTGGAATGAGGAATCATAGGATCACAGATCCAAGAACTGGAAGGGAGCTCTGAGGTCATCTATTCCAACCCCCTCATTTTACAGGGGAGAAATTGAGGAGCAGACATATTAAGTAACTTTCCAAAGTCAAAGGAGTAGTGACAGATGTCAGGATCCAAACTCAGATCCACTGACTTACAATCCAGCACCAAAACGCAGGACAATGTCAGAAGCCAGAGAAAAGCACTCAGTGGACCTGGGGATCAGGTCATTGAAGGACTCTGAGCACTTGCCTCAGTTGAGTCAATTGTAAGAGGCTGGGGGTGGGGAAGAAAAGAGAGGAGGAGAGGGGAGAGAAAGAATGAGAATGAATTCCCAGGTGGACAGTGGGTTTTGCAGACCAGGGGAGGGCAGTGAAGCAGCAAGGAGTGCCAGGCTGGCCCCAATCACTAACTCTCATACTGGGTAGAAGAAAAGGATGCAAGGTGAGAGCAAATGCAACTATCTAAGGCTGGGTAGGCTGGTCAGCCATCAATGACCATTTATTAGTTGCCTACTGTGTACAAAGCACCAGGCTGGACTCAACAGTTGGGGAAGGTGCCTACTGACACGGCAACTTTGATACAGTGGGGTGAGCATCAAATTCAGACATGGGGGATCTGGATTCAAAAATCATGCTAACACATGTGGTAGGAACACATTCACAGGTACAGTCAGGACTAGAATCCAGGACTCCTGCCTCAGTCCAGTTCTTGCCACGACAACCCTACCCCAGCACTTTACCTAGCTAGTTCTCCATGGGCCATCTGCTAGGTTTGACATTTTTCCAAAAATAAATAGGAAAGGAGGAGGGAAGAGGGGAAAGAAGATGATTCTCAGACAGTGGTGTCAAACTCCAATAGGAAGAAGGATCACTAAAGGATATAGAGATATCCCTAAAGGAGCACCATTGACTTAGAAAGCCACATATAAACGTTTTCTTCGACTGTGTTTTTATTCATTAAATCTTCCCCAGTTACATTTTAATCTGCGTCAGGCGGTACTCAGGCGCATGTGGGCCTCCCAGTGTGTCTGCTGCCTCTGAAATGTTTGCAAAAGGTTTAAATGTTATACAGATGTAATACTGAGTGTAGTAGGAAGCCCAGAGTTTGAATCCTACTTCAGCATGTATCTTGGTAGGTCAACTTGATAGTGACTTTAGAGGAGACATAGCTTTGTACCTTGGAAATAGTACCAGACATGGAGTCAGAGGATTAAAATCCCAGAGCTTTGCTCTTTACCTCTATGACCTCAAACAGGGCAACATACCCTTCTGGGCTTTGATGTGAAAATGTTTAACATGTGGGGGTTTGACTCAATTAGAAGTTCTTAAACTGGGGTCCATGGACCCCTGTGGTTAGATTTTAGGGGGCTTGTGAACTTAAATAGGAAAAAAATGACATCTTTATTGCAATACAATTGATTTTCCTTGTAATGCTATATATTTTCAAAACGTATTTTATTTTTTCCAATTCAATTAAAATTAACATTCTTTTTCATAAAATTTTGAATTCCAAATTTTCTCCCTCCCTACTTCTCTATGATGGGAAGCAGTCTGATATGGGTTATACACGCGCAATCACATAAAACATTTCCATATTAGTCATGTTGTAAAGGAAGAGATAGAAAGGCAAAAAACCATGAAAAAGATGAAGAAAGTGAAAACGGTCTGCGTCAATCTGCATTCAGAGGCCATCGCTTCTTTCTCGAAGATGGAGAGCATTTTTCATCATGAGTCCTTCGGCATTGTCTTGGAATCCTATGTATTTTCTGTTAAGCAGTTAAAAACACGATTCAGGGACATCCACAGATTTCCTACACTGCCTGCCCAGGTGAGGCCCTGGCCCAGAAAAGGTTGAGAACCTTTGGATTAGAGAGTTTTGAAGGTCCATTTCCAGCTCTAAATCCTATGAAAGCTAGGAAACGTTGAACCTTGCAGGGGAGTCCTGTTCTTAATTAATTCATAAGCTAGATCATAGAATTGGAGCTGGAAGGAACCTTGGAGAGCATCTAGTCCACACTCATCTTAATGAGGAAACTGAGACACCGGCAGTAAATACCAGCCTTGGGATCTGAACCAAAGTTCTGACCCCAAATCCAGGACTTTTTACTGTAGCCTAATTTCTTACCCCCTGCCCCTCAGTTTCCTCTTCTCTAGGAGTATTTGGACTATTATTTTTAATTTTATTATTTGTTTTATGTAAGTTATTTTTAAGGTTCCTTCCAGCTCTAAAAGGAAATGGATGTTTCTCAGCTGAGGCCATTACCTTTTATCCAATCTACATGCTCAGGCTGCCTCAGGCCTTGCTCGAAGATCTCCAAAAGAGGGCAAAGCAGGATTGTTTAGAGCCTCTGATCCATCCCGTACTAGGAGTGGTTGAGGAAAGTGGAGAAGACTTGGGGAGGCTATTAGAACTATCTTTAAGTATCTGAAGGGATAAGAGGAAAGAGGGATTACAGCTTAGTCAGTCAACAAACACTTATTAAGCACTTACTATGTGTCAAGTGCTCAGATGCCAAACGCCAAGGATAGACTTTGAGCAGAACTAGGTTCCGAAGGCCTCCTGCAAAGGTCTTTAAGGAAGACAAGGAAAATGAGAGGTGGTGGTGAGTGGGCAGAACACTGCAGACATGGAGATGCGAAACTGACTATCTTGTTCACAGCTGGAGCAGGGACAGGAGCCCAGCGTGAGAAGGCTGCAAAGGAAAGGAGAGAGCCAAGACATAAAGACTTTTAAACGCCAAACAAGACTTTATAGATAATCCTGGAAATGACAGGGAAACATTAGAATCCTTTGAGCAGGAGGGTGACCCTTTAGAAGTAGGTCTTACTTTGGCTGAGTGGAAGATGGACTGTGGTAGAGAGACACCCTGAGGCAGGGGGACCAATCAGAAGGGCTCCTGCTGAGGTGGGGAGGTGTGAACTAAGGTATATGTGAGAAATGTTACAGAGACAGAAATGGTGAGATTCAAGAACAGATTGTGCATGTGGAGATGTGGAGTGAAGGAGAGTCAGTTGTGAGACCACATGACTGAGAGGATGGCAGAGGGAAGCTCAGAAGAAGGGTGACTTGGGAGGAACAGATGATGGGTTCTGTTTAATACACGTCGAGCTCGAGATACCCATAGGACATCCAGATCAAGATGTCCAAAAGACATTGGGTGATGGAGGATGAGGAGGTACTTAAATCACCCAATGAGGTATTATAGATGGAAGAGAAGAGACATCAGGACAGATAGTGTATTAGTGGGCGTGACCTGGAAAAACAAACGTAGGAGACTGAACAGGAGCAGTGGGGACAGGTAGGGAGACCAAAAGAGAAAAGGATCATGAAAACCTAGAGGAGACAGCATCCAGGAGGTGGTCAGGAGTGTCAAAGGCTGCAAAGAGGTCAATAAGCTTGGTGTTATCACGGATGAGATAGAGATGGAGAGTTTGCTTGTTTTTAAGGATGAAGGGGACATGAACATTGTTTGCAGGCAGCAAGGAAGCTGCCAATAGGCAAAGAGAGAAGATTAGAGAGTTTGGATATAGTAGGGGCAACCCGCTGGAGAAGATCAGAAGGGATGGAGTCAAGGGTGCATATAGATGAGTTT
Organism: Phalanger gymnotis; assembly: GCA_028646595.1. Lineage (NCBI taxonomy): Eukaryota > Metazoa > Chordata > Mammalia > Diprotodontia > Phalangeridae > Phalanger > Phalanger gymnotis. The sequence goes on along the minus strand of CM053628.1, from coordinate 21,137,301 downwards.
GCCTTGACAAGGGGCAGGACTCCCTCTTCCAAGACAAGATAGCGGGTAAAGACAAATGATGTGACGGGAGGAGAGGAGAAAGGGGAACTCTTTGGAAAGAGTCTTGACTTTTTCAGTGAAGTATGAGGGCCAGAATCTTGGCTGAGGGGGGGACAAGAAGCAGTCACTACCAAAAATGAGTCCATGTTTTGCTTGATTCTGGAGATCAGAACTAGGGAGAGATGAATAGAAGTCATAGAGGCAGATAGAAGCAAGAGATCAGGAAAAAAATTGTTAGCAGGGAGAATTGTCCCAAAGTGAAAAACGCCTGCTTTGAGAGGTGGTGGATCCCCCTTTACTGTAAGTCTTCAAAGTGAGGCTAGATAACAGTTTGGCAGTGGGTAATTGAAAGATTCTTTGGGGGAGCACCAGGGAGACTAGATACGTTGTCACTGAGGTAGGTCACTTCCAACTTGAAGATTCTGTGACTCAGTGAGAAAGAAGAAATCTTGGGGCCATAGCTCTTGGCGATACCAGGGAAGGCATAGTATACGTGACTAGGCTTGGGCCTAGGAACCCCAGTCCTCTAAGCTAGAACCCTGCTCTGCTGTCTATGCCTGAGACCCTGTCCTGGCACCACTCTCCATATACCAGTTCTTCTAGGGCAGAGGCCCATCCTTGTTTCTTTCTAGTGATTTCAGCCCAAGTTAAGATTTAGCAAGCACCTCCTAGATTCCCCTCCCAGATGGGGTCCCTATCTGTTGTTAGTCCTTCGTGGCACCCTTCCTCTTTTCTCTCCCACCTAACACCAGCTTTTTGCTGATAGCAAATCCTACACAACCCCATCTATCATGAGGTTTTAGACATTGTTCTTAAGTATTTTCGTCAATATTGCGTTAGGAAGGCTTTTTTTCTCTTCCATTTAATGCAATTTTAAAAGGTTTTCTGCATTCTAAAGTGTGGCTTTATTACATTTCTCCCATCACCCCCGCCCTGTGGGGAACACATCTCCATTTTAATCAGGTAAACCAAAGAGGAAGCATTAGTCTATAAACAAATTCTCACTTAACACAACTTTTCAGTAACATACCAGATCAAAGGACAAATTAATTGAAAATGTCCTTGTGCTTGAGATGAAGACTTAATTCTCCAGTCTTACAGATGACAATTTCAGGCTTTTTTTTTTGCCGGTTCCAATTCAATCACTGAAAGCCTTCCGAGACTGCAAAATAGCTTTCATTAGAAATATTCTTTCAGGGGCAGCATCACTCATTGCTGTTCACATTTTGTTTCCATTATTTTCAACTACTTTTTGCTCCAAGTTCTCCCCACATACCCACTTACAGCTAACAAGGACTTGGAAGACTAAGATGTTGTGACTGATGGTCACAGGGCCATCAGGATGTCACAAGTTTGGTCAGATGAAGAAAGGGTATTTGGCATAGCTTTTAGCAAATGGGATGGAGCTGGTGAGAAGGCAAGCAGAAGGAGGTGGGGTTTGGAACAGCTTCACTGCAACGCACCCAAGTGGTCATGCAGCCGTTGCTTCAACGACATGGAAGCAGTATGGTAGAGTGCTAAGGACACCAGCTCTGGGATCACAGGATTTGGGTTCAAACCTCATCTCCCTTGATTATACCTGGGTGACTTTGGTCACAAATCACTTAACCCGCCTGGGCCTCAGTTTCCTCATGTATAAAATGAGCAGATTGGAAAAAAAGGCCTATGAAGTCATGTCCAGCTCTAGATCTATTTTCCTCTGGATTCCCCAGTAAGGAGAGGGGTGGTAAAGTCCACTACTTCCCGAGGCAACCCAATCTGCCTTATGACAACCCTACTTAGTAACAGTCAGCCCTTGATCCCCATTTTATCATCTTCAACTAAGCAGAACTGGCCTAATCCTTCTTCCACATGAGCCCCTTCATATCTCTGAACATAGGAATCCCACTTTGGCTCAGTTTTTTCTTCTGCAGGCAAAACATTCCCTTCCTGTTCTCTTGTTCTAGCCCGACTGGCCGAACTATCGTTCCTCAGTCTCATCCCACCCTCTCTCGCTCCCCCTTCACGCCCTATAGCATCTGAACATACTGCCCCTTGTTCCCAGGCCAAGTGCTCTGCTCCATCTTTGCCTGGGGAAACCCTTCTTTCTTTGTAGTTGCCTTCTCCTTCATGAAGTCCTTCCCCAATTTCTCTTCCCTCCCTTAGTAAGAAGTGGTCCCGTTCTCTGTAATCCCTTGTTCTTTTCTTGCTTCTCCTGTGGAGGGAAATTGAGGGGATTAGGACAGCAAGTGGTTAATTGTAGGAATTGAGTGAACCATGCCAACTCTCTCTTTGACTCAATTCTGGCTCTAAGTCAGTTCCCTTTCTCTTCAATTATGGGTCTAGTCCAATTTCTGTCTTGTGAGAAAACTTCATTCAATTGAGGGAATTAGGAGAAATCATTGCATTGTTTGAACCTAGCCCTGCATGGCTGGAAAGCTGGACCACATCTCCCTGTTGCTTAGAGACCCTTAAACCAAGGACCTACATTATGCTCATTATACTCACCAGAACCCCAGTCAGCTCCAAATATCAATGCAAGGAGTTTTCTCACGGTTGTACATCTCAAGCAACCCATGTCTTAGCTGAAAACTGGCCCCACACTGGTCCATCAGTTGTTTCCATGTTCCCTTGATTGTCTACAGACAGTTGGGGGAGTGAGGCACCTCTTTTTCTGATTTCAGGTAATTGCACTTGTTTACTCTCCCCCCTCCCAACTTGGAAAGTCCCTAATCTTGCCTCCATTTAGAAATCAGATTACCTACTCTTGTATTGTTTCCTTTGAATTAATTGGCCTTATTTGATTAATTGGTTTTAAATGTGTAAAAGTTGGTCTCCCCCTGTATTCGGGGAGCCAGGCCTGATTTTGTTGGGCAATTGCCATGCACTGCTTAATACATCAATATGCTCAAAAGATTGATCCTTTGTTTCTCCTACCATTTCATCTTTCACCTGCCACAGGTCTGTGTCTTAGCCTTGCCATTGGAGACCTCTCAAGGTCCTTAAGAACTTTGAAATTATGTGACATGGGGGGCACTGGCACAGGACCGCTCAGCATGGCATGCCCACATCAGAGAAGGTGCTGTGCTCTATGAGCAAAGCAGAATTGAGAGAGCTAAAAAGAAACACAGGAGGTACAAATGTGGGGTATCTACCCTAAATGTTCAGAGTAGTGTGGTGGTCTTTGACAACTGAAGGACAACAAACCAACCAGTAAATCCCTAGCACACAGCACACTGTCCTGCATACAGTAGGTGCTTACCGTATGTTGAAATAAATTAAAGAACCGTTAATGTTGTTTCATAGTATAAGAAAAATGAAAAGGAGGCAGGCAGTGTGAGCCTATCAGATGAGGATTTTTTTTTTTTTTTTACCAGTTCCAAGTCAATTACCAAGAGATGAAGTCATGAGCACCTTCAAGAAATCCCTCAGGCCACTCCACAGGCATAGGCATCAAGCTGCTTTTAAAAAACTGCCAGGATCCCAGAAGATCTGTGTATTCCCTGGGAAACAATCCTTTGAGAGATGGAGATAATGAACATGACTCCAGAAGGGCTGACCAGTGTCAATTTGCTGACACCTTTGGGTGCTGATGGCCAGGTTCTGGGAGTCCAGGACCCTGGAGTTGGAGCCAGAAAGGATGTGCTTCTAGGCCAAATCCCTCACCTGACATGATAAAACACTTGAGTGCCTTGCCAAAGATGCCAAGCAAAAATGAGCAGAGATAGTGTTCTCACCCAGGTACACTCTGGACTCTAAATTATGCCTTCCCTCATCACTGTTGTACCACATGGGCCTTTCAGGGAAAAAGTACCAGCATCAGTTAGGAGAGAGAGAAATTATGAGTCAATACCCTCTTGATTTAGGCAAGGGGGAAGAAAGGAGGCCAATTCCAAAATCTCAGAAGCTATTTCCTACAAGTGTTTGCAAGGTTGTGTATGGCGACTTTGGTCCAATGAGAATTTTCTCAACACCGAGTCTTTGAAGGGACCCAGAATCAAGAGTTACAGCCTCTAAATTCTACTTCTTCCTTTCTTGTTGGAGAGAGAGGGGCGGGGTGACAACAGGAGCAGTATACCAGGCTTGATTTACCAAGCGGTTTTGCTTACTGCCTTTTCTTAGAGAGAAGACAGTGAAGGTCACTAACCAGGGATAGGAGCTGAGTGAGAAGGGGTGTGACATCCAAAAACAACTCATGCAAAAACAAGACTTTCAAAAAAAAACCCTTAGTCTGCTGCCTCGCTTGTGAGTTTGGCAGCTCATGCAACACACCTATGCGCCTTCCGAAACCCGCTAGGCCTCACTGCCATTCTGGACATAAAATGAAGGAGGATTGAACCGGGTTGAACAGAATTGCTACAAACATTACTCCCATAATCCTTTTAGGGGCTTGATGGCCATGCAACCTGCTGAGTACATTTAGCTCTCTTAATGACGATCTCTGTCATTTGAATTTCCACAGGACACTTTCAAATCCAGGCCTGAACACAGATCATTTTTTAGCAGGTTTTTTCTCCTTAGCTTGCCTCCTAAGAGATGAGGTTGCTGCATGTTTTTCTCAATGGCATGGATTTATGAGTTCGATCTAACTGCTAGGCTAATGGTTGGTGCTTTCTCTTCCCAATTGTGATGAGTCTGCCAAAGCCCAGCACTCAAACCAATTCTAGGTAAGTATGTTGGGTTGGTTGTCCCAATTACGTGCTATGGGGTGGGGGTGTGTGCACGTAAACACCATTGGGTACTATTAGACCACTTTAGGCATGAAATGAATTGGCCATCTTCCCAAACTATTGTCCCCTTCACGGTTCTCCCTGGCCTGCCTAGGCATCTGGATTTTTAGAGAAGTTACTTTTTATCCCAAATGAGTCTCTAACTGGTGCCACTTCACAAAATACAACCAAGTTGGGAATGTTTGAGAGAACAAAGAGATGGGCCAGTCAGGGTGAATGCAAAGGATGAACGAAGAAGCATTTATTACATGCTTTTATTGGTTGTTGGTCAGTTGTATCCAACTCTTCACGATCCCATTTGGGGCTTCCCTGGCAAGGACATCAGAGTGCTTTTGCCATTTTCTTCTCCATCCAGTTACAAGGTTAAGTGACTTGCCCAGCATCACCCAGCTAGTAAGTGTCTGAGGCCAGATTTAAACTCAGGATGATGAGTCTTCCTGACTCCAAGCTTGGCCCATATCTACATTCTTGAAAATGGGAGGCACCATTGAGATTAATCATAGTACAGAACCAGAAGGAAGCTTAAACCATTTAGTCCAAGCAGAAAGGACTTGCCGATAGTCACACAGTAAGTGGCAGATTTGGAACTCGCACCCAAAGCTGCTTGCCTCAGCCAGATCCAATGCTCTCACCAGTAGGCCATGACTGATTCTTTCCACCATACTAAGCTCTGTCAGGAATGATGGCAGGCCACACGCCAGGACACTTGAGGCTTATTGCTCAGTAGCCTATAAGGTGCTAACATGATATGGTGGTCTTCACGCTTATTTGGGCTTTTAGTGCTGACATTCAAGTGGGTCACTGATTAGCTGATCCCAACTTTACCAATGATATAAGACTTATTCCACGAAGTTTCAGGAGGTGGGATAAAGCCAAAGTGGGTAGAATCTACAAAGTGTGCAGACACACCAACTTGCTCACTTAACAATGAACCATACTTGGGACTCCGGTGGAAATGCAACCTCTTAGCAATGACAAGTCAACAAACCTTCACCAGGCAGTTTCTAGGTACTGGGGATACACAGGTGTCAGGGTAGCCTGAGTGACTAAATTCATCAAGTCACCTCACGCTACTTAAGATGCTCAGATACTTAAAGTGAGAACAATTTTCAATCAGTGACCATGGGCTTTAGACTAAGTGAGAAGAGGACCTGACAATGGAATGCCATTGCAAAGAATCTTCCTGAAACTTGGTCACACCCCATCTATAAATCATCAAAGTAGTTTAGAAATGGAGACATACCAAGTGAATTGTATTGGGGGAGGGGTTGTGTAAGGTTACCTGTCTCACTTTCTCCTCTGGAGCCAACTGGGACCAATGGTGAGATATAGATCAGGACTACTGAAGATGGGTCTCCATCACAGCTATTATTGGTTCTCAAAACAACAGCCTGTGAGATGGGGAGCGGAAGTGTTGTCATTCCTGTTCTCCAGATGTGAAGTAAGATTTTTAAGAGCTGTGCTCTTAGAGAACATGCTCTCCCCACTACATGCTGAGGAAGGAGTTCAAGTACTGCTAGCCCCATTTCACAAAGAAGAAAGTTGAGGCTGAGGACCAGGAAGGGAAAGTCACAAGGCAGTGGCACCAAGACTCAAACTCGGGTCCGTCTGAATCTAGCACTCCCTACTCCCTCTCCTGAGGTACAAAAGTAAAAGGAAGGAGGAAGAGAGGCTTTGCCTTCCTTTGCTAGATACCAAGCAAGGTTAGGACCTAACTTGAAAGTTAGGTCAAGTGATGCTCGAGCATCCTTCCTCTTCCCTAAGCCCTCCTCCCACCCCCGCCTTATATCTGGGACTCCAATAGTTTACAATCTCAGAAGGCAGTTTGCACGGTAGAAAGAACACTAGATTTGAAATTAGACCTGGCCCCAAATCTTGACTGTAAAATACATTCCTATCTATAAAATTAGGAGGTTGGAACGGGGTCCCTTCCAGCTCAAAAACCCATAAACAACTATCCAATCAGGACAATTTGGTCTGTGTTCTGAATAACCTTGTCACACATTCTCAGGTGCTGAAAAACTGACCCCATCACTGGGAAAGTTACAAATTACAGGCCCAGTATAGGAGATCAGGGGGACGGGGTGAAGCAAATACTGCTCATGCTACATTCCTATGGGTCAACATACCAGGGCAATCAGAGGGGAAAATTCCCTGAGAAACTTGGAGAACGAAGTCACTTCTTCCTGAGCCCTGGAGACTTCCCCCGGCATAAATGTCGTTTAGCAAAAATCTCAATACCTGTTTTCTCCTTACTCCTCCCTCCCAAAAAGAGACATCTGGATTTTGGCCAACCAAATAATCCAATGGCAACAATGACTATCTTTCCTTCTAAAAGGCCCCCAGCATTCTACCTCCTACACACAGATTTGGTTTCTCATCAGGTTTTTCTGCAGGCCTTTCCAATGTCAAATATTAATGCACCCCTCCCTTTGGGGACTCCTCCTCCCTGCCCCTTTTCTCAGTGAAAGGGTGGAATTCCACCTCATTGGTATGTAATGACAGCCAGCTTTGGGTTGGTGGGCTACCTTTCTAGCATTGGCTGTTCTCTATAGCTATTCCCAGTTGTCTATCCTTCCTAAGAACCCCCCCAGTTCCTCTTGGAGGGCTGATTAACACTAATATACACCCCCCTATCATACCCCCTGCCTTCTGTCTACTTCCAGAGGATCTGGTAGCAGGAGTGAAGTGCTGGCCCCTGAGCCTGCTTTCAGCAGTCTGGAGTAGAGAACCCTGGGGACATGTGGGTGGGATGGAGAAAGGACACCTAGATGTCCCAGTTTATGGAGGTTTCCTTACCCATCTGCCATCATGGCTACAGTTGCTGCAGTAGGCAGTCTGTGTTGGCAGGTGTGGGCCCAGCATTTGGGAGCAACAGGAAGCAGCCTCAGGGCTGGTAAATGGTTGGTGGTGATTTGGGAGACAGTCGGGGAGCTGGAAGCCAAGGAGATAGAAGGAGAGGCACACGTGGATGTGGAGTTTGTGCGTCTGATTGGGATCTAGGGAGCCAAGACAGCTGTTTAGATGAAGCATTTCCAATGACTGGCCAATTGGGAGTGGTTTAAAGAGTGAGTCAGTGCAGGTGTGTGACTTGATGGGTCAACATGGGGTAGGTGAGTGCGGGGGAAGGGAGCCCTTGCTTTGAAGGTCAAATTCTATCAAATACAGTATTTCTGAATCACGGGATTCTGTGTTTCTCCTGGTTTCTGTTTTGGAAGTAAAGTATCCAGGGGGCACTGTCTAGTTTTTCCACCTACAACAAACACTTGACTTAAAGGCCTAGTCTGACAGGAGCTTCTCTGGCTCCCCCTCCTCCCACCCTGCCCTTGTAAGCAAAGCTCTGGTGGAACAGAAGAGGCCACTGGTCGATTACCTTGACTTGAGGCTGTAACAGTACAATTTTGGGATGGAATTGAAGATTCATGCCTGACAGCCATGAACAGTTCACCTATTTCCCACATCCCTTCCAGACTTCTCCAATTAGAGGCCAAACATTCACTGGCCTGGCTCCAAGTGCACTTGCCCTGTCTTTCAAAATGCTCCACACCCCAAGATTACCTATGGCAGGCCTCCTCTTTCTTCCCCAATTCTTTCTGCTGCTTTTGGTCTTAGTGAGGCCTTGGAAGGAAAAAAAGCTGATTGAATTAGTTTTGCGTAGAGTGGAAACACCTGACAACTCCCCTTCCTCTTTTTTTTTTCCTTCCTCTCCTTAAGACAAGAAGCTGCTCTCTGAAGGCTTCAAGTTTTCTTCCACAATAGTTTCTGAAAAGTAGCCTAGACTTACCCTTGGTGATTGATTGTTTCTGTGAGGAACTAGCCAGGGCCAGAACAAAGCTAACTGGCCCATTCCAGATCTTCCAGGACCTTAGGGAGGTCAGTTTCCTGAGTACCATGCTCCTACTCCTTGAGGCTAGGCATGGGAGCAGTTCTTGATAATCTAGAATGCTGGGCTACAAAAGATAAGAATCAAACTGAGGTGGGAAATTGGAAGACAACACAAACTATATACTGCTATCTTCCTTCAATGCTCCTAAACGGAAGGGACCTCAGAGGCCATCTTGGCCAATCCTCTTACATAACTGGTGAGGAAACTGAGACCCAGTGAGAAGTCAGTTGCCCAAGGAAACACAGATACTTCAACTCTACATCCAGCTCTCGTTGCACTGTACTACAGTGACTCCTATATGGCTTATGATAGAAGCCATATTTCTTACCCTAGTCTATGTAGGCTAGTTTTTCCTTAAAATTACTGAAGCCATTCTTGAGACTTAATTGTCCTAAAGGACAAATGACGCAGTTCCCTGGGGGTCCAAGTATAAAAATTAACATGGGAGGGATCAGCAGCTTCTCCTTCCCACTTTTAGCTTGTACACCAGTTAGGTAAACACAGTGTCAAGGAAGCTATGCCCATCTGAATCAATGCTGTATCTTTGCTGAGTATCCTTTCCATGTTAGGACTAAGATTGTTTCAATGTCTTGTTTCATTCCAATCCTGAACCTAAACTGCCACACCAGCCTACAGTCTGGCTCCTGTTGATTTAAGGTTTTCAAAGTACTTTCCCTTCACAACTGCTTATTCCCATTTTACAGATGAGGGAAATGGAATTCAAAGATTTTCCCAGCACTGCAGAGCAATTAAGTGTGAGGACATAGAGGCAAATAAAAGCTTGATTTTAGGATGAACTTATTTTTTTTAAGATAATTCTTTAAGATAGCAATAAAAATCTGTGTCTGCAATTCCAAGAGTCATCTCTCATAACAAAGAATTTTCTTTTAAAAAGAAAAGGAAAATCGGCCAAACCAATCAACACATTAGAAAGATCTGATGTTCTGCTGCACCCCTGTGGAGTCCCACCTCTTCAAAGTGGGTCTTTGGGATCAAGCTTGTTCTTCTTAATTTCACTAAATTAATTTTCAGTTGTTTTGTGCTTGTCCTTTCCACTGTTTCAGTCATTATATGTGCAGTTTTTCTTGTCTCTCTGCCTCTGTATCAGTTTGTATCCTTGTATTCAGGGCATTTGTCATTTCTTAAAACACAGAAATATTACATTACAGTCACATATCAAAAATGGTTTAGTCCTTCCCCAATCAATAGGCATTGGCTCTGTTTCCAGGTTTTTTTTTTTTTTGCTACCACAAAAATTCTATTATAAACATCTTGGTGTTTCTTTTTGTCAATGACCTCCTTGGGGTAGGGTACATGCCTAGCAGTGGAATCTCTGTATCAAAGGCTATGAATATTTTTGGTCATTTGTTTGCTGAACTCCAAATTGCTTTCCAGAATTCTTATAATACTAATTCATAGATCCACCCACAATGCATCAGTACACCTGTCTTTTTAGAACCCCTTCAAAGTGATCTTGGCCAATTTGCCAGGTGAGAGGTGAAACCTCAGGATTATTCTCAGTTTTATTTATTATTTGGAACTCTTTCATATGATTATTGTCTGCATTTATTAAGTTCCATTCATATTCTTCTACCACTTATTTATTGGGGAATGGCTTTTCATCTTACATACTTCCATCAGTTACCTATATATCATGGATATTAAATCTTCGTGAAAAATATTTCATACCAAGACTTTTTTCCCTAATCTCATATTTATGTAAGGTACATAAATTTTGTTTAAGTGTTTTCATTTCAAGTAACCAAAATTATCTTTTTTTTTAATTCGCAATTGCCTCCTCTGTACCCTTCTTTGCTTAAGTATTCATCTTCTACCTACAACTGTGAAAGGTGTAGGATCTGCTCCTTTTTATTTTGAAAGGTATGATCTGTTAATATTCAGGTTGCACATTCATTTTGAATATATTCAAGAATATAGAATATTCAGGAATATGCTTATCGACACCCAATTTCTGCCAGACTGCTTTCCAGTTTTCCTAGTTTTTATTTTTACGCAAAGTTCTTTCCTAGGTGATTTACATTTTCCAGTTTATCAAATACACTAAGTTCAATTTTTTTTGATTCTTGCTTGTCTAGTCTGTTCCATTGATTTTAGCCAATGGTTTTGATGGTAGCAGCTTTATAGCACAGCTGGAAGTCTGAAAGTCCTATTCCCCTTCATTGCTATTTTTTCATCATTTCCCTTGATATTCTAGGTCTTTTGTTCTTCTGCCTGAATTTCGTTATTATTTTGTCTGGTTCTTTAACATACTCCTTTGGTAACTTAATTGGTATAGAGGTAAAGCTATAAATTCAATTCTGGTAATACTGTCACATTTTTTATTCTATTGGCCCAGCCAGCACACTCAATATTCCTCCAGCTATATGAGTTGCTTTTCATTTCTTTAAGGAGCATTGTGTAATTGAATATATCCAAGTATTGAAATGTCCTTTGGTACTAGCTTATACATTCTAGAGTGATTTTGAATAGGACTTTGAACTTTCTAAGAACTAGCGTTATCCCCAAGTGGGTTGTCTCAGGAAGGAGCCAGTTCTGCCCTTGAGGTCTTTCAGCAAAAACTGGAGAACCATCAAGTTTGTTGTAGAGGGATTCCTTTTCAAGATATGGGTTGGACTAGACAACCCTTTCAATGTAGGGCAGCTAGGTGGCGCTGCAGTAAACTGCCAGGCATGGAGTCCAGGAGAATCCTCTTTCTGAGTTCAAATCTGGCCTCAGATGTTTATTAGCTATGTGACTCTGGGCAAGTCACTTCATCCTCATCTTTAAAGAAGGAAATGGCAAACCACTCTGGTATCTTTGCCAAGAAAACACCCCCAAAAGGTCACTGAAACAACTGAACAAGTCAATATGCTGCCCACAGAGATGGAATTCTATTTGAGTTTGACACTACTGCCCTAGAACAAGCTACTTCATTTGACAGAGAGGAAGGTGGGGTCTAAGAGGGTCAACTAACATTTCAAATTTCAGAACCAATAGGTCTGTATCACAGATCAACACCTTACCCCTAGGCTAAGGGACTTGCCCCAAGCTCACAGAGGTGAACCCAAGTCTCCTGACTCTAACAAACAACTTTTCCACTGACCCCTACTCATTTTCACATTTTCTTTCGTATACTTTTAACAAGGCAAAGTTTGACATAACCAGGCAAGTTTTTAAAGGAAAAGAAACATATGTACATATATACCCACCATGATAAAAATAACTGTAACCTCCCCAAGTTCCCTATTTGGAGACCTGGGTGTCCCAGCTAGAAGCCCCCTTATCTCTCTCTATATGTATGTATATTCCATGTGCCCCCAAACTATTGGGATCATAGGATTAAAAATGTAAGGGCCATAATTGAACCACCCCCTTAATTTAGAGAAAAACGAGGCCCAAAGAAATTGAGCAACTTCAGCAAGTCCACACAGGTAATGAATAGCAGAACTGAGATTCAACCCGAGACCGACTCCAAAGCCAACATTCTTTTCACCTTGAACCTTATTAGTCTAAACTTCCCAGATATGATCCTGGTGACAGAAATGCAGAAGCACTTTATTTTACACAGCTAACGCTTAATAGGTTGTCAGTGGAACTGGACAAAACCAAGCTCCAAAAGCTGAATGATAAATATCCAGGGTGAGCATTTACACCTTGGAAATCAAGAAATGCTACAAATCAGGGCTTGATTTATTGTTTTGTTGATTGTCTAGACTTAATAAAGTGATGGAGAAAATGTTAATGATGCCAATTCATCTTAAACGTGTGTCTTGGGGGCTAGTTGTTAAACATTTCCCAGCATACCTCTTGACTAAACCTAATCTCCAACATAGCAAATTTCAGAATCCACAGGTCTCTATCACAGATCAACACTTTGTCTTAGGCCCAGACTAAAGAATTTTCATGCTGGGGGCAAATTCTGTTGGGGGGGAAGGAGGAATGGGGGGGGAGGGGGAGTTTACACAGGCAGACATGCCACTGGTTCCATTGTGAGCTCTCGTTTGATGCTGAGCAGTGCATATAGTCCAGTTCATGCCCTCGTAACAGTCAAAAGGGCCCATAATCCTAGGCACATGGACAGAGACGCTATTGGCAACAGAACGTTGGGGTTGAAAGGCATGGGGTAAATGTCTTCCCTGTATGGCAGGGTCTCAGAGTAGAACTCCCTAGTTAAACTGCTGTGTTATGTTGGAAAAATATATTGGCTCACGAGTAAGACGACCTGGATTCAAATTCTGCCTCTGACAATACCAGAGTGGCCTTGGACAAGTCACTTTTCTTTTCTCGGCCTCAGTTTCTTTATCCGTAAAGTGAACGAGTTAGACTAGATGGTGCTTCAGAGTTCAGAATTGATTATCTTAGGTATGGCCAGAGATTAAGTAGTTAGCTGTTCCACACGCAAACCCCATGTCTCAGCAAAGCCTTGTGATGATGCCACCTTTGTCTTGTGTAATCTTAACCTCTGGGAAAGAACCAGCCCTTTCCTCCCCAGTTGGCTTGTGGCAGGGTCTCTCTTCTCAGAGTTGGGCGAGTGGATTTTGGGGTGCAAAGTAAATGTTTTTCCAAGTTCAACAGATATTTTTTTTAAACATCAAATTCCATGGATTTTAAAGCCTGGAAAATTAATGAAAGCAAATAAATGATCTTCACCTTCCATTATATAACATCATTTTTGGCAATATATTCCAAGTTGCTAATTGAAAACCTATGAATTATATTGTGACTACAATGCAGATGCCCCGAAGCATCAGTGTCTCCCATGAGAACAACTTTCTTCATACTATCCCCCAGTCCTCAAATGGGTGAGCTGCCAACTCTTTCATTTAACAGAGGAGGAAACTGAGGCCTCAAGGACTGCCAGTAAGTTTTTCTTATGCAGAGATAGTTGTATCCCTTCTCTGCTCCAAAGCCTTTATTCTCGAATGAAAGAATGAAAAAACATTTTTAAGCAACTGCTATATGCCGAGCATCATACTAAAGCTGGGGATGCAAATAAAATAGCAAATAAACAATCCAAGATAGGATGGGCTCCTTAAGGGCAGGGACTAACAGGGGCAAACACATAGGGGAATGGTGACCAGGGAGGAGCACTTTGGTCAGTAAAGTTACAGAGATAGCAAATGGGACTAAAGGGGAGTAGGTTGACATGCCCTATTGTGGAACAATGTCAAGAGTTTACTTGAACGTGTGTTCATGGTCCCAGAATTGGGTGTTAGGGGGTCGAGTGGCTGGGGGGAGCAGGAAAAAATATAAGCATTGATGAGGAAGTAGTAGAAATACTAACCAAACACGAGGGAGTGACGTTATCCTCTGCCTTTCCACAGATACTGTTTTGAGAGAAGCCCTCACCCTGATGGAGAATGAGGCCCTGGGCCAAGTTCAATGGGTTTTTACTTAGCATTCAAGACCTTCTACAGCTTGGAAGCACACTGCCTTTCCAGCCTTCTCATTTTACTTCCATCCTGAAAGAGCTCTCCCACCTCCAGGCCATTGCTCAGTCCGCTGCCTGGGTCTTTTTCTTTTCATCTGTTGAATTTCTGCTCATATTTTAAATCTGAATTGAAATGTTTTCCTCAGCCTGTTCCACACTCTACCACCCCACAGACTTCACATGGTACCATGATCTCTACCTCTCTAATGTACTGATCTTGTAAGACTGTATCATCGTAATTATTTCTGCATCAAATCTAACAATCGGGCGTCAAGCTCACATCTAGAATCTTAATTTGTGGTTGGCATCTTAATTTGTGGTTTTCTAAATCAGTTTGACACTACTAACTTAGACCCTAAGCTCCATAAAGACAAGAACTATTGCTCATCTCAACTTCCTATCTCTTCCAGCCACCTACCTAATGCATGCACAGAATCACGGCTTTGAACTAGAAAAGGACTTCAATGGCCAATCCATACCCCAACAGAATCCTCAGCATAACGCACTTTAGGCATCATCCAGCCTCTGGTTGAAAACCTCCACGGAGGGGGACCCCGCCATCTTTCCAGGCAGTTCATTCTACCTTCAGATACCTCTAAATGTTAGTAAGTTTTTCCCAGACATCAAGCCTTACATTTACCTTTTTGTAAATTCTACCCATTACTCAGGTTCCCACCCCCCGGGAACAAGCAGAAGTCCAATCCCTCCTTCCTCACAACAGCCCTTCAAATACTTTTAAGACAAAATGTCTCTCTTGCCCCCCTCCCCCCCAGTCTTCTCTACTATAGGCGGAACACCTCCAGCTCCTTTATCCAATTTTCTTCTGACCTGAACCTAAGGCCCTTCATGGGAACTCCCCTCTGGCCATTCCAATTTACAAATGCCCTCCTTAAACTATGCTGCCCAGAACAATAATCAAGATGAATAATAAAAGCAGAATACAGTGGGATTATCACTTCCCTATTCTCAGCGTTGCTTCTCTTGGCACAGCCCAAGATCACATTAGGGCTTTTTTTTTTTGGCTACCACATCTGTCCTTGCATGTTGAGCTTGTGGTCCACTAAGACCCGCAGAGCTTGTGGAATTCACTTATTTAAGTGACTTACCCAAGATCAAAGGGCTATTCAGTAGCAGAGACAGGACTAGAAATCCTGGTTGTCTTGACTCCCTGGCCAAGGTACCTCCCTCCCCACCCCCAGACTCTACCTGGTATCTGCTGGACAGAGCCTGGCCTGTTCACTTTCTTCTAGACTATAGAACAATGCTTCCAAGATGTGTTTGAGAAGATTTCCTAGCTCCCAAACATGGAGATCAAAGAGTACCAAAAACCTACTCTGTGAGCTAACATGGAAAAATGTTTCTACAGAAGTCAGGCCAGAGGTTGAGGAATCATGTAAATGTCCAAATAGTAAACTTAACTCTAAGAAGGCCAGGGCCTTGGAAGGAGTAGCTTGGGAACTTCTTACATGACAATGAGCATGAATTTAGAACTAAAGGGACCTCAGGGGTCCAACCTCATTTTATAGAAGAGGAAACTGAGGTCCAAAGAGGGATCATATAACTAATTAGCGGCAGAGCTAAGAACCTAAATCCTGACTCCAAATCCAACACTGTCTCCGCTGGTCCATGAAATTTAACATTCTATGATTCTCTAATCCAACTCTAATTTAATTACAGCCAGGAAGCGCCTGATTTAATATAGTTAGTCTAACACCCAGGTGTTTGTTCATAAGAGCCTGGACACCTGCCCCAGACAGCAGCTTTCTTATTTAAGAACTAGACTTGACTTTGGTACTCAGGCGAAACTGCAAGCTTCCTGCTGTGTCGTCCCCCCCCACTAGTGCAGATAGCCAGCCCTCTGTGCCTCTTCATCCATGTCTTTTCCATAAATCCTTCAGAGTGGGGGGTAGGGATGGAAGGCAAGTCCTTCCTCTGCTTTTCTTACTGCTCTGGGGTATATAGCTCTGTGCTGTCCATCTGCTGCCCCCTCGTTGCCTGGTGTATCTTTCTCGAGTTTAGCCTAGCCAATTTCACCCTCCATTGTTTTTAATTGGAGCATTAGCGTCTTGTAATACATGAACCTAATAATTATCCAATGTTGAAATCCAAAGTGATAGATTTGGCTAAGAAGACAGGATGTGGGCTGCTTTATGTCTTCAGGAGGGTAAATGCTGAGAACGTTTGCCCATTATTTGAGGGAAATTATCTTAAAGTTTTCCAAAGTAAAAGTGATTTATGGGCCTGACAAAACATGAACACCCAACCCAAACGTAGCCAAGGCTCCTGGCCAGAGTCTCCAAAAGCCAGGAAGGAGGACGCTCACCTGCCTGCTCAACAAGGAGGGTGCAGGGTTTTTCTTCGTCCCTGTTGATGTGATAAATTGCCAGGCTGAAACTGATCTGTTCAATAAACGTTCCTTTTTTGTTACTGCAACACCTAGGGGCCCTGGGCTCTTTCTCCATAATTGATGATGGTTCTTGATCTCTCTTGCTCTCCTTACCTCCTTTGTCCCCCACCCCCTTTCTTTGGCCCCTTGATTCTCTGTTCCCCGTTAAGGTTTTAAAGATATTAAAAGTTTTGCCATGTCTCTCCGGTGTGATTGGAGTGCTTTTTTCTTTTCCTCACTTAGGAAAATTAACAGTGATTGCAAAGTTATTTGGATTACAGATGGACCCTTTGGTTAGAAAATCCAACATACAAAAGCCCCAATTTAGAAAAGCCATCTATTTGGGAGAAAAGGAGAAATAGAATCTCAAGTTGGAAGGGCTCTAAGAAGTCATCTAGTCTAACCCCCTCATTTTACAGAGAAAGAAACTGATTTGCAGGATTTACTTTAGCAAAAGCGGTGACCATTTAAAATAGGTCTGAATGGATTTTTTTCATTTTAATCAAAACATTCATGTATTACTGTAAACTAGTGAGGCTGCACAAGGCTCTAGCTTGGGAGCCAGGAGTCCTGACTTTACCTGAAGCCCAGAAATTTCTGCTCAGTGTAATTTCCACTTCCTCTTCATTTTCTGAACCCTCAGTTTCCTTAGCTATAAAATGAGAAGTCCGAGTCCATACCCATTGATTGCCTAACAATTACAAAATTGTGACATCTGACTGGAATGATAAAGTATTACGGCATCATAAAAAAAAAAGAATGAGCATATGAGAAATCCAGAGAAACGCGGAGAACTCCGTGGAACACAGTCAACCAAACCAGAAAGTAATCATGCACAACTTTGCCTAAAATGAATCTGATGGGGGGAGGCTAGGGGTGCAAAATAATGGATATTCTCCTAGATGAAGCTGCTCTGTCTGTTGGGTTTGCTCTTCTTGGCAAGGCAGATGGAGAAATGAAGATCCTATGGAAACAAAAGTAGCAATATAACTTATGACTTATAAGATGAGATTAGGTGAGATAGAGCCCTAAATGCTTTCTTTCATAAACTCTTAAGTCGCTGTGTATGAACAAATTGGTGCTAATAATAATAAAAACATTTCTTAAGCACAGAAAAGAATCAAATGAGAGAATTGTACTAGCTAATTTAAGGCCCTCTCCAGCTCTCTGATGAGCCCCCCTGTGGACTTCTGTTTCCTTGGGTACAAACAGGGATGCCAAAGTAGCTGACCTTTATGGTCTCTGGCTGTAGTGATCCATGAATATTACACTTTGTCCACAAGACAGGACAAAAGACACATATGGATTTTTTCTCCTGCAGTGATTCTGATTGGAATAAAACCCAAGGAAATTTGAGAAAGTAAATAGAATATGAGATGGTCAAGTTATGGGCCACTAGGGGTTATCAGAGCTGCATGGAGACAGGCAGGGCTGAGCCAACCATGCAAAAATGCAGTTTAACCAAATGACTCCTAATAACCATGGAAAAGTACAGAACTATTGGAAACACTATGCATCCAACAGTGATGAAAAGATGAAATCTTAGATGAGATCTTTGTGGAGAAAGAATTTAGAGAAACAACATAACCCACTCTACCCCCAACCCTAACTCTCCAATGGATAGAAACAGCATCATCTTAAATTTTTGCTTTTCCTCTTAACAAGAAGAAACTTAGAAAAAGGGAGACCATTTGACTAATTTTTTTTAAAGTAGGGAAGAGAAAACAGGAAAAAATCTTTGCAACAGAACAATAAAAGGAAAGAGGGAAAGAGAGGGAAGAAGGCAGCTTAAGAGATATTAGAGATGGGGACTGGACTAATGATTTCAATGGGAGAGGAATGCCCAATGAAGAAACTCTCCTCACCAATGCAGGTCACCAACTCCTTTGCATTTTACAATCCTAGAGAGTTGCACAGAACATTGAGAATTTAAGTGACTTGTCGCTTAAACCAAAGGTAGAATTTGAACCCATGTCACTGGCTCTGAGGTCATTATGTTTAACGTAAAAAGTGGAGGGGGAACATCTGAACTGGTCATTTAAAAAAAAAAACTTCAGGAAGAGAAAAGAAAATTCAAAGCCAAGAAGTAGGGTGAAGTCAGCACTGGAAAGAAATTGATCGAACATGGAGTTAGGAAGGCCTGGGGTTCAAGTCTGGCCTCAGATACTTCCTAGCCTTGTGACCCTTGGCAAGTTACTTAACCTGCCTTAGTTCCCTCATCTCTGAAATGTGAATGATGGCTACCCCACCCAAAAGGTTGTTGTGAGGACCAAATGAGATATTTATGTATTTAAAATCATGTCTAACACAGCGGGTGCTCCCTCCCTCCTTTTAGGAGGTCATCTTGGTGACATTTCACAGGAGAGAAAATGGGAACTTGGAGGGGTGACCAAGACCATACATAGTCAGACGTGAGAGACAGATGCCCATTTTCGTGGGGCCTTCACCTCAGCCTTCTTTCTGGACCCAATAGAGATTGTCTTACTTTATGGCCCCATGATCTGTTCACTACCAACTGCTCATTACATCATACGGGAGCTGTTGGCGGGGGGTGGTGCCGCTAAGTCAGTGTTTATCAGGCCCACTAATGTATTGGTGGAGGGCTAAGCTTGGAGTCTGGAAGACCTGGGTTCCAATCCTCCCTCTGACATTTACCCTGGGGGCCTTAAATAAGTTGCTTCTCCCTCTTTGGGTCTGGTTTTCCTCATCTGTAAAATACGAATTGTAATTACCCTACACCTTCCTCACGGGGTTGTTGTGAGGAGATGATGGGTGTAAAGCCCAAGGTAAGTGCCAGTTCTTCATATATTAAGAATGAATGATGCCATAATAGAAAGTACACTGAACCTGGAGGCAGGAGATAGGGGTTTCCACTTTCAATATCTAGGAACAGATCTGGTTTCTGGGAAGGATTTTAGAGGTACTTGTGAAAGTCCCATTTCAATTCAGTGCATTTATTACACACCTATGTGCCAGGGACCTACATTGTGCTAGGTCCTAAGGAAGCATGCATCTCTTTCAAATGAGCTCTGACACTAAACTGGGTGACCTCGAACAAGTCACTCTGAGATTCAGTCTCCTCTGCAAAGTGGGAGAATGCAGCTTGTACTACCCTCCTTTAACAGGCTCTTGTTAAGTCACAACATGTTTCATAAGCCTTGACACACTTGGGAAGAGTTATTTTTCGAATTCCATCTCCAAGTCGCAAAAACCATTCAAGTCAGAATTTTCCAGGTCCTTTCACTTTCCTTCCTTCTCAGCTGCCCAAATGTCCTGTGGTCATTACTAATAATTTGATCTCCCTCCCCTGCCCATTCTTCAAGTGGCAGCTGAAATTTTTCCACCTTCCCCATAAAACTTGGCTGGATTTCCTTCAAGCTGGGAGAGGTCTCTCCCTCTAACCTCACACAGCAGGGTAAACCTGGCCTCTGATACTTCTCACATCCTGTCTTATATTCTCATTTTTCATTCAGTGCATGCCTCCCCTCCCTTTCCCCCTTCTCCCCAGCCCCAACTGGGCTATAAGCTTCCCAAGGGATCATGTCTTCTACACAGGGGCCTTGTACACAGTAGGCCCTCCCCACGACATTTGCTGAAAGACTCCTCCATCTTTGTCTCGCTTAGCATAAGGCCCGGCACACAGAAGCCAGGCGATAAACATTTGTTAAAGGAACGTATTGAATCTAAACTAGGTGCTGGCTGCTATCAAACTAGTATTGTCCTTGCTAAAATGACCCCAAAGCAAAGAAGTTAATACAGGACTAAGGAAACTTATTGGTCGTAGAATGAATTTACGTAGAGAAGAGCATAACATTAACATTGAACGTATCTAAGTGCGGGATGGAAACGTGGAGTTAGCTGAATAATGATTCAGTGATGGATTTCCCGGGAGACAAAGCTCTTCAGACTTGGCTCTTGTGTTCCTCCCCTTGGGGCAAGCCTTCTTAACCTGGGGGCCCTGAAAACTTCGTTGGAAAAACAAATTATTTTAGAGTTATATTTCAATATAGTTGATTTGTCTTGTGATCCTACGCATTTGATTTTATGCACTTATACCCACCCCAAGGGTACCAGAAGGTTAATAACCCCTACCTTATTGGGGTAGCAATGGGTACGATTATGGTTGAAAAATCTGAGAGCCATCTTGGGGGACTCCTCTCTGATATTTTTCTCCTGAGTTAGTATCAATTGGTCTCAATTCAGTCTCAATAAACATTGGGCTCAATGGAAGCTTTTATATCTTATGGAGAAAAAGGAAATCAATGTGTGCATATTGATTTGCAATTAAGAGGGATGGGGAAGAATGAGGCCCATAGAGGCAAAAAACAGCAGTTGGGATTTGAACCCAAGCCCTTTAGCTTCAAATCTTAACATTTTTTCTCTATACTATTGGGGGCTGGTAGACAACGGGGGCTCCAAGTCAGAGAGAAGGGGCAAATATCTGCTGGAAACAGAAATAGAGGGAAAGTCAAAGAAAAGAGGAACCAAATTCTTGTTCTTGATAAGGGGACATCTGTCCACTCACCCCTCTGGAATGGCTGTTGGCTCCTCAGGCCGGCTCTCTACTCCTTTCAGGGCCAACTTTAGGCTGCTGCCTTTTGTGCCCAAGACCCCTGTTCCCGGAGGTATGCCCCCCAACCATTTGGCTCTGAGGGCTCAGACTACACCGAGGAACCTGGACTAGCCTCCCCTAAACCAATAGCAGTTTCTGTCCAGGCTGTGACATCCCATCCTTAAAACCTCCCATCTCCACACCCCCACCCTCAAGCTTATTTGCTCCCTTTGGAATTCCTCCCCTGAAACTATGATGCTGAAGGTGAGAAGCAGCCTAGCAGACAGGACAGAGGTAGCCTTGGAGTCAGGAATCAATTACTCAAGTACTTATTCAATTGTCTACTATGTTCCAGACACCATGCTGAGGGTTGGGGGGTGGTACATAGACAAAAGCCAAATAGGCCCTGCTCTCAGGGAGCTTACCTTCTATCAGGAGAAACAAATACCTTCAATAGAGATTTAAGCTTTGGACTTTTGGGACACCCTGTATATATGAGTACTTAATATATACAAAAGAATTTTTTGAAAGGGGGGATTCACAGCAGCTAAAATAGGGAGCACACATCAGAAAGCCGAGGAGTCCAAGCCTTTCTGCCCCAGGAAACTCTCTAAGCCTCTTAAGTTACTGATGTATCAGGGATCTTCCTGGGGAAGTAAGTTTCCACACCGGTATTTCTCCATACTAGTGAAAGCATAGCTCAAACCATTGCAAAGCAAAAACGGTTCCAGGGCCATACAGACAAAAGCCAACTATCTTTGCCCTTAAGAGGCTTACACTCTATCGGGGAGGGAGGGTGCAACCTGTACCCAATTAAGTCTGTAGTATACAAAAGGCAAGAGGAAGAGAATCTGCAGGAGCAAACCCTAGCCCTGGGCCTGCATAGGCTCCCAAAACCTTCCAAAGCTCTCTGGTCAATCACAGAACAGAAGCAAAGGCAAAACAAGAGGAGGCTAAACGTGCTTCCTTG
Organism: Phalanger gymnotis; assembly: GCA_028646595.1. NCBI lineage: Eukaryota > Metazoa > Chordata > Mammalia > Diprotodontia > Phalangeridae > Phalanger > Phalanger gymnotis. The sequence goes on along the minus strand of CM053628.1, from coordinate 21,115,328 downwards.
TCCGTCCAGGGGAGACAAATGGGCTCTTCACCAGACTCCCGGTGAAGCAATTTACAAGACGAACAAGAAAAGGGCTGAATTCAGAGGCAGCGTACTTTCCCAGTTTCCCTCTTACAAAGTCCTTGTTCCATGTCTCTCTGTTCTGGCTGGGAGATGAGATAGAGATAATTAGGCCACTGCTGAATATCTCCATTTAATAATTTTTTTTGTTCCCCGAGCGTGGGCTGTTTAGTTGTCAATGTATAATTGGGTTCTGGGAAATGTTACACTCTCCTCAAGCATTTTGCTCCACTCATGGTAAATGTACGTCTAATTGCTAGAAAATGCTTCTTTTCTTTCAAAGCTGAAATCTGCCTCTCTGAAACTTTGACCTGTAGAGCTTGGTTCTACCCTCTGGGGCCAAGAAACAAGGCCCAACCTTCTTTCTATGTGACATCCTTTTGAGTATTAGAAAAACAATTCCATCCTGGCTCTCAGCCTTATCTTTTCTCCAGGACAAGGAACCTTAGAGTTCCTTCAGCTAATCTTCCCTTTTCTCCAGCACTTCTGTCTCATCTCCTAAGATTTGGTTATTTTCAATTCTAGCTTGTAGGGCCAAATTTTGTGCAAGGTCATATCTCCAGACCCAGCTTCCAGGAATGCCCCCCTTGTCCCGTTAACTCTTCGTAAGGGCTCTGGGGCCTTAAGGGGTTGCTTGCGCAACAATCACAAGGAGACTCTGAAGCAGCTAACAGTGTGTTCTGGCTTCCTTAAAAGCTCTTTTTCTAGGCCATCTGCTGTAAGAGCCATTTCTTCGAAACCATAGTTTTCCAGTACTGAGCTCCAAGGAATATATGCCTTGATCCTGCCTCTATCTTCAAGGGACCAATGATAAATTTGGACCAAAATGTTCACTTTAAAAACATTCCAGGCCTACACAATGCCCAATGATACGTGGGCCACATAACTGGGACGATGCGTCTATCTAGTGGCTGCGATCTGGCAGACTGCACGTGCCCATCTGTATAGCAGGCAAAGGCTACAGACCAGAGGATCAGCCCTGATCATGAGGACCATCAAGGCTGGAAGGTCGGGGGCAAGACCGTGGTCTTGCAGTCAGGAGGCAATGCCCAAGTGAGCAGCCATAGGTCTGTGGTAGAAAGTCTAAACCAAGGCAGAGAGAGGACGACTTTCCTGTCCTTCCTTAGTCCCTGTTGATTATCTCCAATTTGTCTTGTAGACAACCTTCTTTATATATAGTACTTTTAACACGCAACTTCTTGAGAACAGGGCCTGCTTTAACCTTTCTTTCTACCCTCAGCTCTCAGCCCAGTCCATGGCATGTAATAGTTGCTTGTTGACTTGATATGACTTCTGGGTAGGTGAAATTATGTGGGCCCCAGAGGTCCAAAGCAAGGTGTGCAGTAGCGCAGAGAAGATAGAGGTCAGAAATTGTAATCTCCAGTAGGAAAGAAAAGACCCCAGCAGCAGCAGCAGCAGCACAGCAGGCTTCAGTGTCAGAACGTAAAAGCTCCCTCTGTCCTGCTATTACAGTCAGTACTGAGAGAACAGGGCTTAGCAGCTATGTGTCAGAACCTGAGACACACAAAGCTTACCTCAGCACTCCCCAGGTGGTCTGGAACAGCTGCTGCTTTTGGGGAGGGGGGGGAGATGGCCAGCTTAAACACTTTATTAAGGCTGTTTAGCAAGAGGTGAGGCCATCCTGATAGAACCCCACCTCCTGTCCCTTCCTATGGATGGGAAGAAGCTGTAACTGCTTGCCTTGGGTGGTGGGATGTATGGACAGAGCAAAGCCGGAAGTGCAATCAACACAATTTTTCCCATTCCTTTATCTCACGGGTTCTTCCATCCCTTTAGAGCTGGAAAGGGTCTCGGAACAATGGTTTGTCCAATAATTTGGTCTGCCTGGTTTAAGTGAAATCACTCACCTCCAATTTGAAAAGTTGAAGGCCTCATTCTGACCATTTCTGTATTTAGCTGTCCTTTGAACACATGAGAGCTACAGAAGCACATAACACCTTAGCTTTAAGCTTTGCTTTACTTCTGCCTTTTCTTTTCAAACACATATTTGATATGCCACCCTACCCCTGCCAATCCAGTTAACCTTCCCCTATAACAGTATCAGTAGAGCAAAACTAATATATTCCCCCCACCTCTCCAACCAAAGGAGAAAGGGGTCTTGCTGACCTCTTTTCCATTGTTCATAGAATTTTTCATTTTCTTTTGATTTCTATTACCGTGGTTTGGTTCCTGGTTCTTGCTTTTCTCTATCATTTCATACAAGTCTTCTAGTGTTCCCTTGAATGCCTCCTAAGAAACCCTGTTTCTTATTATGGAAAAACATTCCTTTACATTCATACACACCTGGTTTGTTCAACTAGTCCATTTGGTTCCCAGTTTTTTTTTTGCTACCACACACAGTATTGCCAAAGAATGGCTTGTTAGCCACGGGGCCTTTCTTTCTTTCTTCAGTCTCCTTGAGGTATATCTAGTAGTACCACTAGGGCAAAACGTATGATCGATCTCTCATTCAGGAAAACAAAGGCAACATCAGCCAGAAGCTGTCCCCAACTTGTTACTCCCACCAACCTTACATCCTGCCTTAAAATACCTTTTTGCTCAGTTCACTAAACATGACAACTTGGTCAAACCCTATTTCCTGACTGTTCTCGCAAGGCAGTTGGGGTTAAGTGACTTGCCTAGAGTCAAACAGCTAGTGTTAAGTATCTGAGGCAAGATTTGACCTCAGGTCCTCCTGCCTTGATTGGCCAGTGCTGCATCTACTGCACTGCCTTGCTGCCCCAATCAAACCCTATTTCTATAATCTGCTTGGATCCTTGCTCTCACAGTGCCTTAAGGTTAAGCTGTACTGCCTTGGACCAGAACCATAACTAAGGTAGTGAATAGGAATTTGTGCCTCACAGTGCCAAAATTAAAGGCGTCAAAAAATTTAATACATGTACCCTAGCAGCACAGAAGTTAGTATAACTAAATTCACATGGCTCAACTGATCTCTATCACTTTTGTTCCACAAATATTTAACACTCAGTGTTGGCAGACAATACAGCAACATCATTATGTATGCTAAACCTAAGAAAGCATACAATTTATTACAATAGAAGCAATGGCAGTCATAATTCACTATACTAGTTATGAAAGCCAGCCTAGGTATAAGCTACTACACTTTGCTGATTCCTTTAGGAACGACTTTATAATTTACAAACTTAAACAGATACAGTTATAAAGATAAATTTTCATCTCAGAGATTCCTGCCAAGTACCTTGCCCCACTAGGTGATTTTTTAACATGGATACTCACGCAAAGAAAAATAACATGACCCCTCTAAGATTTCTGTGAACTGATGCAAAATGAAGTCAATAGAACCAGGGAAAGAATAGACTCGGTGGTTACAACATAAATGGAAGGAATGATAAATAAAAACAATCGTTTCACATGCCATTGGCCTATTATTCGAATTAAGAACTCCAACCTCTGATTCAGTGCCTTTGCCTCATATGCCTGGAATTCTCCTTCCTCACCTCCATTAGACCATGGATTCCCTCACAGTGAGATTTTTTTCCCCCTTTCTTTAGATCTCTAATACTTAAGCTGAATGTCTGGCACACAGTATGTACTGAATGTTTGTTGTCTTGTAGATAGGAGTCAAGAAGAAACATGAGAAGGTCCTTCCAATTAACAGTTGGGCAACTATGGTTTGAATACTGTTCTCAATCACTTTTCAAATCGTTCCACATAGTTAATTACTAAGTTGATTCAAGGGCCGTTTGTGTCGTTTACCTGGGGCGCAGAGATTTGCCAGTAATTGTTGTCTCAGGCCTCTGCACCCCACCTAGTACTTCAGGATTATTGGTTTGGCCTGGGGACGGGACACAAAGGACATTTCACATAAATTACCTTACTCTCTCAAAGCTACGTCGGTCAAAAGCTGTAACTCTATCCTTATTAAGCTCACCTTGAGTATGGAACTTGAGAAGCCTTGTACCTTTCGCTAATACACATGCATAGCATTTGGGATGCCCACCATACTTTCCTTTTCGAATGCAGTGACCAGAATATGATTTAATTAGAACTGATTAAGTACAAGTTGTGAACTGTGCAGACCACAAAGTTTGGAAGGAACTTTAATGACCCACCTGGCTCATGGTTGCTGCTTTACAAGATAGGGCTGGAAGCTCCACCTGTTATGCCCTAAGTTCTGGGACCATCCAGCCCCTAGGCAAGAGAAATTAAAAGATCCCCTGGATCCCTAGTTCAAGTGGGCCATCATCCAAAGTAGCCTTGCTACTGGCCCCACTCTGACCTCCCATCCAGTTACAGTAACTTCTAGCCCTCATACGGTACCCTCAGTCTTAGAAACTTGGCCCTGACTTGAGCCTAAGTCTGTTCCTGTAGGACTAGAGCCTAGTCTTAGGGACTGCAGACACCTGCCATTGAATCATAGCTTCTGTGCCTGGATGCTCTCTGTATCTACCAGACCACCTGTCTGCCTGGACCTTTCCATGTTGTTACCACATTCTCCTCACAGCCTCCCTGTCTAGACTGTCTCCTTACCAGCCACTGCTGAGACTAACTCCTTCCCTTCCTTGCTGACCTACAAACCTTCTGCCTCTCTTCCCTCTGCTTTTCACTCTTGGCTGTCCCATGATCACCCACCCAAACCCAGATGTTAACAAAATATTGAGTTATCGGTGATACATGGTGATATTTCCCAACATAGGCTGACTACAATGTCAGCCCAATCCCACTTTTATGCAGCAAACTTCTGATGGCACCATCTGATTATCTTGCAAAGGAACGGGTCTCTTATTTTCAATAGTGTTGAAATAAAAACCTATTTCCGACTCTCCAAAACTCAATTTACATTCAAGGTTATCGTGCTGTGACAAAATGCTGGATTTTCACCTCCCAGGAGGTTATGCTCTGACAACTCCCAGATCATTGTGAAGGTATCCCCTTCAAAAAGAGAGATTAAATGTGCTGCCTGTACATCGGTAGCTGTCTCTTTAAAATGAAAAGCCGATGCTATTTGAAGCAGTGGGCATTAGGCGCTCTTCCAAATGGGTCCAATATTACTTTCTGGGCTCCAATTGCTCCCTTAGTAGTCTAAGTAAATGAAAATTTTTTTAAAATAAAAAGCCATTTGTCTAATAAGCCTGGTTGGCTGGGTATTCTAGAAATGCTCTGTATGATTCAAATTCCAGCTGAAAAGGCCTGACAACAGAGTGCCCAGCCTACCCATCTGTAACCTCTTTGAGGTGCTTTGTTCCTCCTCCAAATGGTGCCTACTAGACCCAAAGGAAGATGCCCTGTGCAACAGGTATGTAGGTCTCATTGATTTCAGTGCATTACACTTGTGCCCAACATTATGTTAAATACCAGCCTAGTACTTTTCAGTTCACTGGGAAAGCTCATTGCCCAGGAATGTTTCTCTAACATTTAAGGGGAGTTCTCAAGGCCCGCAAAAGGGCCTCCTGAATGAACACTGCTGCTCTGAGCTACCATGTAACCTCCCTTCCCCGAGTTTCAATTTCTTCCTGTATAAAAATTAAGTGGTCGGGCTAGATAAGCTTGGAGGGACTAGCAGATATGTCTTGCTCCAAGAGTAATGCTACCAGGGAAGCTCTGTGAAGGAGGGTCCTATGTCACATGAGGAATGGGTGAAGAAGTTGTCAAGCAATAACTCAGAGAGGAGGCAAGTCTCCTGGGGGAACATGAGAGTGGCCTTAATGCATGCAAAGAGCTCTCATGGAGATGAGGAAGATATCTCTAGGCTGAATCTAAGTGAGAACTAGGTAGATGGGATAGAACCCTCTGGCCAAATTAAAGAACATTTACCATTCATTTCCCTAGTGATGTTAAAAATTAATTTAATTTTTTCTATTAATAAGCAGTTAATTTCTCTCCTTCCCACCTCCCCCCCCCTTCCAGTTTGGAGGAGAAAAAAGAAAACTAAAGCTCTATAACAAAGTCACAATCAAGCAAAACAAATTCCCACATTGGCTAAGTCCAAAACTGTGTCATTCTACCCGAGTCTAGCACTTTTCCGGCAGGGACGGGTCTCACACTTCATCCCTGGTCCTTTGTAACCTTGGTCGGCCGTCATATTGATCAGTTGAGTCAAGTGTTTTTGTTTTTACGTCGTCGTTTTTGTTTAAATTGTGCTCCTGGTTCAGTTCACTTCATCCTACACCAGTTCATCCAAGGCTTCTCAGGTTCCTCTGACACCACCCCCTTCATCATTTCTTAAAGCACAATAATATTCCATCATATTCATAGGCTATAAAATTCCCAGGCCTTTCCTCAATTGATAGGCATCCACTAAAGGTTTCTTCTTCCTTACCACCACAAAAAGCTGCTACAAATTTTGTATACTTTAATCTTTTTGGTGGATAGGCCTAGTAATAGGTCAATGGGTATATGCACGATTTCGTGGCTTCTGGGCCATATTTCCAAATTGATTTCCAGAACGGCTGCACCAATTCATAGCTCTACCAACATTGTATTATTTTGGTAACCTTCACCAGTGTCATGGTTGCAAAGAGGAACAGAGTTGCTTTAATTCTTAATTCAACTTTTCACAAGGCTGTTAAGAGCTTGCATATTCCTCAAGAAATGCCTGTTCATTATTTTTGACCATTTATCAACTAGGGAACAGCTCTTGTTCTTATAAAATGGAATCAATTCCTTACGTTTCTTGGAAATGAGCCCTTTTGTCAGAAAAGCTTGCTGTGAATTTTTATCCACTTAACTTTGTCTAAGTTTAATTGCATTGGTTTTTTTTGTGCAAGACCTCTTCCATTTTATTTGAGCAAAATTGTTCATTTAGTCTTCTGTGACCTTCTTTATCCCGTGTTTCGGCAGGATCTCCCTCTCTAGACCCAAAATGTAACTTCATCCTTGGTCCTCTAACTTGCGTATGACCCTTTACGTACAAGTCACATACATCTTTTCAAAAAATAATTGATTGGAGTAGGGGCCTGATTTTTCTTTTCCGACTAGCTTTTCTTATAAAGCTAAAGTCAACTAAGAAACCCTGTTCCCAAAACAACCATTAGTAGCTCCCTGAACGAACATAAGGGGAAATCATGGAGAAGTTCTATAGCTGAAGTGACCTCAGAGGCCATCTAGTCTGTGCCTCTCCCCCGCCCCCCCGACATTTTACAGAGGAGGAAAGGAGAGGTGACTTGCCCAAGATTACATATAGGACAATAAATTTAGAGCTAAAAGGTTTGGGCACAAGGACATTAGGTTACTTGCCTAAGATTACGATGGCAGGGGCAAGATTTGAACCTACGGCCTCCGACTACAGAGCCTGTGCTCTTTGTGCCACTCCACAATGCCTCTCTAAATCAAACTCTCCCCTCAGGGGACCAGTAGGTTACTTTGGTGTCCCGAATTGCACGCATTTCATTCTGTGGTCACTGGATCATTCTCCAATGCCAAGTAATACCTATGGTCCAAGGTACCTGCAATGATCATTAACATCTGTCTCAAGCGTAGGTTCCAATTCAATTTAACAAGCATTGCTCTAGCACCAACAATATGCCAGGCCCGCTAGGGTCATAGTGAGGGGAAAAAAAAACCCAGAGTCCTTGCCCTCAAGGAGCCTCTGAGAACCCTAGCTCAGAAATTGACAGAATCTCAAGGAATTCCTTGGAAGGGAGCTGGTGACCATCTACTATGACCTACACCCACACGGGGGGGGGGGGGGAAGGAGTCCTCTTGGCAAAAATCCAAGAAGTGGTCCTCCAGCTGCTGGGACCCAGCTTAAAGGCCTCCAACGAGGAGCTCCTTTCCCATTGTACTCTGGGGCAGCTCAGATTCTTTGTTGTTGTTCCTTTGTCACATCTTGACTCATACCTGAATGGGATTCTCATGAAGCCCTTCCTTTTACCTTTTATCAACTCTATAAAATGTCATCCTCATTCCCCCAACCTGATCCTAGCTCTGCCCTCTATGGTCCATTCTCTCTTCTGCGTAAGACAGAACAGCTATTCCTTGTCCACATTTCCATAGCTAGCTCCTTTCTCCCTCACCTTTTCACCCCATCCTCCCTTTCTCTGCAGGCCATTTGAGTTTATACAGATGCATTCTTTTCCATTGGCAAGCTACTACAGTGTCCTGGTGGACCGGGTGCTTTGTATCTGCTCTCAATGTGTGCAGGCATGATCTTCTCTAACTAGAATGCAAGCTCCTAGAGGGCAAGCACTCTTGTGTCTTTTCTACTATTTCCCTATCCTTTTTTTGTTGTTTTTGCGAAAAAAAAAAGAAAGTTTATTCAAGATTTGCCATATTGGGTAGAATCTTAGGGCATATGTGATGCTAATGCCAGCACGCCAGATGAATCTGAGCTGAGCTAGATTGAATCCAAGCCTCTCTATCCTCTTGGGGGATGTTTTAGAGTCTGCCCAAAGTTCCACAAGAAAGTCTGTTTCTTTTAACAGTGATGGCATGGTTTTGATTCCAAGTCAAAATCTTGGTTACCCAACTTGGCTTCAGGTGCCCTGTGTGGGAATTGAGTGTAATAAGTAAAGCAGCTGGTCTTTGGAACAGTAAGACCTTAGTTTGAATCCCACCTCCAACACTTTCTAGCTATATGACCCTGACCAAGTCATTTCTCCTTATTTATATAGTGGGGGGGAATTATTAGATGTGGTGGGGGAATTATTAGATGTGGTGGGGGAATTATTAGATGTGGTGGGGGAATTATTAGATGTGGTGGGGGAATTATTAGATGTGG
>CM053628.1:21048321-21106067 GCA_028646595.1 Phalanger gymnotis | reverse complement strand
CTGGAGTCAGGAAGACTCCTAAGTTCCAGTCTGGCCTCAGACAATTCCTGTCTATGTGTCCCTAAGGCAAGTCACTTCACCCTGTCTGCCTCAGTTTCCTCATTTGTACAATGAGCTGAATAGGATGCATCAAACCCTTCCAGTATCACACCAAGAACCCCAAGTGAGGTCACCAAGAGTCAGACCTATGACTGAAAAAGCCATTCTGTAAGTCACTTGTTCTCTGGGTGTCAGTTTCCTCCTGTCACAAGTCAGAGAGCTAGGATTATTTTTAAGGTCCCTTCCAGAAGCTCTAAAGCTACGGTCCTATAGAATTAAATGCAGTAATAACATTTATATAGTGCTTGCTGTGTACCAGGTACTGTGCTAAGCACTTTCACCAGTATTGTCTTGGTTGATCCTCAACAAGTCACCCTAAGGAGGTAGGTGCTATTACTCTCCCCACTTGAAGGACGAGGAAAATGAGATGCTATTATTGCCATCTTAAGAGCTCCTATTATTTTCTTGTACAGATGAAGGAAACAGAGGTTAAGCGACTTGCCTAGGGGGTCACAAAGCCAGTTAGCGTGTGAGGTTGGAGTTGAACTTGGGGTCTTGTCTTTCTTGACTTCAGGCCCGGTGCTCTACCCACCGCACCGCCTAGCTTTCCAATGCAGAAAGAGTTGTGGTTCTGAGGGATCTGGGTTCAAATCCCCACTCTGCCACTTCCTTGGAAGATTACATCATCTCCCCTCTGTAGGTCTCAGTTTCCTCCATCTGTCAGGCTAGAAGACCTCTAAAAATCAATGATCCTCTGCTTTCTCATGGTACAGAGCAATCAGGGAATAACTGAAGCTTGGGGGAGCTTTTCACTGTCCTGAATGTATCCCAGGGTATCAGAGAGGTCCCTGCATCTGTACTTCTATCTATTGTGTAAAGAAAAAAAGGAAAATGTGTGAGATTGAATTCAGTCATCAGTGGGTGGGAGCCAGGAAGGAGCCCACCCATGCTGAGGCACGACCTGGGACTAAAAGAACAGGTGGTCTGACTTCATCTCGGTCTCATCTGTACTGAGACCTGCAGAGAACAAAACCCCTCCAAATGATTATCGGCTGCCCCTTGCCCTCCCAACACATGCCCTTTTCACTAATAAATTGTGTTGAGATCATTTTTCATACGTTCCCTTGCATGAGGGCGTAATTATGAACTACAATTGACTGGCAGCTGGGATGAATAGACTGCTTTTGAAATTTGATTAAAATTTAATTTTTAATGCCCTTAATGCAATTAAGAGTTTTTCTTACCTAGCTGCTAATTCCAGGAAATGTCCTAGCAAGGCAAACACCTGCCCAGCTCCTCTACAAAAAGGTGAGGAGTTAACACCAAATACCTTTGGGAATTAGCAAAGCCTGGCCAGAATGGAAAAGCTGGCTTCCTAATCAAGACCTGATCCCACTGCTTCTGAGGCTGGGGGCTACCAGATGGAACCAACCATTGACATTTAAGCACGAAGACAGATGACAGTCCTGGATTAGAGCTGAACAAACAGCACATTAAGATGAGCTGAGTTCACAAGAGGCTCTTGGTGAACATTAAGGAAAAAATCAACTTCTGGAGGCAGAAAGGGGGGGGCCGTTTATGGTGGGAACAACAGGAGCCCTGGAATCAGGATTTGGGTTTCACGTCTATATCTACTGCCTGCTAGCCGTGTGAGTTTGACTTAGCATCTCTGAGCCTGTTTCCTAGACTGGAAAATGGGATAAGGCTTAAACTAATCATCTTCCTGGGCTAAGAGGACTGTCAGCCTGACCACTGCGTGATGTGAAAGTCTGGTGCACTTTGGGGGAAAATAATACTTTTACTAACCCAATGACTTAGAGAGAAACTAAAAGAAAACGTGATTATGTGGTGGCCCCAGCTCGGCCACCATTAGCTGTGTGATCCTAGGCTAGGTCCCTTGCCTTCTCCAAATATCTTTCTTCCTCTATAAAAGGAAAAGGGTTAGGCCAGAGGGCCCCCAAGGTCCCCTTCTGGGTTCTGTAACAAATACTAGATGGCTGGGAAACACCTAAAAAGTGACTAAGAAATGCCCAATTTCATTAGTGCTGATCATACCCCAATTTAGCACTGAACGCAGTTCAATTCTGTGAAAAGGTCATGGAATCTGAGTTGGAACAGCCTCCCAAGGCAGCCCCCCATCCTATTTTGAGATTTGCCTAGAATGACTTCAAATCGACCTCTCTAGCTTTGGCCCACAGGTAGCCTTTAAGACAGTTCTCTCGTCTCCCTCGCCCCAGAATCTTGTCTCTACGTTAAACCTCCCCAGTACTTCCAACTGATCCCCTCCTCTTGCTCTTGGTTTGGAGGCCCTTTCTTATCCTGGTTGCCCTCAAGGCCCTCTCTGGAGCCCTGACACCCTTCCTAAAAAGCTATGTCCAGAATGGAATCCCATCTTCTAGAAGGCAGAGACTTTTTTTTGGTACCTTCTGCCAAGTAGAGCATAAGGTTGCTTTTAACCCAGCAGCCACAAGAAAAATGAGAGTACCTTAATAACAGAAATGCTTTCTAGTGCTGGGTGGCCTCTTCTCTTTGGCCTTCCCTCTGGTCTAATTTGATTGGTGTTATGTTTTCCCAAGTCCCCTTAATTTAACAGCCCCAGTCTTTAGAGATTAAGAGCCTCCCTGCTGCAACAATGCGCCAAACAACACATGCATTTGGGTAGCAAAGGCAACTTGAGAACCTGTCTTGGGTATGTTCCAATAATGGAAACCAAAACGTAGCCATAAACCAGCTCTAAAGTGTCTTGTGAATGACAGGATCTCATCTAGGCTAAGGAAGAGAAAGATCTGTGAAGTGGCAATACTGAGAATGTGCTAACTGGGGAGTCCTGAATACAGGAAAAGGGCCTCCTGCAGGTAGCCAACTCCCAGGGATCTCAGTCTGGGGGGAGGGGGGGAACATGGAAAAAAAGAACCCAGTAGCCCCAGCTTCAGTCCCCTCATCCAAGGGGATCAGACAGGCATCCCGCTCACTTTAGGTAGGCTATTCCCTGAGTTAGGTAAGTCTTTATCATCAACTACTACATTAGTATATGAGATGGAATAAGCCATCAATTTCCATATCTTACTCCTGAGGTCTGGTCACTAATGAAGGGGAAAAGAGGCAATAAAATGCCAAGCAATGTTTAATTCTTGGCCCTTGCCTTTCTCTTTGGGCTACAGGAGGCCAAGTGCACATTCAGCCCAGCTTCCATCCTTGCCTCTCTTTGCAGTCCCAGGACCTCGTTTCCCTGGGATCGAGGACATTTTCAGGAGAGGAAAGTCCCTGAAGGGAAAAGGACAGCTATGACCAAACAAGCAAAACAGATTACAATGTACAGCCAGACCGGGATAGCCCAGCTTATGCTGAGAACACTATGAATAAAATATCTAAGCAGGGAGAAAAAAGCCAACAACCCCAGGCTGCTCTGGAAAAAGAAAAACAATCAAGTGTCTACTTCAAGAAGGAAACTGGGGGGGGGGTGTTAGATTCACTCAGTCTAACACCTTATTTTATAGGTAGGGAAAATCGAAGACCAGAGAAGGAAAGTTACTTGGTCAAGATGACTCAGTAAAACGGCAGAGCCAAAATTTTGTACTCTTCCCACTACACTATGGATTTAGACCCAGAAGGGACCTCAGATTAGTGAATCCCAGCTCATGAAATTGAGGCACAGGGAAGGAAAATGATTTAAGGTTGTAACACACAAGTAACAGGTAGCAGAACCATGTTTTAAACACCTCAGTGGTATGTAAATGCCTTGAGAACCTGGGCTACTTATTTCTGCCCTTACATCCAGAGTAGCAGACATTTAATAAAAACCTTACTATCTTGAATGGAATCAAACACACCCATCCGGATGCCTCACCCCCCTCCCCATGCTGAAAAGCCAGTGATGTTATCTCAGGGCCCTAGTAGTACATTCCTTTGAGAAGTGAACTGGACAAGTGCCAGCTAAGTTTTCTCTTGTCCCTTTAAATGGTACAAGTGTCCTAGGATTCAAAACTCTGCAGCAATGGTAGATATAAATGTTCTGTGACCAATGACTTGTACCACAGACCCTGAGATTTGACAGGACACTTCTTACTAATGCACAGGGCTCTTGGGACTCCATTAGTCAAAGGTCTGAGTGATTCGACTGTGAATGTGTCCAAGGACAAGAGAGGGAGTGGGGAGAACTGAGAGACCGTGTTCTTTTCCACAAAGAGTTGGGTGAAGAGAAACCCTACTCTGGAACAACAGGTGTTGCCAGTGTCAGGAAGGAAGGCCAGGCAATCACAGAAGGCTAAAAAGGAGGTAATTGTGAAATGTCCCTGGTAGTTAACACCACAAGGTCCTTGTGAGCAGAAAATATCCTCTATCCTTTCATCATGTACTCATGGTGCCTAGCGCTAGATGCAGCATTGCATAATGCCAAGATGGCTGGCCGGCCTTGGGAAGACCTAGGTTTATCTCACCTCTGGATCATACTGGATGTGTGACCCTGGACAAATCACTAGACTGTTTGCTGGCCCAGCCTTCTCTCAAACTTACAAATGACATACGATTTTGCCAATCTGGGGGAGGGGGAAGGGTGTGAAATTTCCACACCAGAAAATATCTAAGTAAAAGCCTTGAATTTTTAGCTTTTAGCTTGTAATAAGCACTCAATGAACACTTGCTAATGAATCAATTACAACGTATCATTATCGGAAGCATTTTCTCTGGACAAAATATAAAACAAGAGAAGCTCTTTGGTTATCTCCATTTCATTCTGCTATTCACCAAAGCTGCTCTCTACACACTCCAAAACAAACGATGACATTTTCCTTTTTGTAAACCATTCAGGTGTGTGGACGATGTAAACACAGCCTGGACATCCTTTCCATGTGATTATAAGGGAATTATTAATCTCCCCAGTCACATTGTAATTAGTCATCATTGGGACTGTAATGAACATTTTCTTCAAAACATCTGGGCTTCTTCCACTGATAGATACACATTGCTTCCAAAACACAACAAAATCTTCAGGAAAACAAATGAAATAGAACATTTGGTTTTTGTTGGTTTTCTGTTTTGAAGAGAAGCAGTGTTTCAGAATACCTTTTTTCAGTCACATACAGAACAAAATTACTCTTCAAACCACTGGCAGCTGTCATCTGCTTCCTTAAAAGCCCCCTTTTTGACACTGGGGAGGTCAAGGAACAAAGAGAACAAACACCTAACACCCTCAGCTTTGTGTGCTATGTTGACAGCTGAATTACAGAGCACTGTGTCCATGGGTCTTTTCACAGACATCCTCTGATGCCAAGTTACAACACGGGGGGGGGGATGCTGGAGGCTCAAAGACTAAGCTGGGAAGGGCTTGGGTTGTAGGCCCAGTGCTGGACTATATCTAGATTCCCTGAGAATTGACCTCAGTAGGTTTGGAGAGTTCAGAAAAAAACATGAAGAATTTTTCAGCCACAAAACTCTCAAACTTAAGGCCATCTCATAGGTTATGATGGTGGAGTGGGGCTGCAGTCTACATCCATGGACAGCGTACCCAAACCAATGAGATCATATATCCTTGCAATATGGAAATATGTACATAGCTACCACGTGGAAGAGGCTGGAGAGTCTGGGACAGTTGAAATGACCTATAATGGCAATGCCTTGTGAAGTCTTTGGGCCTAGGTAGACATTCTGTAAATGGTTCTGACCTCCTAACCATGTAATGAATAGCAGTCTGATTTGTTACAACTGTGGAATGAAACCTGAAAAAGCCTCCAAAAGATGTTAGTTGGTCTTGGCCTCACTGTTTTTGGTTAGACCTGTTCTCCTGATTGGACTCCTTCACTGGTGACACTTGGTGAAAGGCAATGCTTTAAAAAGGGAGACATTGGGCCTCTGTGTCCCCGTAAATATGTGGTGGTTGTACTGCAGTTTTAAAGGCAGTCACCTATTAGAGGCAGCACTTGAACCTAGTTCTTCCTCACTCCAAGGATAGTTCTCTATCCCCCTCATTATGCCTGGATGCCTCGCCTGTTCACCTCCAATAACTTGGAGCCATTTTCTGTTGAGAGCTGCGTGTGTGTTTCAGGATCTGGCAGCTATTTTGATCTACTGATGGGAAAGGTCCTTTGCCATCTTCCCTATGGGCAAATATTCTGATATATGTACCCTTTTGCCCTTACTTCAATTAAACACGTTTAAACACCAACTCTGTGCAAGGTGCCAGGCTTGGGAGGCAGAGATGCAATCAGGTAGTCCCTGCCCTCAACATGTATACAATCTAATGGGAACAAGGTAAAGATGTAAATTACAACAGTGGAATAAGGGCAAAGGAGTGAGCAAAGCTCTTCCAGACATTTGTTGGGAGGGAAACCTCAGTCAGCTGTTGGCAGCAGTATCCTGAAGAGAGGAAGATCCGGACAGGCGATGATACAAAAGGAGACGGTTCACCCAGAAATATCACAGAACGGCTGTGCATGAAGGCACAAAGCTGGGAAATAACATGATACCGTTAATTGTTCTTTTGGAGATTGTAGAGAACATGAGACGGAGTAAGTACGAAATCAAGCTGGGAAAGTGCGTTGGACCAATATTATCTTGAGGGTCTTAAATGTTAGGCTAAGGAGCTTATATCATATCCATTGGGCAGGCAGGAGGCAGAGGTGGTTTTGGGAAGGAGTTTCTGTTGCTCTTTGTTCCAGACCTGGGATTTCATTGGTATGAGAAACTCTTAGTATAGAAAGATCCTCTACTGAGGCAGGTCATCAATTGTTCTGCATTTAGAGAAGCAGCGAGCATCTAAAGTGACTTGCCCAGGGTCACACAGCCACCTTGAATCCAGGGCTTCCCAACACTTTAGCCAGCCTTCCATTCACTAGAGCATGATGCCTTTCCCATTAGGGTGGTCAATCTGGCAGTTCTGTGAAGGATGGGTTGTAGAGGCAGGGAGGTGAATTAGGAGAGGGTTGCGAGAGGCTAGGCCAGCAGTGTCAAACAATCTCTCATCTCTGTGAGCCACACACTGATTTAAGTTTGAAAATGTAATGTTACCTATGTTTCATTGTATTTGTGATTTTTTTCCAGTATTTCCCAGTGACATTTTAACTGGTTCAGGAAGCACTCATGAGTTTTGCCAGGGCTTTTGAGCTCATAGAGTTTGACACGCCCAATCTACATGACAGGTAATGAGGCTCTAAACTAAGGTGATGGTCCTGTGCCTAGAGAGGAAGTGACAAGTTTCAGAGATGCTAGTGAGACAGCTGATTGGATGTGGTGATAGAGGAAAAAACTGGAAGAGTCACAGAGGACTGAAGTGAGGTGACTAGGAACAAAAAGCAGGGAAAAGCCTGGCAGTTTTTTCCTACAAGTGGGGAGATAATTAGTTCATTTTAAACAATGCTGAATTTGAGACACAAATGCTCAGGAGGCAGTTGGAGGAGAGTATCCAGTAAGAGGAGATAGTGGTCAACAGTGTCAAATACCTTAATAAAAAGTCACAGCTTAGGACTGTGAAAAGGCCTTTAGACTACTGTTTTTCAGTTACTGTCCAACCCGGTGACCCCATTTACCATAGCACACCAGGCCCTTCTGCCATCCACTTTTTCTCCATCTTTGCTGTTTCCACGACATCATCCATCCATCTCATCCTCTGCTGCCCCCCCTTTCTTTTTGCCTTCAAGCTTTCCCAACATCAGGGTCCTTTTTCCCCCAATGAGTCCCAAATTATGTGGCTAAGCTTCACTTCAGTATTTGACCTTTCATTCAGTGAATAGCCTAAATCAATTTCTTTTAGTATTGACTCATTTGACCTCCTTGCTGTCCCAGGGACTCCCCAAAGTCTTCCCCAGCACAATGCAAGAGCATTGATTTTTACAGCAATCAGCTTTCCTTGTAGTCCAACTCTTGTAGCCATACATTGCTATTGGAAAAAAAAAAAGCTTTGACCATAAAGACCTTTGTCAAAAGGTGGACTGAGCAAGCACAAAGACTATTTCCCTCATGGCGAGTGAAGTGAGCCAACCAGAAACCCGATTCAAGTGGGGCAGAAGAACAGGGGTCCTGAGAGTTTTGCCAGATACCTTCATTTCAGTGGACTCTATAACCCTCTTGTTGGGATGACTGGGGGTGGGCGGGGGGGGGGAAGGACATAGGCAGCATTCATTCTTCATTAATCCCCTCCGGCCCGTATAATGTAAGCAGCCTACTACCCCACCACCCAACTGATTGATCAGTCTCGTTAAAAGGACAGGAAAACATTATCCACACACGCGCCAGCAGTACACTCATTGTGCTAAATGATTTTGGTATAATTAAATGGCTCGTATAATACCATACTCACAAAAGGCACTCAAACATGGCTAATCGACGTCACCACATTATTTTTGGCCAGCTTCGTGATTTACCAAAGCTTCGTGGTCTTTTGTAGGTCAAAGGCACAGCCCATGACTCAACAGCAAGTGCTCGATCCTAAAATGATAGGTGCAAGCAGATTAGCTACAAACAACCGAAAGCAAAGGCATTTAGGCAGACACCCACGCATTGATGCATTTCAAGAACTAGTTAAGAGCTAGTTAGCAGCCAGCTGCTACCCAACTGGTTGATTGGATTCAGCCAAACTACTTTGTTATTTCAGTATCAAGACTTCCTGGCTTATTAGGACCATGTTTATCCGTTTGAAGGCACTTCTCTTATTTCTTGAAGGCTGGAATTCCGGAGGTGGGAGGCCTGGACCTGAGCCTCTGGAGACAGCATCCTCCCCCCCTTACTGGAGGCCGAGCTGCAATGACGCACAAACCATTCCACATCCTTCTCTACTGTCCCCCCTCACATGTACCAGATAAAGTTTGTGTCAGGTAACACCCAATTAAGCTGGAATTTTAATGCGAAGCAGTAAAGCTAGAAAAATAAATTGGCACCTGTGTCCTAACTTATTCTGGCCTTTCGTTTGTTTGCAAAGCATGAGAGAATTGGGTGGTGTTAACGCAAATAAGCATTGGTGGAAGGCAGCAGAAACCTATTAGGAACTATGTGTCACTCTGAGACTTGGAGAGAATCATAAATGTCAGAGTTGGAAGACACTTTAATTGTTAGAGATCATCTAACCACCCTCCTCCTTCATTTTGAGATAAGGAAACAAGAGACCTAGAATAAAGGGACTTTCTAAAGGTCATGCAGCCAGAGCCGGGACCAGGACCCAGGGGGTTCTGACTCATAGTCCTATTCTCTACCAGAACAAATATTGCCAATATATCAAAAGCATTTCAGTGGACAGCTCAGGAGCTCATTTTTAATGGCAGCCTGGGCCCAGGACTCGTTCCATTTTCTGATATGGGGTCCAAATGGACCCTGTTCCCCTAAAGTCAAGGCTAGGAAAGAAACATTATTAAGCACCTTTGTGCCTAGCACTGCGCTAGGCCCTGAGGATACAGAGGCAGAACACAGTCTAATGGGGGAGACAAACCTAATTAGGTACATATGAAATAGATGGGAGGTCATCTCAGAGGGGAAAACCCTCTGCCACAGTGCTACCCAGTGTTCCTGCAGCTTCTGCCTGAAGACTTCCCCAGGAGGCACTGGTTTGGGAGGGGGGGACCTGGGGTGGAATTTGGCTCTGTTCTCTTCCCTGTGGGACTTTAGCCAAATCACTTATCTGTTTGGCCTCATTTTTCCTCATCTGTAAAATGGGCCGACGGGACTAGACTAGATGATCTTGAAGTCTGAAGTTTGATCCTGATGAGGCGGAATCCGCTAGATAACCCTAGGCAACCCACTGCACAAAAACCAAGGCAGATGCAGGAATTATGTTGGAAATAGGAACAAATTATCAATTTTAAGTTTTTATTGATTACTTCTTATTCATCAATTCTTCTCCATTTTCTAAACTTCTAACTTGAATACAAAAGCATTTCCAACATACAGAGTAAAATAAAGTGCTGCACGTGAAACTGTGGCTCTCCATCATTTGCAGTTTGCTTTTCTTTTCAAACGTGATAAGTAGCATTAGCACTCTAAGGCTTACAAAGCCCTTCAGATGTTATCTCATTGGATCCTCACAAGAGCCCTCTGAGGTAGGTGCTACTGTCATCCCCATTTTACAGATGAGTGACTTGCTCAAGGTCACACAGCCAACAAGCATCTGGGTGCCAAGTCCAGTACTGTACCACCTAGCTGCCTTACATGTAAGAAGTTAAACGTGTTAACTTCCAATGCCCTCTAGCTTATCTGTGCTTCTGACCTTCCTTTTGTTCTCTTGTCTCTAAGATTTTCAATGAGAACTCGTCTTATTCTCTTTGCTGATATTTACCCCACTCTTTTCCACTCCCCGCTCCCCCGCAGTGAAAAAGAAAAGCTTTGTAACCAAAAGGTATAGTCAAACAGAAGGAAAGATGGCATAAATTCTAAGTAACATTCTTGAGCTGTGGGGTACCCTTTGCTTCCAGGACTCCCAGTGATAGGGTGACATGGCTGTCCAATCTCCATTGGAAGATATTCTCCCCTATTCCTTATCTTTTCTTCTCTTAGAACTGAAGGTGTTGGATGAGGTGCCCCATAGAACCCATTCTCACTTTAGAGTCTTGAATAATTTACCACACATGATTATACTTTCTGGAACTCAGCTCCCCCCCCCATTCTCTTGCCCCCAACCACCCCTACCCCAATTGTCTCCTTGCAATATAGATTTGCAGTCGTGACTTCTGGAGAGTCCAACAAAAACTAGTGATTTCATTAGGTGACAGACTAATATTTTCTTTTTCCTGGTAGCAATTGGAGTTAAGTGACTCGCCCAAGGTCACACAGCTATTAAGTATCTAACTCAAGTCCTCAACTCCAGGTCTGGTGCTCTAACCACTGTACTATCTAGCTGCCCCAACTAGTACTTACAAATGGAAGTAGTTTTTGCCTTCCTTCTTATTTCAAAGAACAGTTACCTCTCTACAAAGCTGTAAGTAGCAATTTTTCTACTTAGGGAATATGGTACAAAAATGAATCCAGGGCAAGCAATATGAAATGTGCCCTCAAACCAACATTTGGAGACAAATTTAGTTGAGGGGGCAGGGATTAGGAAGAAAGGAAGAACCAGGGACACAACCCCTAGTTATTAAGGGCCAAGCTCATTTGTTTCTCCACTACCGAAGGTCGAAGTTCTTCCAGCGCCCTGGAAGTTTGTTCCAGCACTCCGGAGCTGTCACCGGGGCCTAGTTTGCTTGCTTTCATAGGCTGCACAGTACCTCTCATTGAATTTGAGATGGCTAATTGCCTTGAAACCCACTTATGGTGATAGGTGAAAATCTCAGGAATTTGCTTCCTTTTCTTCTATTTCAAAGTTATGCTTCAAAGAACACCAAATTCTACAAAGAAGTTATTGTAACTGAATTACAGGTGATGGCGTCTACTAAATGTTTAAGTGGCTCACCAAAAAAAGTGTATAAAGGACCCAACTTTTGAATTTAACCTACCTTTTTAACATCAACTCCCTTACTTTTTTTTTTTTTTAAGTCTAGACCAGAGGTGTCAAACACATTGCTCAGTAGATTAAAATGGAATTGGAAAACATGCAACAGAAAAAAAGACTACAGAAAACCATAGCTTATAATATTGTCAATAAGCTGCCCACAGTGATCTTTATATACTATTTAGTTCCACCTATTATCACCGGTGTAGACATCCAACAAGACAATAGATCGTGGCTGGGTTTGTAGTGTTTGTCTGGTTTCCGAGACGTGGATGCTCAAGGCTGAAAATGTAACAATCGGCTCTTAGTGGCTTTAGCTGACTACTGCAAAGCCCTTGTTATAGGAGGAATGCAGATTTCCATTGATTGTCGATGACTCCAAAGTACAAGACGTGACATCTTTTTGAATGTCCAGTGAAGAAGGCAAAGAAAAACTGCATCTGGAGGTAGAATAACCCAACCTAGGAAGCTTCTTTATCCAGAATAAGATCTAGGGAGAGGAGTATGGTCCAATAAATATAGAGGCAGCCTCCAAAGAAGACCTGGCTGCCATCCCCATCTCCTACACATCTTTGCCCTGTGGACCCTAGATAAGTCACTCAGTGCCTTACTGCTTGAGGCGGCTCTCCAAGGAAACATGCCCAGCTGCACTGGGGAAGGCAGCTTCCCGTGCCGGTGGAATCCCAATTCTAACCCCTATCTTAAACTGGAACCCCAAAGCATAAAGATTTGAGGACCCAAGGAACATTGAGCCAATCTCTAAGCTCAATGCAACAAACATTCAGTTGGGAGCTAAGGAACAGCCAGGAATTGGCCAAAAGCATAGCCCATGTGATGCCATTTGATTTGACAGAGTTCCAAAGTCACCCTGCCATTGATACAATGGCAAGAATTCTCATTTTGTAGTCAGAGGACCTGAGCCTAAATGCCTTTCTACAACCTTGGGCCCGTGCGTCACATTTTCTAGCAAACAAGAGGGCTGGTCCACGTAAAGATTCTTTCGGGGGTCGCTTCTGACCTCTGCAAGTTCATAAGGTTTGGCGGTGGCAGGGGAGAAGGGCCCCCCGGCCCCTGCCAAAGGCAATTCCTTTTCAAGAGTCCTTCACCATCGGATCTGATCACTGCTGGTTTGTGCAGTTCTGAACTGGCTGTTCAGCCAATGGTGTTTCTTTTGTATACAAGGAGGCCCAGCCTTGGGTATGATTCTGTGACGTTATCTGTATGATATCATTTGTTTTATCCAAGGGCCTTACCATTTAAAACCCCGGTAGGCAATACTACCAGCCTATGGGGGTGGTAGCTCAGAGTGGGTGCTCCAGTTGGATGACCCTCCACAGCTCGAATGCTAGGGAACAGATCTGGACATTTCCATAGTCCTCATTCCCCTTTCAGCCGAAGGTGTAAATGCTGTCATCAGATCCTTTCAGGGTCGGGTGGTTGTGGTAGTGGTATTAGCCAAGAGAGGGACCCCAAGATAGAAAAGGGAAGAATACTATTGACATTGTACCACTACAAACATTTATTCGATCCTCACAACAACCCTCCATTTTCAAGTGAGGAAACTGAGGCAAACAGTTTAAATGACCTGCCCAAGGTCACACAACTACTAAATATCTAAGGTTGGACTTGAACCCAGATCTTTCTAACTCTAGGTCTCCTGCTGTGCACTTGTGCCCCCCAAATGCCGGAAAAGGATGACAGAAAGGAGATGGATACAGATTTCTTCTCATTTGTTGGAAATGAACAGAAACTCTGAGCAAGAGGAGCTGGTGTGGTAGGAGAGGTGCACTTCAGGGGCTTAGTTATCTGGGAAGGAAAACACAGGCCACTGACTCCCTTCTATCAGGGAATAACACGACAGTTACTTTAACAGCTTTCAGGAGTGAGGAGAAGAAAGGTAAGTCAGTTATTGTGGGGGGGCACAGAAAGGGAAGGAAGAGTCAAAAAAGATGGCATTAAAATGGGCAAAGTATCCAGGGAGCTGGGTGCACATGCTTCCCCCTGGCAGAGGCAAGAGGCATGGAAGGACCCAAAGGAGCATGAACCACAGGGTCAGAAGTGTCTTAATAGTATGGTGACTGAAAATATGGAAGCAGTGCATGCTTACCTTCCAAACATACATCCACAGTTGAAGATGAACCAAATTGTCATAAAAATGAGTAAATTCATTAGCACTTGGGGGAAATTAGGAGTTCTGATGACAGTAGGCTATCCAAAAGGTAAGCATTTAACATGGCACTTAAAAATGCTGGACTGGAACTAGAAGAATTGTGGCTGCACATTCAATCTGCAGTCTTTAACTCAGCTGCTACCACCATCTAGTTAGGTAGCTGACCTAGCCATTATGTAAATATTTTAACTTCTGACATATTGAATTTTTTCCTTTTGTTAACCACTTTGTGTTTATTGCATCGTTTTCTACTTCATGCTATAAAATCTTGACAATAATGAACAATTTATGTAGTTTTCATTTCTTAGTATCTAAGCTACTGACATAGCTAGCTGCGCAATGATGCATAAGTCAGCGATGAAAATGTACGATAATACGTGCTCTTCGTTCTCGTGGTTATCATCCTCAATTCTTAGCCTTTCATTAATCTCTCTCCAGTCAAGGTAAGAGCTAAATATTACCTATGCTCACCTCTCATCCACACCCCACTCCAACTCTGGCCACCCTTCATTGTGCCCTCTGCAATTCTTTATAAGGAACAAACTCCCCTTTCATGTGTACCTTCTTTTCTCTGTAATACTTGTCTTAGCCATCATTGAGACCTAGTTTCCCTTTGACTCGTGTCCCCCCGTCCATGCTTCCCAGCAGTTGCCATGTCTACCTTTTTCACACCACTTTCCCCACATTCTGTCTTCTATACCTTTAGAACTTCCACCTCCCTCTCCAGGCCGGGCTACTCCCGATTACAATCTTTACAGAGTCAATAGACTCCCAGAGAAGGGCCACAAACCAGGTCTCTGACCACGTGGCAGTGGATTTTGCCTTTGCCCCCTCAACTCCCCTGTAGCACAGTGCCTGGCACACAGTAGGCTCGACAACTGCTTGATCATTTCTGACTCCACCACCCCGATCTGAACTCTTTTTGGATTTCCCTGTGTAGGTCCCCAAGCCCCAGTGGCTCAGGTCAGAGAAAGAAATTGTATGACCTATCTCATTGTCCATCTTCCTTGATGCTTGCAGAATTTCTAAAAACCTGTCTCATCTAGCCTGCCTAGTCATACTGTTCCTATTAACCTTCAGCAGTCAGCATCTCATACCAAGAGCCTGTGGTTCCTAGCTGAAGTCAAAAGCCAGAGGGAGCAGGGAGAAAGGGAGTGTGTGTAGGGACTAGCTAATCAGCCCATTGGGTGGGGTTCTGCAGAGAGAGCTGCAGCTGCTTCCAGAACACAAAAAATAACCGAGAGAAGCCCGGAGTGCCTGGAAGTGTGTGGCCAAGGAGCGCCACCCAGGGGACCTTTGGAGCTGGGAGGGGTGGGAATGAGGGAGGGAGGGGAAGAGGCCCAGGTTTAATTCACATCGCCATCTAGTGTTTGTCATTTTGTCTCGGAAACGCCTGACTGCAAGCTGCTAGGGAGGGGCCATTGCTGGTGTCCCCAAGCTTTCCCCCAATTCCCATCCACTGCAGGCTACAAACATCCACTCCAAAGATACTGTTAGGTGGTTTTCAAAATCAGTTGAAAACCCATTATAAATCTAGGGATATTTGAGAAACCTCTAGCCTCAGGAGAGACCCCTTCAGAAATTGAGAATCTTCAGGTCACAGATTTCAAACGGACAGATCTTATAAGGTCATCCAACCTCCCTCTTTGTTACAGATGAGAAAATTAAGACCAAGAAATGTTACGGGACTCATCCAAGATCTCCCAGTCAGATCTGACAATTCTTCATTAGAGCCTTGTTGGAGCAGAAAGGTACCTTAGAAATCACCCACTTACTTCAACTGCCTCAATTTTAGAGGGCCAACTGTGGCCCAGAACACAGACATCACGTTCTAGTAAAAATACCATCAGCTAGCATTTATACAGGATTTTGAGGTTTGTAAAGCATTTCACTTATATTAACTTCATCGATCATCATAACAGCCTTGTAAAGGTATTATATTCTTCATTTTACAGATGAGGAAACAGGCAGAGAGTATAAGTGATTTGCCTTGAGTCTTCCCAACCCCAAATTCATCACTCTATCCATTGTGCCACCTAACTGCCTCATGAAAGAAAATGCAATTGGATACTGAGGACCTGGATTAAAATCCTGGCTCTGTCATCTGAGCCTCAGTTTCCCTATCTGTCAAATGAGGACCAGACAGCCTCTGATCTCTAAATCCTTTGATTCTGAGAACAGCCAGCATTAGAAGCCACTCCTCTGCCTCCCACTTCAATGCTCCTGCTCACATGCTTTTAACTGCCAAAATATTGCTTTCCAACTGTTATTAACAAGTGATTTGTGGCCTGACTGGGCCCTAGAAGAGATGCGGAGCCCAGATATGACTACTGTGTGGCCCAAGGTCCCATTTCTATTTGGATGTAATCCTACGGATCTGAAGGACAAAAAGAGAAATGAGTGCCTGTAGAAAACTTGAAATCCTGTCTCAAAAGCATTCTATTTGAATATGGACAAGAAAAAGCTGCCCATTGTGGGTGTTCTTTCTGCATGTTCTATAGACAAGATGTCAATATTTTTTGTTTTCCAGTTTGATGAAGGTGCTTGTTTCTGCTACCCTGTAATGCATGCTGGGGAAGCAAATACCAACTCTGTGTGGGCTAAGCCACTCCAGACAAACACAAAACGGTGGCCAGTGGATTTGGAGACTGGGGGGGGGGTCCCCACACACCGTGAAGCTGGGTTAGCCAAAGGACAGAAGCAGCACCAGAGGCATGGGGTCACACCTTTACAGGGACCCAACAGGAAGCGGGGGGGGGGTCCTCTCAGGAAAGAACCAGACCTATGTAGTCAATTCTGCCTAAAGCCAAGCGGACCGGGGTGGGGGGGCGGGGACGACAGGTTCTCGAACACCTGTAGGCAGACACAAGGAGCCTAGACTGGCCCAGGGAATGGAAGGAAGCCCTGTTTAGCCTTCTTCCTTTGAGAGTCTGAGAGCGCCCAGATTGGAAGAAGCCATCCTCAGTGAACTGTGAAGAGAAGCTTCTGGCTTAAGGGATCTTTAAGTCAGCCCTCTCTAAGCTAGAGAGGGCAACTCAGGCCTAACTCCTTCCACCTGTCATTAGCTATTTCTATGTTTTATATACTTTGAGCCTTACATGGAGAGGAGCTTTTCATGCCCTCTGCCTCAGATCAGTTCTCTCAGAACATCACAACTGAAAGAGACCTGGGGGGGCATCTAGTCTGAACCACACTCGAATACAGGTCTCCCAAGTCACACAGACCAGGACTGACAACTCTCCATAACCCCATTTGGGGCTTTCTTGGCAGAGAGAGTGGTTTGTCATTTCCTTCTCCAGCTCATTTTACAGGTGAGAAAACTGAGGCAGACAGGGTGAAGTGACTTGCGCAGCGTCACACAGCTAGTAAGTATCTGAGGCCAGATTTGAATGCAGGAAGATGAATGGGTCTGACTCGAAGCCTGGAGCTCTATCCATTCTGATACCCAGCTGCGCCAGCAGGCATCCAGCCTTAGCTTAAGCTGCAGGGATGGGAATTCTCTACCTTGCAAATAGCCTACTCTACTTTTGGGCAACTCTTATAGTTAGAGTTTTTCCTTATGTAGTGTGCCTTAAGTGTCACTCCCCCATGGTGTCCCCAGGATAGTGAGCCCAGGTTCAAGGGACTCTGGGTCCATCTCTCCATGCCACACCACAGCACCCCAACCCATGCCCTTTCTCCAAAATCAGATTTGTTCAAAGAAAAGGCATTTAGTAAAATAGCCTAGGAATCGAAGCGAGTGAGGTCCCATAAACACACAAGCCATCTACAGAATGAGCCAGCATCCAAGAGAGGTACACACTTGGGGAACAAATGTGATCAGCGACATACATAGTGAGGAAATGATACCCACAACCGAGGGTGGCTGATGTCTTTTTGTGATGCACTTTGTGGATCAGAGCCTGAGCCTTGCCCAGGTCACATTTCTACTGCTCCCTGTTGCCCCATGCCCCTCTCTGTCCTGGTCTTCCCTGCTCTCAGCAAGCTATGCCACTCTGCAGGGCAACGAGCCCCGACACCAGCTTCTGGGCTCTATCTTTTAAGTGTCTCCAGTCATCAATCTCTGCTCTGCTCAGTGGAGACATAACTTCCTGATGGTATCTTTTATAGTTCTAGCCATATCCCACCCCTAAACAAAAACCAGTCAGACTACCCGCCCCACTAAGACCAAGTATTTTCTTGGTTTTGGAGGTGGGCAGAGCTCTGTAGTCAGCTTAACACCCAAAGATGGAAGAATACTAGGTGTTCTGTTTTTCCGAAGGCCAGGTCCCTCTCTCTAGCCTCTGTCTCTACCCATTGTTGAGTGGTAATATTTCTCTCCCAGGCATTTGGAGAATGTTGTCTGTATTTATCCAATTGGACTCTGGGGCCCTACACAACTTCTTACACATAACCAAGAAGAAATAGGGGAAGCAACTCTTAGTTTCTAGGCGAACCCCCAGGTGTTTAAAATACATGCTTAGGTTTAATTGTTTAAAAATTGCATCTTCCCACACCTTACCCTAGGCTGGAAATGGGGGACGGCATCCCAGGCCTGATCCAATTACTCACAGGAGTTAACCTGCTGTATTTCCAACCTGGGTACCCCATGGTTCCTGAGTGCTCACCGTTTTGTTGCTCCTTAATGCAGACACCACATCTGCGTAACCAAGGTGCAGTTCAGAGTTTGTGAGCTCAAAATCTGATCTCAGCTTCCCTAGTAGCCAAGATGGCAGTATGAGCCACAATATGCTTGGTTCAAATCTTCCCCTACAGTGGCCAGAGAAAGGAAATGGTATTTGCCACATGCTCCTAGTCTTTGAGGTCTGGACATTCTTGGTCTTCTTCTAATGTTACCGTGATTTCCTTGGCTGTTCTTCCCATCACTACGCACGGGGTGCAGGCCTCCACAGGGTACAGGGTTCTCTGGTTTCTCTCACGTCAAGCAGCTGGAGGGAAACATGCAGAGGCACTCTTGTACTATCTGAAACTTTATGGATAGGGCTGAGGGCTTGTTAGCTAGAAGCAGAGCCGCATCCAGGTAGAATCTATTTCTTTGTGTTTTGCAACCATCCTTGGCACATAAAACACCATCACATTCATGAGGCCTTTTTTTAAACAAACTTCTGCGCACTGCCATGAGTTGCCCAAGTGTCCCATGAAACAGTGCCCTTTGTTGCCTTTCTGCCAGCTCTTTTGTTTGCCTCTCCAACGAGCCCAAGCTGAGCTGCCCTCCCATTTTGTGGCAGCTTCCCTTTGTCTGCCTACTGGTTTCATTTACGAGAGGAATGTCCAGATTAATCAGATTCGTTGCCTCTAGAAGCACGGCTGCTTGTTGGTCACCAGACAAGGATCTCTCATTTAAAGCTCCAATAGGCAAGTTATTGCCCAACAAACATGGCCCAAGACTGAAGAGTTCATTCTGCTTTATTGTTTTATTGGTTGCCATGGGCAAAATATCTTATCACTAACGAGGAGCATCTCTGTATTCGGCTGCTCTGGCTCTCAGAACAGACTATTTGCTGGCATCGTACCACAAGTCTAGCCATCATCTGGCAGAAACCTTGAGGGCTCAGCTCTCTAACACACTAGAGTAGGACTTCATGAACACTGGGAAAATGCGAAATGGATATAATACAGTTCCTGGCCTCAAGGGGCTTACAACCAGTAGGGTAATAAAACAAATAGCTACAATAAATACAGAATAGCTCGCATTCTAAGAACTTAATGTAAAATGCTTTACAAACCTTTATCTCATTTGGTCTTCATAACCCTGGGAGGTAGGTGCTGTTATCCCCATTTTACAGATGATGAAACTGAGGCAGAGAGACTCATCCAGATCACACAGCTGATGGTGTCTGAGGCAGCATCTGAACTTAGTTTTTTAGGATTCTAAACCACGTAGCTGAAAGTGCATCTTAAGAGTTATGAGATTCAATGAGAAAGGTCCATTATCCAACTGGAAGAGAAGAAATATTTCACCAAGAGGTGGCATTTAGGTTGGGCCTTAAAGACTGGCTAGAGAAAGAAAGAGTGTTCCTGGCATAGAATATGGCATCAATAAAGGCTTAAGGACTCAACATGATTTGAGGGACAAGAAAATTGTATAGTTTGGCTGAACCCTAAATGACAGACTAAGGAATTTTAACTAGATCTACCGGGCAAGTCAGCATGGGGAACCACTGACAACTTTCAAGGAGGGATGTGTTTGGACGGAAGCTGCCTGTCTTCCCCTCAATAAATTCTGGCTTTTGACAACCTGAGGGAATTGCCCTAGTATTCTGGTGAACACAACCTAGCTGTCCTTAACAGCTCCACTGAAGTAGGCGTACAGAGTCCAAAGGCAACCTCTCTAAATCACCACCACTGATCCTTTCCCAGCTCCCACCACGGTCTTAAGAACCATCACACCTCTGGTCTCTAGACCGACCTAATCGTACCCTTCCCTTGTCCTTTTTTCCTCCACATTCCTGCTCCCCCTGCCCCCAGTGTTTCATTTTAGGCCTTATGTTAATTAAAATGCTGTAATAAAAACCCTACTGCTTTTTGTATTACTGATCTAATTCTCTCATGAAACCCCCTGTGAGTTCTATAACCTCAGTTAAGAACTGTGGCACAAATCAGGCCCACCAAACTCTTTTGGATTTTACTGCTTTTGACATAGCCAACCACCCTCTTATGGCTTTCCTGACTCAATGTACCAGATCACCAAGTAGACCCCCAATGTCCTTCCAGGAAGCATGGGGGCTACATGGAAACCCTATTTTGGAAAAGGGACTCATGTGCTTGGAGGAATTCTTAGTTTTTAGGATCAGAGATGGAGAATTTAGGCCCATTTTAGCATGAGTCAGGGATGACAATGGTACAAAGGGTAATAGCTACGCAGAGGTCCAGGCTTTGAATCCTACCTCTTCTACTTTACCAGCTGTGCAACCCCATGAAAGTACATCACTTCTTTAGGCCTCTAGTTCCTTATCTAGGGTCCAATGGTTCGTCCTAACTCCCCTTTTGGTGGTGTTCATTCCCCTTGAGTCTCAAACCTGGGCAATACGGGGGTCCCTGGCACATGAGATTCTCTTTCAGTCTATGGTCCCTTTAATTTCGACCTCGTGATAACATATTACTACTACTTTTACTCTTATTTTAGGGTATTTCCCTAGAGGACAAAAAAATGCAGTTCAGATCCCTAGAGATACTAGTTGCCAACAGACCTCTTTAACAAGATAGCCAATGCATCATCTAAGTCGTCTCCCCACTATAACTTTCTACTGTAGGACAGTTAGCATGTGGGGCTGGGGCGCCTTCTATACTTTGCTCTATCTAGCCAGGTTGAAAGGGCCCTTAATGGTCTCTTTTATTGTCGGAAGGTTTAACAGATGGGGACACGGCCATTAAAAGAACTGGAGACCTACTTCACAAGGTAGAAGCAGAAATTCCTTGGGCCTTGGGGCTCATGACTGGTTTCATCTCAGGGAAGCAGTCCTAAAGACTTAACAGAATAAACCAGTTCCAACGTCCTACTTGGATTCTCTGTTCAAATATAGGCTGGACTCACTTGATCTTAATAAATGCTGGTCATTCAAATTGCCAGAAAGCTATGACACAGATTTTTCTTCCCCTTGATTTGACCTATGGTTAATCAACTGGAGATTGTTTGAGGGAGGGGATTAGAGCTACCCCTTCACATTTATCTATAGAGTCATTTGCGGGGTCAACCTTTTACTATTTCCCAAGGACAGGCCCCAAAACACAAGAGCAAATACTGGATCTGGGTCCTGAGGGAGCGAGGAGTCTGTATGTACAGTCTTTTTCTTCTACACCATCCCCAGATTTTTATCCAATCTCGTCCATGTCATCAGAGAGATCTAGAACCTCATAAAGAGATGTAGAGATTTCCTGGATGGTACCTAGGTCTTAACAGGATCAGGGCAGCTAGAGGGATGGCAAGGGACCAAGCCATGACTTTGAAGCAAAAGATGAACATTTAGCCATTACTATTACTCTTGTAATATAACATAGCAATTACTCATTGTTGTAACACTTGGACAGTTAACTCCAAATGGAAAGGAGGTTACCTCTTTGGCAAACCCAAGTTAGCAGACTTCCAGTTGGGGGCAGGGCGTATCTAAACCCTCAGGTTCCATAAGGCCAGAGGCCTGTTTAGAGACCTGAGGTGACAGAGGTACTCACAGAAATGTTGACCGTGGCTTCCCTAGAAGCCCCATTCATTTCCTTAGTACAGTCTGAATGAACAGTGTCATTCTGAGTCGAAGATTATACTGGGGGAAGAGAATCACATTGTTTATGGGATATTATGAGTCCCTTACATGTTTTCTGTAGGGCCAAAGGCTCTCCTGTTCCCTCCTTATGCATCATTAGCTTGAATGCTTGGATCATCCCCCACTGTGGGTAGAAACTCAAGAGACAAGCTCTATTTGGGTTCTATTTGGACATGTTCCAGAGGCAACTCGGGGTAGGAATAAGATGAACCAGAGATGATTTGGCTCCCACAATTGACCTCATTCTGAATCAGCCAAGAGTCTAGAGTGCTGGGTCAGGGGTTATGTTACACATTTTGTATTTCTCTTTGTACCTTTTATATCACCCTCAAAGAACATGAACTTCTTGAAGGTATG
Source organism: Phalanger gymnotis (assembly GCA_028646595.1). NCBI lineage: Eukaryota > Metazoa > Chordata > Mammalia > Diprotodontia > Phalangeridae > Phalanger > Phalanger gymnotis. The sequence continues at coordinate 21,083,839 of CM053628.1, read as the reverse complement.
GCCTTCATATTCCAGCACATCAACAGCACCTTGTATATAAGCAGGTCACAAGGTCATAGATCTAAGCTGGAAGGACCTTAGAGGACATCTGATCTGACAACCTCAATGGACAGATTAAAGAAACTGAGGCCTGGAGAGGTTGAGCGATGCACCCAAGTCTCTTCAGTAGCAAAGCCTGAATTCTTGTCCACTACAAACATCTATTAGATGTTCAGAAATCTTATTCTCATCTCTATTGCTGGGAGAGTACAATATTTCAGGGGAAAAGAACACACCTTCCACCCCCACTTCTAAATGTTTTCTGTCAAAGATCCAATGAAGGAAAAGGAACACATTTACGACTATTACCATTCATTTCCATGTCACGCATCATTTCATCTTCCCATTGGCTTCATTTCGCTTCTAGATTCCTGGGCTGATTTGGATGGGCCAGGGAGAGTGACAACTAGACATCAGATCAGCTCAGAGTTTAAGTAGAAGGTAAAGAGATATCTCCTGCCATGAGGCACCAATGGCTCTGGTCTCAGGCCTTAGCTCCTCTCAAGTGAGGTTCCAGGAACGCAGAGACGGTTGAGCTGCTCAAGCAGTGGTCTGAGCTGCTCATATCATGAGTAAAAGAGGTTTCAAAGTTGCTACTAGGTAAGGAAGTGCCTTTAGACCCCACTCAGAGCAAAACTACACCTGTAGGACACTTCAAGGTGTTCCAACATCAACTTGGACTGTATCTTCTAGCACCTCATGTCCCAGTTTGAAGCAGGGCCATTTTGGTGACCAAATGTTAATTTCTATGCTCAGTGTTTGCCTGGGGAGGCCCCTGCACGGCTGCCGAGACAGATACCAACTCAAACATGCTTTCCCCTGCCCGGCCGCTTCCTGGGCAGATGGGGTTAGTCTTCAGATCGATTAGAATGGGAAGTCTATATACCCCATGAATGCTTCCTGCTTCTGTTATGTATTCCCTAGCTGCTCATAAACTGTTGCCATTATTGGGCCTTTGCTACCCAACCACTACCCTATCGAAGAAGTCCTCTGGATTGGTGTGTCCACATTGGGGATGCATATTTCATGTTTCAGTCTGCCCGTACCTAGGCTGGGGGAGCTCTCCCTGTTAACGAGGGACTGAGAATGCAAACAATGTTGCCAGTGACTGAAAAGTACTAGAAAACGGAGTTAAGTGCAAACAAGATAATGGAATCCCAAAGGAAGAATTTGGGGTATGAAAGTATTACATCTTCTAGGGCTTGGTTTCTAGTCAAAAGGAGAGTTCCCCTGGGCTAGGCTTCTACCTTCCCCTCATCTCATGACCTACTGGGAGTGGGGATGAGGTTAGTAATAGCCACAAAGTCTTCAAGGCTAAGCTTCCACCACCAGCTAGAAAAAAGGCCACTCTAATCTGAATATGCCTCTTGAATGTAACTAGCGTAGAAATTTTTCCACACCTCAGACTGGCAACCTTTGGCTGTGGCCTGGCTTCCTTTTGTCTCCTATGTAAAGCCACATGACTTCAACTGCCTCAAGCTTCATTCACAAATGGATATAACTTATTTCCAATGCTGGACTAACTTACACATGCCAGGCTTCAATTCTGAGAGTTAGGTAAGCCAGTAGGAAGTGCATCATCTTGGTGCTTTTTTGGTGAGTCACTCACTTATAGCCTACCAGCAATTCCTAAAGTTAGTTTTGAGACTAGCTTAACTTCGTAATCCCCATACTTTAAAGTTATGGCAGAGTATCTATTTAGTTCAGCTAGACTTCTGTGTATAAGCACCACAGGTCAGTTTCTCCCTGTCCCTCCTGTGAGGGAGAAAATCAAGTCAACCCACTCGATGGAAAAAAACTTCCTATTCCCTAAAAGCTCAGAGCTTTCTCTTGCCTGAAGAGCTTCCCTAATATGAAGGTATCCAAGACCCAGGCATCCTGCATGCCAGTGGGCACAATGGAATTTCCAAATTCTAGGTACTGGAGATGGTACAAAGTCCCAAAGGTGTTAAGTTCTCCCAAGTTCTTTCCCAAAAGCATTATCAAATCAGTGAGCAGCTGAAGGGGTTGGTAAAATGGTTACTGGAATGAAAGCAGTTTTATAATTGTAGAATCAAGCCAGTACAATTATGATAAATAGCTATATCCCCCCCCCCCAAAAGGTCATGGCAGGTCATAGGATGGAGAGGGAGTCTATGAGCCAGGTACTAAAGGCAATAAGCAAATTACACCCAGAAGTGGAGAGCTGACAAAGATAGGAAGAGGGTGGCACATGGGGAGAGTATTGAAGCCATGTAAGGCCCACCTACACCCGAAGAGGAATCCTCTCCAGAACATTGCTGACATCTGCTCCAAGCCCTGATAACTTGTGAAACTTTTAGGTGAAGACAGGGATGATGGAAGTTTTTTTTTCCACATCATTGCTGGTTACACAGCTATTCCCCAGGTCTTAGGGATCTTTCTGCCTGGTGTAAGGCAAATGATAGCCATAGAGTGCTGGGCCTGGAATCAGGAAGACTCATATTCCTGAGCTCAAATGCAGCCTCAGACATTTATTAGGTGTGACCTTGGGCAAGTCACTCTGTTTCCCTCAGTTTCCTCATCTGAAAAAAGACTGGAGAAGGAAGTAGTAACCACTAAAATATCAAGAAAACCCCAAACAGAATCACAGAGTCAGACACAACTGAACAACCACAACAAATGAGATTTTTCTGATAGTGTTTCTTCTAATACATAACTTCCCTTTTTAATTAAAAGTATTTATTACTGAGGGTGGAGCCAAGATGGCAGCTGGAAAGCAGGGACTAGCGTGAGCTCCCAGCCAAGTCCCTCCAAAAACCTATAAAAATGGCTCTGAACCAGTTCTAGAACTGCAGAACCCACAAAGCAGCAGAGGGAAGCAGGTCACTAGCCCAGAACAGCCTGGATGGTCTCTGGGCAAGGACTATCCTGCACGGAGCTGGGAGCTGAGTGGAGCAGAGCTCAGCGTGGGTGGCATGGACCAATGAGACCAGGAGCATATCAGACTTGCAGCTGCCCACTTTATACAACCTGACTTGGAGAGATTATGTGCCCTGAGGGACTTAATGCTCTGAACTTCCCACCCAGCGGTTCTCTGGCCTGACTAGAGAGTACAAACTCACATGGGCTAGGTGGCCCACTGTATATGGCCACCTCCTGAGAGACTTTACATCATTTTGCCATCTGCCCTCCAGTGAGTTAAGCACAGTGGTTGTAAATGCTTCCCCCACCCTATTCATTCTCCATAAACCAAGGGGGTTGCACCAAATGCTCAAGAGAAAAATTCCAACTCTTAACACTCTGAGTCAGAGTTTCTGGTGTACAACTATATGCATAAAGTATAATTGACCTAATAGGGTCACTTTAAATACTCCAACAGGTTGTTTAAAGGAGCAAACATCAACTTTAGTTGCATTGTGATTCTAACTTTTGTGGTCTCTGGAGACTTCATGGTTGTCACACTTCACTGGCTAGTTTGGGTCTGTCCTTGAAGATGTTATTTTTATGGGATCAGGCATAACTAAAGAAGTCCTTAAACTGATAGATCTTTTTGAGGGAAAACTTTGATCCCACATTATCACTAAATGTTCAGTCTAGAGAAAGCAGGGCACTATACTACCATGATGTGAAATACCAAGTTTTAGTATTTTGGAAGAGATTCCAGATTAAAATGTCAAAATGAATGATGGGCCCCAACTCAGGTGAAAATGCCATCCACAGCCCTGCACTGAAGGGGGGGAAGGGAGAACCTCCACCAGTGGAAATCAGTCTGAAATTACTGAACAGCAAAGAACTTCTAAGAGAAAATCCCGGGGGGGGGGAAGAGGAGCAGTGGGGGACAGCATCCACAAGTCCAGTGCAGCTGGGGTCGAGAGTAGGCTTTCAGGCACCAACTGGTTAGTCTCAGCTCAGCTACTGACCCTAGGCAAGAAACCTCTCCCTATTTGGGTATAGGGGTCCCCTGATACCCAGAAAATAGAGATTGGATTGGGCAATATTGAAGGGCTTTTCCAGAGCTAAACAGTCTGATTCTCAATCTTGTTATCTCTTGGAGAGTTGGAAGTTGAATTGTCCATGGCAGAGACAGCAATGACAGATGGATCTAGCCTTTCCTCGTTAAGGACCCCAGATTTCCAGTTCTGCTCTTCCTGGCCAGATTCCTATTTGGGTAAAAAAACACCCCAGTATTTATTAAGCACTCTGCAAATCTTTAAATACAACATAGATGTCACTTATTATAATGGATGAAAGTCTGCTCCTTAGAGAGCACAATATGCCCTGCCTGGTTCCAACAATGTGGAGGCTTGGCTTTCAGAATTTAAGGGCCCTTCCGTCCATTTCGGAAGGGGTATCCTCTGACTACTTCCTGATGGCTTACTATACAGTGATAACAAGCCTTGTAATTGGCTGATTCAGGGCCTGGGGGTGCATACAAAAGGTTTGAGCAGATACCCTTTTACTCTCTTCCCTATGAGATTTGAGGAAGAACTTTTAACAAGCCTGCAGTTGGAGGGACAGTGACTTTGGTTGCCTTGTGTCTCTACTCTGAGCTACCATGGGTCCATGAACCCATGGTACATCTGTTTGTTCATGGCTGTGTTTCTTCTTTTGTGACATTAGGTGAATGAGTATCCTGAGAGAAGAACAGCCAAGTGACTGGCAAGCCTGGGAGATCCCTAAAGCCATTAGAGGTCCCCCTGACAACTGGAATCTTAGCAGCAATAGTCGAGTTGAACAAGGACACCTGGCAGCAGCCCTGAGGGCCTACCTACTAGAACCCAACCTTGAAAGGAATCTGCCCAGTTGTTCAGGAAGGAAGCAACATTTTCGTTGGCTAACCCCAGGTATCAAGAAGTGAATTTTGTAGGGCTTCCTTAAAGAAATAAACTGCCAGGGTCAGGAAGTACCTACCCTAGGAGGAGGGGAACATTTTATAGCAACCACTTTAAGTGGGAGTCTCTCCCTACTTCTCCCTTGGACAACTCGAGTGGCTCTCCAGAGGAGAGTCTTTGCGTCCCAGTGTGTAGGATAAGCTCTTTTGGACATAGCCAAACCTTCAGTGAGCATCCCTTTGTAACAAGCTAACTGATGTCAATTGGTTAAATTAAAGGGGGCAATATACTATTAGATGAAACAACCCTTCAGGATTACCCCCAAAACCCAAGCTTCTGGGACTCAACCTGCTAATTTAAGTGTGAGAACCTTCACTACATTATGATGGCTGAATGATATTTGGCAAACTCTAAAGCTGAAAACCAGGAGAGTTTCAGAAGGTCAATGAAGTCCTGGGGTTAAGTCCTGACTTTGCTGTTTGACCTTTGGGCAAGTCACTTAACATAAGGACCTCATCATCTGCAAAATGGGTATAAAAGTACTAGCATTGCTCTCAAAAGGACCTCACCCCCCTCCCTTCCCCACAGTCATGCAGGCCTAAAGGAGGTAGTGCATGGAATGCTTTGTAAAACATACAGCCATTTGGATTACCTTCTTTTCTGAAATCTAAACTCTGTATCCTGCCAGACAATCGCCTTGCTCTAGCTTTAGAAAAGCCCTTTTTCAATGCTCTATTTTAATAGTTCTAGCTGTTGTCAAATCTTGAAAGAGGCAGAGAAACCCAGTTTTCCAAAAGCCTCTCCAATAAGGAGAGGCTCCATGGGCGGGGGGGGGGGGGGGGCAGAGAAACAGAGGGAAGTGGTGGAAAAATGGCTGAACAAATGGATTCTTACAACTGCTTGTCTTCTAGTAGAAGGGGACACAGCCAAGCCATTGATAAGGGGGTTATTCATAAACAAAGATAACACAAAGGCCATTCTTTTAAAAATTAAAAATGAAAGTCAAGGAAAGATTTGACCATCTCCCAGGCCCCTTCATAAGCTCAACATTCTTATGCCATTCCAGAAGAAACCCAAACAGCTCAGAAAATATGATCCTGAAATCCAGCATATGACAAGATTACAAATAAGTGACTACCTCTGCAGTTGGCAGGCCTTTCCAAGTACGTTAATTTATTTTAGACTGTCAACCACCTTCACTTGGCTGGCAGTTCCTTCACTCTATGGCTTGAAAGGAAATGAATTTGTCTTTTACACCCAGAAAAATTTAATTAGGAGAAAGGGTGTCAGGAATTAGACAACACTTTCTGCCACCACCTACTACATACAAGGCACTATGTGCATGGGAGGGACACAAAAAACATACAATCCTTACCCTCAAGGAGCTTACAATGCAATGAGCAAAGGGGTAACTGGACATGAAAAGGTAATCAAGAAGAAAAAGAACTACAAGGGACAAAGTTCAACTGCTTTGTTTATATTCCTACATGGAAAGATGTAGGATTCATGAGACCTCAGTATTAGGGTAGCTGACGGGAATATGCATGTGTTTATATATGTATGTGTATGTGTATGTACACAGAGTGGGCACAGGTGAGTGAATTTAAGACAAACAAGGGATGAGAGAGGAATATATTTAGAGGGAGATAGGGAGAAAGAGAATGAGGCAAATTATCTCACATAAAAGTGGCAAGAAAAAGCAGTTCTGTGGGAAGAGAAGAGAAGGCAGGTGAGGGGGAATGAGTAAATCTTGCCCTCAGATTTGACCTGAAGAGGGAATACCATATATACTCAGTTGGGTATCTTACCCCACAAGAAAAGAGGAGGAAGATGATGAAAAAGGAGGGGATGGATAGAAGGGAGGGCAGATAGGGGTGGAGGATAATCCAAAACAAACACTTTCAAAAAGTGACAGGGTCAAGGGAGAAAATTCAATAAAGGGGGACAGGTTAGGAAAAAGCAAAACAGTCTTTCACAACATGAGTATTGTGGAAGGGTTGTACATAATGATACGCATGTGGCCCCATGTTGAATTGCTGGACTTCTTAGGGAGGGTGGGAAGGGAAGAGGGGAGAGAATTTGGAACCCAAAGTTTTAAAAAATAGATTTTCAAACACAAGTTTTTGCAGGCAACAAGAAAGTAAGATACACAGGCAACGGGGCATAGAACTTTATTTTGCCCTACAAGAAAGGAAGGGAAAAGGGGATGAGAAGGCAGACTGGGGAACAGGGCAACCAGAATATACGCCATGTTGGAGTGAGGGGGGTAGAAGTGGGGAGAAAATTTGTAATTCAAACTCCTGTGAAAATCAATGCTGAAAACAATATATTAAATAAAATTTATAAGAAAAACTCAATATATTAAATTTATAGAAAATAAAAAAATAGAACTGAGACAGCTAAAAAGAAAAAACAAAAATCCAAAACACCTTGATTCCTGTGACCACTGTTTCTAAGATCAAAAACAAACTATGACACAAGGCCTCAGCATTTAAACGGCCCAGGATGAACGCCACCTTCTCTAACGCTGGCCAGGCCAAGAGTTTGGTTCCTTCTTTAGGCCTGACGGTATTAGAGGCTGGACCCCACACCTTGTTCTCTAGTTGCCAAAGCAGGAAGTTAGGCCTCCTTGTATTTCCTCTGTAAAGCAGATTGAGTAACAAGACTAAATAGAAGAAGAAATAGACTTGTCTAAAACCTGGCCCAGGTAGCCAGTAGAAGACTGAGGATTTAGACCCGAGTGTTCTGACAAGTTTAGTACTATTCTGACTTGCTGCACTGCTTCCAGTTTGTCTTGCTAGTTAGTTAAAAGACCTGGATATAAGCACTAGGAAGGATAAGAGGAACCTGGACCATCTGCACAATGTATACATCTTCTCTTAATGAGGCTGATCTTTTTCCAAAAGGCTGCACTAAACTCTAGAGTCAAATACTGCAGCACCCTGCCTCTACCTGTCTTATGCATTAGAGCTGAGGATAAAACACTGGGCAGGCAGTTGTGAAAATGTTGGTATTTCAAATAAAAAAATGAAGTACGTTGTTGGGCTCTGCTGGGCCACTGCACTGAAACCTCAAAAATGGAATAGATTTCAAGTATCAGCCTTTTCATCTCATTCTCAAAGTCAGAAGGACTACTTCCTGCCCTTCCCCTGCACAGATTTGTTCTGGAAACTTTTACTCTGTTTTTGATGCTTTTCATCAAAAGTACCCATCTGGGGCTCCCCATTTCCCAGGGCAGCTATGAAGTTTTCTGCCTAAGGAGGCCATGGCTAGCTAGAGAAGCCATAGCACAAAGTAGACAAAAAGGATCAAGGGCCATATACAAGGTGTAGGCCCACTTGTTAACAGTGGAAATCTCCTAAAAAAGATACAAGTAACTAGAAAAATTAGTCCTTGTTTTCAGATGTTAAGACAAATAGAACAGATGAAAAAATACTGATTTTAGAATATTCTGGGCCAAGTAAAGCACAGGTTTTACACTGAAAGTAGGTAAAGACTAGACACATTATCCCCTTGGTCATGTTAGTCTTCTATTTCTCCTGATTACTAATTTTTTGACTCCTCACCCCCCTTTGATTTCAGGTTTACTCCTGGGGCTGGACCGTCAAAGCTGTCACAGCTTACCCCTATGTTGAACTAACTTACTTTTCACCAGCCTTGGTCCCTGATATGTAGATTCTGCGGGATAAAACTGGCCCTAATTTGATTCCCTCTTCCTTCAGGCCATAGTAACTAAGCACACTGGCCTCCTATCCAAGTTATCTGTAATGCTTACTTCTTTGGCTGGTCAGAGCCAGTGCCTACCACTTTTTGCAGGCTTAGGGAATCAAAGAATGGGTATTCCAGGCAGTTTCTGCATCCTTGGGGGTCCTTATTCTAGGGGCCTCCTCAGGCAGATGGAGAATAGTCCTCTCTACCCCACCTCTCAATACCTTCCTCTCCCTCTCCTCTGCCATGTGGCTGAGCAGGGTTGAGGGCTACAGCTTGTCACAACACGACACTATGGGAAGGGCAGGGTTGGGGAACGCCTGCAAAGACTGCAGCAGAAGGAAGTCCCCGAGTCCAAAAGCACCAGCTCATGGAGCTCACACGAGGAAGGGTGCTAAGTGAACACCATTAAGGCTTCATATACTCTGATTAAAGCTGTTACCTTGCTTTCATGTGGAATTACCGCAAAGTGTCTCATGTGGAATTACCACCAAGTGTCTGCCTTTGGCACATCCCTCTGTTCAAAAGAGGAGTAGGAGGGATTGAGAAATACTGCTATCTTCATCTCTGTCCTGCCTGTTAAGTGGCCATCTTTCACAGTTCTGTCCTGGACCCTATTTTCCTTTCCCTCTGTCACTTTGAGCATAAGAGTCCCAGATTTGTACATCCAGCCCTAGTGTCTCTCCTGAGCTCCTCACAACTGACTCACGAGCACCTCCAACTCAACGTGCCCAAAAGAGAACTCTGTCATCCATCCCTCAATGCCTTCCCTCCATCTTCTGTCACCTAGAAATACAACTTTCCCCACATAACCAATCAGCTGTTAAATCTTGTTTCTATCTTTAGACTATCTCTTCCATACAGCATCTTCCACCTTCACTCATACAACCACCACCTTGATATAGGCTCTCAGCCTTTCTTGCCCAGATTACAATAGCCTACTGACTGGTCTCCCTCCCTCAAGCCTCTCCACACTCCAATCCATCCTCCACTTTTAGCCACCAAAGTGATTTTCTTACACCAGTGATTTTCTTAAAGTCTGTGTCTCAACATGCTGAGATCGCCTTCCATCTACTCTGCATGAATCTTGTATGTACCTATTTACATGTGGTCTCCCCTCATTAAAATGGGAGCTCTTTGAACTCAGGGATTATTTTTGCCTTTAGAACTGCAACATTTAGCTCAGTGTCTAGCACACAGTAGATGCTTAATGTTTCCTGACCAAATCAAGTTTATAGCAGACCTAAGTACAGAGCAGGGATATCACCAAGCAGGACAGTGTTAATACCAAGGTTTGGTCAGTGCTGGCATGGGACCTGAAGACTAAGCAGACTCACTGGGCCAGGGCAAGCAATCAGGTAAGTCCCCAGAAACAGTAAGAGGAAGTCTAGACAGACCAGCAGTTGGCATGCAGTAGGTGACAGGCAAGTATCTTGGCTGGTGAGCAAAACTCAGCATCCTAGGAGACTGGCATGCAGGATTGGTAACTAATGCAGGGATTCAAGCATAGGAAGAGAAGCTAGAGACCCAGATAGAACACTGCACAAAGCAAAAAGCTTGGTCACAGGAAAGTTCAGAGTCTAAGTACTGGAAACTTGGTACCAAATCATAACAGAGCCAGTGGTAAGGCCAACAATGTCATTCTGCCTGAGCTATGAATCCCAGAAACCCTTGTATTTTTCTCCAGCCTGAGGGCTGGTCTGATCTAGGAGGGAGGTGTGATGAAGTCTAACTAGCTTCAGTGGGGGAAGGAGTGACAGAAGTGGATGCTAGAGCACAGCATTTTAATTCATTCAACTCTTCAATAAACATTTGTTGTCAGTCTGCTATAAAAGCCCACCACCATACCAGGTGCTGTGGGGGATACCAATGAAGCCAGAGTCCCTGCTCTAGCAAAATTTAGTCTAGCTGGGGAGATACAGAGATACACCCCACCTTCTCCCCAACGAACAGCAGAACACTATATGCACAAGTGCTATGCACAAGTAAATAACACGAACACTGGGGTTGACAGCGGTCTGGGGGCTTAGTTAAGCAGACTATTCAGAAAATAGTGTTAAGCCAATTTGCATCCTGAAAGTTGGCAAGCCAAGAATCTAATTATGGAACAAGCTAGGAGAACTCCACAAGGAAACATAGATCCTGAGAAATGCCCTTGGACTGTGCACCAATCTCACCTCCCTGACTATTCTGTCAATTTCCCTAGGTAGCTGGGGCCAGAACAGCCAGAGAAGCAGCCTTGTTCTGCAAGAGTAAATGAAAAACCCTGGTAGTGTTTAATCCAGGAGGGTATGCTAAGGTCACTTGGGATAGACTTGATCTGTTCAAGAGTCTCCTTGGGTAAGAATTAAGACCAGCTTCTGGGAAAAAGCCACGCATTCCAAACAACTCATGTCTAATGACTGGGGAATGGCTGAACAAATTGTGGTATTGTGCCATAAAGAATGACAAATATGAATATATAACAGCAAGATTCATATGAAATACAGAGTGAAAAAAGCAGAAATCAAGATATACTGACTGGAACTACGTAAAAATTCTGTATACACGTGTGTATATACATGTATGTATATGAAGTGTATATAGGCAGAAAATACATGAAAGAAAAGGGCATCTGAAACAGACACGAAAAAGATTATTCAGTGAGTTAATCAGAGTGGAGGGAGCAGCCAATGTTTTCCACGGCAGGCCCTCATTAGCCACAATGGACAAGGGGGCACTAAAATGGCTGAAGAGGCTTGGAAGAGAATGGGCCCCTTTCTCCAGCAGCAAGAGCTCTGCGGCTCCTGCATTTCTCCCCAAGTGTTTATCCTACTGTGCTTGGGAAGGCCGCAGGTCCCTGCTGCCTTCAATGTTGTCTCTCATTGTTCCCTTTCCCTCTTGGAGGGTTGCTGGTTATTAAGTACAAATGTGCTATGGCTGATGTTTACATTTCTCCTAGGAAGCCTCGTAGTAGTTTAGAAAATGGATTTCATTAGTGTCCCTTAAAACAGTTACTCCCAAGCACAGACAACTGTGCTTTAAGGCCAGTAGTGGAGAAAGTGTCAACTGCCACCCTTTCCCCTTTTTTATTTGGCTTTGGAAAAATACCTAATTTTTTCCTTCCCAGCCATAGCAGTCCCTTTTCTAATCAGCCAAACGTTGAAATTAGTTTGTGTTTTCCTGGCACACAATAGCTGAAATCAGGAAGAAGCCCAGAAGCCTTAGTATGAGGAATAGTCAGTTTATAGCAGATAATCCCCCCAAAGGTATAAACCAAGCAAGTGTGCACAACTGACATGTAGGCAAAACGTTATTTCACAGCTTTTCTTTGAAAGCCAGAGTGACCAAGACATGCGTTAAGGTGCAGGAATTTGGGCTTCTGTCAGGGTGGCCATTTCTTCTCCTCTAAAGAATTTTGCCTTCCAAAACACTGATTAGCTGGAGTTTAGCACTTAAGCTGTTTTACCATACATTCTCATCTGAGACTCAAAGCAATTTTGTAAGGTAGGCCCTATTTTTATTCTACTTTGCAGATGGGGAAAGACCAAGGCTGGAGAGTTCTGGGACTCATGGAGGGTCACACATTTAGTCACTGTGTCTTGAGGTCGCATTTGAATTCAGGTCCAGTTCTGTGCTCTGTTCTCTCCACTGATCCTTAGCGGTTTGGTTTTTTCCCCCGGCCTGTACTCTTCCTCCCCGATCTACAAACACACTTAAGTAGGGCATTTAAGTTAAATTTTGGGATGACAGATTCTATAATTCAGCCAATAGTTAACAAAACACCTTCGTTGTTCGTGATAACTGGCTTGAGATGCCTTTGTGAGATCCATGTAGAAACAACCAGCAGGAGTTAGTGATGTGGGGCTAGAGCTCAACAGCTAGTAGAGGGCTGGATTTATAAATTTGGGGGTCAACTGAGTAGTGAGTTAATTGACCCCACAGGAAGGTGACGAGATTCAAAGAAGACAATATTAGAGGAAGAGAAGAGGGCTCAGGACAGAGCCCTGGGTGGCCCCTCATGCTGAGGGGTAGTAAAGGAGAATCAGGTCTAGTAAAAAAAAGAATAAGGACAGATCAGTTTCACATGAGAGAAGTGATGCTTGGCTGCTTAGACAAGGTCCCTTCTTCCCCAGAGAAGGGCAGGAAGAGGGAAACATGTAGCCAAACAGCTGGAATGACTGATTAGTTTATCATTTGGAGCCCCTGACACCAAAGGGATTTTATCACCCCTGAATTCCTCCATATCTGGCATACTCATGATAGGTATATTAAAAGGTATTTGGGGCTGCTTGCTCTGGAATGGCACATTTGAGAAGGGCTCCAGCTTTCATTGTCTCTCAAAACCCTGCAGACCCTAACCCACTGTCGCACTACCCTCTGCAGAGGTTTTTAGTCAGAGGGATGCATTATCAAAAGCGTCAATTTCTAGGTATAGTTAGAGAGCTGCTGAGAAAGAAGAGAACAAATGAAAAAGGGGTCAAGAAGTATCTTAAGGAGGAAAGAATCAAGGAAGAATTCAAAGGACTGGCATCCAAGTGAGAGCCCCAATATTAATTTGTCATGGATTCAGGCGACAGGGTTGTGGGACTTCCTCCAGGCATATTCAGGGGCACTGGAGTAGGGAGCAAGAAGGCAAATGGTGGGGGTGGATCCCAGAGTTGAAGACTGGGAGGTGTGTTCAGTAATATTGGTGGGGGGGGCAGGCAAGAGTCCAAGATTTGAGGACAGAGCAAACTTGCTTAGTGCAAAAGAAAGCAAGGCCAGAGCAAAGGTGGCAGATTGGTAAAGGGTAGAATGCTAGAGAGCCTTTAGTACCAGTGAAGACAGAAAAAATTTAGAGGCAGAAGAGCTGAACGGACAGGTGTGTATTACCAAGGGCAGCTTCACACTAGTATCCTTTCCATTCCACAGCCCTACACCAGCCCTCAAATGACAACTGCCCAGATTCCTTCCAGATGGTGGCTCTTCAAATACAATGCAGTGATCACGTATTTCCTTGCAGACCCTCGGCCATCCTTTCTCCCCCTCCCTCAGACACTGCCTCTGGGTCAGTTTCCCTTCTAAAATGATCTGACTAGCACTGCAGAACACTCTTTGCTGCACATTATACTTGGGCAACAAGGTTATGTTGTTGGCACCACTGCTCAGCAGTTTTGAAGTCGTTTCTTGAGTTTCCAACAGTCCTATCTTCCTGTGAATCTTACATCAGGTAGCAAAGCCAAAACTGTTGCCACAGGTTGTATTATGATTGTATAAATTGAAACAGATGCTATTAGAACAAAATAGAATAGAGGCCCTTAGGAGTACTTTCTCTAATTTCCAACTTGCTGTCCTAGGCCTATATCCCATCAGGAGCTGGAAGGGACCTAGCAGAGTCTCATGACTCACTTTGTCTATCCATCCAGCAGTTTCATTAACACTAGGTTCCTCATTTTGGGGATCGATCCCTCAACTAGGTATTGTTTTTTCTTCTGAACAAGCAGCTTATCAAATAAGCAGCCTTCATGTCTTCAAGATAGTCCTTCCCAAGGAAAGGGAAAGACAAAACCACCATAATGATTTGTCGTCAAGTCTCAGAGTTGGGGGGGGACCTCTGTGGGAGTCCGTCTAGCCCAACTTTCACCTGAGTAGTAATGCTCTTCTCAATATCCCCCCATCAAGTAGTTGCCTGGCCTCTATTTGCAGACCTCCTGCAATAATTTACCACTTGCTGAAACAGCTCATTCACCTTTTACACAGGTCTAGTTATCAGGAAGTTTGTCCTTATGTTAACTTGAAATTTGCTTCCTGACAACTTCCAAGCACAGCTTTTTAGTTTCTTCACTAAGAGCATGAAGAAGCCGAGTTAGCCAAAGGAGAGAAGCAGCATGAGAGGCAAAGAGACAGACCTCTGCAGACACTGCCACCAGGACCCATGTAGCCTTTCTACCTGAACACAGGTAGATGAGGGGGAGAGCTGGTCAGGACCCACAGGCACAGAGAGCATGGACTGTTGGGAGAGGCAGAAAGATACTCAGGAAAAAGGTGCTAACTTCTTTCAGAGCTTGACTGAAATGGCCCTGCTTGTGGGAGGCTGGACTCTGTCACAACTCTGTATTACCCACTCAGATGGTATACACTTTTAAGCCCTAATACCAGGGAGTAGTTTGATATGCCCTGGAGATGGTGACTCTTCCTCAGGTCAGTTCTCCCTGGTCAAAGTTAGAAGGGACCTCAGGGCCATCTATAGTCTGATCCACATCTGAACAAAAGTCTCCCAAATGATCCAGCCTTTGCTTAATGTCCTTTCAGGGATAGAGAACTCATTACTTCTGGAGGGGGCCCATCCCACTTTTTTATAGCTTCGAGAAAGTTTTCCTTACGTTCCACTTAAATCTCCTCTGCCACTGGCTAACTTCCTGGTACTCTCAAGTCCTGTTGATTCCCCTTCTGCTATTCGAACACTGTCCACCATCAATCAACCTTCTTTTCTGTGAGCTAAACCTTCCATTCTTTCAACTGTTCTTCAGATGGCATGGTATTAAATCCCCTCACCATCCTGCCTGCCTTCCTCTGCATGGGTTCCAGTTTGTCCATCTCTCTCCTAAAATGTTGCACCCCACATAGATTCACAATGCTCTAGATGTTGAGTGGGCCGACCAGAACAGGGTACAGCAGGATTACTGCCTTCTTCATTTGGGACACTCTGCTTCATTGCAGTCTAAGATCACATTAGCATTTTTGGCTGTCCTTTAGACAGGCTGCCACATGCTGGCTTGAACTGCATCTGGAGGAGAGGGCAAAGGACATCCTTTAAGTTTGAACTTTAAAAATACACTGTTCGGCACTCTTCACTTTTATGAAGTGTCACTGTAACATGTCCTCCCCTTTGGGGGTCTTTCTGCTAGCATCCCCAGTTCAACATTAGAACGGCCATCCAAGCACTCCCCTTTCCAATCCACTCTCCACACAATTGTCAAAGACATCTGCCTAGTGAACGATGTGACCACATAGTGCACTCCCTTAAGGCACCACCACAACTTTGTGGTTTTCTGTTCCTCCTAAAGTAAAATATCAACTCTGCCAACCATTTATAGCCCCCTGCAATCTAGCTCCAGTTTTCTTCTCTAACCTTATTTTACGCTCACATTCCAGCGAACAAACTTAAGTCTCCTGCCCCCTTGTATTTGCAGAGGCAGTACCCCATTTGCTTGAGATACATCCACGTCTACATTTCTGAATCCCTATAATTCTTTCAAGGCCTAGAGGCTCAGGTGCTACCCCCCCCCCCCACCGGACTCTACCTTAACCCAGAGTCCTAGTTTTCCTTAAACCTTTCCTCCACCTAGATCTCTCCTTTGTCCCTATCACACCCTCCCCCTTTTCTCACACTTATCTGAGAATCTCACATTCCCAACTAAGATTTCTCTCTGCACAGGGGTGGGGAGGCGGGGGAGACTAAACCTCATTAAACATAAGGTGGCAAGTTCCAGAAAATGTGCTGCAAGCTAAAACTCTTAGTTCTGGGTTTGATAACCCAAGGGAACTCTCTAATTAAATGAGCCTTACAAGGAATCTTTTTGTAAAATGAGAAGTTAGAGTTTGGAGGTTTGTGTTTATAGTAGATTCTCTAATTTCTCCTCCAGAAAAAAAAATCTGATTTGTTTCTCAGCCTTGCTTACATAAAGGTATATACCTCTCCTGTAGTCTATGAAACTAATGCAGCATTTTCAATTAGGATTCTAGCCAGCAGGGAGGTCCCTGGGGATGTAAGGGACACAAAGTGAGAGGTGAGGAGTGAAGGTTGCAAGGCCTGGACAAAACATACTTTATCTTTTCCCACTATTTAACATTTTTATACAGGTGAAATCTCATTATGGTGACCATTTGAGTCCCTCGTGGGTAAAAGTAAAAACATAAGACATTTTAAAAAGGTGTCTTTGTTGGGGAAAATACAGAGTGGGGCTTTGGTCAGGGGTGCCCACGTTGCCACCAGTTATTTGGCAAAGTTGTCTTCCAAATACAGATTTTAGCTTCCATCAACAGGCACAGGTATTCAAATGCATAGCGTTTAAGAAAAACGAGCTTGCAGGGTATGGAGCCACAGCTGGCTGCAAATGATTGTCACAAGAGTCTGTAGCCCTTGGTTATTCACTGATTGTTAACACCAACCCAAAGGATGTTTATATCGACTTTCACTCAGTATTCCCCATGTCATCCTTGTTTTCCTACTCCTTTCCTTTCCTGTGACATGGATTTCTTGCTATTATTTTTGCCATTAGCTGTATTTGTTTGCATTTTTTGGCTTCACTTCTCCCTTCTGCATGATTTCGTGTAAATAGTCCCATACTAACTTAACCTCTTTCCATTCTGTGAGGGAATATCCTATATTATGTTCTTATACCATTTGTTCAATCATTTGCCATTGGAAACCTGGTCTGTTCACCCTTTTCCGCTATTCCAAATATTGCTGTATGTTTGCTGTAAGCATAAGCTATATCACACGTGGGTCTTTTAATTCTATTAAGCCCCTCCTTCTAGGGTATCTTGTGTTATTTCTAACTGTCAAGAGCCACACATTTGCTTGGTCCCGAACATACAAGGCAACATAGGGGTGGCCCCTACAGAATCTACAATGCAGCAAAATCCTTGATTCTTCAGCATGTTTTTTGTAAGTTTAGAAGTCCCGAGATCGCAGCCTGAGTTTTCTTGCAAGGATTTGCACTTTCGTGTTAAGGACGCCATAGGAAAACTAAAAACGTAACAGTAAGTTTTTTTTTTAGACCTTTCCCCCACCCTACTCCCATCCCCTTTCTGGACCAGGCTCAATAACTTTTTTCACAGCTCCCCTTTCCTCACTCCCCACATCTGTCCAAGCTCCCTAAGCCTAGAAAAGAACTTGAGGACCTCCTAAAATGTTCTGGAAAGGTAGTTTAGCTGGTGAACACGTGGAAGGGTTCGAGTTGTCCTAGCTTCTGTTCCATCTCCACACCTGAATCCCTAGTGTATTCTGTCCGTTTATAACATTTGGCGGGCAGGCAGTGTAGAAAAGAAAAACGGTGTAGCCAGATCTCCAGCTGTCTTAAGTTTGCCTTCTGTTGTGAGAATTCCCTTCCTAGCTTTCTTTCAGGAAGACCACCTTCAGTTCAGTGGGAAGAATTTTCGGTAGACAACAGGCAGCAAATAAGCCCTATGCTCTTCCCACAATTTTTAATCTCGAAGATGCAGAAAGCTTTGATTTATTGCTCAAATTCTAAACATTTCCCAAAGAGATAAAAATTCCAAGCGGAATCGGTTGTCCCTACCCCTGAAACGTGACTATTAAGCTATTTGCCTTTTCTTGGTCCTCATTTAAAGTCAGTGTTTTCTTTCCTCGTTTTCTCTGAGAAGTTTCTAAACGAAACCCATCGTTTCTCTCTCACTTTACTGAAGTGACTACTTATCTACAAAAGCTTAGAAAATAAGAAAAAACCCCTCGGCCTCTTCGGGCTTCTTGGCAAGAGGCTAGTTAGAAAAGAACCGAGATCGAGACGTTAAGCAAAGAGAGAAAAAGAGTAAACACTTAACGCAGTGGCCTGGGAGGATTGAAAATAGGAGAATGCAGAGGAAGAGAAGTTTGGTCTGAGGAAAATAGTCGAGGGAAGCCACAGAGGCAGCCCACCTAGTCTAACTAGACTGCAACACCCAAATACTAGCTCTTCTACTCCTGGCTGTGTGACTTCCGCCGAGTCACAGACCTTCTCTGGAGCCGCATCCCGAAAAGGGCGGCCTACACGGAAACGCGAAAACCCTTCCAGTGCTTTAAGTCTACGAGCCGAAGTCCCCACAGCCTTCCACCATGGCCGCCAAGGCTAGCTAGCGGTGTCCTCTGCCTTATAACTACTTCTCGGAGAGGAGGCGGGGCGAACGCGCCTGGCGCGCCACGTGACCCCACGACCAGGCTCACGTGACCCCTAGCACTCCTGCCCCCTTCCCCCGCCAGGCTCAGGGGCAGGGCGCGTGCGGCCTCCAGGGGTCAGCTGACCCGGCGCCCTAGCGAAGGCATACGCTTCGCTTCCCCCGCCCTGCCGGGGTAGGCGGTGTGCGTGAGCGAGCTAGAACGTGTGCAGTCACTGTTACCGTACCCGTCGCCCCCTTCCCGGTGCCGGCCGAGATGGAACGGCTCGAGAAGACGACGCTGAGCGTGCTGCAGCCGCCCGAGCTGAGGTAGCCAGCCCGCTCGCCCTGAGGGGAGGGCCCCTGACCCCCCACCCGGAAGAGAGCCGGGCCAGGGTTGGGGCGCTGCTGGCCCCGGGGAGGGGGGAAGGACGGGATCGGGGGCCGAGAGGCGGCCCACCGTGCTGCGTGCTCCCGGCCCAGGGCAGCCTGAGCCCACTGCCTGACCCGATTTCTGCTGCAGTTTTGCCTACCTCTACCCCTGCCCATCTGGGCCTCGGGGCAAACGTGATCCCTCTCTGCCCTGCTGGTTTAGCCTGGTTTCCATTTTTTAACCGAACACCGAACTTTCTGCCCCTAGTCATTCTGGTGTCGGTCATCTGTTCCATCTCTTGTCCCTATACCCTGGCATTTATGTACTGCCTTGAAGCACTTCACCTAGGTGAGCTCATCTGATCCTTACAACCGCCCTTCAAAATAGGTACAGGTGAGGAAATCGAAGGTCACACAACTTGGGAGGATCAGGGTTAGAATTCGAACACAGGACTTGCTGTCTCTAAGGCCAACGCTTATTCTACAGTTTAGACTGAAAGAGCAACAAAATACGGGGAAAGGGTGCTGGCTCTGGAGTCAGAGGATCTGGGTTCAAATCTAGTTCTATCTACATCCTGTATGATCTCTGACAAGTTACCTAACTTTTCTAGGCTATCTTTTCTTTCAGAAGCTTAAAGCGTTGGACTTTTGAGGTCCCAATACAGCTCCGAGTTTATGAGCCACGAAGCCAGTGGCCCTTGCGAACAAATAATTTTCACTGCCTTTTAGCCACCAGAGTTTACAATTGAATTGTGAAGGCTGAGAGAGCCCTATTCAGATTAAGGGAAACTTGTTTGCTTTACAAAAAAATGTGATAGCCTACCCTTTCTATAAATATGCACAAGTGATTTTCAAGTGAATCAACCTCATGCTGTTTTCTTTGGGGAGATGGTAGGAGTGACAATTGAATGTTGAGTCTTGTGTAAATAGATTTTTTGGGGGGGAACATCTACCTTGGTGCATTAGAGCTCCCACGCTCTATTTTAGTATGGATCGGAAGCTCTGCCAGGTCCTACCATTGTGAAAATTTAGGGAATTTTAGATTTGATCTTTCAATCAGTAAACGTTCGTCTAGTGCCTACTACGTGCCAGGCGTTGTGCTAAGTTCTGGGGATGCAAAAAAGAAGCAAAAGATAATCCCTGCCTTCTAGGAGCTTACAGCCTTAGGGGAGAGACAACTTGCAAACAGATCTATGCAAAGGAAGATATATGTGGGATAAACAGGAAAGAAGTAAAATAGGAAAGGGATTGGAATTAGGAGGGTTTAGGGAAGGCTTCCCGTAGAAGGTGAGATTTGAGCCGAGACTTAAAGGGAGGTCAGGAGTTAGAGCAGAGAAAAGAGAACACTCTAGCCATGGGGTACAGGGAATGCCTAGAGCTGAGAGATGGAGTGTCTTGTGGGAAGAGCAGTGAGGAGGTCAGTGTTATGGGATCAAAGAACACATGTACAGGCATAAGATGTAAGACTGGAAAGGTAGGAGGGGGCAGATTAAGAGGATTTTGAATGGAATGCCGAAAAAAAAAGCATTTTGTATTTATTCTTGGAGGCAATGGGAAGCCACTGGAGTTTATGGAGGGAGGTGAGGGTGTGGGTGTGTGGCATGGTTGGACCTGCTAGGAAGATCACCTTAGTGCTTCAATGGGAACAGACCCTCCAGTAGGCTATTGTAGTAATCCCAGAGTACTGAGGGCCTTCACTGCTGTGGTAGCAATGTCCGAAGAGAGAAGGGGGCATATTTGACAACTGTTGCAAGGGTGAAATCGACAGACCTTGGCACCAGATTGGATATGGGAAGTCCAGGATGACTCCTTGGTTGGGAGTCTGAAGGCCTGGGAGGATGGTATTATCTTTATGGTAAAAGGGGAGGTAGAAGGGGACAAAGTTTAAGGGGAAAGATGAGTTCTGTTTTGGACATACTGAGTTCAAGATGTCTGCTGGACGTTAAATTCAAAATGTCTGAAAAACAATTGGAGATGAAAGATTGGAGAGCGGCAGAGAGGCTGGGGCAGAACAGGTATATTTGAGAATCATCAGCGTGGGCATGGTCATTTAATTCATAAGATCTGATGACACCGCCAAATAAAGTAGTCTAGAGGGAAAAGAGAAGGGGGTCCAGGACAGAACCCCGAGGGACTCTTATTTAGAGTTGGAAAGGACCGTCAATTAATTCAACTTCTTATTTGACAAATGAGGAAACAGCCTAAGAGAAAGGAAGTGGCTTGTATCCATAGTTACGCAGCTATTAAGTAGCAGAGCTAGGATTTCATCTAAGTTCTCGAATTCAGATCCTGAATCTTTCCACTGTGTACCACATAGTTCTAGCAGCGATAAGTTTTATGTCTGTTATTCAGGGACCAAACTAAGTTTTTTAAAGACTTTTCACTAGATCGGCTGCAGGGTGATTAATCTTTTGGTCACAGCAGCTCACAAAAAGCATCTAATAAGCTATGCAGAGATTCTAAAGGGAGCAGTCTTTCATACCCTTGAAATCATCAGGCCTTGAAGTATTGAAGCTACCAGCATTTTCTAGACTAACTTTAAACTCTTGCCCCACCCCCATCCTTCTTTCTACAGAGTTCTACCAATAGTGACTTTTGCTGTAGACAGTCAAATTTTAATTCAACGAACCTCTCTTTTTTTCTCTGGTTGGATAAGCTCAAGTGCTTTATTTGGGGATAAATCCTGAATCCTGCCTTTCAGGTAGCTGAGGCACCAGTTGAACCAGGCTGGAGTTTATAGGCATCAAGAGACTAGCGTGTTCTTACCTTGGACCCTCAACTCTCTGCAGTCCCATAATTTCCTGGCCACAATCCAGAATGCCACTGATGCTAATTTTCAGACATGGCAAAGTGAGTAATGAAGACAGCAATTGGAAGTATCTAAAGAGTTATAGAAACATCTGTGTTACTACTGCTTAAATAAAATAAGATTGTCTTGTTTTTACTCCAACCTCCCCCCCTTTTTTTTGGTAAAAAGAGACATTATAGTAGATTTCCAATTATGTTACTTGAAAATCATTTCTTTCAGCCACCACAGCCTTAAAACAGCAAATGCCATAGTCCAATCCATGTTAGAAAAACTGGTAAAGATTGCTGTTTTTAAATTTCTTTTCGCCTATACCACGTAGGAGTGGTAGCTCTTTCTGAACTGGTAAATTTCAGACTTTTTTCTGCACTGCTAAGTTAAGCAAGTATCTGTTGCCTGTCAGAATTCTGAACTTCAGGACTTAAACAAGTGAATCGCAGTCACTCCTGTGCTATCTGAATGTCCCGTGCCACCACTTATCACTTAGAGCAGCATGTCATAATGGAAAAAAGTTGGAATTTTGTGTTTGCAGATCTGAGTTTGAATCTCAGCTCGGCCACTTACTAGTCACGTGACGGTGAACAAGTCATTTTAACCTCTTCGAGCTTCAGTTTTCTAATTTCTGAAGTGAGAACATTGTCCAGAATGATATCCTCTGTGCACACCCTCACACCCGCCTCCCAAATCCCTGTGTGTTGAAGGTAAAGCCCAGCAGCTAGTTACCTTCGGCAGACTGGCATTTTGCTAGGTTCAGCAGCCAGCCGTTTTAATTTGGGGACAGCCATTAAAACAACTAAGTGGGGAATAGTTTGGTCAGTATACTGCATCATTTTGCCTACAGAGGTAGGCATTGCATGGTTGATCTGTGTATTTAGACGAACCTCCACTGCCAAGGCAAGATCAGGCACTTCAGTCCTTGTAGTCTTACCTAAGTAGAAGGCAAGCTTCCTAAAGACTGGCTCACATTTGTATCCACAGGACCTGGCACTTCACAATTGGGGGTCAGTTGATTGTCTTCTCCTCTTGGTAACAGCTTTATAAGGTCAAGGTTCAAGTGATGGGTGGGATGATGAGGAGGAGGATGTAAAAAAAAGCACCAAAATATATTGGCCTTGGACACAAATACTCTCAGTCCTCAAAGGCTATGCTCACTGATCACAAATTCTGACAAGTCCTACTAGTTATGATACAGGCCAGATGAAGAACTGTTGACTGCAGGGTGATGAAATTCTTGATACTTTTCAAAGACCAGAAACTCAATTATAGAGGATTTCCTATCCGAATCTGGAGAGCAAGTACCCATACTTGAAAGATCACACATCTTTGACAAGTGGATGTATGAAGAAGTAGAAGAACAATCCTATTACAGTCTTGGGGGGGGGTCTTAACCCCTTTTTATGTCTTGGACCCCTTGGGCGATCAGGTGAAGCCTACAGACCCTTTCTCAGAATGTTTTAAAATGCACACAATAAAATACATAGCATTACAAAAGAACCCAATTATTGAAACATAGTTATCAAAATATTTTTTTAAAGTCACAGACCTCAGGTTAAGAATTCCTGCCTTAATATATACAGAGCACCGTACCTTGGAGGAAATGAAATCAAGCTTAAATAACTGAACCTGCTTTTGAGCTTAGTCTGATGGTAGGAGATGACATAAAGAGATCATTGTAAGTGATGATTCGAAGGGGTGTAACACCTAGGGGAAAGAGGAAAAATTACCATGAGAAAGTTAGATGAACTGTCTCAGGCATCAAGAGACTTGGGTGTAGTTGGCAGAAAAGTTCAGGTGGTCTGAGGCTGAGCAAACACAGCTTATAATAATAACTTACACTTGGGCAGTTTGGCCATCCAGAGGAGGAATAATGTTAGGAAAACAAGTCTTTGCCCAAGTCTCTGCTACAATACCGCAGTTGGACTTTTCAGTGTTTTTGGTTTGTGACTGACTTTGGGTACAGCATGGCATAGGCAGCATTTGCTGGGAGAGTGTCATGGAAGAAGCTCCTGCACTGCCACTAATACGGCCATGAACAAGTGAATTCCTCCCTCTGGTTCAGCAATTTCCTGTCTGATGATGATGTGGTATCACATGATCTTCAAAGTCCCTTTCAGCTTTGACAATTTCATGGTTACAATAACATTTTTGATTTAAAAACAAAAAGCTTGACTGCATTTAAAATTCAGTATTTTTTATATCCAGGAGCCAGGTTTCCTCTCCCGCCACTCTACCCCCGTCCCCCCAAAAAGCTCTGGTTTTATAATGGAAGATGATGGATGGGAGGTGTCCACCACTACTGATGTGCTTTACAACAAATATCGAACATAGCCCCTTTGTTGAATGAAGGCTGCTTGTGCTGTACTGTAGTTATTTGTTTGAAGAAATATTAAGGGAATGTGTTTGGGCAATTTTCTGAATGACCCCAATCACTCCACCTCTTTCATCCCCCCAGCACTTAATCAGCTTGCCCTGTATTGATTTGCTCTTATTGATATGTTGCTTTGTATGCCTTTATTAGTTGTTTCCCATTCATATCCTTTTCCTTAACTCGATTTGAAGCTCCTTAGACATGTAGAGCTTGTCTAGGTCTCTGTTGCTGTGGAATGCCTAGCATGAGCTACCACCGGCACAGAATACTGCATTATTGACTAGCAGCTTGACTTTTATTTATATGTATTTTTGTCCATTTCAGAAATGAAGGCTCATTAACATCGACTCTGAAGACTCTTCTGGTTTTTACAGCTTTAATGATCACCTTACCTATTGGGTTATATTTTTCTTCTAAATCTTATGTGTTTGAAGGTAATTCTAAACCTAGAAAACCAGACTTTTTTTTATCATATTCCATTTTAACTTGTTTATGTTTTTTTATGACCTATTGGATACTTGTTAACTAAATGCTCTTAATTTGGTTTCTTTAAGATTTTGTGGCTGTTTTCCCCAAAGTCAGATTGCTCTTAGTCCTTTCCAGAAAGGCCATTTTTTTTGTTGTTTACTTCATTTGGAGCTTGACATCCTACTTATTGATCTTTTTCTGCAAAATGGCTTAGTTTAATCTTGTAAGTTGTCTCTGGTGTCTCACGAGGATCAGGGTCTGGCATAGGAGGCAGGAGCTGAGGAATGCACCTTTTACAGACATTGGAAAAAGAGGAGATGAAGTTCTAGAGAAAGTTCTAATTGTAGTTCTCTTCCAGAATAATTGGCTTGTCCCAGTGGGCCTAGTTATTTCACAGACCCAAGTTCTAATTCCTCTTCCCAATACCGGGGAGCTATCTCCACAAATAGCAGAGTCAGTGTGTGCAATTTGGTTGTTTTTTTGTACATTTTGGTCTAAAACAAAATGTGTATGTTTTTGTTTCCCTCATAGGTACCTTGGGGTTGTCCAACCGAGACAGCTATTTTTATGCCGCGATTGTTGCTGTTGTCGCCGTTCACGTGGTACTTGCGCTCTTTGTCTATGTTGCATGGAATGAAGGCTCACGCCAGTGGCGGGAAGGCAAACAAGACTGAAGGGAGCATCACCTTTTGATAATGGGTAGAATAAGGAAATAGGTACAGAGTATATTTGATTAGGCTAAAATTCAGGAACTGCTTAAGGCTTTCTATCTGAGGAGTCATGCGCCTCACAGTACAGTAGTTTGTGAAATCAATATCACTTCACTTGATCTCATGCTATTGCAGAATTAAAAGTTAGAAAATCAACTAGCTGGAATCAATAGGCAAAGAATTTCATCTTTTTACAACCAAAAATGTATTTTGCAACGTTTTGTCGTATTACTTGCACGATTGTTTAAGACACATACAGGTTTTATCAAGCAAATTAAACTGCATTTTACACTGGAAATGAGTAAAAACTGCTCAGACCGTTAGATTTTGGGGTTTTTTTTGTTTTCCTTTCATGTAGATAAGTGCTCAGGTTTTAGACACTGTCATTAATCTTTCACTGAGATGTTGCACATTAAGATTTATTCCATAGTCAGTGTGAATTTTTCAGTACATTATTTTGTGTGAAAACTGGAATAAATCACAGCCATTCATATGAAAGCATCTTTGGTTTTTAGAAGGATGCGTATGCTAAAGAAGGGTCTTGTTTCTCTAGTAAATCAGCTGTTGAACTTAGATTTGTTTTTTTTCTACACTGAATTAGTCGGCAATAACTTGTCTTAACTCAAAGTAATTCCATAGTTTGCATAAGCCCCATCTAGCAAGTAAAACATTCCTGTTATCCTGAGGCCAGGTGATTTTTGTCACTTAGGAAGTACAGTCCTTGAAATAGCCTCTGTCACTTGGGTCTTGTCAATGAGAACAAAGTTCCATTCAGTGACAAATGTTGAAATACCTGCTGAATCATATGTGCCACTTGCTGGGCCTGCAAAGATTGGAAAATGCAGTTCTTGCTTGGGGGTGGGGAGCACAGATTAATTAAGATGGCTTGGGCTCGCATCCTTTCCAGTCGTTTGAAGTTCTCAGTGTTTGTAACCATTTCCTAATTTTAGAGAAATCCTTGATCTAAGCAAAGGAGAATTTTACCCAGCTCTGACTTCCATGTTTTTCTGGTGGGTATTTACATAGGTCACTTTGTTACATGTCTGGATCTTTTTACTAGAAATCAATTTTCAGTATCAGAGCTTCCTTGTAGTCAAAGTTCTGAGATGGAGGTAAGAGGACTTTGTTCTTGGTGTTTCTGTATGACATTTCAAGTAGTTTTGAAGAGGAAAAGTAAACCGAGGGAATGAGGGAGATATGGTTAAAGGTAAAAACCAGGTTAAGGGATTCAAGTTGACAAGATTGAAGAGTAGCACAATGTAAGGGTGTCTGAATTTATTGGACCACCATTCTTGCCCTTCAGTGCAGGATCTCCTTTCCAGCGGACTGGTTCCAAATGGAAAGGGGAACCTCCCAGAGTTCCTGCAGAGGCTTCTTTTTAGGCCAAGCCTCGATAGATAGTCTTCTGGAAGAGTCTTGGATATTACTTGCTGCATCTTAACCAGAATTCTTTCGTACAGCCTACATAAGCTATGCGATTTCTTTTTTACATCATTCCTAGGTTTTTCTTGTCCCTTGGAAGTGGGGTGTCACTTTTTCCTATTTCTAAAATGAGTTTCCAGTGTGAAATTCCAGTATTCTTTGCAGTTTGCGAGTGTTCACTTAGATTAGGGTATGGGATCCTCCCTATTAATCATGTGCTTACATAAATAGGTAAACAGAAGCAAGTCGTTACGGTTAGAATGAGGTCCTGAAAATTGACAAAAAGAACAAACCAAATCGTCTTATTTTCCAAGCAACTGTTTTCCCAACGATGGAGCCTCCTACTGTATGTCTTTTCTTCTGCACTTTCTAGATGGTCAGTAGGGCTATTTTGGAAGGTGCTTCACTGAAAAGTTCCTCTTGTACAATGTATGTGCCTCATGTAAAACATCTTAATAAAGACTCGTTTTGAACCCTTGCACATATTTTGAGATTTGCTTTCATACAGATCATAAGAGCTGATTGCAGATAACTGTCCATTATGGATCCTGTCTCTGTATTTGACCCTGATCACAGTTACTCATTTATTCACTTACCACTCTCCACCTCCCTTTCCTGAATGTCTCCATTATGCAGAAAATGAAAAAAAAATCCACTTTTGCTGCTGGATACCTTTATTCTCATTAGCTGTTTAATCGAATACTATTTTACTTGCAATATTAGGCTTCAGTAATTGGGTTTGGTGTTAAAGGAGCTAACCATGCCCTCCTCCCACACAACCCCCTGGGAGGTGGCTCCTCCAGAGTAGGAATTGTTTCCCTTGTGTTCCTGTCCCCAGTGCCTGGCACGATGCCTGGTACTTTGGCTCTTATTAAATGATGGCTGATTGAATGGCACAAGAAACATTAGGTCAGTTGCCTAAAGGCTCTAATGAGCAAGTGTCAGAGACAGCAGTTGTACGACTCCAGGTGTTTCAAGTGTGACTCTGGGTCTAGCACACTGTCCCAAACCCAGTGCATAAGTGTCTTTGAAATGGAAAGTTTTCATCTTCAAACAAATCTCGCCATTGTCTTCTTAGAAGTCTGCGGTATTTTTCTTCCAATTAACTTTATTTTTTTCAGGAAAAGTATAGTTACTGTCCAAGTGGACCAGTGAAGCAGCAGGTATCAGGTTGTATCCAGGGGAGAAAATCCTCAAACCAAAGGTAAAAGGGAACAGCAGCTTGGAGCAGTCACCTTCCAATATGTCTGGTACTTCTGGCTTGCCCCAGAGTGCTTCCTCTATGGTCATTCTTCCTATTTTACAGATTGAGGAGTATGGAACACAACTTAAATGACTGGCCTTAGGTCAGCAGTAGGGCCTGGGCACCAAGACCAGGGCTCTTTTCCTCTAGAGAGCACACTGCCACCCCTCAACTCAGCAGATACCCCATTTAGAACCTCTGGTTATCGCCGGCTTTTCACGTGGTAGAAATGAATGATATGTTTGCTGGAGGGCTGCTATCAAATATTTTCCAGGGCTATAGAAATCCCCATTAATATACATTAATTTTGAAAGGTAATTACAAATAATTTTTTTATCTTTTCATTAAAGCAGCCTGTAATACCTCTACTTTGCAGCAAGTTCTGGCAACACTTATTAGTTCTTTTTGTTATTCTTGGTATTTGAAAGCAATACTTACATCTCTGGAAAGATGTTCTGATGTTGCCCTCCCCCCCAGTTACTTCAAATTTGCCTCCATCAGTGAACTAGCTCTTCATGCCCATGCTGTGTGCTAGAAGAATTAAGCTGACCCCACCCCTCCACCCATACTGCCCACCCTAATCAAATTAAAACCATTTAATTGCTCTAGAATCCAGGGTCCAGATCAGATGAGTATACTACAGTAATTGCAGTAATAATATTAGATGAACTTTTAGGGGAGCAGGAGTGGTTTGTATCAAATGACTGCTATTTTTAAAAATGTTTAAAACAGTAATAATGGAAGGAAAGGGGGGGATTTTAGTCTTTAAACTGAATTGCTATTACCTTTTAAAATGCATTTTTTCTAACGACCATCTGAATGGATTCTGTAATAGTCTTGTCTTCTAATTTGTACCAGTTTGATCCCGTGGTCATTAAAAGTCTCTACGTGCAATCTGGAAGTATTGTAATTCAATAAATATTTGTAGCCTCTTATTACTATTCCTTTCTGATGTTCTTACATTTCCTGTAGAAAATGAATAGAACTATGAGGAATAATTATAAGATAAGTCCAGATTTTTAAGAAAGCATTTTGGTGTGTTAGACTTGATTGCTGGTTGTCAAATGGAGACATGCAGCCAGTTCCTGGTGAGCCGGCCCCAGGCTTCCTTGCCACAAAGAGGCTGTTCTCTCCCTTCTGTGTTCAGTGTGCCAAGACAGGAAGGTATGATCCAAGTGCCTAGGACGGTAGGCTAGCACCTACCACATAAAATCCCATTTCTTATTTCAAGTTCAGACTTTAAATCATACATTCAGAACTAGAAGAAACTAGACATCATCTTGTCCAGTCTCTTCATTTTGCACAGAAGGAGACTGGCTGGAGTGACATCCAAAGTAAGCCAGCCCAGGAGCACAGAAGGGACTGGAACTTGTGACCTCTGAGACCATCTCACCTGGGGCACAGTGGGGAGCGCTTCATGACTTCAGAGAAAATTATTAACAGCTTGTACTTGCTTAGGAAGAGAGCTCATTGGAAGTAACTCATTTCTCGGTAGGACCACACTTCCAGAAACAGGGATTCTTTATCCTTTTTGTGTCCTAGATCCCTTGGCCAGGAAATCTGGTGACGCCTGTGGAGCCCTTCTCAGAATAAGGTTTTTAAATGAAGGAAATTCTAAATTTCACTTAGAGGTAAGTGAAAATAGAAAATTTGTTTCCCTTCCAAGTTCATGGAGTCCCTGGTTAAGATTCCCTTCCCCCTCCTTCCTTTCTGGCTTCCCCAGGATGTCTTACATAGGAATCTTTTCACTCCCAATAGAATGTAAGCTCTTTGAGGGCAGGGGATTGATTTGCATTACTTGGCACACAAGACATTTAATAAATGAATGTTGCATAAAATGAGATATGAAGAACTAATAGTAATTTGCTCAGACATTATTCTGAAGAAATGCTCGTAATAGAAGTGTTCAGAAAAGATTCCCTTTAACACTGTGCAAAACCTTTGTCAGTTTCTCATACTTTTTTTTTCTTAAATGAGAAATCGGCCAAATCTCAAACCAGCAAAAATCAAATCTGAGAATAACTGCCTAACAATTGAAGTTAATTAGATTCTGCATATAATTATAATTCAGAATTCTAGAGGGCTTTAAAGTTCCCAAAAGGCTTGCTTTACAAAAGGTAAGGGATTATCTCCATTTTATAGATGGAGAAACTGAGGAGAGAGCCTACAGATTTGGACTTGGAAGGGACCCTAGTGATCAAAAACCTGTAACGGCCTCCTTGACAGGGCAATCTTTTTTTTTTTTAATGTTTATTTTCAGTTACAAATTCTCTCCCCTCCTCCACCCCCTTCCCCACTCAGAAGGCAAGAAATATGATACCCATTATACATATGAAGTCATGCAAAACATATTTCTGCATTATTGGCCGGCTGGTCTCAAACTTTTTCAAATCTTTTCCTCAATTCAGGTGTTAGTCCTTCACTTCTGAATTTCACCATCTGTAACATACAATTACTAAGGATCTTGATTATCTGCTTTTACATACACACAAAGAAGCAAATTAGAGGCAGGCACAGTGAAAACTTGGAGAAGGGACAGTTAAGGAAGGGGACAAAAAGCAAGATATTCATAACGGTGACCCTGAATCATTAAGAAAAAGTTAAGTGATATTTCATCTCTGTTTAAAGAAGGCAGAGGAGTGTCATTTCTTAGAAAATGATAGCTCCCTTGGTGGATTTCATCTGTTCCCATGGGTTCATTTCTCTCCTCAAGGTAGATAATACCCAGATCTCTACAGCAGTCCTAATCTCTGCTTTGACCTCCAGCCCTCCATTGATAACTGCCTTGCTGGATATTACCCTCAGGATTTTTCACTGGCTTGTCAAACTCGACAGTTCCCAAAGTGAAATCCTCTCCCCTAACCTTCCCTGAGCTGCACCATTCAAATGTCTCTGAAAATCCCAGGCAGCTAAGTGCATAACCTGAGCTATCTTTGGCTCTTCCTTTTCTTTTGCCTCTCCTCCCCCAGGAACCTTTAGCTGCCAAGTCCCAATGATTCGAACTCCATAAAATCTCTCGCATCTGCCTCCTGACTGCTCTCTCCCAGCAACCACTTCATCACCTTTTATCAATACTATAATGCAATATGATACAATAATAGCTACTTAATTATTCTCTTCACTGACGATGTCTTTCAAAATAATTTTCCTAAGGTATAGGTCTGATCATGGAAATACCCCCCCCCCAAAAAAAAACCTCTCCATGGCTCCCATAGGCCTATGGATTAATGAGAGCTTTTATATAGCACCTGTTATGTGTCAGGCATTGTGCCAAGCCCTCTACAATTATCTCATTTGATCCTCACAACAACTTAGATCCCAAAGTGTTGTTATTATCCTCGTTTTTCAGGTGAGGAAATTGTGGCAGATGCAGAGGTTAAGTGACTTGCTCAAAGTCATACAGCTAGTAAGTGTCTGGGATCAGATTTGAACTTGGGTCTTCCTGACTTCAGGCCTGCCACTCTACCCACTGCAACTACCTAGCTGCTCAATTAAGATGCTGTTTTGCCTGGCCTTTAAAGTTCTCAACAATCTGGCTCCAATCTACCTTTCCAGACTTCTTTTACATTACACCTTTGTGCAGACAGTTGCAGTTGAACTATCTGTATGACCTTCAGTAAGTCACTTTACTTCCTCAGTTTCCTCCTCTGTAAAACGAGAGGATTGAACCTCTCTTAGATGACCTCTAAGGTCCCTTTGGTAACCCGCAAGATCCCATCTATGGTTCTGTGAGATGGAATAAAAACTATTCTCTAACCTCAGTACGTCACCAGCAGCCTCTGTCATTCTCCCTAGCTGGACCATACTCCTTCCTCACCTTCCCACCTTTCCAGAATCCTTAGCTTCTTTGAAAGTTCAGTCCAATTGCTACATCCCCCTTCTCTCATTGACCACCTCCTCAAATTTTCCTAGAGCCTGTTATCTGGATCTCTGCCCACATCACACGCAGTTTTGCATTAATGGCTCATTTCACTGTGTGTGCATGCCCATTTGAGTGTGCTCTGTTTGTGTGTGTGTATTGCATCTTCTCCCCCTTCCCCCCAAGGGCAAGGACTGTGTTCTATCTGTCTCTGTCTCCAGCACCTAGAAAAGGGTCTTGTACAGAGGAAGCACCAACTGACTGGCAAAGTTGAGGAAGTAAGCTAAGTGTACCCGCCTGGCGAAATCCCTTCTTTGGAACCCTTCATTAGCTGACAGCTCTGGAGAAATGAGATGTTATTGTAGAGCACTTTAAGGTGATATACAGTATCTGAATTTCCATCAGCCCCTTATCTTTTTAATGCTTGATTTAAAGGCTCTTAAATAGGAGCCCATTTGTTTATTTGACAATTTGTGATTGAAATTAAATTATGTTGTTTTCCTTTCCTTCTTAGAGCCACTAACTTTAGCTGATGCAGGTAGAAACCAGCTTTTAATGAATGCTCCATTGAAAATCCAGTTCAATATAAGGAGGCTATTTCCATATCCCAGATAGTCCTTATACAAACACTGCTTTGCTAATGTGAAGACAGTAAATTCGTTGAGCAAGGAAGGCAGTCCAGGCAGTCCCCCGGAGTGCCTCTCTCCATCTCTATACTTGGCGCTCTGGAAGTCTAAAACTGAAAGGCTCGAAAGTGCCCCAGATTTGCCCGCTTCACCACCCTATATGCATTTGCCGTTCAGTAAATGTTTGTTGGGTGATGAATTGATTTATGGATCTTCACCTTTTAATCTAAATCTTCAGTGACCTTCATCTTCTGGGCAAAACCCTAACTGGTACTTCCAAAATTAGGCTGAAATGTACCTAAATGGGTTTTTTCCTTTTTGCCACTTTCCCCACACCTTAAAAATACAAGAGAACCGAGGCTTTGGCATTTGCTATCAATAATGGAAAGACACTACTTGCCTTCAGCACCTGGAGTAGAAATGTGAGTGGGCCAGGATTAGAAGGGCCTTAATGTTTCTACATTTGCAACGCCCTCCTTTCCCCTCTCAGTCCTTTCACAGTGCAGATACCTTCCCAAGGTAGCTTCTTCTACACCACTGGCAGTTTTCAGGGCAGAGGCTGGGTGATCACTAGTTGGACATGTCAGAGAGGGGGATTCCTGCCCAGGAGTAGGTTGAACCAGAAGACGTTCAGCCCTTTCCCACTGAGATTCTTGTAAGACTGAATAATTAATTACAAATCTATTCGTTTTTACAATGTAGTCAGTTTTCTTGCAGTGTAGCAAGATTGTGTTGCAGATAGAGGCTTCATTTCACCTTTCTTTATGCTTATGTGCCTCACTCAGCTCCATCACTTTCTACCTTTGTGGCTTTGTTCAACCTCTCTGGGCCTCAGTTTCCTCATCTGTAAAATGAGGGAATTGGAATAAATGCTCTCTAAGATCCCTTTCAATCAGATTTCTTTCCTCTTTACTCCTAGATGAGATGATCAAGACTTGAGGTATGGAAAGGAAATTTTAGTTGGGAATAGCGGTAGATAATGGTGGAGTTTGGGGTACTTTGAGTGGTAGGAAGAACAGGCCTGGGTGAAGTGTTGAACTGAAATTTTTTTAAATTTTGGAAGTAATGGGTGTTCCTTTTATTAATAGGCTCATTTACCATATTTTCCTCCTTCCCGGACCATAGGAATAGCTAACAGGCTTGCTTAATAGAGGGTATCTAGCTGATGTTAACTGTGAATTGCTCAGATTATAGAGGTTTAATTGCTACTTTATATGATTAGCATAAAGTTGGCTCTCTGCAGACAACTTGTATGAGAAATAAAGTTCGTAGATGATTAGAACCAGAAGAGACCTTAGAGATATCATCTAGCCCAA
Source organism: Phalanger gymnotis (assembly GCA_028646595.1). NCBI lineage: Eukaryota > Metazoa > Chordata > Mammalia > Diprotodontia > Phalangeridae > Phalanger > Phalanger gymnotis. Next base: position 21,050,272 of record CM053628.1, on the reverse strand, counting down.
TACTTCTCATTTTTCAGATGCAGAAGCAGAGACTCCAAAGGCTGAAGTGACTTGTCCAAGGTCACACAGCTGTAAGGGACTTACCGGGAGTCCAGGACCCCTGACTTTTTCTCCTAGGCCATACTGCTTTTCCTCCTATTGTCACTGTAAGACTTTTAATGTTATTTGACATATTTTTCAAAATATCCTGTTAGTGACTTTAAGGATAAAGATCTCTTCCTAGCTCTTGTGGATCATAAGAAATACCTCGTAACTAGAGACAAGCCATGGAGTGAGCGTATGGCCTCGCCAGTGACTGTAGGTAAGTATCTTAACCAAGCTGGTGGGTGACAGGTAGTTCAAAGATTCTCAGGTGCTCACAACCTTGGAACCCTTTCTTCCATCATACTTGGCTCAGTACATTGCTGCTCTTCAGGCCCCACAAGCCCCGTATCTTCTGCATTTGAGGCAAATGAAAACTAGCTCACATTTCTATAGCCTTGAGCTTACACTATGAAGTAGGGAGTGTGGTTTACACATGAAGCTACTCAGGCTCAGAGACTGGAAATGACTTGCCCAAGGTCATACAGTAAATCAGGGAGATAGGATTTGAACCCAGGCCTTCTGACTGTACATCTAGCTTTTTTCCCTTGTAAATCAGCCTGCTGCTCATTCCCCAGGCACTTGCCCCCAGTTCCAGTTGTCAAAACCCCAAAACTTCGAGTCAGTTTATTCCAATGCCTCAGCTTCCCCCTGCTCTCACCCCATCTCACCTTTTTCCTTCAAAGGATGATGGTATGCTCTGAGTTCAGGCCAGATACCCTCTGCCAAAAAGAGACGAGTTTTATAACAGTGCCTCCCTCAATCAATCACATTTTCCAAACCTTCCAGATTTCATTAATATTTGGCATTGTACAAGTATCAAAATGCTTGTCATTTGTACAGTCCATTGCTGTTTACTAAGCACTTTCCTCACACCAACCCTACATGGTTGCTAAATGAGTTTACCATGAAAATATATGCTTCCTTGTTTTGTTACTTTGCAATGACCCTTCTGAACAAGTATCTGGAGTTTATTGAATCCCAGCCTAATGGAAGCTTCGACAAAGAAAGCTTTTAAGCAATTATATTGCAGTGATTTGTAAACAGATCATGGAATCCTAGAACTTTTAAGCTGGAACTTGGAGCCCATCAAGGCCGACTCCGTCATCGTACAGAGGAAGCAAGGCTAGAGAGAGGAAGTAAGTGAGTGGATAGATGCTGGGCCTGGAGTCAGGAGTACAGGAGTTCAAATTCGGCATCAGACACTAGGTACGTGACCCTGGGTAAGTCCTGTAACTTTGTTTGCCTTAGTTCCTCACCTATAAAATGAGCTGGAGGAGAACATGGCAAACACTCCAGCATCTTCACCAAGAAAGCCCCAAACAGGGTCACAAAGAGTCAGACACAACCAAAAAACAACTAAATAACAACACAAGGCAAGTTAGGAGCAGAGGGAGGTTTAGAAGTCGGGTGGCAGAGTATTGAGCCTTTGAAGAGTGTACGTGTATGTGTATATCTCTGTATCTATATATCAAAGCTACGGGTAGTCTTTCCCTTCTCTCAAGATGGCAGACAAAAAGCCCCCAAAAGAACCAAAGGAAAAGAAGGTCAAAAAAGAAAAAAAAGAGAACAAAAAGGAAGATGTGGCTGAAAAGGTGGTGAAAAAGCCTCGAAAGCATTGCAGTCGGAACCCAGTCCTGGCCCGAGGGATTGGTAGATACTCCAGGTCTGCAGTGTATTCCCGGAGAGCCATGTACAAGCGGAAATATGCTGCACCAAAAACCAGAATTGAAAGGAAAAAGAAAGAGAAGGTGCCTGCTACTATCTCAAAGCCAGTTGGTGGTGATAAGAATGGAGGAACCCGTATGGTGAAGATTCGAAAAATGCCTCGGTATTACCCTACTGAGGATGTGCCTAGAAAGCTGCTAAG
>CM053628.1:21036890-21047821 GCA_028646595.1 Phalanger gymnotis | reverse complement strand
CTCCTCCTCCTCCTCCCCCTCCTCTCCCTCCCCCTCTTCCTCCTCCTCCTCCCCCTCCTCTTCCTCCTTCTTCCTTTACATATGTTATCTTATTTGATCCTCACAACAACCCTGGGAGGTAGGAACTATCACTGTGCCCCCATTTTACAGGTGAAGACACCGAGACTGAGAGAGGTTAAGTAACTTCATCATTTATCTTCCCCAGTCATCTGAGACAGAATTTGAATTCAACTCTTCCTGACTCTAAGTCAAGCACTCTATCCCCTGTACCACCTAGCTGCCCCTGGAATAGCCTTCTCATTGGTCTTCCTGCCCACTCCACTCAGCTGCCAAACCGGTTTTCCATAGGACTGATCACTAAATTCCAGTGGCTCCCTGTTACCTCCAGAATCAAATAGAAAGTCCTCTGTTGGGAATTTGGAGCTCCTTATCACCTGAACCCTTCTTCCCTTTCTGCTCCCCTCTCTACATTCAGTGATCTAATGCCCCTGGCTTCCATGTTTTTGCTCTGGCCATCCCATGTACCTCCAGGCACTGCCTCCTCACCACTCCCTCTTGGTTTCCCTGGCTTCCTGCAAGATCCAGCTCAAATCTCTCTTTCTGCAGTAGACCTTTCCCTGTTCCCTTCCTCACTCAGATTATTTTCATCTTCTCTGTGTATGTCTTGTATGAGCCCCCTCTTTCATCGGAGTGTGAGCTTCTGGATGACAAAAACTGGTTTTGCCTTTATTTCCATCCCTAGTGCTCAGCACAGCACCCGGCACATAGTAGGAACTTGGTAAGTACTTTTGGATTGATTGATACTATCGCTTCTCCTTCTCCTCGTTCTCCTCATTCCCCTCTTATTGCTGCTGCTGCTGCTACCAGCCAGGTGTTGCAGTGGATAGAGTGCCAGAATTAGAATCAGGAAGAACTGAGTTCAAATCAGGCTTCCAATACTTACTGTGTGACCAAGGGCAAGTCACTTACCTTCTATCTACCTCATTTTCCCCATCTGTAAAATGGGGATAATGATGGCACCTACCTCCTAGAATTGTTGTGAAGATCTAATGAGATAATAATTGTAAAGCACTTCGCCTAGTGCCTGGCACATAGTAGGCACTCTCTAAATGTTAATTATTATTACTACCACCACCACCAATAATAACAACCCCTTACCTGTGTCTGGAATTTTACAGATTATATTCTTGATCTCATGTGAGTTTCCTAATGGTTTTTAAGGGAGTTAAGACAGATTATATTATTCTCTTTTTTACAGCTGATGAAGCTGTAGCCCACAAAAGATAAGGTCCCATAGCTATTAATCATTGGAATGCGAAATGGAGCTAAGCTTTCTCAAAATATATAGTTTACTGGCGTCTTTTTCTTCCTAGCACCGTCACCTCTCACCCACCTTCTCTGGGGAGAACTCTCCCTTACAAAGAAAAGCAATTTAACCAAAACAACCAATATGGATCGATATGGGCTCTGACAGTATATACCATATTCTGGCCTAGTAGTTCCCCACCTCCCCCTCATGAGGGAAGGGTATTTTTCATTATCTCTTCTCTGAGACTGTCATTGGTTTTTCCATTACTCGGAGTTCAACTCCCCTGAGTAAGCACATTTTTCTCTGGGTTGAAGTTATTTCACTCTGCATCAATCAGTTTTTTTACAAATCTCCTCACATTTCTCTGACTCCTCATATCCATCATTTCTTATTACACCACAGTAATATTCTATTACATCCATATGCCATCACTTCCTCCACTCAACGGGTACCTACCCACACTATTGCCAGTGCTTTCTTACCACAAAGAGCACTGCTATGGATAGTTTGGCATATATTATAACCCTCTTTCAGTCTTTGTCTTCTTTGGGGTATGAGTCCAGTAGTGGGACCACTTGGTCAGAAGATATTGACAGTTTAGTGCCTTTTCTTGCATAATTTCCAATAGAAATTCAGACCAGGTAGCTCACACCTCCATCAGCAATATAGTAATTGACTGTTCTCCCTCACCCCCTTCAATACTGGCGGTTGCTATTTTTTGTCATCTTCGCCAGTTTACAAGGTATGAGGGAAAACATCAGAGGCATTCTAATTTGTACTTTTCATATTATTAGTGGTCCTGGAGTATTTTTTTTTCACATGGCCTTTTAGAGTTTGCAATTCCTCCTTTGAAAATTTTTCCTTTCTCATGACCACTTATCTCATGTTGAGTCCACGTTATCCAACATCCCATCCAATATTCTTTCTAAATTACTACCTTTGCCTCTGTGGACAAAGCTTTTAATTATAATAGAATGTCCATTCATATATTTTGCTTTGACTAATTTCTAATTCATGCTCAACTAGCATTCTTGCTTTGTTTTTTCCTCTTAACATATTGCATTCATGCTTTATTTTCCATTTTAAATGTCTTCTTCCAACCAGGCCTGTACCCAGAAAAGCAAACAATAATTTACATTTTCATGTATTTTTAGACAATTATATGTAACTGTCTTTATTCATCTTTAAAAGCCCATTTACATGGCATATAATAGAATTAATTGAATTGATTTTTGAGGCAGGGCTGCTTTTTATCCCACTGAAAAACTGTGACTCATGAGATGCATTTGAGCTTCATTTCTATTCCTCCCTCAACTCGTAAGCTAAATGTGATTTATGTAAAAAAAAAACAACCCTTACTTACCTCTGCAGAGAGCTTGGTTGGGTAGGAAATAAGGGACCAGTTTTCATTCAAAACTCTTGTACAGTTGGGGAAAGTTACAGGAAGGCAGATTTCAGTTTGGAATAAAGAAGTACTTTCTAGCAATTACAGACATCCAGCAATGAGAGTCTGCCTCATGAGGTAGTGAGTTCCCCCATCATGAAACTCATAGAATCATAGGATCATAGTTTTTTGAGTTGGAAGAAAGTTTAGAAATCCAGTTTAAGCCTCTCATTTTACAGATAAAGTGTTCCAATGGTACCTACAAGGATGTTATAGACAGGATTTCAGCATGGGGCAGATTGGACCAGATGAAATTCTGAGATTCTATGATTTTCATGACCTGTGTAGCAAGGCTGTGGAAATAGCTCCAAAATAACTTGGGAGAAAAAGAATTTGTGGTGAATGATTTGTGGTGGCATAGAAATAATGTGATTTGGAGTCAGAGGAACTGGATTCAAATCCTGATGGCAACTTAATAATCTTGGGCAAATTGTTTCACTTCTCTGAGCCTCAGTTTCCTTCTCTGTCAAATGAAGTTGGATTGAATGACCTCTAGAGTCCCTTTCCAGCTCTAAGTCTATGACACGAAGTGCTGCTGAGAATTAATTCTAGTGAACAAGTATTTATCGACTGGCTCTTTTGTGCCTGGCACACTCAGCTCTATGTGAGAGTTATAAAAGCAGTAGAAGGTTTTGTCCCCATCCTTCAGATACTTACAATTTCATTGAGGTAACAAGACTGGCAAATCAGAACTGAAGATACCATGTGATTAAGTGGGATAATGGAGAAAATGTATAAAGCAGTATCATGTCCCGAACTGTACTACAAAGCGATGATCATCAAAACAATTTGGTACTGGTTTAAAACATAGAGAGGTCAATCAATGAAAGAGGTTAGAGACACAGAAAATAGAAGCAGAAGACATTAGGAGATTAGCGTTTGATAAGTCCAAAGATCCAAACTAAGGGGTTAAGTACTTACTCTTGGACAAAAACTGCTGAGAAAATTGGAAAGCAGTCTTGTAGAAATTAAATTTAGACCAACACCAAATACTTTATATGAAGATTACCTCCAAAAGGATACGTGATTTAGATATAAAAAAGGCACTTGATAAACAAATTAGATGATCAAGGAAGAAATCTTTCTGATCAAGACCAAAGGATAGAGAGAATCATAGAAAACAAAGTTGACAGTTTTGATCATATAAAATTAAAAAGGTTTTATAGAAATAAATCACAGTTAAAAGTGGAAGGAAAACAGCTAACTTCTGGGGCGGGATTTGCAGCAAATTTCTCTAATAAAGAACTCACATCCATAATCATAAGGAACTTATTCAAATTTATGAGAACAAGAGCTATTCCCCAATAGAAAAATAATCAAAAGATGTGAATGATAATAGCTAGCATTTCTATAGCATTTTAAGGTTTGCAAAGCACATTACAAATATGACTTCATTTGATCGTTACAATGATCCTGGGAGGTAGGTGCTGTTATCCTCATTTTACAGATAAAGAAGCAGGTTGGGAGAGGTCAAGTTGCTGGAACAAAGTGGGTATTTAATAAATGTTTATTTGGTGATTTATTGACTTGCCCAGGGTTATACAGATTAAGGCAGTATTTGAACTCAGGTCTCTCTCACTCCAGGCCCAGTGCTTTATCCACTATGAATAGGTAACTTTCAGAGGTAGAAATCTAAGCTATCTCTAATAATTAGAGAAATACAAATTAAAGCAACTGTGAGGTTCAAGCTCACACCCATCATATTGGCAAATATGACAAAAATGCACAATTACAATTGTTACAGGGGCTTCAGGGAAACAGACATACCAACACATTGTTGGTGGAGCTGTGAATTGGTCCAACCATTCTGGAAAGCAATTTGGAACTATGCATACAAAATCACTAAACTGCGTATCCTTTGACCCAGCTAGACCACCGGCTAGGCTTATACAGGCTTATACATCTAAAGAGTTTTCATCAAAAAAGAAGAAAAAGACCCATGTATACAAAAGCACTTAGAGCATTTTTTTCCAGTAGAAAAGTACTGGAAATGAAAAGGATGCTCATCTATTGGGGAATAACTAAACACATTTTGGTATATGAGTGTAATGGAGGATTACTGCGCCATAAAATAGGATGAAATGGAAGGTTTCAGAGTAACTTGGGAAGACCTGTTTCAATTGATTCACAGGGAAATGAGCAGAATCAGGACAACAATTTCTACAATAACAATGTTATAAAGAAAAACATCTTTGAAAGACTTGTAAACTCTGATCAATGCAGTGATCCATCATCGTTGTAGAGAACTGATGATGAAGCATTCTTTCCACCTCTTGTTGGAGAGGCGGGGTACTCAAAATGCAGAATAAGACATACATTTTAAAAAATAGATATCTATTTAATATTTTATTTTCCCCCAATTACATGAAAAACAACTTTTGGCATTCATTTTTTAAAGTTCCAAATTCTCTCCCTCCTTCTCCTGCCCCCTTATTTAGAAGGCAAGCAATTTGATAGAGGCTATATACAAAGGCATACATTTTTTAATACAGCCAGTGTGAGAATTTGTTTTCTCTGACAATGAATATTTGTTACAAGGGCTTTGTTTTGGTATTTGTTTTTTAATGGGGGTGTATGTTAGGGCAAGGAAGGATAGGAACAGATTAGCAAAAAAAAAGGAAGGAAGAAAGAAGAAGGAGGAGAGGGAGAGGGAGGGAGGGAGGGAGAGAGAAAGAGAGAGAGAGGCAGAGAGAGAGAGACAGAGAGAGCATTATGGCATCTTTTTAACGAAGGGAAAAAAAACAAAAGAAGGCCAGAAACAAGGTCAGACAAACAGGATGGCTTTGAAAGCTACAAGTTGATTTTATTATATACTCGAAAAGCAAGTTGTATACAATAGAAACCTGTACTTTTATGTACAATCCCTTTTTTCTTTTCATATATATACATACATGCAAATTCCCATTCTATTTGGTGTTAGTTAAGTTGAGAATAAAATTAATATTAAAAAGCTGAAAACTGAAAATCTGTCTACTATATTCAAGGCAGACTTTGAAAAATGGATTGTTCATTAATTTTACTCTTGATATACACCATGATGTCTGGTTTAATGATGAAGCATTAAAGAATATGTGTCCAAATCTTGGGAACTTCAATGCCAAATCATGTAAAAGAAGTGATTACAGCAAAAGGACATTATTTCCTATTAAAAGTTTATAAAGGTGTTTGTTAAAAATGGCAAAGTTCATTCTTTCTTTAGTCTTTAACTCTTCCCAATATTCTCTTCTAACCATGTAAATTCCACCACCCTCTACCCACAGTGGTCCATTTCCTCTCCTGCCCCCCCCCCCACAACAGTGAGCTCTTCTCTTTGTTTGCTTCTCTCTTCTGCTTCCCTCTCTCTCCTCCAGCAAATTCCTGGTAGTCTCTTCCCCATTGGTTCTCTCTCTCTCCCCCTTGTTCCCTATTTCCCATGATCTGTCTGTCTGTTTGTCTCTTTTCATCCCCAGCCTTTTCCTCTGGGCACATTACTTCCCCTCTTTGGGTCTCATCTGTAAAATCACAATATTAGCTTCTGTGCTGCCTAGCTCGATGGGCTGTTGTTAAGGTCTAGTGAAACAAGAAATGTAACACACTTTGCGACATTAAAGTTCCATACACATGTAGCTCTATGAGTGATTACTATGACTTTGGTGTCATTAGTTTTTTAGGCAATTCCATCGTATTTATAACTTTCTCTGAGAAGGAGATTCAATTAACTGAAAGAACAAAACGAGATATTGATCTTACATAGCAGCATTTTAATACAGAAAACCTTGTGGGGAAGTGTTGTATATGGGAAAGAGTCCCGGATTTGTCATCAGACGATCCAGGTTTTACCATTTATTAGATATATGATTGTATATGTCACATCACCTCTTTAGACCTCAGTTTCCTTACATGTAAAATGGGGATAATAATTTTTGTACTATGTAGCTCATTGGTTTGTTGGCGAGAAAAAACCTTAAATGTGAATTATTGTGGTTGTTTTTTTATTCACATCTTTTTCAGTTGGGTTCAGGTAGAAATGGTCCTGGGACAAAGTCACTATCCTGTCATCATTCCTTTATATTAAATATTCTATTGAATGTTGTACAAGTGGATGAAACAATTTCTTTTTGTGGTTGAATCAAAAAACTGAGATTTTAGCTCATCCTCAGTAGGTTCACTGAAAGCATCTTCATTCAGTTTGGCTTCAGTAGCAGATGGGATGATGGGGATGATGGATAAAAATCATCCTGCTCCCATGGGGTGTTTAACTCCTCAGCCAGGTACCTCTACTTTGAAAGGTTGTTTTTTGTTCCATGTCGTTTGGAGATCGTGAGTATTTGGGACTGTGACAATCTTATTTTAAAAGTTTTAATTATTCTAGGTATTACTATTATGGTAGCCCTTATAAAGACTGGAGATCCATATCCCAAATCCAACTCTATTTTTTTAGGCTTTTAAAAAATGATTTTAGTTTTCAGCATTCATTTCCACGAGATTTTGAGTTACAGATTTTCTCCCCATCTCTACCCTCCCCCACCCCAAGGTGGTATGTATTCTGATTGCACCTTTCCCCGGTCTGTCCTCTCTTCTATCATCCCCCTCCCCTCCATCCCCTTTCCCTTTACTTTCTTGTAGAGCAAGATAGATTTCTATACCCCATTGTGTGTATATCTTATTTCCTAGTTGCATGTAAAAACAATTTTTAACATTTGTTTTTAGAACTTTGAGTTCCAAATTCTCTCCCTTCTTCCCTCCCCACCTCCCTCCTTGAGAAGGCAAGCAATTCAATATAAGTTATACATGGATTGTTATGCAAAACACTTCCATAATAGTCATGTTGTGAAAGACTAACTATATTTTCCTCCATCCTGTCCTGTCCCTCTTTATTCAATTTTCCCCTTTGACCTTGTCCCTTTTCAAAAGTGTTTGCCTTTGACTAACTCCTCCCCCAATCTTCCTTCCCTTCTATCATACCTTCCTCTTATCCCCTTCCCCCCCTACCTTCCTGTAGGGTAAGATACCCAATTGTCCAACTCTATTTTTAACAAGCATTTATTCTCTTTCCTTCCCATTCCACACTCCAATTGAAAAATAAAATAAAATCCTCATCAAATTCCCACATTGGCCATGTCTAAAAATATGCAATTTCACTCTCTATTCTAAGTCCTCAACTGTTCCTGTAAGAAGTGGGTAGTGGGGGGCAGCTAAGTGGCGCAGTGAGTAGAGCACCGGCCCTGGAGTCAGGAGGACCTGAGTTCAAAAATCCGGCTTCAGACACTTGCCACATGTACTAGCTGTGTGACCTTGGGCAAGTCACTTAACCCCAAATGCCATGCCAAAAAAAGAAGCGGGTAGTGGGCTTCATCTTTGAACCTGTGGAAATGTGGTCCATTGTTGCATTGATCAGAATTCTAAAGCCTTTCAAAGTTGTTTCTCTTTATAATATTTTTGTCAATTTATAAATTATTCTAGTTCTGCTCACTTCACTCTGCATTTTAGCTCATAGAGGTCTTCCCAGTTTCCTCCGAAACTGTTCATTTTGTCATTTCTTATGACACAGTAATATTCTGTTATATTAGCCATTTCCCAATAGGTGGACATCACCTTAGCTTCTGGGTTTTGTCTTTTTTGTTTTTTTGACTACTAAGAAAAGAGCCGATATAAATATTTTGTACACATGGGACCTATTTGATCTCTTTGGGGGTATAGAGCTAGTAGTATTATTGCTGGGTTAAAGGGTATGGTCAGTTTATTGATTTGGAGGGATGGTTCCATATTACTTTCTAACATAGCTGGACCAAATCTCAGCTCCACTAACAGTGCGTCTGTGTGCCTATTTTTCAGCAGCCCTTCCATCATTTGTCATTATCTTCTTTTGTCAGCTTTGTCAGTTCAATACATGTGAATTTTACTTTGCACTTTTGTAATTATTGGTGATTTGGAGCATTTTCATATGACTGTTTATATGATTTCATTTCATCCTTTGGAAACTGTCTATTCATATTCTTTGACCATTTATCTGTCGAACAATGGTTGTCATTCTTAGAAATTTGAATCAATTTCTTATAATCTTGGATATAAGAACTTTATCAGAGATGCCTGCTGTAAATTCCTCCCCCCCCCAATTACCTGTTTCCTTTCTAATTTCAACTGCATTAGCTTTATCTAAAAACTTTTAAATTTTATATAATAAAACTGTCCATTTTCATTTCTGTGATCCTTCCTATCCATTGTTTGGTCTTGAATTCTTCCTCTATCCATAGATCAAAGATGTGACTTTATTGGGAGCTAATTTTTTAATATACCATTCATTGTTAGTCTAAACCTAATTACTAATACGCTGTATTCAAGTTTTCCTAGCCAGTTTTGTCAAATAATGAGTCTTTACCCCAGTAATCTTTGGGTTTATCAAACAATGGTCTACTAGGTTCATTTGCTTCTGTACATTGTGTACCTAATTTTTTCTGCTGATTGATTCCTCCATTGCTTAAGTAGTACCAAATCATTTTGAAGATTACTACTTCATATTTTAGTTCGATATGTGATACTTCCCTTCCTTCCCACTTTTTTCATTATTTCCCTTGAGATTCTTGATATTTTGTTCCTCCAAATGAATTTTGTCACCATTTTTCTAGGCCCCTCAAGTCATCCTTTTGTAGTTTGGTATAACACTAAATAAGTAAATTAACTGGTGTCATCATTTTTATTTTATTGGTACAGTCTACCCACGAGCAATTGATATTTTTCCAGTGATATGGTTCTGTAATTCTGTAAGGCGGCTTTTTTTTAGTTCCATTCATTTGTTGTGGATTCTCCTTTTTCATTTTGATATGAACAAAATCTCTCTCTCAAAATCAGAGTAGCTAACTAGTTATCTATTTTATTGATTTAAAAAAGGCCTTAGTTTCATCAATTTGATTTTTTTTTGTTTTCAATTTTTTAATTTCTTCCCTGCTTTTCAAGATTTCTGCTTTAGTGTAAGGTTTTTTATTTGTTGCTTTTCAATATTTTGTTGTTGTTGTTGCATGCAGAATTCACTGGTTTTTTCTTTCTCCAATTTGTAGTTGGAAATATTTAGAGATAAATTTTCACCTAAGAATTCATTTATTAAATTTTTATATGTTGTCTCATTGTTGTAATTTTCTTTGGTAACATTTTATATTGTTTCTGTGATTTGTTTCTTGATCTACCCATTCTTTAGGATTAAGTTTTTAATCTCCAATTAAGTTTTAATTCCTAACTTAAAGTCCATTTAAAATTTTTTTTTTATTGCATTGTGGTCAGGAAAGGATGTGTTTAGTATTTCTGGTTTTCCGCATTTATTTCTGAGGTTGTTATGCCTAATGATCAATTTTTGTAAAGGTGCCATATATAGCTGAGAAATATGTAGAACCTTTCCTGTTTCCATTCAGTAATCACGACAGAGATGTCATCTCTAATTTTTCTAAAGTTTCATTCAGATTCTTAATTTCTTTCTTTTACCTTTTTGTTAGATTTGTTTAATTATCAAAAGGGTACGTTGAGGTCCCCCTCTATTATATTTTTACTCTCTTTTTCTCTCTGCAAATTGATTAACTTTTCACATTAGTATTTATATGCTATGACATTTGGTACATATGTATTAAATATTGATATTGATTTTTAATGTAGTTTCCAAGCTTTTTATCTTTTCCATTTCTACTGTAGCTGTATCTGAAATCGTGATTGCAACCCTGACATTTTTGAGTTCACCCGAAGCATAAAAGATTCTATTTTGACCACACGTTTTAATGCTTTGTGAAATTTTATGTTTCAAGCATGTTATGTTAGTTTCTGGTTTCTAATCTGTTCTGCTTTCTTTTTACATTTTCTACATTAGTTCATACCATTTACTTTCATGCTTGCGATTGTTAATTATGTATTTCCTTCCATTCTGTTCTCTTGTACTTTTTTCTCTCTTTGCCTCTTTCTTCCTCTACAATGAAGAAGGTGATGAGCGAAGTTTGCCTAATACTTGTCATCTATAAATTATTGGTTTCCTTTCTCCTACCCTGCCCCCTCCAATTACAAGTTTTTATTATTTTTTTCTTCCTTCCTCTTTCTTTCTTTCTTTCTTTCTTTCTTTCTTTCTTTCTTTCTTTCTTTCTTTCTTTCTTTCTTTCTTTCTTTCTTTCTTTCTTTCTTTCTTTCTTTCTTTCTTTCTCTCCTCCCCCTGACATTGGAATTTGT